>CM029631.1:19056255-19681255 GCA_017311315.1 Dendrocalamus latiflorus | reverse complement strand
TTATTTGGCGACCATGCAACTCTGATTCATTCAACTTGAGAGCTTCCTGGACAGCTTCTACTTCAACAAATTCCACATAAGCAAATCCTTTTGGTTGCCCAAACTTGTCAGTCAGGATCGTCACTCTGTTGACAGTTCCACAAGAATTAAAATGCTGCTGCACTTCTTCTGGAGTACATGCATAGTCAACCTGCGGTTGTGATCGTACAAGTAGAAAAAACGTAGTATAATGTCAGATATTCCCTTTAAATAATCTGCTGACGAAAGATAAACATGCAAAAACCAAATACAAAATAGTGAGCTTGTATCTCAATTTTTGCAACCTATCAACATGTGAAATATTTTTCACCAAAACTCTACCAACAGTTATTAATGAGCTGCATATCAGCTTACATGGAAGAGAAAAGTATTGGAGAGTCTGCCTCTCTAACTGTCTAAAATTAAGAGAATTTCAAACGTCCTCAAATTTGTCTGGCTATGTGACTATGTCACTTGGATTCAGAAACTCACATTTTTGTTATGAATATTGTGTGTATAGATATGAGACCCAAAAGGCCATATATATAGGAGAGTACAAGAGGATATGCCATATAGAGATAAGGCATATATGGAATAGAATACAACTCTATCTCCTAATACAACTCTATCTCCTTAACACCCCCCTCAAATGCAAGGCGTATGCAATAGCATTGCATTTGAAAAAAGGGTTAACACTAAAACAAGATAAATCCGAAGTCCGAGTCTTGATGATGTCGTCGTTGCGTGCAGTTTTTGAATAAACTGTCAAATCAAGCCGAAGAGGAATAGATAGATGCATGACGGCGCAGATCGAAGCCCAAGAGGTGGCGGCGCAGTGCACAGAGGACGCGCGGTGGCCTTTGAAGCTCGGGGCGGCGGCTAGAGAAGCGGCGGCATCATAACGACTTCTACGATCTGCACGCGGCTCAGAGAGTAGAGCGGCGGCTGCTGCCATGCAAAATAAAATTCCTACACTTCTATGACTGACAATAAATTTGTGGACTTGCACGACTTGAACTAACTACAAATTTAGAGACTACGGACTTGAATGGATGCAAGAAAAACTTACGAGAAATAACTGTAGACTGACTAAAAAAAATTAGACACTAGCAGCATAATAACCCATCCTTCTCTCCTATCCATTAACCCCTCCATCTCTTCCCTCTATCTCACACCCCCTCCCTCACATTCGCTCTTCACGCACGGAGTCCGCGCTGAGCGCTCTCCCTCCCTCACCCAGAGAGAAGCGGAGCGGCGGGCTCCAGCGGGAGGCATCGACGGGGAGAAGGTGGCTCCCTGGGACCGGGCGGCGGCCACGGGAGCGATCGCGGCGGCGGGATCCGGCGGCGGCGGCCACGGGAGGCGGTCAGATGGCGGCGGCGCGGGCCGGGAGGCGACCCGGCGGCGACAAGCGGCACAGGGCGAAGTTCGCGTCGCCGGATCTGGCGGCGGTGCGGGCCGGGAGGCGACGAGCGGCACAGGGCGGAGGCCGCGTCGACCGGATCTGGTGACGGAGAGCCTGGATTCGGGCTTGCCGGCGGTGGAGACGGCCAGATTTGCTCTCCTCCTCCTTGCGGCTCCCTCACTCAGAGAGAAGGGGAGTGGCGGCCTGGATCTGGAGCAGAGGAGGCCGGATGACGAGGATCCGTGCGACGGCGACCAAGAAGAGATGAGCGGTGGCGTCAGCAGCTCTCGGGCGGTCCACAGCATTGGCGGCGTCGGCGGCTCTCGGGCGGCCCACGGCGTCGGAGGCGTCGGCGGCTCTCGGGCGGCCCACGGCGTCGGAGGCGTCGGCGGCTCTCGGGGGAGCGGCTGCCGGTGGAGCGACGGAGAGGCAGTCGACGGCCGAGCGGCAGCCCAGCAGTGACGCCGGCGACGACGGGTCAGGCGCGGCGACGGAAGGAGCGGAAGGCGCCGGATCTGGCAGAGATGACCCGGGCGGCGCAGCAGATTGGAAAGGGCCGGATCTGGCAGAGATGACTCGGGTGCATGCACAACGGCTGGGAAAATGCCGCCCAACGAGATGGCCGCCCCCAGGAGATTGATCCTCCTGGGGGGCAGCAGCAGCGGAAGTAGGACGGAGGCTAGCTTAGGGTTTCAATCTAAGCTCTGATACCATGTTATGAATATTGTGTGTATAGATATGAGGCCCAAAGGGCCATATATATAGGAGAGTACAAGAGGATATGCCATATAGAGATAAGGCATATATGGAATAGAATACAACTCTATCTCCTTAACAATTTTAACTTGATTAGCTGAAGTGCTTAACTTCACCATTTAGGTCCATCTAAAAGTTTGCTGCTGAAAAGTGCTGTCCCTAGACTAGATTAATTCTACCACTAAGTTTCATGAAGCCCCTAAACTTGCTTTAAATGTGGCTCTTAGGTGCCTAGCACACTGCATAACCAACGATTAGACATACATTGGCGCAACTAATCAAGTTTACAGGCACAAACCAACTGCCAGTAAGTTTAAGGGCAATAGGACCTCTGATGAAATTTAATCAAGAACATCTGCTTTATGTCTCAAGAGCATATAGCTGAACACTCCCAGTAACACATATTCAACTTACAACTTACTAGAATCATCTGTTTATGCTACAGATAATTCAGTGATAACAAATATGAAGGATTAAGATTATGAGCCTAGTTCATGTACACATCAAAAACCAAATTACTCATGAAACAGGATATAAAGAAATAAAACATTCTACATTTGTTATATCAATATGCAACATAAACAGATAAAATAAAACTGAGTGGTATCGATCAGCAACTCAGCATGATGACAGTCTCTTCAGAATGACTGATCATTCCCATTTGCAAGTTTCTATGGCCTACACACTACACTTTAATCGGCATGTAATGAGTGAAAACTGATCATTCCCAGTTGCAAGCATCTGTGGCATACATACTACAGCTTAATCGCACATAATAGAAAATGCAAAGAACATAACATAATTCATAAACATGAAATCAAGTGAGTAACTAATAACTATAGTCAAATGATGAATTTTAAGAAAAAGTAACACATAACGATATGCTTGCTACATGGTGCACAAGCTGACAAGCATATTAACACACATACACCAAAGAACCAAAACAGGGGATAATGATGCTTGCAAAAATTGCACAATAGATGTTATTAGCAACAGCAAAACTGTTTGGTAAACGTATATATCCTCTATTATATAGACATTTCAATGGCAGAATCACAAATTTTCAAGAAAGTGATAGAACCCAACTATTAATGTACATTAGTCATGTGTTCGTGTGTTAACAGAATTTATTGTATGTATAGAGAACTATGTATGGAAGAGGGTTGCTCTGATCTATTGGAAAGTGGAGAATGGTACGTAGTCAAAGGAATAAAGCGGTTGGAGGAGAACAGACGTACAACCACTAACTCATTCTTTTATAATAGTAATTATTGAGGGAAAGGTTGTCATGGATAGCCTAACTAGCAACCAAAAAAATTGGAATGTCCATCTACATGCTTTTCAAACTGCATGCCACGTGTCCAATACCTATATGAAATACTAGAACACAAAGGATATTGATATCATCTATTCATATGTCGGCAGCACTCTGGCAAAAGCTTAACATATGTACAGTCCTACAAGTATTTCAAGAAGCACAAAGGAACCTCACTGAGATGTATTTTGCTGAAAGATAATGACCGACGGATGAGATAATAAACTGACTTTTTAAATCAATAAATAGAAGAAGGGAAAGACACCAGAACATGATTCCAAAAAAAGACAGCCGCAGACTATAAACTTAAGAGAATAAAAATTCTCCAACAGGCAAAACATCAGAAGAAACATAGCATTCTCTCAATACAGACTCAACATAAATGTGAGGTCACACTTACATGTCATGCCTATGCTCTGCCACTGATTCTCATCTACCAATGGCTAATGATACCATGCCACATCAATCCAGGTAGTCTCAAGCGCCATGTGGAGTATACGCAGCAGCTCTCTGCTGACTTTTTGAAGGGAGACTTCCTACCACATAATTTTTTTTTCCTCCTTTTTCTTTTTCTTTTTTTACTTTTTTCAAAGATCTTTTCTTTTTTTTTCAAGGATTTTTTTCTTTTTCTTCCCCCCATTAAGTTAACGCTAGAACTTGGGCTGAGATTCAACCAGATGCCAAAATTTTGATTTCAAAGACTTGATAATAGCAGACTACCCTGCGATCATTGCCATTGCTCAATCAATGCACCAGAAAGTAAAACACGAAACACATAGATAAAGATAGACGAGAACTTGTTTTCAATTCATTAATAACCAAATATAAAGGCCATCTGGCAGTTCTCATAAAAACAGGATTTAATGGTGCATGTTCAAAATTATGGCATAGTTGAAGTGTTGAACCAGTTTCAAGAGCCAAGACACGCTATCTATTGAAAATTAACAAAATCAAAATCAAGATTTCGTTCTGTGAAAACATTAAATATCTAATTTAAGTGCACCTTAAAGACGTCTTGAGCTAGTCAAGGAAGTAAAGTATCTAACCTGGACATCAACTTTGTATCTATAGTTTAAAATGCATAACCATATTACCATGTAAGAATAAACATATGAATCACAGTGATCTACTTATCTTATATACCTAGGTAATAACTACTATAAACTGTAGGCCACTAACATAAATTTAGAAGATAAAAGATATGAAAATCTTACATTTCCAACAAACACTGACCGAGCATCCATTTCCTCTTTTGTTTCAGATGTGGTTGCATTAAGATCTACACCTACACGGGTAAAATAATCCAATGTGTTAAAGAACTTATAAAGACATAGTCATATAGAAATCACAACATACAGCGTAACAAAGCATAAACATATTAGCTCCAAGGTTTATCAACATAGAAATTTGATGTTATTACACTTGATGATGTTTTGCCAAGCAAAGAGGCACATATTAACTTTATTTATGCAAGGTTTCATAATACTGGAATACTTGAGAGAGAGAGAGAGAGAGAGAGAGAGAGAGAGAGAGAGAGAGATAGGTCATAAGGGAGTGGATTTGGTGTTCCTTACTACTTCAATACTTGAACATACATGGCACAACAGATATTGGGTAGCGTACACGGGGACGGCACTAACCTTGCATCTCCTTGGCGGCCTTGGCCTGCATCTCGCGCAGGGCGGCGGCCTCTTCCTCCATCTCCTTGAGCCGGCGCTTCATCTCGTCGAGCTCCTGCAGCTGCACACGCCAATAGGGTCAGTACCGGAGTTAGGGTTAGGGTTTGGGTTTCGGGAAGAGGGGAGAAAGCAGCGGCGGGGTGAAGGGGCGTAGCGGACCTTGGCGGCGTCGTCGCCGCTGCCGACCATTCCGACGTACTCGCCGTCGACGGGGATCTCCTGGCCGTACACCTCGTGCTCCTCGTCCTCCATGGCCGCCGATCTAATCTCGCTCCGGCCCGCCTAACCTAACGCACTTCGCGACGGGAGCGTAATCTGTTTCGGGGGCTCGGGAGAAAAAGGGATTGGGTTGTGGAATCGCGGCGTTTAAATGGGCGGGGGAACATGTCCGACCAGGATGGGCTCGATGTTGGTTGCGCTTTGCCGTCAAGTTCATGGGCCTTTAGAAGTTCGGATTGGTCATAGGTTTCCACTTGGAAAGCCTTGCACACTCAGCATTACAAACTCTTGTTGTACTTACCCTCTGATTCTGAGGTCAAATCTAGGCCTAACACAGATTTGTAGTGAGATTTGATTCCATATATACTAGTCACCTACTTGTGTGTTGCAATAAAATTTATTGGATATATAGAGAATCATATATGGAAAGGGCTATTCTGATCAGTTGAAAAGTGAAGAGTGATGAGAAGTTGAGAATGGGACGGTTGGAGGAGAAGGGACGTACAACCATCGACTCGTTCTTTTATAATATCCACACACACGCACGCACACATATATATATATAGGAAGGCGAAATGGGACTCCAAGGAGTCCAGGCACCTAACCTATCTACCATTCGATCGCATTGAGATGTGCTAGTTTGTAGTAGGTATGAGATTAACGGGTATATCCATTAGCGCATAGTGTTTACCTTAGAATTCAAACGCCAGATTAATTACTGCAATCCGGATTTTTATTGCCATAAATATTCAGCGATTTGAATCCCGTCATTTGCTGTGCGTGCAATCCGGATTTCTACGGATTGCTGTGCGTGCGCGTTCATAGTTCTCCGGCTTGCCATAAATAACCAGCGATCCGGAATTGTTATTGCCATAAATAACCAGCGATCTGAAGGAATCATCAATTATGTTTTAAGAACTAATGTGTCATTAATTTGTGAATCCCGCTTCCTGTTGAACGTTGAGATAGGTATGTGTATAGATCCTTTTAAATTAATGTAGAAGTATGTATGTGTGTAGATCATTTGCCATAAATAGAATTCTTGCTCAATGTGTATCGGCCATGTATTAATTAACATGGAGTAGGTATGTAAATCTGCACGGCAGTATTTGAAGTATGCTCACTTATACATATAAATTTAATATTCTTTCGTGCATGCAAAATATCATTACGTGCAAGATATGTGATGAATCATTGTGATCAAATCGAGTAATATACTCAAAAAAATTTTAAGTGGTCTACTTACGGCATAAGCAAAACTGTATTAACTTTCATTAATTGTTATACACCACACGAAATGATTCTGAGTGACGAATTTATACGAGATGTTAGCAGGTAAGGTTATAATCTTATGTGATTTTTTCTACTGAATCAGACAACAAAATGCTGTATTAAATGGATGATGTATACGAACGGCTTAGAAAAAACGCGTATGTTGACTTGCATTATTTCCATTAATTTTAAGATGTTGCACGGAATGATTTAGAGTGGCGAATTTGCACGTGATGTTAGCATTTAAGGTGAGAATCTTATGTGAATTTTTCATCTCAATCGAATAACAAAAAAGCTATCTTAAATGGTTGAAGGAGACGAACGGTGCAGAAAAAACGCGTATGTTCACATACATTATTTTATATACGCCACACGTAATGAATTAGAGCGGCGAAATTTTATGTCATGTTAGCGGTCAGGGTACAAATCTTATGTGAAATTTTCATCTCATTCGATCAACAAATGCTCGTTGAATTGTTGATGGACACGAACGGCGGAAAAACTGCATGTGTTGACTTCCCTTTTTTATATGTCGAAGGGAATGATTTAGAGCGGCGAATTTGTAAATCACGATAGTGGTTTTGGTTAATATCTTGTGTGAATTTTTCATCATAACCGGACAAAAAAATTGATATCTTAGATTTATTGATTGAATCGGACAACAATCGCGTGTGTTGAGTTCCAATATTTTTTATTCGTCGCACGAACTGATTTAGAGCGGCGAATTTGTACATAATGTTAGCAGTTAAGGCAAAAATATTATGTGAAATTTTCGTATCATTCGAGCAACAAATTCTTGTTGAATGGTTCGAGCATTGATTGTGTCAACCTTTAAATTTGGAATGGTAAGAACAGTTAAGTAGGTATGAGCATTGATTGTTGCACTCCACAAGGACGCAACGAGGAACATGTCGACATGGTTTATTTTGGCTTGAGCTTCTAATTTATTTTTTATTATTTCCTTATTTCTAAAACAAGAGTAAGGAAGATTAGTTTGGCTGAATGAGTATGTAACGTCACGAATTTTGAAGGGTATGTAACAGTAAGTGTATGGACATCAGGTGTATTAATTAGTGACATGCATACCTAAGATGCTTGTACTCGCTACCTCATACTACTCAAAATAGCTGCATTTTATTAAATTGGAAAATTATGTATGCATGTTTTGGAAAGAAAATGGAGCGTGCTATTGAATGGTACATGAATTAATTAAGACGAAGGTATATACTCACAAATTAAGGATTTGGAAAGAAAATGGTACATTCATTAGTTGATATAGCAGCCGACAAGGAAAGAATCAATGCATTTATACTCTATTACATCAGAAATGCACTTACGGTATATGGATTTTTTTTGAAGAAATTTGTGCTTAAAAGGTGTTCTCCTCCGCCATATACCATAAATTTCTAAAATGAAGCGCATGCTGTGCATGCGAAATTCTAAAATGCAGCGTATACTGTGTAGTGGTTAAAAGGTATATACTCGCAAATTCTAAAATGCAGCGTATACTGTGCAGTGGTTAAAAGGTATACACTTGGCTCGGTTGTATACTGTGTAGGCTTTTTATAATGCCGTCGGAATTAATCTTTAAGAAGGTATATACTCACAAATTATCTAAAAAAGGTATATACTCAAAAATGGATTTAATTTACCTGTTAACAAAAAAATCAAAAGAAAATCCCAACGTACCATCATAAAAAGAAAACAAATTGCCTAGTTCAAATAATTGCCAAAAGAATTCATTGTCAACCGTATGAATGATTTATGGAAGCAATCTCACTTACCAAATCAAAATTCTCTAACGGGTTGGATCTCAAGTTATCTCTAGAAATATCCATTATAATCTGTACGAATTTCAAAGCGATCAGACGGTTCTTAGGATTGGTGCCTGGGCACCATGGAGCCCTCGTTATTTATAATATATATACACACACACATATATATATATATGAGACGTTAAAATGGGGCACCATGATGTCTAGACACCAAGTCTTCTATCTTTGGATTGCTTTTAGATGCGTGCAAGTGTAATGATATATGATATATCAAGCAAACCCGTTAACATTCATTGATTCAAAAAAATATCAATTTGAAAAGAAAATTATTGATTTAGCATGCTGAATCAATCATGGATGAAAAATCTCAATCATAAAACCTAGACACCATGGTATCCGTATTATTTGTGTGTGATTATTAGGAGCCTCGAGTCACGAAACCAAACAACAACAAGCTGGAACATGTCGCATAATTTTGGTTTTTTTTTTTTTTTGAGAGGGACGATAGTCACAACACCATTGGTTTCTTTAGAAGTAAAGAATTTCCCGCGTTTCTAAAAGAAGTCTAGCATTCTTGCAAGTTACTCGTGTTTAGGCGACTGAACGAAAAGCTCAGTCTACCAACATGTAGTACTTCTATAGAACTTACCAATCTACCACGAAGAACTCCAATCAGGCAATGCAGTACCAACATGTACAGATTGAGTACAACAACACATATCTCTACAACAGGTCATATAAGTTACCCTTTTCCAAAGGATGCTCACAAAAGAAAATACCATCAAGCATCCTCTTCAAAGTGGTGTCCAGCGATGACCGAACCGGTCCCCGTGTACAGGACGACCCGGTAGACCTTTGGCCCACATCTTAGCAAATCCACAAGTCACACCATCCACGTGAATCCTTTGGTCCACATCTCAGCAAATCCACAAGTCACACCATCCATGTCATCCTGGTCGTATATCAAACAACACGAATTGTAAAGCAGGAGTGGGACAGATACTACATTTTGGAAGCCTCGGGACCCAAGACGCGCCATCGAAACTAGTCCGGGAGTTGGGCTGTACCTTTTCGGCCGTCTTCCTGGTCGTATATCAAACAACACGAATTGTAAAGCAGAATTGTAAAGCAGAAGTCCCCAGACCTTAGCTACTACTAGACAATGTAGTAATCGGTTTTTTGGTTTTCAGTCGGTTTTTACTGAAAAAACTGAACCCAAAAAAACCTAAATTCTGGATCCCGTACTGAATACCGGTCAAACCGAGTTGACCAATATGGTTCGATTTTTTCGGTTTGGTTCAAATGTGCACAGCCCTACTCTAATGGGTCGTGCTCGGGGCAACACGGCCTAAAAAGACTGATGCAACTAAGGCCGGTTCCTTGCAAATGGCATGCTCGACCAGGGCCTCGCAGCTGTCACCACCAGTTTTCCCAATCTCCACCACCTCTTGGACACAGCCACGTCTAAGTCTGGTGGGCAGATAGATATCGCCCATGGCTACACGATGTTGCAAGAGCTTGAGCTCCGCAAGTGCCCCAACCTTGCCCTTTGACCGCCCTCCGCCTTTGCATACCTCCAGATCCTCCACATCGTTGTCACATCCTCCCCGCTCTACGACACCAGTGAAGATGGTGGGGTCACCGACATGGCCTCACCATCCTCATCCACGGCTACAACCTGGTGGAGCTGAAGCTTGTGGGTTGCAACTTGCGAGGGTAGCTACGACGGCATTGCTGCTGTGGGGTGGTGCTTTGCGATGCTCGAGAAGCTCACCATCATGACCATAGGATGGATGGCAGGTGGCTTGTTGTGCTTGCTTTCTATGGCAACCTCAAGACCCTGCAAGTTTAGGGATGTGGTATGATGACGATGATCCCAGGTCTGTAGAACATTTTGGTGCCACATCACGCTCGAGAGCCTGCAACTGCAGAGGTGATAACTATGTGATCATCGCATCCTTCATGCTCTCTTTTTGGTCTGTGAAGGTGCCAATGAGTTACTTGTCTAGAATTGTTGGGGTCTTAAAGACAATATGTTTGCCTTGGCTGGCCTATGCAGGTATTGTAACCACCAATCTCACTTCTCAAGTGTGCTAGTACTAGTTTCATGATAGGCTACCACACGTCCAACAGGGCTGGGCCTAGATCGTCAAGGCATGGTGATGGCACATCGTGCCTTGGGCTGCGCTTGGGCTTTGCCAAAGGCGAGTCATGCCAACACAGCACACAGGCAAGGTGGTCATGCCAGGACAAAAGGGTCCAATGTGGCCCAAAGCCCGCTAGACCCATGTTGTGCCTAACTCCTAGGTCTATCAGGAACCTTCTATAATCCCTTCTCCATCCCCTTCCCAAGGGAAGCCCGGCTAAAATCCCCACTTCCTTGTCTTTCCATTCCCCACCGCTACACTAGCTCGCACCACAAGAATCCAAGAACTCACGCGCATAGATAGAGGTAGGGAGAAGAAAGAGAGATCTATAGCTTACACCGTGGCTTCCAAGTGGGCCCCGTTGGTCAGCCTACTCAAGAAGCTGCTCCTCGCTGAGCCATCCACCTCAGCGGCACTCATGGCCTACTATGCGCTCCACCTGGCCATCGTTCGTCACCTATTCAACACTAAGGGTGCACCGCTCCGACGCTACTACAACGACAAGGAGTCCGACGGCAACAGCGATCATGAGTACAACAATGCCGCCGCCGACGACCATTGCATGCCCGCGACTTCACCGTCCCTAGCTTCTTCTCAACATGTAGATGTCCTTGCCTCATGGGGCGCGCCTTCATGTGGGCTGTCTATTTCCGTTCATTGAAGCTTGTGAAGCAAATCATAGTACGGATCAGCTTTAACCATTCTTTGCTAGACATGCTAGACCCGTTCAGTGCATCGATGAGCCTGGGCCAGTTGATGGACCTGATTGATGATGCGGTGGTGTCGATGATTGGGACTAGCCTCACCGAGCAATGCTGCAACGCGCGCGGGTGGTGGGTGGTGAAGGAGGACGACAACGTTGCGTACCTGAAGGTGCCGATGTCGGGGCTGGGGAAGGAGCACGTGAAGGTGTGGGTGGAGCAGAATAGCCTGGTGATCAAGGACGAGGGCGAGAAGGAGTGTCAGGACCCAAGGATAAGTGATGGAAATAGCAATCAGAAATTCAGGCAAGAGATTGGGGAAAACTACCTTAACTAGGATTCTAAGCTACCATACTGACTAAGAGATTAAAGTAGTGCTTTCAATCTTAGTTTTACATTCATGTGTCCTAGGGTTATAAGACCCCCAGTCATTCGATTGTTACAGCAAGTAAAAGTAACTTCCTAATAGAGTTCTGAAGCTTGTTTACATCGGGTGTTAAAACGAGTAAATGACAAGACAAGTGACATCAACAATTCCTAATAGTAATTACTGATTTCCTTCTCAAGCCATTCGATTTCACTTGGAAGTTTTCTCACTGGATCTCGGCTGTATCTAAGTAACAAGGGGAAATGTCAAAGCGGTAAGTTGATTGCTAGGTTTAGTCTGAAGCCAACCGGTTCAGAGATGAACCTGACAGTTCTCCCTCCTTGATTGAAACGTTTTCCTCAAGGTTTAAATCCTAGAAATGTAACCGTAATAAAGCTTGCATATTCCCATGTGGCATCATCCTGAACTAGATTATGCCAATGAATCAACCATTGCATCATAACTACTCCTTGTTTTGGAATCATTCTTCTGCCTAAAACCACCAAAGATTCAGTTTTCACTTGTCCATCCGGTCCAACTAAAGGCACAAAAGGCAATGGTATGGCGTGAGATCCTACATGCTTCTTCAACTAACTGACATGGAAAATAGGGTGGATAGCAGTCCCTTCCTGAAATTGCAGTTTATAAGCTACCCTTCCAATTCTCTCCTAAATTCTGAATGGCCCGTAGTATTTTGCTCTCAGTTTCAAGGAGCCCCTCAATCCAAAAGCGTTTTGTCTATATGGTTGTGTCTTCAGATAAACCATATCTCCCACATTGAATTGCCTTTTTTTATTTAAGTTTATCAGTGAAAACTTCATCCTTGTCTCTGCATTGTGTAAGTTCTCCTTTAGCTTTTCCAACACATTTTCCTTGTCTTCGATAGTGAGCCTGGTTTCTATAGAGATATTACCTGGAATGGCTATTTCTCCCACTTGGGGTGGTGGATATCCATACAGATCCTAGAAAGGGGTCATTTTCAGTGAAGTGTGGTATGAAGTGTTATACCACCACTCTGTAGTGGGTAACCAAGTATACCACTCTTTAGGTTCTTGGACACTTCTAAGACATGATTGAATACACTGATTTACCCACTCAGTTTATCCATCTGATTGTGGATGATAAATAGTGCTGAACCTCAGAGAAACTTTCAAAGTTTTGAACAATTCCTAGTATAATCTGCCGGTAAAGATTATGTCTCTATCTGAAACTATGGTCATGGGCATTCCATGCAACTTATAGACATTGTCCATGAATAATTGAGTGACTTACTGGACTGTATATGGATGAGACATTGCTATGAAATGAGCATATTTAGTCAATCAGTCTACCGCTATAAGAATAACTTCCTTCCCTTTAGATTTTGGTAAACCTTCAATGAAATCTATAGAAATGTGTGACAAAGTCATGTTAGGGACTTCTAGAGGATCTAATAGTCCATGTGGGTGGACATTTTCTGATTTACTGACTTGACACACTCAACATTTAGAAACTAGTTTTTCAACTTGTTATTTAAGCTTTGGCTAGAAGAAATTTCTTTTTATCCTATGATAAGTAGCTCTTTTGCACGAATGTCCTCCAATGGAAGAGGTGTGAAAGGTGTGTAGTAATTAATACCTGAGCTCTGTCTTTTCTCCTACATAGACCCAGCTCTTATATCTGATAACTCCCCCTTCTATTGTGTAAGGGTTGTTTTCATGAATACCAGTATGTATCCTACTCAATAGAACTGCACAATAAGGTTCTCCTTCATAGCTTACCTTGATATCTTCAATCCAGTCAAGAGTTCAGGTGGTGATAGCATTCAGTTCTTCATTTTGGGTCTTCGCTTTTTTGGATAATGCATCGGCTACTTTGTTCTCCTTCCACTTCTTATATTCAATATGGTAATCAAATTCTAGCAACTTCAGTAGCATCTTATGTTGGATCCCATCAGTGAGTTTCTATGTATTAATGTATTTTAGGCTTTCCTGGTCCATCTTGATGATCAGAATATTGCCAACTAAATAATGTCTTCGCCTCTTGATTGCTTCCAGAATTGCCATAGCTTCCTTTTCATATATGGATTGAGCTGTGGCCATCTTCCCCAAGGTTTTACTAAAATAGGCTAAAGGCCTCCAATCTGCATTAGTACAGCTCCCAAGCCAGTCCCACAAGCATTAGCTTCAATAGTGAAAGGCATTTGAAAATTGGGTGATCCCAGTACTGGACAAGATGTCGTAACCCTTTTTAGGTTATTAAATGCCTTATCTTCCTCTTTACCCCACTTGGAGGCACTCTTCTTAAGCATGTCATGGAGGGGCCAACAGATCTTGCCATAATCTTTGATGAATCTTCGGTAATATCTGATCAATCCCAGAAATCCTCTTAGCTTGGTGATGTTAGTAGGTGTGGGCCATCTGAGGACATCCTCAATCTTGCTTGGGTCAGTAGCAAACCCCTCTCCTAAAATGGCATGGCCTAAATACTCCACCCTATCAATAGCAAATATGCATTTGCTTATCTTCACTGATAATTGATGCTGCCTCAAAACTTGAAATACTTTCCTCAAGTTTTCCTTATGTTCTTCCAAGTTTCCACTGTATACCAATATATCATCTATGAATACTAGCACAAATCTCCTTAGATAATTAGCAAAGTTTGTGATCATGAGAGATTGAAACGTGGCTAGGGCGTTAGTAAGACCAAAAGGCATCACAGTATATTCATAATGTCCCATATGTGTCTTGAAGGTTGTTTTGTGAATATCAGCTTCACTCATCCTAATTTGGTTGTACCCTGATCTCAAGCCTAATTTAGTGAAGACAGTGGCTACATGGAGTCCATTCAAAAGATCTTCAATAATGGGCATAGGAAATTTATTCTTGATTGTCCTGGAGTTCAGTTGCCTGTAATCAACATAGAGCCTCCAACTCCCATCTTTTTTCCTAACCATGACAGCCGGGGATGAATAAGGTCTAAGCCTAGGCCTGATTTCTTCAAAGCTTATCGAGTTTTTGATTATCTCTTCCATGTATTATGTAATACCTCACCTACCTTTCCTCTACCAGGGAGATGTGGCAGCCGCATGTTTGCCCTAAGCGTGCATGCATGCCACCTGTGCCCTGCACCCTGCAAAGGTCATCACCCAGCCCTTTCTTAAGTCAACCCAAGCAGAGAGCCCTCGCCACACCCCTCTTCTTCGTCCAAGCATCACCCGGGTAGGTTCCCTCGCCATAGCTTTAAGAGAGAGAGAGAGGGAGGGTGTACCTTGTGCAAGCCGAGGAGACGTGGTGGCGCAGGCAGGAGCCGAGGACGACGGCCAGGCTGCTGGCCGAGCCGACCGGGCGGCGGCGCCCCAGCGCCCCACCGCCACACACGCAAGGGGAGGTGTGGATCCGGTCGGGGCCGGCCGGATCTGAGGCGGGGAAGGGGGGCGAGCGGGGAGCCGACGGCGGGGCGCTGCCGCCGGAGGGACGCCGAGCACCGCTCGGGCGCGCGAGAGAGAGAGAGGGGGGAAGAGGAGAAGGCAGGGGGCGGCGGGAAGGCCGCCGGCAACGCCGTGCCGGCCGCGCGCACCGCCGCGCCGCCCCGGGCGGAGGAGGTGAGGAGGAGTGGAGGCCGATTCGGCCGAAAGAAGTTGGGGGAGAGAGAGAGATGGGTGAGGGAGGATAAGAGGAGGGGCCGGCCGGGTAAGAGAGGAAGGAAAATAAAAAAAGAGGAAGAAAAGAAGAAGAGAGAAAAGAAAAGAGGAGAAAAAGAAAAAAATAGAAAAAAATTAGGGGGGTTTTGGTGCCACGCGGCAGATCCCTGAAAACCCACGCGTTTTACGCCCGAACCAGTTTATGCATATAGTATCATCGTCGCCCGTGTAATCTCTGGTTTCGTATGATGCGTTAAATCGGATTGTTTGCTTGTCCAGGTGGAGGTCCCGAGTCGACGCCGCCCGCACATCGCTCCGCTCCGTTTGGTTAACATGCAAGTGCATGGTAGTGCGGTAGATCGTAGGGATTATGAATATGTGATGTTTACATGATGTGCTAATGCTTATGTGGAAATGCGATGATTACATGATATGATGTTTATTTATGGATGACCATGGTAATGACAATGGCATATGCATTTGCATTATGTGCACTCAAGAGTGAGGGCGGTGAGAAAGTCTCTAGCTTCGAGTAAAGCTAACGGACTAATCCGGAGTGCTCTTGAGTAAGACCTACTTCGGTAGGCCTCCACGGAAGTGGAGGGGTCCCTGTGCCAAGATGGGCGGGCCCAGATGATGGGTGAACATCGACGGGTTTTCACTCGGCGATACCGGTATTTGCAATGAGATGAGCAAATGTGCATGTAGAGCAGGATTGCATTGCATTGATGATTTGGCAATGTTGAATATGACAATGCATATGGAGTATGTTATGATTAATGTGGAAACGTGAGAATGATGATATGAGCATGGTGATGCATGCGGAGTATGATATGGATGGTTGATTTGCTTACATGTTTGGTCGTGTTTATCGTTCTATTGTGTACTTGCTGAGTCTTTGGACTCACCCTTGCTTTGTTGTTTTTTTAGGTAACTTTTGAGGACGTCTTGCACGGGCGGGTGTAGCACATGAATGACTTCACGTTCTTGCAGCACTTCACATATCTAGCTTTTGGTAGTATGTTTAATTCCACTAGTAAGTTAGAAAAGTTGCTTAATAATGATATGGTGTAAGTGGTTGTTGCTTCATGATCAAGGTAGAGTTTGCATAAAATGTTTAGCAGATGTCTAGAAGTGGTATTATTATGCAGTGGTGGTAGCACTCTAGGCCCAGAGGATGAGCGGGGTGTTACATATTCTTTCTAATAATGAGGACTCTATAGGGTCTTAAATTAGGTGTTTAGAACCAGTTTTCAAAGGGATAGCATGGTCACAACTTCTATGGGGAGGTAGTCCTTGAGGCTCCTAGAAAACAACCTGAAATTGTTGTATAATGTCCTCCACTCATTCCTCTTTTTTGATTCTGTAGAGTGTTCTTCCAAGTCAAGTGAGTTCACTTGGATAATATAGCCCATGACTTTCTTAGTGACATTTTATGTACTTTTTCAGGCCCAATGCTACAGTGCTCCTTAGGTAGGGTGTGATCCTGAAGTAATATTGTTTTCACACTCGTTTTGATAGATAATGTCCTTAGCTTAAAATCTAGACAAATTGGACTGTATCCATAAATCCAGTATGCTCGTAGCACAATATCATAGCTTTGTAAATTCAATAGCTTGAAGGAATTGATGAAGCTGGTTCATTGTATTTTATAGCTGACAGAGGTTGTTATGGCCTCTAATACTAACTCCCCTCCTCCAGCTACTATCACCCTTCTCTTATTGGTTTTCTTCAATGGCCAGTTGATCTTCAATGCAAAATCAAAGCTCATGAAAGTATTTGTACTCCCACTATCAACCAGTGCTACTGCTCGTTTTCCCCCAATAGAAGTGATCAATGAAAATGTTGATGGACCAGTGGTGCCCTTGACTGCATGCGAGGATATTAGCATAAATTGTTCATTGGCCTCCAAATCTTCAGGATGCGCCAGGCTGCTTGGAGTTGTAACATATCTAGCCTCTTGTGCCTGCTCATTTTCTTTAGTGCTTGCCTCCTCTTCTTCCTCACCTCTTGTGAGTAAAGCATGGATGGCTCTCTTCACCTTACATTTGTGTTGTGGCGTCCAAGGTTCTTTGTAATGCCGGCAAGCCTTCTTGTCCGTATCTGTGGGTCTATCTTGTTTTTCAACCTTGACAGGATTGACTATCTTTTGTGCATTGTTAAAATTGAATTTGCTCTTATTCATGCTTCCAGTATTGTTAGGCCTCTTAGTAGCTGATGCCTTTTCATACAACCTAGCATACCAATATGCTTCCATCAGTCCTTGGGGCCTTTGTCCACTAACATCATGGTTAATATCCCCTCTGAGTCCACTAATAAAGCAACTCAATAAGAAGTGTTCTTGCAAATAGAGTGGTCCCTTTTTGCCATGGCCATACATTCTTCAAATATGCCAATGTGATATAGTGGATTGATATTTGTTTGATGTTTTGTAGTGATTCCACATCATCATGGGCACTGACACCTAAGAATCGATCACCAACTATGGAGCAAAACTGAGGCCAAGTCAGAAGTCCACTAGGGATTCCCACACCTTTAAACCAGGTTACAGCCTTGCCTTGGAAATGAGCAACTGCTAGACCAACCCATTGATCTAATGGTGTCCCAGATAGCCCATAGAATTGTTCACATGGTTTCAACCAATTTAAAACATCTTCTCCTTCAAACAATGGAATTTTTATTCTGGGAACCTTAATTACTGCTTCTACATAGGGAGCAATATGACTATTCAGATTCATGAATTGGTGCCTCTAAGAATCAAATACATGTACTCTTGGATTCAAATTTGCATAGCCCTGAACATTACTAGTACCGACTTGAGGTCTAACTTGCAGCATCAATGGGTTGCTTCCCCCAATACCCCATTCAAAGCACTGGCAGTTGGATACATAGCAGGGGTTACTATAGGCCTAACAGACTCAGAGAACACTAGATAATATTCACGCCTAGCAGTATTTGGTTCTATCATGAGCTGCACCTCATGATTTCACATCATAGGAATGGTATTAGCATCAGTAACAATATCTATCACTGGTGTAGGGGAGAAAATTGATCATTTGCCACTTTGAAGAGTAGGCTTCGCAAAATTGCCACTTTCAAAATTGACTTCGCAAAAATGCCATGCAGTACACTTACCTCTTGATTACCATGTCATTTGAGCCATTTAATTCATTTAATATATTTTTTTTCTAATTTCAGGAGCTGAAAAAGGCCTTTCTACCCTTGTTAAGTTTTGCACTGCATGGGCTTTCTACCCGCCGAAGCTATTCATGGTATTCTAAGGGCTAGCAAGGCCATGACTGAGCAAGAAGCCCGGCAAATACTGGGTATCAGCGAGCGATCAACGTGGGAAGAGATCATGCAGGTTTGTGACAATATATGCTGATTCACTTAATATGTTCTAGCAAATGTTATTTTCTTTTCCTTTATGAACTTCGTATGAATTAAGGATTCTCTGTATGAAGTTCATGTGAATTACGATTTTTGAAAGCCATCTGCAGTCATTTGTTTTTAGCAGAAAACTGATGTTCAATCCAAAGCCCATGCAGTGCAAAACTTAGCAAGGGTAGAAAGATCTTTTCCAGCCACTGAAATTAGAAAAAAAAATATTAAATGAGTTAAATGGCTCAAATGACATGGTAATCAAGAGGTAAGTGTACTGTATGGCATTTTTGCGAAGCCAATTTTGAAAGTGGCAATTTTGCGAAACCCACTCTTCAAAGTGGCAAATGATCAATTTTCTCGGTGTAGGGGGTATTACCTCCATTTACTCAGTGACTACAGGAATAGCTCCAGCTTCTCCTACTGAATTCGAACCTAGGGGAACGGTAGGGATCACTTCTTGTTCAATCGGTTTGACAGCAATAATACGCACCTCGCCTCCCATCATCTTGGCCTACATTTGAGTCATCATCATCTTCATCCCCGAAATTTTAGGTTGTTGACTCTTCAACTTCGCTATATATATCCTCCTTCAGAGATGAGATTTCACTTCTAATGTCTACCACTTCCTTTCCCACCATGGATTCTTGTGATTGGGATAGAGTGGTTGCTACCATAGAATCTGACTGCCAAGATCAGCTTGAGAGATTTTACAGTTGCCCAACCTCTAACCAGTCACTCTTGCCAAATCCATGCTACCGCCAAGTCTATCTCTACTCGGATCTAGGGATTTTACAAAAGTTTCCAACCAACCCAGATCTGAATTGAGGAAACCTTCGCCTCTGAGTGTTAGATCTGCGCTAGCTCAGGGAGTTTACGGGAGAAATCATGCAATTCCTCCTAACCGTCACCGCGACGGATCTCCACTCTAAGAACTGAGCTCGCTCTGATACCTTTGTTAGGGCCTAAGGATAAGCGATGGGAATAGCAATCAGAAATTCAAACAAGAGATTAGGGAAAACTACCTTATCTAGGGGTTCTAAGCTACTATACTGACTAAGAGATAAAAGTAGTGCTTTCAATCTTAGTTTTCCATTCATGCGTGCTAGGGTTATAAGACCCCATTCGTTCGATTGTTACAGCAAGTGAAAGAAAATTCCTAATAGAGTTCTGAAGATTGTTTACATCGGGCGTTAAAATGGGTAAATGACAAGGCAAGTGACATCAACAATTCCTAACTGTAGATACTAATTTCCTTCTCAAGCCGGTCGGTTTCACTTGGAAGTTTTCTCGGTGGATCTTGGCCACTACTGAGTAACAAGGGGAAATCGTCAAAGCGGTAAGTTGATTGCTGACTTTAGTCTAAAGCCAACCGGCTGAGAGATGAACCTAACAAGGAGCCCAAGGAGGACGACGATGACACGCCGCCACGGTACAGCCACCGCATCGAGGTGGCCGCCGATGCCTTCAAGATGGACACGATCAGGGCCGAGATGAAGAACGGCGTGCTCAGGGTGACCGTGCCCAAGGTCAAGGAGGAGCGCAAGGACGTGTTCCAGGTCAAGATCGAGTAGGGAGCCAAAGTAGTTGTAATGCTAATGGAGGTGCGAGAGAGAGAGAGAGTGGGGCCTTTTTGATAACTATGTCTCATGTCTTAGCCCTGTTTTACTTCTTGTTTATCTTGTGGAGTTCTTCTGATCTTGTGATGGTGAATTGGTGACGAACTTTGCTAATTTCCCAGGTTTGATGTAATGTGAGCAACTGCTTTAGTGGTAAATGAAGTGGCTACAGATCGATGTCACTTCTATTCCCTGTTCTTGTGGTCGAGGGCTTCTTACAAAAACATGATGGGCACAATAATAAATGGAGGACGAAATGTTAGATGTTCATTTGCAAGTGTGTAGTCAGATCAAAATGGTTCTGTTAGTGGTCAATGCTTGGGTAGCAACTTCAATTTGGTGCGATCTGCTATATAAATCAGGGCTTCCGTTTATTCTCCCTGCTTTGCTTATGTTGTTCTTGGTGCTAATCGTATCAGAATTGCAATGTACACAATTCGTGCAATGTACTGACCGACCGCCTGTGAAATGCAAATCACAAAAAACAGCAGATAGAGTGACGCCGAATAAAATTCAGCACACTGCTAGGTTTCGCTGATACACTCTTCATATTAACAAGAAATCAGAAACTCCATGTATTAGCAGCTCCATGTTAATGCAATGTTTCCCAGTGTACTGTACATTTCATCTAAGCTCACCCTTTCTCTGAAAAATGGGTTAGAGATTATGCCAAGAAAGTTACTCGTCAAGAAACTACCAAGTGAGTGTCGTGTTAAAGCTGCCTCAATTATTCCTCTTCTCTTTATTACTCCCTACTTACAACAGGTAATTAATTACGCAAGCTTAAAAACCGCAGTTACATATAAAGCCCTGTACAGCTGTGCCTGTTCTTGTTTCCCTCCACCTGTTCTAAACATGCTCACGCAGCCATCTTTGATACGTTGGCAACTTATCCTGCGGAAGAGAGCTGGGCGATGACGCACCAACGAATCGTTGGCGCGTGATGTCATTGAAGCAGAAACTCCGATGCTGTGGAATTTTATCACTATGCGCCTTCCTTTGTGCTGATGAGTTGCTTTATGTACTTGGAATGGTGATTGCTGATCAGGGACGGCGAGGATGATTGGCTCTGTGACTAGATGCTAACGAGAGAATCATCGCTAGATTGACACAGGCAATCGGGAAGAGGGTTCTCATAAAATGCCTCTTCTGACCGAAACCTATCGCTGCCTTTTGTTCCTGATACAGGACCTTTCCGTTTCCGTGGACAGCCTTGTCTGAAGAACAGAGCAAGAACAACATAAAATATAGACACAAAATAAAGGTCTTTTAGTTCTCATGTCTAGTTTAATACCTTTTAAGGTGGATGTCTATTATCCTTTGAGATAGTTTTTTCCCTTCCTTGAGTAATCCACTGTCAACTTTATCAGACAAGTGAACTAATGCTTTCCTGAATTGAAGAAAGAACACAATGAGACCCGGAAGCAAAGAGTAAGACAATTTTATAACAATGCTGAGAGAGGTGCTCGTTTGTGGTTTCACCTGTCAGGACTGATTGATTTCCTGTGGCCAAGAAAACGCCGATGACCTGCAACAGCCCGTGCCATATTCCCAGAATACGATGGAATAAAGACATCACTCTCCACTGAAACAATGTAGTCTAAAGCTGCCATTTGAGAAGCATATTGGCTGAATGGTTGCAGTTCTTCAGCTGAGGCAAGTTTATCCTGCAAATGGAGAAGACAACATATGATGACTGAAGAAAGTCATATTACAAGCGATAGACAATATGAATTGGCAGTGTCCATACCTTGTTCAGCAGAATCGGGAATCGTGATTGCAAATCAACCATATGAGATTCACCTCCATATATCTCCCCTGCGGCTATGTAAACCGGGGTGCTTGATGGATATCCTAGGGCAGAAAGAAACATACCAACTTCCTTTGGTGTCAAGGGACAATTACCATGGGATCTTTGTTCTAATGGATCAATGTCTTTCACCTTCCAGTAGGTTGTGTTTTCTCTGTAGGGATAGAGCAGAATTCAATCAAATAATGCTATCTAGTTGTTAGTAAGAAGGTAAGACAGTGCAATGAGTAACAAACAAATTTTACAGCCTTGCCTGATCATTGCAAGCTCCTCTGATTCAGTCTGTGACAGACCATATGTGCACCCACTAAAAGCAAGCATATCCTTCTCATAGCGTAAATGCAAAGCAATGTATGGTCCAAATGATCTCATCCTTTCCACTAATAACTGCAAAATTGGTTGATCTTTACATGTTAATACATCTCTTCGAACTATATTATTATATTTTATGGAACCATCATGATGGAGCATATTAGAGAAGGATTTACATTGCCTAAAGCTTCAATTGGGGGAGCAAATCTAAGTGCCTGGAAAAAGGCCCGGCAGCGAAGCTTTTGAATGTCAGGAGGAAGGTAGTTGTTTGCAAGGCGTGAATCTGACTTAGCAGCACGAATGACCTAATACAAGTCTTTGATCAGGATAACAGTTCCAAACAATTGCATCTAGCAACTACTGCTTAGAAATGGTTAGTAGGCAAGTGCAAAACGGCAGTTGAATCCAAACCTGACGGTACTCCCACAGTAGAGAAATCTCATCCTGGTAATAATCTACTCCAGACCAACTCTTGAAGTGCCTAACAGACTTTGGAACTTTCACCAATTCCTTTGGCAATTTTTTCTCAACTTTTACGTCATTTACCAAAGAATGTATGAAATGTTCTTCATCAAAGACATCTGAAAAGTTGCTGATGTTGAAAAATCATCATGTTAGTTCAGATCAGTTAAGGGAAGGACTTGAGCGAAAATCACACACTGTTTACCTTCTGTCGTGCCAAAATGATTTCTTATCAAGCTCTGGAATTATGAGTGTAGCATTGAGTATACGTGCAACTGCTACCATATCACTGATCTGCCATAAGAATAGGAACAGATGAGTAAAAAGAAGAAAGCACGCGTGCTCTTGCATGTAAAGTAAATCTGCGCATGACTAATTGATGATTAATTTAGAAAAACAGAATGTGTATACACTGATAGAAGACAAAGCATCCAGATCAAACAATGAAGATATGTTTCCTCTATGCTATCTTACTCAAGTCACATCACACTCTTGCTAAGATTATTTTTCCTAAGAATAGGAAAACCTTCAACTGGCAAAGTATCAATTATCTGAAGATCTCCATACCCAAAGAAAATGTAATCGCTTTTGGTCCCTCTAGGTCCGAACAAATCAAGCACCTTTCTTTATCAAGTATACTGCTTTCTTGCATGCCGTAAATGGAATACAATATATTGATTGAAGAGATGGCACAAATATGACAATAGCACATTCAAACAATTGCCATTCATCACAACAAGCGAAATGGCTACAACATTCAATATGAGACACCAGGACAGGAAATTTTGAACAGTGTTGAGACAGCATCCACCCACCAACCATATTCAGGTCTTTATCCTGAATGCAGTCGAGCCATTCATATCTGCTTCATGATAACTCGGTTAAGCAATAACCACTTGAGAAACAAACAACATAGTTTCACAACCAACATTTCCGGCTTATGTAGGCATAGCTCTAAACGGTGCTGACACATTAGCGCCAGTGTCCCCCACTACAGGTGATTAAAGCACCAAAAACTGCCCACGGAAGTTCAGTGTGACACATTAGCACCAGAACCTCCACCACGCATTGATTAAAGCACCAAAACACTGCCCACAAAAACTGATGATGAAAATGCTTAAAAACCGTCACCACTGATCAAACACCCCACATGCACGCACGCTAGGTTCCACCACCCAAGTCAAACGCATCTAATGCAAACCAAACAATAATTCGTATCCCCGCACCACCACATAGCCACAACTAGAGAGTTTTTGACCAGGATGAACCAATCCCCGATCTGGCTTACCCCGGCGCGCATCTGGTTGAGCCCGCCATTAGTGTGTACGAGCAGGTACCCCTTCGACGGCCCCGGACCTGCAAAACAAGATGACCAGAATCAGAATGGGGCACGAGAATTTCGACCAGTAGGCGAGATAGAATAATTAGAGGGGGGGGGGGGGTGCCAATGCGCATACGTTTGTACTCCGGCGACGGCGCGACGCAGGGCACGAACCCGCGCGATGGCGCCGGCAGCCACAGCCTCTTCTCCGCCGCGTCATCGGCTGCGCCGTCCAGCTGTCAAATCTAGAGATTAATCCCCATGTCATGGACTACCATGAATTCAAAAAACAACAACGGGAAGAGATGCGGCATCTGTAGAGAGAACAATCGATCACCTTTCGCGACTGCGGCGATGCACGCTGCGGCGGCGCGAACTCCTGCTCCCACCGCAGCTCCTCGGCCTCCCGCGGCTGCTGCGGCATCGAGACAGCGGAGGCGACCCGTTAGAGCGCGCGCCGAGAGTTCAATCTGAGGGTCGAGGAGGACCGACCACACACACACATACAGTACAATACATACCTTGGACAGGCGGTAGTGCGCACCGGAGGAGGAAGCGGGGGCGGAGGCGAAGGAGGAGACGTGGTGGGCGACGGCGAGCAGCGCGGCGCCGGCGGTAACGGTGGCGCCGGCGAGGGAGAGCAGCCACCACCGCAGCGCCGCCGCCCGCCGCCCCACGGGCCTCACCTTGCGCCGCAGCGGCATCACATCCGCCTTAAGAAAATCTCGTCCCGCCCGTCCCCGTCTCCGCCGATGGCGATGGCGACACTTGCTTGGCGCCGCAGCGAGGGGGCGGCGCGCGTGGCTTTGTGTGCTTGTGTCCGCCTCAATGGAGAGGGGCGCTTTACTTTTCCCTGCGTGTTTGCGTGTAGAGCCGTCAATGTTGCGGTAAGGTCGGACGGAAAGAGAGGATGGCAATGGCATGGCATTCACCACCTGCGGGTCCAAAACCGCAGAGGTGTGTGTAGTACAGGTTACTTGGGGATGATTCATGGTGGTCTAGGCAATTAGGCTCATTTATTACTGTTTTTGGGTGCGATTAATGGGACCTTAATTTTTTAGATGAGATTGAGACTAGAGATTCTGCTAATTTGTCACTGAAACTGACCTTATCTCGAATGCCAAGTCCAATGACCTCTCTTAGTCAAGCTCTCAATCCTGGCTACAAATTACTTTCCCCTGGTGTTGCCCTCTATTTTTAGGTCTAATTTGGTTTAACTATTTTTGTAGGCAACAAAAATAACATGTGTATATTATGTAGTACTATTTTGTATATAATAATTTACTCCTCATTCAGTCTTGTAAGAAGCTATATTTTGATAGGTATTATTTTGTTATATGTTAGCAAATCTATATAAAGTTGTTTTTTAAAATATTTTTATGATATGATACTATGTCAATATCATTTTGTACTCAACTTGCTATATTTATTAAAAAGACGTTAAGGATTGAATATTAAAAGGTTGATTGGCACATTTGCAAAAGCTAGGACTTTTTTACCGAAAGAAGTTAAAGAATCAAGAAAGCGTATTAGGAACTACGTATCTTTAATTTGATCTGAAAAGGAGAACGGGAACTTGAACCTTTGTCCGACAATGTATTTTGCCAATTGAGCTTGTCTAGTAAACCAAGTTCTAACCCAAAAGCTACCCTCTCCAGAGCTTTTTACGTAGGGTTTTCAGTTTTACAACGCGGGAGATCAATTTTTTCCTTGGCTACAGTCTAATAACAAGTCTCCTCGGGAGAAAAAAAAGTCTTGATTATTCAACGAGCTCAGAAATCAACCTTACTAGTTCACGATACATGTAGACGGTGTGAAATTTGGATCCGAGAGAGCCCGTAGCTAGACTAAGAGTAAGTTTAATAAGGCTGACTGTGCTAGCTACAAGTGAATCCATGTCAGCATAGTCCTATGTGGAGGGGGGAGAAAAGGAGAGAGAGAGAGCCAAGCCGACTCCCATGCAAGAGTCAGGCTATAGCACAGGAAAAGATGTATTATCCATGCATGTACCCATAGAACTAATTGTTATACCCATGTATGTATTAAATGATTGAGAGCTCTTGTGGAGACAACTTATAGCCAGTTTATTGTATGAGTTGACTGCATCATTATCTTTTGATGACATGGAAATGTATTGGAGGTAGCAGCTATCTGTACTATTAAACTTGCTCTAATCCCCATCATTTTATTCTTTCTTCCTCACGAATTGCGACGTTACCGGATAAAATTCCGCACCATTAGTGTTCTTCTTCGTCTCTTTTATTTATAGTTTTTTTCCGAACAAATAAATAAGACGGTTTAAAGTGATATATCGGGACAATCTTCCCAAAACAGTTTATTGGTATTCAATTCGTATGCATAAATATTCACGCTAAGATCAAAAACAATCCAACATGGCCATAAGTTATCAACCGCAGCTGAAACCCACCCTTTGTCCCATCAAACCCAACTCCCATGCAACAGCCCGTTTCTACCGTCGGTTCGAGCCCTGTACCCCTGACTACCGCACCCATCGCGGTGTCTTTGAAACATAGCCGTTGCCCGTTGGGGTCCCGCAACGTAGCACAACCCAAGAAGCTGGTCGTCAGGCACAAGAATGTAACAACCCAATTTTTGCTTCGCAATAAATAATGCATAATTTTTCATGAATTTTTAAATTTTTTGGTACATTTTTTAATGTTTCCTAAAGCTTTGCTTGAGTTTAAGATTTTTAAAATAATTTCTTTGGCCAAAAAATATTATTTCAAAAATTATGAAGAGGGCCGACACCATTTGTGAGTGCTCAACATCTTCAGAGTGGAGGAAAAGCAACACTAGTGGAGTTGATGTTCATTAGGCTCAATTTATGGAGCCAATCCAATCCGTTTAGGTTTACCTCAACGTGTACTAATGAAGACCGACAAGTCTTCAATATCATGGGAAAAACATTGAGTGTTTCAACTGCGGTTTTCTCTCTTGTCTTTACTATTTCTGCATTTATGTTTCTAGATATTTATTTATTTATATAGAATTGCCTATCTAGAATTATATTTTAGTATCGATCTAGCCTTGAGGTGCTTTAGTGAAAACTTAGAATTTAGCTCTAGCCTTGTGCTAGAGTCTTGTATTAGCGTATTCTTGTTAGAATTGTCATTTAAGGTTTAAACTTTAGAAACCTCCTATTTACCCTCTCTAGTTGATCATTCTTGATCCTACACCAACTGAGTCGGCCCGTACGCTGCGCACCAGCCCGTTTACCGCCCTTGTATAGTCGATCCTTGATCTTTATAGCTTTTACCAGTATCGGTGTTTTGATGAAAAGACCAAATTTGTAGAATAGATGTCGTACTATAATGAGATGTCATAGTTAGTAGCTTGAAGCTTAACTTGTACCACTTTGATCAATTAATTGTTCATGCATACATTTAGAATTTCATTTGGAACTCTATCTAAATTTCCTTTGAAAAACCAGTATGACCGTAGGCATATTAACGATAGTACCACTACATCGGTACTACCGACCATTGCATATCGATAGCTAATTTCCAGAGAGGCACTCATTTAAATTTTCTTGAATCGGTACTACCGCTGGGTGGTATGACAACATGTTGAGATCGGTATTACCACAGAATCTGTAGGACCAAAATTTAGTTGATGGTAGCTAATTTCCAGGGAGCCATATTTTGAAGCTTTTTCTCTTCTTTGGAAATCAATATTGTCGCATCCAAGATGTGGTACAACCACATTATTAGTACTATCGACCCTTGTGAGGGCGGTACTACCAATATTTGAAGTAATTGCTAGTTTCTATGCATTTAATGAACCTCAAATAGCCATTGAACAGTGGGTGCGATAGTACCAGCCGCTACATGACGATTGTACCGTATTTCCTAATTTTGGGGGATTTCGACCCCCAACTGTCATCTTGGTGGGGTGGAGGCTATAAACAGGGCCGGCCCTGAGGGGGGGCGAGAGGGGCGGCCGCCCCGGGCCCCCAAAATCTAGGGGGCCCCCATATACTATGTAGAGTATATACATGCTTTGAAGATTTATTTTGGGCCTTTTAGCCATACTTTAATACTTATAGAAATGAAGGGTTTGCTTCGAGTATGATCATTGCCAAAGATATTGCAGCTCAAATGAATGTAGAGCCATCATTTCCAGTTAAGCGGCGTGTTCTTAGGAAGAAACAGTTCGATGAAATTGATTGTGATGAAGCAATTTTGCAAGCTGAGAAGGAATTTGAAGTTAATTATTTTTTTGTTATGGTTGATATGGCAATCAATTCATTGAAAAGTATGTTTCAAGAACTCCAAACATTCGGAAGTATATTTGGATTTTTAATGAGTTCAACAACATTGAAGTCATTGGATCGAACTGAATTAAAAGAATGTTGTACAAAATTTGCAGAAACTTTCTCTCTAGATGGTTCATCTAATGTTGAGTTAAATGAACTAATTTCTGAGTTAAGCATTATGCAATTGACTTTATCAGATAAACCAATATCTGCTATGGAGATCTTTGAGTTTGTCAGAGAAGAGGATTGTTATCCTAATATTTCTATTGCTTATCGGATTTTATTTACTATGCCTGTAACTGTGGCATCAGTTGAAAGAAGCTTTTCAAAGTTGAAATTGTTGAAGAATCATTTAAGGTCAACAATGTCTCAAGAGAGGTTAAACGGTTTGGCAACTTTATGTATTGAGAAGAAATTATTGGATAAGATTGATATCAATACCATCATCAATGATTTCGCATCTACAAATGTTAGAAGAAAATTTTAAGATATTATCTATAAACTCTTTGATATGAATTTTTCTTTAATACATAACGCATTTTAAGTGTTTGTTGGTAAAATTATATATATATATATATATATATATATATATATGTGTGTGTGTGTGTGTGTGTGTGTGTGTGTGTGTGTGTGTGTGTGTGTGTGTAGATTTATATTTAGATATTTATATTAGGGCCCCTATTTCTAGTTTCGCCCCGGGTCCTTAAAATCTCAGGACCGGCCTTGGCTATAAATACCTCGCTACCAGCAATAAGGGACTCTTCTTGGACCTTATTGAATACCCTTGAGCCCTTGTTATACTCTTCTCTACTCATTTGCTCTATTTTCACATATCGAGCTAACCGAGAGCATTCAAATGCATTGCATCATTAGTTAATCCTTGTTACACTTAAAAACCTTCAAGCAAGCGATGTGATTTGTTACTCTTGGTGGTTATCGATACCTAAACGTCTTGGAATAAGTGGTGCAATGATCTCTTAAAAAAAGCTTGTGAAGAGACCCAACACAGTTATAAGTGGTATGGTACTCGCCATCTCCAGATTGAAGAAAAAGCAACCTTGGCGAACTTGAGATTGTTAGGCTTAATTCGTGGAGCCAGTCCAATTCATTTGGGCTTACCTCAATGTGAAGTAAGGAAGACCGACAAGTCTTCGATACCATGGGAAATGCTTTAATGAGAAAATAAAATACAACACAAATATTGCCAAATAAAACTTGAAAAACATGACAATGAAATGGTAACATAGGTTACCAATGAAAATAGAAAAATATGGTGGGGACTCAAGCAAGTGGTTGGTATAAAACTGGTGCAGGGATTATATATATTGTTAGATTGGCTATGCAGGGATTGCGCATGTCCCTTTTGAATAGCATGCAGGGATTACATGTGTACCTTTTGACTAGCTATATAGGGATTGCACGAGCCCTAAGTTTGTTGATCGGTCTCGTCTGAGTCGATTAAGGACCGAATATTGTGCTTCTCTTTTCTACATCAAAATCGCGCAACCACAAGTCTAGTTATGGGATGAATCTGGTCCACTAATTTGCTTAGGTTCGGTGTGAATCTTGCGTATTATATTGTTAGGTGGATTTATATTGTGATTGATGGGAGTGACCCATAACAGTCATTGTTTTTGTGGATTTCGTAAACATAAAGGGTTGTAGACTTCCTAACAATGTGGTCACTTATTTAGAACATAGCCCGGGAAAAAACATTCTGAGGGTGAAGTGTAACCTAGAAATAGAACGATCACTGTTATCAGTATTGAGGATTTCATCCTGGAGTGGGATGATGCATCAAAGTTAAGCATTGTAAAGCCTTGTTATGATTTTCTAAGTCGCACATCTACGGAAGTGTGTAATGGTCAATATTATAAGTTAATCATATAGTATAGATAAAGATATACAATATCTGTAAAGTGTTAAAAATCTATTCGAATAGTCGTGTCTCCGAACATAGACACCAGTGTAGAAACGATATACTTGCGTAGGTTTCATAAAATTAATGATTGTGAACGATAATATAGAAGTGGTTATGATAACTTAAAATGGAAATGGAAATAAAAACAGAGTGATTTCACTCTTATATTGAACTTGATTAGAAATTGGATATTGGTTTTAAAGTAAAAATGGCTAAGTCATATATTTGAAAACTAACTAAAATATTATATTTAGTAAATTGACTTTGTGCTAAAAAATATAAAACCTTCCTTTGGTTAAGCCTTGCATGTAGATATATACATACACTTGTATTCTGTCATAAGGACTTGCTGAGTACTTTTTTATTCATTGTTATTTAATATGTGGTTTTAGATGACGGAATCGATGACTCGGTGTATGGATATGTCCATGCTTCCGTATACGACATGAAGACGAACGCCAGTACTAAGTTTAGTCTCAGTTGATTGTCTATGACTGATCATGGAGGCCCTTTTAATTTATTTATTTCCCGCTGCTTTGTTACAAACAATCTTATTTGGCTCATGACCTGTTCTGTAAAACTAATTGTAAAATCTATTTGTAAATGCCTATGTAATATTAAATACTCTTTTATTTATACATATAAAGATGAGATATTTATTAATATTATATTATATAAGTTAGCTACTAATCTAAAGAATAGCTAAGCGTATCATACGGTCATACCCATGGCAGCATGTAGCCCGCCTCCTTTTCAAGCCCACCTTGCAACGGAACACAAAAAGCCGCCGCGGAAAGCGATACATTGGGTGACGCGTGCCGCGCGGCGCGACGGTGCCCCCCATTCTCCGATTCTCTGCGCCCCTGGCCGGCTGGCCCTGGACCACCGGTGGGGGCGGGGCCCGGCCGAGGCGATTCGATTCCGGCCTCGCTTTCTAGCCACGGGCTCGTGGGACAGTCGAGAGCGCTGCGGCCGTGTCAGGTCAGGTCAGAGACTCCCGGCGAGTCGAACCTTTCGCAGCTCCTGGGCGGCCGTGTTATCGCAGGGGATTACTCTATCTCTATTGGTGAACGTTTCGTGTCAGCTCGGGAGATTTTAGGGGAATTGCTGCGCGCCTGCGAGCTAATTAACGGCCGTTCGATCTGTCCTAGGGGCCATGCAGGTCAACCAATTGTACTCCTAGTAGACTAGTACCGGTAGTCCAGGGAAGTACGTGACGCGTCATGCGTCTATGCTCTGGCTCCTTGCAGAATGCAGATATAGGTGAAGTTTATTTAGGTTTAAGTTATGGTTTTTGGGTTTTTTATATTATTTTAAAAGAATTTACACCTTAGCTGTTGTAAATTTTCTTGTGTAATTAAATATAAAAACTTAAAAATAAAAAACATGTTTTCCCATCACATCACGGATAATACAAAGGAATGCGAAAAAAAGACAAAAAACTCTAAAAATCAAAAGCTAGAAAGTAACGAAATTAAAAAAATGAGAAGGTAGAAATCAAGGTTTAAAAAGTTAAATCTAAATGAGCAGAGTCAGACCGTGACTATAGGGGCAAATTAAAATTGAGAAGAAGTGTACGCTCGTAGCAGCATAGGCATAGCATCGACCTTCGATACTTTTCTTGACACCAGCGGTGTAGCGAACTACTCCATCTCCATACACGTGGACGGATCGCTTCGCTTCCCTTTCTGCACGTCACAAACACCCGCGTTGTGCTGCCACGCGACGCTCCAAAAGCTGTCTGCTCCAGCGCGCCCCTGCGTGTGCGACCCGATAAAACACCGCCCAGGAGGGCCCCGTCGCTCGCTTTGACATGTCTAGAGCCAGCGCTGGCAAAAAAGCTCGGGCTTGTGAGCCAGCTCGGGCTCGGCTCGGGCTCGTGGAGGCTCGGTTCGGCTCGTGAATGAAACGAGCCGAGCCAGCAAAAAAGCTCGGGATCTAAACGAGCCGAGCCCGAGCCAGCTCGCGAGCGGCTCGGTTGGCTCGGCCCAATAGGCCCAACTTAAAACCCTAGTTTCCCAATGACCCAATCCCAGATTCCCAGGCCGCCACCGCCAGGCGCCAGGCTCCCTCGGTCGGTCTCGGTGGCTGTGGCAGTCGATTCACTCGATTGATTCCTCATTCCTCCAGACTCCAGGTCTCCAGTCCTCCTCCTCCTGACCTCCTCTCGCGAAATCTCGAATCCCTCGGGCGGGTGGCGTCGCCGCGTCGAGAGATCATCGATCGGCGCTGGCGCTGTGGCGGGCCGCGCCTCCTCCGCTCCTTCCTCCTCCGCCGCCTCGCCTCTGACCCCGTCTCCGCTGCCGCCCTCGACTCCCTCCAGCTCCTCTCTTCCCTCCCCGGCCGCCCCCGTCGCCTCCGCCCACCTCGCCGTCGCCGCCTCCGCGCCCGACTTCGACGCCACCGCGTGGGCCCTCTTCGCGATCCTCGACGGCCACGCGCGCCGCGCGGTCGAGGGCGGGGATCCCGCGCTCTCATCCGATGAGGCCGCCGCCGTAGCGGGCCAGTTCGAGGCCGCCGTCGGGAACGCGTTCTCGCAGGCCGTGCTGAGGGGGCTCTGGGGCGACCGGGTGAGGGAGCTCCTAGCCGCTGAGTGGGTAGCCATCGATCCGTCGCGGTCGCGGCTGGAGGTGGCGGCCGAGCGGATTGTCGGGGACGGCGCCGTCGAGACTTGGCACGCCGCCGACGAGGCTACCCGCGCCAAGTACCGCGTGCTAGGTGAGGATTCTTTTGTGGCAATCCAGATGTTCTTAATCTTGCGAGTACTTTTGAGTTTGCTATTGCAATATGTTGTGGTTTGTATACCAAACATCATCAGTTTGAGTGCATTTTGCTTGAGCCGCAATTATGTAGATTGTTATAGAATTTATTCCTAATGCTGTTGAGACTAATACCATACAATTCACAAAATGGTTGAATTTTGACTATGGATTGTTGCTGGCTCGCGAGCCCTTGCGAGCTGGCTCGAGCCGCACCACGAGCCGAACCGAGCCCACAAAAAAGCTTGATATCCTAACCAAGCCGAGCCGAACCGAGCCTCCATTCCACCAAGATTTCACGAGCCGAGCCGAGCCAGGCTTGGCTCGGCTCGTTGCCACCCCTATCTCGAGCCCGTCCGGCGCAGATCAGCTGTGCTCGGACTCTCGGAGGAGTTAGGGGCGTTTGTATCGGCTTAACCTAATACGAACATCCGAAGCGGTTTTTTTTGTTTCGCTATGGCAATAAGATAAAGATCATAGGCGTATTACATATATTATTTTTCTCACTTCCGTCTAGTATATGTACCTCTTTTTTATTTTTTCTACTACTTACACCTTTCTAAATCTATTTTTCTTTAATTTACTGTTTAATTTAACTAAAAGTTATGGGCTACAGGCAGGACGAACGCGCCTTGTTAGTTGCCCAGTACAAGGAATGGTTGGCTGTGGAGAGGCCTGCCAGGGAGAAAAACAGGGTACGAGCTACAGAGCGCAATCATACGCGTCAGCGAATTCTTTTTCTGTCAGAGCCCGTGAGGCCGTGATTGTACTAGTTCTTGTAGAAATCATGTACAGTACTCAATCTTGTGTAAGAGTAAAATTAGGTAAGAAATTACGTAAGTGAAACTATTGCAGGAGAATAAATTTATATAACACTTTAAATTTTGCTTGAAAATTAGTCTAGCACTTTGAACTATTAAATTAGATATTTGATCTCTGAACTTTACAATTTAGTTCAAATAATATTCTGGTCCAATTTCATATGGTGATATTATCCGTATGACGCGATGAGTGAATGATTTTACTATAATAATGACAGACTGGACAAGTTAAATCAATAATATGTGAGGCCTATAAGAAATTCTCTCCCATCAAGTTTTTAATAGTACTTCCATAGCCGTCGCCCTAGTTCCCTCCCTCACTATTTCAATTTAGGAGAGAAGATCGTATGAGTCTCACCGTGTTATTCATCTAAATTAGACTAGCATGTTATCATACGTGGTAAAAATCAATCTACTCACGTGGTCAGTACCATAATTCAAAACTGGGTCAGAGTATTATTTAAATTAGATTATATTGTTTAGAGATCAAATATCCTATTTTATAGTATAAGATGCTGGACAAACTTTAAACAAAGTTCACGATGTTGCGTCAACTTTTTCTTGTTGCAAGTACTCACTGAGATTCTCAGTCACTCCTGTTGATGCTACAGTAGTAAATTTCTCATGCCGCTTGATGTTACAGTGGTAAATTTCGCACGCATCGATCTTCGCAGTCCGCACATTGCGTAGAGTAGTTAACGTTACACGATCGATGTGAGCTGCAGCAACATCCACACGAAGCATCGCTGTGCCGTGCCGTACCCATCTCGGCGGCACTCCGCTCATCCCGAGCTCAGTCAGGGGCGACAAGCCCATAAAAGCCCTGTACTCTTGCAGATCGATGGCTTTGCTACGTGCCGCGCTAACCATTGTTCTATGTGGTTTTTATAATTGAAAAGCATGTGTCGCTGTGTGTGACTTCAATCATGATTCGAATGCAAAAGTAGCACCCTCTTCCCTCGTTTTTCCAAAATTAAAACTTTAATTTAAAATTTTAAAAACAGGACCTTTCTCACTACGACAGAATCAAAAAAACCACACTTGTTCTAATACGGTACCGTATTAGAGCAAGTATAATAAGAGGCTGTTAGTAGGCTGTATGCTGAGATGGAGGAGAGAGAAGAGAGGTGGGCTGTAAGTTTACAGCCAGCTGAAGCACAATAACCAAGAAACTTTGTGAGAGAAAGGGGTGGGTCATACAGCCTTCAGCTGGCTGTAAACTACTATATGAATGGACTGATAAGTGGGCTGTAAGTGTCCATACAGCCAGCTGAAGGCTGTATTATTAGCCTTGCTCAATACAGCCTTCAGTTGACTGTATGGACACTTACAGCCTACTTATCAGTCCATTCATATAATAGTTTACAGCCAGCTGAAGGTTGTATGACCCACCCTTTTCTCTCACAAAGTTTCTTGGTTCTTGTGCTTCAGCTGGCTGTAAACTTACAGCCCATCTCTCTTCTCTCTCCTCCTTTCTCTCCTCCACCTCAGCATACAGCCTACTAACAGCCTCTTATTATACTTGCTCTTAGATGTGTGGTGGCACCTACCATACTGCTCAACCACAATAGGTCTCTTGTCGTGTTAGGTAGCCTGCTGCCTAGCCTAGCGCGGTAGAAGAGCGTGGCAGGTCACCTCGCGCTGTGCAGTAGTCGGTGTGGCTCACCGTCTACCGAGCTCGTTTGTTTCCATTTTCATTACGAAATTCTATTTCTATCTGAAGTCTCTTTTGTAATCGTTATAAATATATCCATGTAGACTATAGAGAATGTAATAGTCCTATTGTAAATATTTTATATAGATATTAGATTCCGCTTTCATATATCTGTGATTATTTCTATAAGAGTTTTTATATTAAAGCCTCGTCTCTATTCTTTTAATCATTTATTTGACGTGTGTTTTATAACAGTTATGATCGATCGGTTGGATGGCTATATTTGATATCAGTTCGGATATGAAGATAGTAAGATACTGTATATTTCCAAGATATTACCGCCAGTGAATCCCAAGGTTTGCAATTAGGCTAGTATAATTTGATGGCCTTATTTTAGTTTACCTTGGCATTTGTTCTTCGCCTCGATCCATTAAATCTAGACCATGCACGCGGGCTCTGGCAACAAATATCGGCGAGCACATGACGAGGTATTTTCTGGAGAAGTGCTCGTTTGCCAATGATGCATCTGCAGTGTACCAGTGCTTTCGAACAAGGAGAGAACAAATGGAATGCAGTAGGTCCGCCAAGCAATTCACTGCCGACTAAAAATTGTGACACTGGACACCGATGAGTAAGTGTCCAGATGAGTAAGGGCCTGTTTGGTTCATGACCAGAAGTTACCTAGCCACAAGTTAGGCGTGCCATAGTTTTTAGGTAGCTGTTTGGTTCACTGACGTAACTGTGGCATGCCACACTTTCTTAGCACCCGGCCCCACACGTCATAGTTTCAGTTTCTTGCCAAACTTTGCCACAAGTGTGGCTTCGATTTTGTTAGCCACACTTTCTGTGGCAGCCACATATTGCCTAAGCTTAGGCACGGCAAGGTTAGGCACCAACCAAACAGGCCCTAAGTCTCGGTTGTAAACAGCATGATTTTTAGAAACCAAAAGATAATTAAAATGTGTTGGTTTTTAACATATCTTTTTCTTTGTGTTATCTATGGAGATATAATGATATTTTTCTTTTTTTATTTTTAATTAAAATATTTCAAAAATAATAACAGATACTATTTTAGTTAAAAATAAAAAACATAAACTTTAGAGTGGGAATGGGCCAATCCACTCCAACGCCCCTGCCTCAACTGACGGGAAAAAAAAAGACTTGGATTAAACTGCACCAGGCATGGAAGATGGAACACCATTACACCAGCATTATGATAGCCACAACAGACACCTAGATTGAAGAAAACATCAGGCATCGAATCTTACAGTTCAAGTCACGAGAGCATGTACACATTTATTGGCACAACCAGCTGCTGAAGGGCTGTTCATATTGGTTGATAGTTGTCTACTACGGCTAATATTTTTTGCTAAAAATAAATAGTAGAGATTGAAATATGGTTTTAGAAGGAGACAAACGGTAAGAAAAGAAAGATATATATATATATGATATAAGAGTGAGAGAAGCAGAGAAACTACTTTAAAAACCATATGTTTATATTAACATTTGATTTTTTAAGCAAAAGCGTAAAGGAAAAGACTATAAAATAGACCATGCATTGACAAGCAACAGAAAGCACAAGCGCAGGGGCAGCACGCAAAGTTCAACTTTTGAGCGCTAGGGGTACGCGGCATGCATCAGAAGCCGCGGTGGGGCTAGCTGGAGAAGCCAAAAGGTCATCATGATCATGGCTATACTTATGTGCTGTCCGAAGAAGAGTGAAGTCAGGAACAAGGCTTCTGTATTACCTAGACAAGCTCGTAAATTATTTTTCTAACTATTTATACTACTTTTACTACAATTTTTTTGTCTCATATTCTTTTACTATTTCCGTTGACTTATGAGTTTAAATTGCTTTTTTGTATAAGAGATAATATTTTGTCTCTTTTTTACTTTCTTTTTATATAAAATTTTACTTATTTAATATAGTTAAAAAATAACTGAAATAATACTATGTAGATGCCCTACTGGCCTCCGATTTTGTCGCAATGTGCTGAGGAATTCCGTGTGTTGATGGGGGCGGAGATTGGGAAAAGGATGGGGTAGGGTGGCGGTGGTGGATTCTTTGCGAAAGGCGGGTGCGAGCGTGGCTTGTTCCGGAGGGGTTGAAGAGTGGCTCGCCTCAGTAATGGTTTCTTTTAAGCTTTTTTTTTTCTTGCACTGCCATTCAGCTCTGTGATCGAGAAAGAAAAGATTTTGGGCTTTGTTTTAAAAGCAGGAATTCTATGAGTATTTTGCAAGGATCTGTACGGTCTCTCGAAAATTCTTATGGAATTCCACATTCAAAATGTGGCAATGTAGCATTCACAACAGTATGTTGAAACTTGGAAGGTTATAGTTTTTTTAAAACGTAAAAAGAAGAAAAGGATTGTAGATTGGTCTAGTGTCAATTGTACGTACGAGGGGACAGTGATGCATGAAAAGTTTTTTAGATGGCAGAAGAAAAATGTGCTCTAGGTTTCTGGTGGCCCTGATCTTTTGAGAAGTGTGAACGTTCCGGCAGAGGACGTTGTGCTCCGAGTCCTGATGACCATCATCTGGTGGGCCTCAATCTCAGCCTGCACTGCTCGTAGTATTTCGGCCTGGTCCAAGCAATCCTTACAGACTTTGGTCTTCGGCCATTAGGCTCGCTTTGGAGTAAATTGCGCTCCTCGGAGTTGTTCCTCTCAAAAAAAAAAAAAAGTTGTGTTGTAACTTGTAGTCTTGTACAGTTCTGCTTTCCGTACAAGTAGTACTAACATCTTAGTTAAAATTTCCATAAACTAGTCTTTATTTTTCTTTGGAACATGGAGATCTTCTTCCTAGGGCTCTAGATTGAAACTTCATAAATCGTTTTCCGAGGGAACGAGATTGAAGTTCACACCTATTTATCTTTGCAGTGTGATTTGCACCGTGAGGCAGAATTAACACAGGAGCACTGATGGTTGCAAACTTGCAATTTGTTTCAGGACTCAAGAGCATTGACCAAATTAAGGCCCTGTTTAGGGGGCTTTAGGCTAGCTTCAGCTTCACAAAAAACGAAAGTCCCTCAAAATAGACTAGCTTCACAATCACAGCAGCTTACAGAGTAAGCCAAAGCCGAAGCAACTCGGGACGTGCTTGTCGGGCTTATTGCGGGAGGGATATACCTATTTGTCCTTAGAAATTGAAGAAAATTACCCACCAATTGTCCTTGGATAAAAAAATGCCCATCCTAGGGAAACCCTACCGCACTTCCCTCTCTCCAGTTCAGTCCCAGGAGGGGAACTGCCTCCACCTCCCATCTGTGCTGCCCCACATTCCCGTCCCCGCCACTGCCCACTCCTGTCCCTCCACTAGTTCGAAAGCCTCTGGTCAACGCCATTGCCAACACCACCTCGTGCTTGTCCACACCGTCACCAGTTCGTCCTCTCGCCGTTTGACACCGCTGCCAGCTCTGCTCCAACCATTGTTGCCCAGACACAAGCACTGATCCAAGCTCCCTCCCCACCGCCACTAGCTCCATCTTCTGCCAGCCCAAGCTCCCTCCCCGCCTCTCCATCTCCCCCAATTTTGGCTCTCCCGATGCCCTTAGGTCTCCCAATGCCCCAACTCTTCATGCCACCCCAACGCCCCTGGTCATCGTTGAAGAATCTAGCCCGTCATTATGTGTTAATGGTGGATTTTGGCAATTGATGAGAACCGTTTGTGGAATTAACATTTTTTTATTGAGTTTGTAAAATACGTAAGGTCCCGTGATGATGAAGATCTTGGATGGCATAATATGTTAATGGCTGTCAAGTTAAGGTTCGGGATGCAGAATGAGATCATATGTTAATGGTCATCAAGTCGAGATCCCAAAGTGGTAGAGGGCTTCATGTGTTGAAGACTATCAAGTCAAGAGGATGCACCGTGTGTTAACGCACATTAAGATAAAGACTCGGACTTAAAGTGAAGATGTTCGTCGTTAAGTTTTAAGAGGATGCGTAAGGCAAAAGTATAAATAGCATAGGCTAAGAATGTGTTACTAATCTTTTTTTTAGAAAAAGTGTTCATAATCTTTTACTGGCCTTGGTATTTGGTTGAGAAATTGAATTGCTAGTATAGGTTATCATACTATTAAGAGAGATTTTGTCTAGTAGTAAGTCTCATAATGTATCGATAGCTTAATCTCGCTTGCCCTAACTCTTTGTGGTATGATGCTATTATTTGTGAATGTATTTGGTAAATAGTTGAGTCGCATGCATATCAAATCCTGGTAGCATGTAATTAGAGTTCACAAATATGTTTCATAAATCATTAAAGTCCACGCACCTACTTCTTGTGGTATGATGCTAAGGTTTATAAATGTGTTTTATAAATAATTGATGCTCATGCATAATTCTTGTAGCATGTGACTTAAGTTTGTAAATATGTTTTAAAAATGGTTTGAGTCCATATTCCTAAATCTTGTGTCATGATTATAGTGTGTGCAAATGCATTTTTTAATTTGTTGTGAATCATGCTTTAACCTTTGGTTGCATGATACTACAATTTGTGAATGTGTTTTGCAAATTTATTGAAGCACATGCATCTCCATCTTTACTAGAAATTTCAGGGTGGTATGATTGACTCTGTGCGAGCGGTAATACTGGCACTTAATCAATTTTAAATGCACCTAGGGATGCGATATATAATGATTTAGTATTCCTCCTTAATGTGCCACTTACCCATCTTGCTCAAGAATGCAATAACGAAGTTTTGAACAAGAGCAAGAACATAAAAAATTGAAGGATTTTTATAAATGCAATGCAACCTACACAAGGCTAGAGGTTACACTTTTCAATGTAAATACTTATTACTGAAATAGTATTGGTCCTTGATACGAAATCATCATCCTTAAATTTGGCTCCAATTTTGCACATGGTAAAATCCACCTCTTCACAAGTGAGCCAAATATTCAATGTCTTTCTAGTACCTATTTATCATTTAAACACTTTGTGGTAACCAAACTTAGTTGGATCCATAAATGTTAGTCACAATAGACTTAGGTACTTAAATGGCTCTAGCAATAGTCTTAGGTGAACTAACACATCTAGTACTATCTCTAGTCTTCCTAAGTAAATAATGATCATTATAGATTATTGTAACATCCCAAAAATTGGGATTAGAAAATGAGGGGGTTTTGAATTACTTTTGCAATGTAGTCCATTTGGATTTGGATTTTTCGATGCTTTTCTGAATTTGGTTAAAGTTCTAGAAATTAAAGAAATTATAAAAGAGAAAGACAAACAATTGTAAACAAGAATCTGAAAAGATGATCCATAAAAGTAAATAGAGAAATTGGGTTTAGGGCATAGAATATTATTCTGGAAAAACAATGGCATGGAAAATAAGGGAAGTAAGTAAAATAAATACCAACTTTAGTTGGAAATATTTTTATTAAGTCCAGAATATTACCAGGAACCTCTGAGAATTTTCCTAGAATTTTTTGAAGCAATTTCATATTTTTCCGGACTTATTGGGATTTTCTGGTAATTTCTAAAAGCAAAACTTAAAATCCAAAAAGAAATCAGAAAATCCACCGCCCTCCGTCCGACACCTGGACGGGTGGGATTGAGCCACGTCGCCAGGCGGATCCCGCCTTCCCCTTACCCCCGCTCGCCGCGTGGACAGCCGCGATTTTCCCCTTCCGCGCGCCTCGGCCCATCCGGCCCGTCCGCCTCTGGCATCTCTCTCAGCCGCCCGATCGCCTCGGCCGATCTCCTCCGTTCCCCTCACTTAAACCGCACCGGCCGCCCGATCGACCCTCTCCGCCACGCGGCTTCATCCGCGCCATCGCGCTTTCCTTTCCCCTCTCCCGCTGACCGATGGGCCCGCCCTGTCAGCTTCGTCGTCCCGCTCCCCTTTCTCTCCCGCGCGGGCGCGCTGGCACCACGGGCAGAGCTTTTGCTCCCCGTGGCGCGCATGCACGGCCTCACCCCTGCCCGCGCCGTCCCGTCGCCTAGGTGGAAAGCCTGCGCCCCCGTCGCCCTTGACTTGGCGCCACCGCGCGCAGCTTTTCCCCGCTCCGTCACTTCGCCTCGCTCGGTCTGCTCGGTCCGCTGCCGCTTCACGCTGGCAAAAGGGGGAGAGGAGGCAGCAGCGCTGAGACAACCACCCTGGGCGTAGCTGCGCGTCGTAGCTTCACCGATTGACAGGCATTAATCGTCGCCTGCATCCCTACCTGCCTCCGCCACCAGCTCCGACGCGACCGCACGGACGCCGCCCGTTGCCAGCTTCCCTCCGCGCGCGTATAAAAGACCGTGGACCCCCGTTGAGTTCCACACATCGCCATCTTCGTCCTGCAGCAGGTAATCGAGCCCACATCCACTCAAACGCCGGCGAGCCCCCATCATCCCCAACTCCGGCCGCCCGCGCAATCTCTCGACCCGAGCCACCAAAACTCCATTCCTTTTTCCCACACCATCTCCGAAGCACCGCGAAGTCGTCCCCGGCCTCGCCCGAGCTTCCCGTCGCCCGTACATCGCCGTCACCGAGAGCCACTCCGGGTCGCCGCCGCCGCACGCCGCCGACTCATCTCCGGACCTCCTCGGCCCCGGGCAACTGCACCATCGCCTTCACCGCACCACGAGGAACGCATTTCACCGCTTCCCCGAACCTCCCCGACAGCCCCTCGCCGCCGGCCACCGTCGCCCCCGACTTCACTGCCCGACCCCGCTGCCGACCCACCTCAAGGGAATAAATTGCCCTATAGAGGTAGGCAAACCCTCCCCCGCTCTCTTGGCTATCAGCGTTAACTCTCTTCTTCCTCCCAGCTCCCCGGCCGCGCGCGTGCGAGCCTCCGGCTCCGCAGCGCCGGGTTGAGTTTTCTCCATTTTATTTCGGTCTGACAGGTGGGCCCCACCTGTCAGCCACTGCATCCCCGAGTCACCGCTGACCGCTGGACCCCACCGGTCAGTGATACATCCAAGCACGAACCGTACTGACATGTGGACCCCATGAACAGTAACCGGACCCACATGTCAGTAGCACAGAAAACCGAAAAGTAAATAAAAATGGAAATCAAAATGAATCGGGGCTGACCGTGGGCCCCACATGTCAAAATTTAGTAATATTTGGATTTGACTGGAACCGAAAACTTTGACTGCCTATAACTTCTTCATTTTAGCTCCGAATTGAATGAAACAAATTTCTAAATTCGTTTAAATTCAAAATCTATCTAATGGAACCAGAACCATATTTTTTTGAGTTCATTTGAATTTCTAGTGATATTTTATTGATTGGTTGTTTTTCTTTTAATTGGGTATTCCGTACGATTAAATAGCCTACGAGGCTCAAGAGGAAGATATCGAGGCAGCAGCACACGAAGCACCAGACCACCAAGAAACCGACCCCTGTGACCAAGGCGAGTTAACACCTTGATCATTTTTGAACCTATGATTTGCAAAGTTAATTTCCTTTAAATTATGATCATGCATGCTGTTATTTTATGTGATGAAATATGCTCATTTTAAGAAAGTGGTAGTTAGATACCTACTTTAATGCTTGTTAATAAAGATCCATTGCCATGCTTGGTCATGTGAACCTTGTCGCCCTAGAAAAAATCATATTATCATATGCTTTACAGTAAGTCCAAATAATTATTCCGCGGCTTAGTATTGCTAGATAAGAACGGGGGTACCTTGCTGCCCCAAAAGCAACACTTGCAAAAATATGATATTGTTTGGGGAACAGTCATGGGTGGAATGACTGTAGTAGGTGGACATATTATTTTCTACCTCTGAAAAATCCCAAACTGCTTAAATACCTGGATGGAATGGTTTGGTGGCTGGAATGTGGTGCGAAGGAATGCACAAAGAAATGTGAAATGTGGTAGAACCATCCAGGTAGCTCTAAGGCCTGAATCTTGTCATGTTAGCCCGTGTAAAACAGTACAACCACAAGTCTGTAAAATACAACTTGGCTAAGTAAACTTATCGAAATTCCGGACTCATCTCACTGGTAGTGGATTGATGGGGTTATGCTATGGCAAGGGGGCCTGAAGGGACACCAGTGAGGGGTGAAGTTTCTCAGTCGTGCTAGCGCAGAGGGGAGGGAAGCCCGTACGCTAGTAGTAGTGAGAAACATCCCGTGCAAACAGATGGGGCCCATCGCAAATGGGAGGTTACCCATAAGGTGAGATGGGAGAAAGGACTAGATACTTTGAAAAGTCACTGTGATGGTTTGCTCGACCACACGTCTAAGGAATCGTGTGGGGTAATGAGTTGACTGTCTCTTGTGGTGAAAGTGTACAAACTCTGCAGAGTCAAAACTATTCGAATAGCCGTGCCCACGGTCATGGGCAGACATGGGAACTTAACTGGATATAGTTCTGTTTTAAAAACGTGGGAAACTGGAAAAGGAAACTGGAAGGGCGAAGGACTGCTCTGGTTTGGAATTATCCTGGGTGTCGTCCCAGTGGTACGTTAAGCGGCTATAACGCTGAAAAATGCTATATGGCGCAGATGCCATGGAATGGTGGATGGAATCTGTGTCAACTATGAGATCAACTTACCTTATAAACAAAAGTTTTGAGTTCAAAATTGCTAGGTCTCAGGGATTTTCCTATAATTGTATTCAAAAGCACTCTCCGCAAAATAAAATGAGCCCCAGCCATCCTTTGATAGCCATGCATGTATAATTATTGCATTCTGTGTGTTGGCTTGCTGAGCACGGGGTCGGAGTGCTCATTCTCGCTCTTGCGATACAATTCAGAAACCGGGGTTCAAGAACACTACGCCTACGAGGAGGCCCCCGCCAACATCGACGGAAGCAAAGGCGCTAATTAAGGCGTAGGCCTCGGTGGTTAGGCATAGACAAGTAGACCCTAGGCGTTGTGTACATTTATGTTGCCGGGACCCTGGTGGCACATATTGTACACATTACCCTACTGGCCGCTTGCCTGTGGAGTTGGGTCTGTTTTGCTATAATTTCCGCTGCGTTGATGTAATGAAGACATTGGCCTAGTCGGCCCCTTTTGTAAACTATCACCCGACGTGGTGTATTTCAGTTTGTGTAATATATTGGATGACTATGCGATGTATGAAATGATTCAGCAATGTACCTGTGTGCACTAACTACTGATCCAGGGATTAGTGCAGTGAAACACAGTAAGATTCGGATTGAAAAATCTGGATCTGACAATTATAGACTAATAGGTAGGGACACCTGTTACTTCTATATAGTCAAGTATATGGTCTAGTAGACCTATTTGTAGAACAATGATTCTTTTCAACCTTTTGTCTACTAAGGCCCCGTTTGGCACAGCTCCACCACTAGCTCCTTGAAGCTGTTTGGAGCTGTTTTGTGCCAAACGGGATAAAACAAAATAGCTCCACCCAAGGAGTTCCTTAAAACCTGCTGAGACAAAAGTAGCTTCACCCAAGGAGCTGAAAAAAGTAGCTTCACCCGGCTCCACTTGTGAAGTTAAAAAAAAAACAGCTCCACTTGTGAAGTGGAGCCGTGCCAAACGGGGCCTAATTAGAGTTAACAGGTTGCTGCATTTGTTCCTCTGATGTATTTGTGCATTTGCACATATTATTGTTCGCTCTTTAAGATAGGGATGATGGTCGTCTATTCGCTGACCCCGAGACACACTACTTCTGTCAGCTTGCTTATGATCTTCTCGTAAGTTTTCTGTTTTCGCACCATTTGGTGCTTCAAGTGCATCAATCATCAAAGCTTTTTTTGCACCTTAACGTAGCCTTTGCATCAAATGTCCTTTTGCAGAATAGTTGCAAGATATGCACCTCCTATTTCTTACAACTACCTGAATCTCATTCACCTTGGTGGTAATGCTAAAACTACTTCTGAGAAGGTAATAATTTTGATATGTTCCTTTGCTGTATTGTTTTTACCACATTCTTTTGTAATAAATATAATCCGGGTACGTAGATTTTAACCAATATCCCTCATGAATCTTTGTTTTCTCGATTTAGCAGGAAAAAGAAAAAAAAGTACAGCAATAGCCTTTTGTCATTTCCAACTTTTGGATAAAAAAATTCTAACCAAGAAGATTGTGTGGGGGTGGGAATTTTTCTCTGGAATACATGTGGGCATGTGATGATGGAGTGAAATTAATCCATGATACTAGAAAAGAGATTTTTTTAAATATATAAGTGCAAGCTTTGAGCTCAGTTCACGTATCAAATACAGGGGACCTGTTTAGGATTGCTGGTCCCTTCTAGGAATTGCTGATCCTATATTTCGGTATAAAAAAATCAAATTCATATATTACCTGAAATTAACCTTTTGTGAGTCCTATAAAAAAATATGCAGAAGGTATGTAGGCCATACTTGAATTCACTAGTCCCTCACTAATCCTATTAGGGCAAGGGAATATTTACAGACCCATAAAAATTATCAACAAGTAAAGTAAGATTATCTAGAGGGAAGGTGGATGGAGGATAAGTTTTTTCCTCTGCGCGTGCAGAGTACAGGAGTTTTGACATTCTTGTGTCAAGGTGCTAACAGTTCATATTTGAATGAAAAAGTTCTGCCGCTTCATTTTTTAAGCTTACTGTTTACCAGATAAATAACTCCCAGTTAACTGCTCGACAAATCATCTCTTGTACTATTATGTAGAGGATGGGGAACATTGATGATGTTGTCCCTTTCTTTGGGAGAAGCTTCAACAGTCTCTATCCACTCATTATGGTTGTTTATACTCTACTGGTCGCCGGTAATTTCTTTGGGTATCTGTTTGACTTTTTTGGAAGCTGGAAAAGGTTTAAGTTCTGGACTGAGCAAGAAGATGATATGGATGCGTTTGATCCATCTGGAGTGATTATCCTGCAGAAAGGTAAGAACTGCATGATGTATCTACGCTGATATCTTTCCTTTCCACTCCACACATGCTTCTTCTTCTTCTTCTTCTTCTTCTTCTTCTTCTTCTTCTTTTTTGTACTTCTTGCTCTTATGGGATTTCAGTGTTGTTTTCTTCTGCGAATAAAATTTTCATTGAACTGGCAGCAACATAAATAGGATCCTATATATAAATTATTAGGTGTTTCTAACTTGAAAGTTACGATTTACCTTCTCATCAGTATTTAACTACTGGCATAACCCCTACATAAAATATACTTCAAACACTGCTATCGGCTTCAGAACCATTCACGTCTTTTGCTCCATCTTTGTTTTATTTATTTATTTTAGACAAGTCCTTTGCCTAATGTGTTTTGTTCTTCTGCAGAGAGATCTTGGATTGAACAAGGACGTAATCTCGGTGAGCAGGTTACTCCATTAGCAAGAAATTTCAGTGGTCTAAGCAAAGACGTTGAATCTGGCAATGTACTACTGGTGCGAATTTATTTGCTTGTAATGATTGGTCCTTTTTCATGAATCATGATGGCTAAGTGGTGATCGTTTTGGCTTCAGTTTTTAACTTCTGGTTTATTTTTCACTATTCATAAATTTCGTCTTTTTCTAAACTTTTGACTTTTTGTTGAGCTTTTTTGCCGGTTTTTTCCATATTTGTTTGTATTATACGTAATGGGCTAACATATTTTTTATATTTTTTAATTTTCTTAAATTTAATTATGGTAAATAAGCCCCTATCAGTTACAGTGTTTTTTCAGCTAGCTACAGTGCTTTTCAGTTATAAGCCACTAAAAAAGCCCAAATGATCTCTCAATTTGTTTTCGCTAGGCGTCTGCTGTCTGCTATGGCTCTACTTGAGCTCAAATCTTAGGGCACTGGGGGATCTCACTCTTATTTCATTCTCAATTTGTTTTTCACAGGGTGAAGAAACGGTGGGGATGAAAGCAACAGTACATCCTTCCAAAACAGAAGGAAGATCCCAGTCGAAATTGTTAGTGATATGCCTTAGAGGTAATTATGAAGATGATTATATCACTTCTATGTTTATGATCTTTTGCATAATATATTATTTTGTTCCTTAAATAAATATCTTTTATATTGATCAATAAGTATATTACTTATTTGTGGAACTCTTTATTTATGTTTTGATGTTATTGTAATTATTCCTGATCTTATATCATTATGTAGGACAATTATGATTTCTATATCAACACATGCATTGTTGATGATCATGTTTCACGGATCATGGATATAAGATATCAAATTAATAATGTGGACGCATGTTAGAGAACATGATATTGGATGAACCCACCATGAGGCACTGTGGGAATTATTATATTCTTAGGTGTCATCAGTTGGTCTTATACATAGTGTATGTAGGATCCGTAGACCTGAGATCGCCACTGTTTCCTACATGTGTAATAGTTTGCTTAGGGGTTACCAAACACTATTCGGTGACTGGGTGGTTATAAAGTTAGCTTTTGGGTTTACTATGAAATATACGGAGAATATGAACGATCAAGATGAAATTTGCCCCTCCTATATAACAGGAGAGATATCTCTGGGCACCTCGATGTGATTGGATTAAGAAAGTGCATGGTCATACCGAATGTGGTTAAAGAGTCAAATCACAATTGAGTAATCCACTACAGGTTCGAGTAAAAGATCGAACTATCATAATATGACACGCTTCTCGCCTTAAGTTCGATCTAGTATCATGAGGCAAAGGGATCGGTACATAAGTACTATATAGATTTGTCTGATATGATCTTTATGTATGTTTGGGAGTCGTTATGTCCTACTAGGGACCACTACAGACTTATGGGCCGGAAAGGAGTTTTTCGGCCCATGCCTAAATACACATGAATCTATATGATCACATACTTATTAGGTTGGAACGATAAAGGGCCGGATGATAGTTTTTTAATGGGATTTGATCTCTACTCGTATCGGATATAGATCCAATTGGAGGCTATATAAGGAGAGGTGCGGAGGCTGAGGATAGCTTCCCGAAACACATCCGTCGAAACCCTAGCCGTTACCTCTTATATCCCGTGCCGTGCGCACTGGTGCTAGCACACCGACGTACAGTACTTCATTCTTGGACTTGTGGATCTCGGTAGAGGCGCTGCTGCGACTGCGGCGCTGATTAGGACAATCTTGAGGAGGAGACGGTTGGCCGGAGGACGATGACTACTACCACTACACCGACGCGCTCTTCGTTGAATCGGTTGCTTCAACTCTATTTCTGCTGCACTGCGCATCTAGTGGTAACGATACATGATTTTTTACTAGTATGACTTCCTGGTTTACGCGGTAGGAAATTTTAATTTGCGCTAGTGTAGTCTATCTGTATCCCAACATAAATATGGTGGCAACGTCGCCCATAAATATTCTTCTATTAGAAAGCAACACAGCAGTCATCAATCGGTTAAGGAAGCGCAGAAGGAAACTCAACCGACCTCTGTTTTGCTTGAAGCAGGAAACTCTGAAAAACCATCTTCTGCTAGTGTAGCACCATATTCATGAGCTGGAATCGCGTCGACATGGACCTCAATGGAGACAGGATTTCAGGATTTCAAAGCAAGCATGGGTTCCAAGAAGTTTCTTCCTTTGAGCTCCAGGGATTAGAACGGCACTCAAGCAATGCACGTGTGGATCACATTGACGATGATGACAGCACTCATTCATGACATGAATCGAACAATTCAAAGATCAACATGATAGTTTGACATATCCAAAATTAGAATATGAAAGCTCAGGTTGTAAACAATTGGAGAAGTGTAGTCGTGTAGATGCAGAAAGGAAGATACAGAATGCATAGTACTTAAAAAATGGTACAGAGTGTATACAAAGACGAAGATATAGGGTCTCAAAGAAAACAAATAAAACCGAAGGTTGAGAATGCACATGTCTTGAGGTCTTCTGGGGCCCCCAAGTTACTAGTTCATTCGGAAAACTGTAAACATGAACAGCCGTCTGACATGATGAGCTGTCCTGTGCATCAAAAGTTACAAGTTCGCCTCAAAGGGGGAGAGGAGAGCTAAACAGATTCCAGGAGCAAGAGATCCTGTGACTGCTCAATGGCACAGTGTTTCGCAGGTAATAGGCTTTGTTCGCATGTTGTTTTTGTCCAGTGTTTAGTCTAAGTTAAATCTCCAGTTCACTTGGTAATCTGAGAGACTGAGAGTACTTGGAATGGACAACTCCGAAGGTTCCCAAGATGGCATCCCTGGCGCGGAAGGCAAACAAAACAATCCTGTTGCAACACTGCAACAGTGATGTATATTCGGAGCTATACTTACGCAGCGCTGTGTTGACTATAAAATTGCCTATTTGCCTGCCTCTTAAGTAAGACCAACATTCTTGTTCCAAAACAAGAGAGATTAACACAGCATCGAACAGAACTACGAAAGTAACGAATTCAGCTACACAGCTAGTGAATCATAAGCATGACAAAAGTCCAAAGAACATCACGAGTTTGAACGTGACGGGGAAATAACGCGATCGAGCCGAGTGCAAGTTCTTTCCTTAGAGATCTTGGATCTATACGAAGTGGACAAGCGACAACCAAAAAAAGCACCAAAAGAACCGAGAACCAACGAAAGATGCCAGATAATCAACAACGTAAACGCGGGAACAGCAGCACACGAGCACACGACCAACCAAACGCCTCGGCGCGCTGGCTGACCGCATGGTCCCCGTCTCCGCCCGCGCGCGCGCCCACCAGAGTTCAGAACAGCGGCGCACGCTTGGGCGCGGCGCTCTTCTCCCCGACCGCCTTGGAGTGCGCCAGCGAGCACCCGTCCTTCCTGTGCCAGCTCCCGTGGTGGAGCTGCTGCAGCCTCGCCCAGAAGTTGCCCCTCTTCGTCGCCTTCTTCTCTGGCGCCTCCTCCTGACCACGACGACCCGCGCCGAGACCAGCCGTCGTCTCCCTCTCCTCCTGCCGCATCAGCAGGCCCAGCCTCGCGCGCCTCCCCTCGCCGCGGGGCGGCGCTTGGGCCGACGTGACGCTCTCCTCCCCGGACGAGCACGGCGAGGAGGTCGACGACGAGGGGGAGGCGGAGGCGTTGGCGCCCGCGGCCATCGACGCGGAGGAGAGGCTCGAGAGGCGGTCCCGCAGGCAGAAGGGGCACACGCCCGCCGAGTGCCGGTGCCTCGGGTGCCTCCTGCACCGCGCGGCGTCCGCCTCCTTCGACTTGCCCACGGCCGCCATGGTTGTTGAATACGAGTATCGGAGAGTGTTGTATGCTGGAAATGGTGTCCGTGTGGTGGTGCGGTGCGTCCTATATATTGCGCGGCTCTGGCGGGGAGTTTCGTGGATGCTACCGGAATTACGTTGGACGGTGGTGGAGTGAGTCGGGGGGCGTGGGTGGAGTCGGGGCTTCGGCGTTATTGATTCGGTTGGATATGTCCAGCCGTCAGTGGGCGGCGGTAAGAGCACACATCCTCAGCCGATGCTACAGAGCTGCCGTGTTTTGCCGTCGGATTAAATGATAGCCGTTCGAGGAAACGACGCACCGGAAGTGAGGACTGATAAGAGTACTTTTTTCCAATAAAAGTTAGTGACTTACGAAATACCATCACAAAGGAGAGCTATAAAATACCACTATAGAGACATAAAAATATGCAAAATACTATTACCGTGACCTTTTTCATCTATTTGCTCCACTAACGTCCAGTCACATAAGGAGAATTTGAGAAATGGTAGTGCTCCTCGTGTGACCTCCTCCACTATGCCACCCTTGCTTGCGCCTCCCTTCCTCCACTTGCTTCCTCTCCATCCTCCCATTAGAAGAACCAAACATTTGAGCTAGAGAAGCTCAGTGAGCCTACTGAGAAGCTAGCGCTCAGCGACACTGAGACAAACTCCACAGAGACAAGCAACCCAAAGGCTTGCCCAGAAGAACCTAAGAAGATCACCGGTGAGATCGCGAAGCCGGATCAAGAGAGCACGGAGATCACCAATGTCAGCGTCAATGGCAATGCAAGTCAACCTCAAGAAAAGCGTCAAGCCTGCGCTGGCTGCCGCTTTCGCCTTGCCGTTCCCATCGAATTTGATGAGCTCTCCGAAATCTACTCGCATCACATTGTGTTCCCGAGCCACCTCTTCATTTCCCCTCAACCAATTTGGTGGTTCCTCCATGGGACATCACCACACTGTCATCTTCCTCGAGTTCAGTCACCACCTGCCGCCATAGATGCCATCCCTTCTCCAATAAACTTTGATTCGATTGCTCCCTCCTATAGCATCCTTACCTCTCCCTCTTCCTCCCCAAACCCCTGAGTTGGTATCTTCTTCCACAAGGTGTCGAAGCGCCACCATGGCAGTGCCACCTTGCTGGGTTCGCACCACCGCTTGCCCACTGTGGACCATTTCCAGCCATGTTCTGCCACCGTTGGCCTTCAGGATCCGTTTTAACACTCATCGACAGCAGACGCCAACTTTCCCCGCTGGCACTGAGCTTGCCATAGCCTGCCATGGTTGCCTCCCTTGGCTTCTCTGTTTTGAAGAGGAAGGGACTGCGCAAGGGAGAGAGAGGAGGAGGAGAGGAAGAAAGAGAGAGGGAGGAGGGGCACCGTAGGTGGAGGAGTTCATTGGGTGGCAACGGGTAGCGGTGGTCGCTCGAGCAGAGGAGGCGGTGGCGTCGGGTGCACAGAAGAGAGAGAAATTGGAGGAGAAGAAAAGAAAGCAAGAAGGGAACAAGAAGAGAGGAGGAAGAAAGCAGATAGAATGACATGTGGGACCGCCCTAAGAAAATAGAAATAGAAAAAAGAAGAAAGAATATGGGGTACAATTGTCATTTGACAGCCTTTGGATGCAAAATATAACGGCAATGGTATTTCCAATAATTTTGAAGGATCATCACTAGCCGTCTCACACAGCCAGGCCAGTGGGCCGCCAAAATCTACGGTGGAGGGGTGTAAGTGTGTAACGCCCCCGTTTCCAGGGGCGCCAGGACCCAGCATTCCGCAACTATTCATGCTTGAACAGTTACGGAGCGTCGAGCAAGAGAATATCATCACAGCACATGCTTACAACAAAAGGCCAACTTATATTACAAAATATGGTTTAACAACACAGTTTTCTGCAACGGGGCGTGCAAGCCCAAAGTATATTACAATACAAAAACCTCCAGGAAACTCGAGCACGGCGGAGACCTAAAACCAAGGGTCCTCGTCGTAGAAAGGCTCTTCTGGAGCGTCTTCAACGGGGGAGCCTTCACCAACGTCTTGACCTTCTGAAGGGTTTTAGTAAGCCGTGAGCTAATCAGCTCAGCAAGTCACAACGAGGAAACCTATCTTAGCTACTTGCACGTATCAACAAAGGAAGGGAGTATACTTGGTTTATTAATTTGAGTGGATGCAGTTTTATTTGTAAACATTTTTAGAAATTCAAAAGCTGACAGCTACTCCTTAAGATTAAGGGGGTTTTCATGAAAAGGTAGTTAACCAACTAGTCCAGTTAAAACACTTGCAAAAACTACTTAAACTTCGCAGCTGGAATCATCCAACAGACATAGCTCCATTAACCGGGAGCACGGTGTATTCGAATACCATTTGATTGACTCTGTAGAGTTGCCCAACTTTACCCACATGTATCCTTAACCCTCATGACTGAGTTAAGGAACCGTGTCTTTTCACTGCTCAACTCTTGATATACACTCCACCCGATAGGTTCGGAATCCACACACTCTCAGGTATCCGTTGGCCACCACGGAACGCCAGGCCCGAGTTGTGGGGACCTATTGTTGTCTTAGTCCAGACCTGCGATCCGCACCGACTCCCAATGCAGGGCTTCACTTAAGTTGAGAAGGTACTAAACCAGGGTTGACAAGTCAACACTTGTGGTTGAGCGACCAATTATGTCATTTGCTCAGCGTAAGGGTCTAGTCCTTACATTTTCACAAGGTCCACAACCTCCACCCCTAGGGTAAAACGGTGGGCGAAGACCGTCTCGCGGTTTCCCACAACACCCTTACCCTAAACTGTGCAAGTCGGCACTACCATCCTAGGGTACGGTGTCCCACCACCAGGGCCGGTCCTAGGATTTTAGGGGCCCGGGGCGAAACTAGAAATAGAGGCCCTAGCATAAATATCTAAATATAAATCTACATACATACACGCGCGTGCGCGCATACACACACAGATATATATATGTGTGTGTATATAATTTTACCAACAAACACTTAAAATGCGTTATGTATTAAAAAAAATTCATATAAAAGAGTTTATAGATATTACCTTAAAATTTTCTTTTAACATTTCTAGATGCGAAGTCATTGATGATGGTATTGATATCAATTTCATCCAATAATTTCTTCTCAATACATAAAGTTGCCAAACCGTTTAACCTCTCTGGAGACATTGTTGACCTTAAATAATTCTTCAACAATTTCAACTTTGAAAAGCTTCTCTCAGCTGATGCCACAGTCGCAGGCATAGTAAATAAAATCCGATAAGCAATAGAAATATTAGGATAACAATCCGCTTCTCTGACAATCTCAAAGATCTCCATAGCAGACATTGGTTTATCTGATAAAGTCAAATACATAACACTTAACTCAGAAATTAGATCATTTAACTCAACATCAGACGAACCATCTAGAGAGAAAGTTTCTGCAAATTTTATACAACATTCTTTTAATTCAGTTCGATCCAATGACTTTAATGTTGTTGAACTCATTAAAAATTCAAATATACTTCCAAATGTTTGGAGTTCTTGAAATCTACTTTTCAATCAATTGATTGCCATATCAACCATAACAAAAATAATAATTCGTATGTGGACCAACTACAGTGGCTAAAAGGTCCAAGATAAATCTTCAAAGCATGTATATACTTTACATAGTATATGGGGGGCCCCTGGATTTTGGGGGCCCGGGGCGGCCGCCCCTCTCGCCCCCCTCCAGGGCCGGCCCTGCCCACCACCCTACCCTAGCTCCGAGTTTTCCAAATCTACCAGCCCACAGCCACAACCTTAGTAGTGTAAAGATTTGCATGAAGTGTAAATAACCTACAAGTGGTTATATCATACTTAGAGTCGATCTAGGGTTGACAAAGGCGGGGCTACAAGTTATCATGGCTTTTATCGGTGGTAGATTTTATCTACATAGCATGTCATTCTAAACATTTTATTTTACGCAAACTAGCATTTCACAATTAACGATAATGCAAGTAGCATAATAACATAATTAAATGACATGGGAAACAACATGATCAAAGTTTTGCGACTTGCCGTGAATCTGGACGATCTCGACGATCTTGTAAGCAGCAACTCCCTGATCCTGGCCCTGCACCGAAGCCTCCGGAATCTCCGAAACTAGCGCAAACACACAAAAAGAACATAAGTCCGGCTTGAGCCTAATCAAGCGAGGAAAAATAATCTATGAAAAAGGAGTAAAATGCATAAATATTCAAATGGGAGATTTTTGAATTTTTCTGGGAGGATTTTGGGAAAGTGGAGGCCAAAAATGGATTTAGGGCATCAAATTGAGCAAGGTGGTGAAATTTGAGATTTTTTGGATTTTTTTGGAATTTTGGAAATTAATAAATCCTAGAAAATTATTTTGCACAGTGCTGGGCCGGCCTGGGGCTACAGCGCAGCCCGGGCGAAGGAAGCGGCCCGCGCGGCCCATGCGCGCGGCACGCTCTGCGCGGTTGGGCAAGCCGAGAGACTCGGCCCAAGCACGCGCGTGCACACGCGGCTTGGATGGCTGATGCGCGGCTCGGGCGAACGACGGAGATGGAGCGGGAGCGGGCGGACAGGATGCGAAGAGGTGGAGTGAATCGGATGGTGGCGGAGGGAGTTGAATCGGGTGGCTGCGGAGAGGCGGGTTAAGTGGTATCGGATGGCTGCGGAGAGGCGCCATCCGATGGTCGACATTAGAAGGCAATGGAAGGGAGAAGATGGCGAGGATGCGGCCACGTCGGTCGTCTTCTTCCTCTCGCCACGCGCGCAGCAGAGAGGCAGAGACAGAAGTGTCTTTGCTCTCCAGCGACGGCGAGATCCTCGGCGGCCAGGCAGGGCACCAGTGAGTGGATCTCGACGAGGGGAACCCATTTTGGGGACTTGGGAGGTGAGAAGGCCAAAGGGGAAGGCAGGAGGTAAAAGGGGAAGATTCGGCCTCCCGGCGGCGAAGGGGTTCACCGGAGGCGATCAAGCCAAATTGGCGGGGTTTTCACGATCTGCGGGGCTCGGGGCTCACTTTGGCGAAGGTGGTTTCAGCTGGGGAGTCTCCTGGAGAGCTGGGCACGGGAAGGTGCTTCTGTCGGTGGTGAACAACGGCACTGGGGTTCCTCGGGGTTTGTCCTGGCCAGAAAGGTGTACCAACACGATCAGGAGTTAGTGAAGGCGCTTTGGGCGAAAGGAATTGAAGAATGAGGGGAAGAGGGAGAAGATTAGCTCACGGGGGTCGCCGGCGCAGGGGAGAGTGGCGACGGCGAGGGGAGTGATGAGGCTTCGATAGGGAGCTTCTGGGCAGGCTTGGAAGTGGCAGGGAGCGAATGGAGGTGGTGGGAAGGCTTGAGGAGCATGGGAGCTTGAGGGAGCAGAGGGGCGTGTGAGTGAGCTCGGGCGGATGGGAGAAAAAGAGGGGAAGGAGGGATGGGCGCGGCACCGGCGGTCAAGGGAAGTGACGGGGAGCTGTTGGGGCGTTGCCTCGGAGTGAAGAAGCCGTGTCCGGCTCTGCGCACGAGTAATGGCGAGGAATGGAGGGAGTGGGAGCAGGTGGCTGAACGGCACGGCGGGGCGCGCTCTCGCGCGGAGGAGGGCGGCGACTGGCAGGTGGGCCAAGGGAGGGAGGCGGCGACACGCGGCGAGGGGAGACGCCGCTGGTTTTCGACCGGCTGGCGTCGGGGTGACGCGGGCGGGGAGAAACCAGGGGCGCGGGCGCGCTCTCGGGCGCGAGCGCAGGCGAAGGGAGGGAGCGGGGAGAAGGGAAAGGTGCGGAGGGAGAAGGGAAGGCGGAAAAGAAGAAAGGCACCAAGGAAAAGGGGAAAGCGGAAATGCCGAAAAGGGAAGGCGGCTTCCGGGGAGACTTTCTGAAAAGGGAAAGTCGCCAAAACTCACTCAAAAATTCAGGGAAAATCAAAGAAAATTTCTGGTTGAATTTTTGGGGCTTTTCAAGGGGCCAATGAAATCCGAAAGCCCTAAACCTAACTCTACAATGTGACCAAGAAGAAGCTGAAGATGACGCACTAGCGATGCGTAGATAGAAATTGGAATTTTCGAATGAAAACAGGAAAAGAAAATAAATCGGCCGATCCATTTTATTATAACCCAACACGTAGAGGATCTGAACTCTGGATGTGCGTGCGGTGCACAAATAGCAGCATGTGAGTATCAGGTGGTGATCAGTTGAGCTTTTTTTGGTGGCTTATGGTTGAAAGCGCTGTAGCTGCCAGAGGCTTATTTAGCATAATTAAATTTAAAAAATAAAAAATATAAAAAATATGTTAACCTATTACGTATAATACAAACAAATACGAGAAAAAAAGAACCGGCAAAAAAGCACAAAAAACCAAAAATTCAGAAAAAGATGAAATTTATAAATAGTAAAAAATAAGCCGAAAGTCAGAAAATTGAGCCGAATTGAACCGGGCAGAAGCCATCACGTACTTCGAAGCCAGGAGTGCGTTCCGTATCACCTGCGAATCATGCATGCACGGCGGGCTTCTACGGTTCACACCACACCACCGTACACGGCACGCTGCACCTAGCGAACCTGGGACACTGGGTGGCTGGGTGACTCGCCGTCGCCGCCCCCGCCCCCGGGCCGATAAAAGCGCCGCCCCCGCGCGTACGGTGTCCCCTCGTTCCACGACCGCATTACCCGATTACCCAAGCGCACAAGGGCCCTCGCGGTTCCTTCTCTCTGCACACGTGCTCGCTTCCGTTGGTCGATCGGTCGTGCCGGCAGCGTCCAATCAACCACGCCTTGCTCGCCCTGATTGGAACCGGCAGCCCGGCACGACCGCTTTATCGCTTTTCGTGTCCGCCTGTCCGGCCTCCGGCGTGTAGGGCTGGGGGCTAAGCTGGAGCCTCGACGCTTTTGCTCGTGTGGCCGCCGGACTCGCGCGTTTGCTAGTGCACCGTGCCGTCGTACGTGCCTTTGCCTGTGGCTGTGGGTGGGCACGTACTGGGTACAGAGTAGCGCTCCAGAAACTGCCAAGTGCTTAGAAGGACATGCATGCACGCGTGTAAGCGCTGGCGCGGGGTACGTTGCATGCGTCAAGTTGAGGTGTCGTTTGTCTCTGCGTTTTTGTATCTAGCTAGCTAGCCAGCATCTGATTGATGGTTCCCGTGGGTTTGATTGCAAAATGGCGTAAGGTGGGTTTTTACCAAATGTCCGCTGGAGAGGGCATTTTTTTTAAAGGAAACGAGAGCTTTATTAATTAGCTAGGAATAGAGATACGACCGTTTTTTGACAATATGGACAATGCATGTCGGCACTTGCCTCAGGCTCTCAGCCAAACTAGTAAGTTTGAGAAATTCATTTAAACTCACTTCTAAATTACTTCTTTGATCGAACTAGTAAGTGCACCAGCTCACGTGGGTTCTGTGTTTCCGATTTCATCTCCAAGAAGAGATGTAAGGGTGTACTAAAATGACTCTTTAGGCTGGTTCGCTATAAATATAGAGAAGCTATTTAATTTGTACATCAAATCATATCAATAAAGAAGATCGTTGGATTGCTCTCTCACATTTTTGTCTATTATTCATCTACTTTTGTTATTACTAATTGCTTGTGTTATTCTCACTTACTAGTTATAGGGTCTGTTTGGGAGAGCTCCACCAGCTCCAGATTCACCAAATCCAGATCCAGATCCACTTTTCCAAGCCAAACAGTTCTAGCTCCAGCAGCTCCACCGTGGATCTGCTCCACCAAAACCATGGATCTAGCTCCAGATTCACCAAATTGGTGGAGCACCTCAAGGGGTGCTCCACCAAACTCAAATTGGTGGAGTTGGGGAAAATTACCCACCATGCCACTGATTACACAAAAAAAACGGTTCATTTTTCTTCTTTCTCGTCGCTGCGCCGTCCTCTCCTGCGCCTTCGCCTCGCCTGCCGACCGCCGGCCTCGCCTCGCCTGCTCCTGCCGGCCGCTCCGCCTCCTCCTCGCCCGCCGGCCGCTCCGCCTCCTCCTCTTCTCCGCCTGCGCCTGCCGGCCGCCGGCCACTCCGCCTCCTCCTCGCCCGCCGGCCGCTCCGCCTCCTCCTCTTCTCCGCCTCCTCCTCGCCCGCCGGCCGCTCCGCCTCCTCCTCTTCTCCGCCTCCGCCTGCGCCTGCCGGCCGCCGGCCGCCTCGCCCGCCGGCCGCTGCCGCGCCTGCGCCGCCGGGATTTTTTTTCATTTTGCCCCCTGAGCGTGGGGCCCAGGTGGAAGTAAGATAGAGAGGGAGGTGGAGTTGTACCAAACACTTTGACGAATCCCAGATCCACCATGGAGCTGCTCCACGGTGAATCCAGCTCCAGATCCACGTTTTTCGTGAATCTGAAGTTGATGGAGCTCTCCCAAACAGGCCCGTATTGATTGGATATTAAATGGCTCAGCGAAGCTAGTTATTCAGCCGCTACTACCAGTACCGGCCTACCAGTGAAAAGGCAAAGCAAATACGCTATTACGGGCAGAGTAACAGAGGCAGATTTTCTTATGGGCTCAAACCAATGGACCTTAGTTTTCCTTGTCCACAGCCTGTTTCGGCAAAGGCCTGCGTAAACCCTCACCCAAAAGCCCACCAAATCACCAAACATAAATTCCCCAATGCCCACTTCACCAGTCCACCACCGTGGTGAATTGGTGATTGACCTGACCACCTTCTCTCCCCTCCGCCCTTTCCCGCCCATGTCTACAACCGCCGCCCAAATGCCGCCGCCGCCGCAGGAGGTGGCGTTGGCCGCCGCTGACTACGGCGCCACCGAGCGCGACCTCGCCGCCTTCCTCCACAAGTTCCACTCCGACGACCTCCGACGCATCCTCCTCGACCCCGAGCCCATGCTCCACTTCCCCCTCATCATCGAGTGAGTCATCTTCCCCACCCCACCCCCTCTCCTCCCCCAAACCCTAACCCCATATCCCCTCGCAGCTTCGCGGAGCTCGCGCAGTTCCACCCGGAGTACGCCCACGAACTCTACTACAATCCGGAGAGCTTCCTGGGCTCCTTCGACAACGCTGCTCAACGCGCCCAAGTGAGTGGATGACCAACCGGCCGTACGACCCGCATATCCCTTTTCTCCCGCTTTTCCCGAGCATTAATTTTGCTTCGCAGAGCGATATGTCGGATAAACCGGATGCCGTGAAGGAGTTCGTGCACGTGCGCGTCAACGTCTCCGGGTCGCCACTGGAATGCCCTGGTGCGCGCACGCATGCGACTTTTGTGTTCGGTGTAATGCCTGTGTGGTGGTTTGGTTGCGTGGTTTGTCGGTTGTATACGAGTTTCGTGATTTGGTGGTGGTGGTGCTGTTTTTGCAGAAGCGTCCCCGAGCATTGGGAAGGTGAGGGTGAAGCATAGGGGGACTCTGCTCACTTTGAAGGGGACTGTGATCAGGTCAGGTGGTGTGAAGATGATCGAGGGCGAGAGGATGTACCAGTGCAGGAAGTGCAAGCACAGGTTGGTGATGCATGTTTCGGGACTTAGTAGTACACTAGTATTGGTTGAACATTGAAGCCCTTGCTTCGTCTACAGGTAGTAGTGGGCCAGTGAAGCATAACAGCGAATTGCGTATTAGTGTAACCCGGTGATTTTAGATGGTAACATACTAAGCTGGTAAGGTAGAATAGTGGCAAAGCCAGGAATTTAACGGTTTTTTGGGGGGGGGGGGGGGTGCGAAATAGGAGACACTGCTACTGCCATCGTGTTGTCGCCATGCACTCGGCCTTTCACAGTTCTCTCTTTTATTCATTTTTCAGGACTGCAGTGAAAAAAGTTGTTGAAATTACTCAACTCCAAGTACTCATGTGACATTAACTAATAATAACTCAGAAAAAATTAGGAACAATATCTCATGAACTTTGAGGCTCATGAAAATAGAAAGAGATAAAAAAAAAAGAGAAAAATTGAAAAAACGTGCTATAGTCAAGGATCGAACCCTGCCCTCCCAGTTGAAGTAGGACTATGCTAACCACCGAAGCAACGCTATCTTTTTGTCTAGTAAGGAATGATCATTAATATACATCCAAAATTTTTGGGGGTTCAGTTCTACCCCCATGCACCTCTGTCGGATCTGCCACTGAGGTAGACTTTTCTTAAAAAAAAAATCAAATATGGATTTTCTAAAACAAAAGTTGACGGGTCGTTATCATAAATATTTCTAGCTGTGCTGGTAAGATTGTCATCTTCTGTTACATTGCTGCTAACACTGGCCTATTTGATGAATAAGTCCCTGTACTGTGGTCTTTGTGGGGCTGTGGTAGTTTTTTGTTTTTTGACTGCTTTAGGACAGCATCTGCTTTTGCTTTAGGACAGCATCTGCTTTTGCTTTAGGACAGCATCTGCTTTTAGGACAGCATCTACTTTTAGGACAGCATCTGCTTTTAGGACAGCATCTGCTTTTGCTTTAGGACAGCATATTGACCGCTTTAGGACAGCATCTAGGATAGCATCTTAGCATATGCTTGGCTGGTTCTCAGCCTATAAATATGTATCTCCAACCCCTCAGGTTGGTATGGCATTGTGTGAGCAATAAACAAGAAAACTTGCCCCATCTCTTAGTGTCATCCTCTCCATGAGAGTAAGGATCTTGCTATCACCAAGAGCAAGAGTCCAGCGACTAACAAGTGGTATCAGAGCCTTAGTATCCTGTAGCTTGAGCATCTCCTGCTCATCTCCTTCTCCGGCCTCACAGCAGCCCCAGCCGGTAGCAGCAGCAGCTCCGGCTGTCCCCGCTCACTCCTCTCCGGAGACGGGCAGCAGCTCGTCAGAAGCAGCCCTCTCTCCACGCAACAGCCCCCCAGTAGCGCGCCATGTCCGCAGGGCAGTCTCAGCGCTCGGTCGCCTCGAGCATGCGGCGTCAGCAGACGGCCGAGCTCGTCGCGGCAGAGCAGCGCGAGCGAGCGGCGGCAGAGACCGCTGCGGCGGCGGAAAGGGCGTCAAGGCTGGCAGCGGCGGAGCTGGCAGCAGCCAGGGCGGAGGTGGAAGCAGCGGCGGCGGCAGATGCAGCGCGTGCGGCAGCAGCAGAGGTCAAGGCTCTGCGCGGCAGCAACAGCAGCTCCGGCTCTGTTGATGACAGCGCCGACGCGGACCCTCAGCTCCTGGAGAGGGAGGCAGCGCAAGGGCGAACGGCGCAATGGGCAGCCACGCACGCCCACGAGCGCGGCGGCAGCCCAGACAGGCGCGGACGCGCCGGCGGCGCTCCTGAAGGAGGCGCACACGGCGGTGGCGCTCCTGGAGGAGGCACGCACGGCGGCGGCGTACGGGTCGACGGAGAGCGCGGCCCTCACAGGCAACGCGGCTCTCTCTCCCCGGTTCGGTACCGTGGTCACCACGAGTACCAGGCTGTCGTCAGGGACGTCGGCCCCGGCGGCGGGTGGCCTACCCTCACCAAGACCAACTACGTCGAGTGGGCTGCGGTGATGAGGGTGAAGCTCCAGGTGCGGCATATGTGGGATGCAGTCCGGTACGGCGACGTCGACTACGACCAGGATCGACGGGCGCTGGATGCTCTCATCGCCGCAGTCCCGCCCGAGATGCAGTTCTCGCTTACCAACAAGCGGACTGCCAAAGAGGCTTGGGACGCCATCGCTGCAGCACGCATCGGCAGCGACCGCGCCCGCAAGTCTACACTGCAGGCACTACGCACGGAGTGGGAGCACCTGGCCTTCAAGCCAGGTGAGGACGTTGATGACTTTGCTCTCCGTCTCAACACTCTGTTGCACAAGTTGGTGCAGTTCGGCGACGACACCTACGGCGAAGAGAGAGCTGTGGAGAAGCTCTTCCGCTGCGTCCCCGAGAAGTACAAGCAGATGGCTCGCTCGATCGGGTCCCTGCTGGACCTCTCCACGATGACCATCGAGGAGGCGTTGGGTCGCCTCAAGGTCGTCGACATCGATGAGCCACAGCGCCCCTCGGGACCCGTCACCATTGGCGGGAAGCTCCTCCTCACTCGGGAGCAGTGGGATGCCGGCCAAGGTGACAAGAAGAAGGGGGAGCCTTCTTCCACGACAGGCAGCCGCAAGAGTGGCAAGCGCGGCAAGCCGCGCAAAGGCGCCCAGGGCGGCGATGCTGGCAAGCAAAAGCCGGCACGAGACGACTCTTGCCACAACTGCGGCAAGCTTGGTCATTGGGCCAAGGAGTGTCGACAGCCACGACGCGGCCAGGCCCACGTCGCGCAAGCGGAGGAGGAGCAGCCGGTCCTGTTCATTGCTCATGCAAGCATCGAACTACCTCCAGCGGCACCGGCCGCAGTGGCTCTCCTCCACCTTGACGAGCCAAAAGCACACGCCCTCCTTGGCGACAGTTCCGGCAATGACAAGACCGACGGGTGGTGCCTCGACACCGGCGCCACCCACCACATGACCGGGCGGCGGGAGTTCTTCTCCGAGCTCGACTCAGGCGTTCGAGGCACCGTCAAGTTCGGCGACGCCTCCGCCGTGGAGATCAAGGGCGTCGGCTCTGTCGTCTTCGTCGCCAAGACTGGCGAGCACCGGCTGCTCACCGGCGTCTACTACATCCCCGATCTGCGGAACTCCATCATCAGCTTGGGACAGCTGGATGAGAACGGCTCGCGTGTCGAGATCGAGCACGGGGTGCTGCGGATTTGGGATCTTCGACGCCGCCTCCTTGCCAAGGTAACCAGAGGCGCAAATCGACTCTACACTCTTCACGTGCAGGTGGCACAACCCCTCTGTCTCGCAGCTCGTCGGGACGATGAGGCGTGGCAGTGGCACGAGCGCTTTGGGCACCTTCACTTCGAGGCCCTGAAGCGGCTCAGTGCCACGGAAATGGTGCGAGGCCTGCCGTGCCTTGACCATGTGGAGCAGCTCTGCGACGTCTGCGTGTTGACGAAGCAGAGGCGACTCCCCTTTCCCCAGCAAGCAAGTTTCCGAGCCAAGGAGAGGCTCGAGCTCGTGCACGGGGACTTGTGTGGCCCGGTGACACCGGCCACACCGGGAGGACGACGCTACTTCCTGCTGCTCGTCGACGACCTCTCCCGCTACATGTGGGTCATGGTCCTCGGCAGCAAGGGAGAGGCTGCGGACGCCATCAGGCGCACGCAGGCTGCTGCGGAGGCGGAGTGCGGCCGCAAGCTGCGCGTGCTGCGCACAGACAACGGCGGCGAATTCACGGCGGCTGAATTCGCGTCGTACTGCGCTGATGAGGGCATTCAGCGCCACTACTCCGCGCCGTACAGCCCGCAGCAGAACGGCGTCGTCGAGCGGCGCAACCAGACGGTTGTGGGGATGGCTCGGGCCCTCCTCAAGCAGAGGGGGATGCCGGCTGTCTTCTGGGGAGAGGCGGTGGTGACGGCCGTCTACATCCTCAACCGCTCGCCTACCAAGGCGCTCGACGGCAGGACGCCGTACGAGGCTTGGCATGGGCGCAAGCCGGCGGTCTCCCACTTGCGGGTCTTCGGCTCCCTCGCGTTCGCCAAGGAGCTTGGCCACATCGGTAAGCTCGACGACAGGAGCACTCCGGGAGTGTTCATCGGCTACGCGGAGGGCTCGAAGGCCTACCGCATCCTCGACCCTGACACACAGCGAGTCCGCATCTCGCGTGACGTTGTGTTCGACGAAGGGCGAGGCTGGACGTGGGACAAGGCGGTGGACGACGGTTCGACTTCGACCCTCAGGGACTTTGTTATCGACTACGTCCACTTCGAGAGAGCCGGGGGAGCTAGCAGCTCGTCTTCACCGAGCTCGTCCACCTCGACACCTTGCTCGCCACCAGCTCCGGCGAGTGCTCCACCACCTTCGGCACCGGCTACGCCCCACTCTTCACCACCGGCTCACCACTCTCCTGCACCGGCGGCCACACCACCGGGATCGGCCCCAACAGCTTCGGTCCACGACGAGCAGCGCATGGTGGAGTTCGCTACTCCGCTATCTCACGACGAGGACCGCGTCGACGTCTACCACGACGACGAACCTCTGCGCTATCGTACCATGGACAACATCCTCGGCGAGTTGCCCGTCCCTGGACTGGCGCAGCGCGACTTCGAGGCGGAGCTGCACTTGGCGTGCGACGACGGCGAGCCTCGCTCCTTCGCTGAGGCGGAGGGAGACGCGGCGTGGCGTGTCGCGATGAAGCAGGAGATGGACGCCGTCGAGCGGAACCGGACGTGGGAGCTGGCGGATCTTCCTGCCGGTCACCACGCGATCACCCTTAAGTGGGTGTTCAAGCTGAAGCGGGATGAAGCCGGCGCCATCGTCAAGCACAAGGCTCGCTTGGTAGCACGAGGCTTCGTGCAGCAGGAGGGGGTCGACTTCGAAGACGCCTTCGCACCCGTCGCGCGCATGGAGTCCGTTCGTCTTCTCCTCGCACTTGCAGCCCAGGAGGATTGGCGCGTCCATCACATGGACGTCAAGTCCGCCTTCCTCAACGGCGATTTAAAGGAGGAGGTCTACGTCCGTCAGCCGCCGGGATTCGTCATCCCCGGCAAGGAGGGCAAGGTTCTCCGCCTGCGCAAGGCCCTCTACGGCTTGCGGCAGGCACCACGAGCCTGGAACGCTAAGCTGGACTCCACCCTCAAGCAAATGGGGTTCCAGCAGAGCGCACACGAGGCTGCGGTCTACCGGCGGGGCAAAGGCGGCAATGCTCTGCTGGTAGGCGTCTACGTCGACGACCTGGTGATCACCGGCTCCAAGGAGGCCGAGGTCGAGGCGTTCAAGGCGGAGATGAAGACCGCCTTCCAGATGAGCGACTTGGGGCTCCTCTCCTTCTACCTGGGGATCGAGGTCCACCAGGACAGCTCCGGTATTTCCCTTCGTCAGACCGCCTACGCCAAGCGCACCGTCGAGCTGGGCGGGCTCACCGACTGCAACCCAACCCACACTCCTATGGAGGAAAGGCTGAAGCTGAGCCGCGACAGCACGGCGGAGGAGGTGGACGCGACGCAGTACCGGCGCATCGTGGGCAGCCTTCGCTACCTCGTCCACACGCGTCCGGATTTGGCGTTCGCCGTCGGCTACGTCAGTCGGTTCATGCAGCGACCGACGACGGAGCATCAGCAGGCCGTAAAGAGGATCCTCCGCTATGTTGCGGGCACCTCCGACTACGGCTTGCACTACCCGAGGTGTCCCGGCGCGGCACACTTCATCGGGTACAGCGACAGCGACCACGCAGGCGACATTGACACCAGCAAGAGCACAAGCGGGATTCTCTTCTTCCTCGGCAAGTGCCTCGTTAGCTGGCAGTCAGTCAAGCAGCAGGTGGTGGCCCTGTCTAGCTGTGAGGCCGAGTACATAGCGGCTTCCACCGCTTCGACTCAGGCGCTCTGGCTCGCTCGACTGCTTGGTGATCTCCTCGGCAGGGACACTGAAGCAGTGGAGCTCAGGGTGGACAGCAAGTCCGCTCTAGCCCTGGCAAAGAACCCCGTTTTTCATGAACGGAGCAAGCACATCCGGGTGAAGTACCATTTCATCCGAGGCTGCTTGGATGAAGGAAGCATCAAGGCAAGCTACATCAACACCACGGATCAGCTTGCGGATCTGCTCACCAAGCCTCTTGGAAGGATCAAGTTCCTTGAGCTCTGCTCCAAGATCAGGATGGTTCGATCCTCCCACAAGACAACGCACAAGACTTAGGGGGAGAATGATGAATAAGTCCCTGTACTGTGGTCTTTGTGGGGCTGTGGTAGTTTTTTGTTTTTTGACTGCTTTAGGACAGCATCTGCTTTTGCTTTAGGACAGCATCTGCTTTTGCTTTAGGACAGCATCTGCTTTTAGGACAGCATCTACTTTTAGGACAGCATCTGCTTTTAGGACAGCATCTGCTTTTGCTTTAGGACAGCATATTGACCGCTTTAGGACAGCATCTAGGATAGCATCTTAGCATATGCTTGGCTGGTTCTCAGCCTATAAATATGTATCTCCAACCCCTCAGGTTGGTATGGCATTGTGTGAGCAATAAACAAGAAAACTTGCCCCATCTCTTAGTGTCATCCTCTCCATGAGAGTAAGGATCTTGCTATCACCAAGAGCAAGAGTCCAGCGACTAACACTATTTGGGTGGCTTAAGCCTGTAAGCCAAAAGCTGAGTGAGCAAGTTGTCTCTTTGTAATCAGAGCTTAAGCTTCTCTTGTAAGTACTTGGAAAAGCGTGAAGTATAAGAGGCTTAACTTCTTCAAAGCAGTAGCAATTTTGAAGCAATTTGTTGATTGCCTTGATATGAACTTATGAATGAGAATTTAACGCCTCTTTAGCCTTTGGTGACCTCATCATTACTTCTTACAAGGCGTGTTCCGTGTTGAATGTTATGATCATATGTTTATATGCTAGACACACCAAATGTTAACTTCTTGTATCTTGAACAGGTTCCTAGTTAAACCTGAGCTAGAGGCTGGGAATCGTATAACTCTTCCTGCATCTTGTCCATCCACGGTATTTCACTTCCTTACTTATTAGTCTTTGCCTGGTTCTACCTATATTTGCCCACCTGTGGTGAACGCTAGTATTATTCTCTGATGATCAATGTACATTTTATGTATTATTCTTACCTATTACATTTTGTAATTGTTTGAACTTTTGCTTGAACTGCTGTGGAAGTTGCTACTAATAATTTTGCTATTCATCCAGAGTTCAAGAGGTTGTGGAAGTGCTTCTTTCCAATTCATAGAAGGTAGCATAATCTGCCATGATTATCAAGAAATAAAAATCCAAGAAAGCGTACAACTTCTGGGTGTTGGGTCTATACCCCGTTCAATGCCTGTAATTTTAAAGGATGACCTTGTTGATATTGTTAAAGCTGGAGGTGAGTAGCCTCATCATGCCCATCCATTTATAGGATTCTGTGGAAGATTGTGTTCTAATGAACTTGAAAAAAAAAATCAAAATGCTTGATCTTTATATGATCAGCTTGACCAGATAGCTTGGGAAAATTTCGATGTTGATTTTTCATTGTTCTGAAGCTGAAAAACAGAAATTACCGTGTTTCTTTTGCATGAATTGCACCTGTAGGGCCATCCATTGTTGGTTTAGCTGCTGTGCTATGACTGTGATGTTCAGTCATGTCCTCATGTTTGTTCTTTCTTCAGATGATGTCATTGTTACGGGTATATTATCCGCAAAATGGTCTTCTGATATTAAGGATGTGCGTTCCAACCTTGACCCTATGTTGATTGCCAATTATGTCAGGTAATTGATAAGTTGTTGTACTATGATTGTTCTCCAAACTTTAGTTCTAGTAATTTTGACTTTATGCCGATATGTGACTCTTTGATTTATGCATTAATCATTATGGTTTTAAATCTTTTGGAGCATGTGATGAACCAAGTATGGATGCTTGTTCTTTGAAGCATTTTTTATTACATAGTGTGCTTGTTAAGAACCTGCAGGTACTCACTCACTCATTCTTCTCCAGATCCATCACAGTAACACCAGCAACAAGCTTTGTCATGTTATTGCTAGTCCAGGAAATTTGTGGAATAACTCTTGATGTTTTGTTGTGCTAGTACATTGGCTGTCTGTTGAAAAAACTGAAAACTTTTCTACGTAATACCTATGTTGATGTCTAAGCCTTCTTCTACAGTCTCTGATCTGAATGATTTATTTCACTTCCGTTCATTGCATTGTAGTTTGTTTTTTTGATCATCTACCAAGTTAGTTGGATGTCACCATAGATAGCCATATGATTTGCAGTTGTTTTATTTGTTCAGTTCTTTCTGGTTGCTGGGTTTGGAAGTTTGAACAAAGTCAGTTAGTCTTGTCTATTGCGCTTATGTTTATGAATGTCTGTGTGGTGCATTCTACAGGAGAACTAATGAGCTGAAGTCTGATATAGACATCCCTGATGAAATTATCAAGAAGTTTGATCAATTCTGGGTAGAATTCAGAGCTAATCCACTAAAAGGTGCTTAAGTTCAAATGTTTTGTTTTTTTCTTGATGCTGTTGTCTAGATCTTGGCTTAAACCCAGTGCTATTGTTTAAGCAGTACATGATGCATGACATTTTCTAATTGGCATACTTCTGAATTATAAATCTTTCTGTGGAAAGCTCGCTCCCATCCGTGTCAGCTATAAAAACCCTGATCTTGTTTCCATATCTCAAATTATGAACCATTCTAGACTATTTTGTTGCCATTATTACACTACTATAGGTTGCCTATTCATTTTTGTGTGTGTGTTTTTTTTTGGGGGGGGGGGGGGGGGGTACACAGGAAGAACTACCATCTTGCAAGGCATTTGCCCTCAACTTTTTGGGCTATTCACAGTAAAGCTTGCAGGTATGCAACTTTCTGTTGGTAAGCTATATTGTTGTTAGTAATTCACTGGTGTTTTAAGCTTTTCTCAGGCCATTCACCTGCAGATTAAGAACTCGCTGACTCAACTGTGTTTTTAAAGTATTCGTATGCCTAATCCTGCTATAACATTCCAATTGTTCATGATCTATGTAAATTTCAGTTGCTCTTACATTGATTGGTGGGGTGCAGCATGTTGATGCTTCCGGAACAAAGGTTCGTGGAGAACCACATATGCTTCTTGTTGGTGATCCAGGTACTAACGTTCATAACATTTAGTATACCGAAACCATCCTTTGTGTTTGAACATTCTGGACTAGTGGCAGAGACTTAAGTTTACAATAACGAATATTTGGGTCTGCAGACTCGTATAAGTGGGTAAGTGAGGTCCAAAAGTGGATTTGTTGATTGCCATGACTTCCAACGTGGACTCCCTGCCTCTCTCCCCCCCTCTCCCTCTCAATCTCCATGCTCCTTGTCTCTCTTTGATGCGGCTGCGGCGGCAATCGAGGTGGAGTTTTGGCCCACTCTGACTCTATGCTACTCGTTGCCATGGGCAGCTAGCAAGACAGATGCTTTTGGACCTCCTCCATGCATGTTGGTTTGGGGGACATGATAAATTTTTGGGCGGCAATGGTAGTGAGGCCAGGGGGTGATCATGGCAACGAGGTGGTGGAGAGTGGTGAAATTGAAGGCGGCAGAGGCTGAACACGGTGAGTCAGTGAGGGATGGGGTAGCGGCCAGAGAGAAGAAGGGCACAAAAGAGATGAATGAGAGGCAGTGGGACTTGGCGGCACAGACAATGGAGGCATGGAGGTAGGGGACTCGCTGTTGCGATGGATGATGGTAGCAGCGTTGAGAGAGACGCAGTGGATGGGGAGGGGCATGTTACGAGAGAGGCGGAAGCAGAAAGAGGAAAGAGGAGGGGAGGAGAGCGAGGGGTAGGTGCCATGTCAGCGAAAAATGACATGTGTTATCTATGGCAGCGCCTAGTGCCAACCTCATACGCTTTTGGACCTCACTCTACTCACTTGTACGTATGGAGACCTACTAGAACCACCCGTGCAATTTACTCATTACATTTCAAATTCTGTGGTATTAGGTACCGATAAGGGATTTTCAGGAGGTAACTTAGGATGTATCTGCTTGATATGCAGTCGTCATTACTGATATGTGGCCTGATAACTATTATCGTGCCTAAAGACATATTGTACATGTTTCAGAACTAATCCATGTGTCCTTTTGCAGAAGTAAAATTCATCTTTTAAATCACACTAGTGTTTGTTTTACTTTTTCCAGAAAAAAACATATTCATATTTTCACTGTAGTAAGTACTTCCATCACAACATTTGACCTGATGATTGTAACAAATGCAAGGTCACAAATGACACTGCTCATACAACCTAAATACACGAGCAAAAAGAAAAGACTAATTACCAGATAAACAGATATATAAAAGAATGGGGCTACTATTGAATAGGTCATTTAATTATTATATTTTACCCTCAACTTGTTGGAAGGAGCCCAACAACATGATCGCATGAGTTCACTGTGGGAAGTTAGGAAAGTGAAAGAAGTGGTTGAACTGAATGTTGATTGATTCAGGAGCAAGCAATACAATGCATATATATAGGCAAGGATGTCTAGGGTTTGGCTAATAGAAGTATGGGCCAATCCTGAGGGATCCTTGTCTATACTGAGTAGCTAATCAACCATATTAAATACATATGGGCCTAAAGCCAAGAGCCCAAGATATCTGTCTAACATAGTATGTCTAACACCCCCCCGCAGTCGAAGCGTCCGCACCTCGGACGTTGAGACTGGACCGAAACTCATTGAAGACCGAAGACGGAAGGCCCTTGGTGAAGATGTCGGCATACTGGGAAGAGGTGGGGACATGCAGAACACGAAAATCACGAGCCACTTTCTCCCGAACGAAGTGAAGGTCAATCTCAATGTGCTTGGTACGCTGATGCTGGACGGGGTTGGAGGACATATAGACTGAACTGATGTTGTCGCAATACACCAGGGTAGTCTGCTGAGGTGGAGTGTGCAGCTCCAACAGAAGGTGACGTAGCCAGGAGGCCTCGGCAACGGCATTGGCCACACCGCGGTACTCAGCCTCAGCGCTGGAACGGGACACTGTGTTCTGACGCTTGGAGGACCAGGAGACCAGGTTATCTCCAAGAAACACGGCATAACCCGAGGTGGACTTGCGCGTGTCCGGGCAGCCGGCCCAGTCAGCATCAGAGTAAACCACTAGAGCAGACTGTGAGAAAGGCTGAAGAAAGGGCCCCAAGTGGAGAGTGCCACGAATGTACCGAAGAATCCGCTTGAGGGCAGCAAGGTGGGGCTCGCGAGGGTCGTGCATATGAAGGCACACCTGTTGAACTGCGTAAGAGATGTCCGGCCTGGTGAAGGTGAGATACTGGAGGGCCCCGGCTAAACTGCGGAAATCGCTGGGATCACTGACAGGAATACCATCTGAGGTTGACACCTTCGGATTTGTGTCGACAGGGGTGGTGCATGGTTTGCAATCTGCCATGCCTGCGCGCTCCAGGATGTCCAGCATATACTGGCGCTGTGAGAGGAGAAGACCACCACGACACTTCTGCACATGCACCCCCAAAAAGTGATGAAGCTCACCGAGATCCTTCATAGAGAACTCATGCTGTAAGGCAGTGATGATGCGCCGGAGAAGACCGGGAGAGGAGGCGGTGAGGACGATGTCATCAACATAGAGGAGCAGGTAGACAGTCTCAGAGCCGCGGTGGTAGACAAACAGTGATGTGTTAGACTTAGCCTCAAGAAACCCAAGGGAGAGCAGATAGGAGGCAAACCGGCTGTACCATGCACGGGGAGCCTGCTTGAGACCATAGAGTGATCTGTTCAGCCGGCAGACAAACTCCGGATGAGTAGAATCCTCGAATCCGGATGGCTGTGAGCAATAGACTGTCTCGGACAAGGTCCCATGAAGAAAAGCGTTCTTCACATCAAGCTGATGAATCGGCCACTGCCTGGAAAGAGCAAGAGCCAGCACTGTCCGCACTGTTGCTGGCTTTACAATTGGACTAAAAGTCTCAGCGTAATCAACTCCCGGGCGCTGTGTGAAGCCACGCAATACCCAACGAGCTTTGTACCGCTCGAGAGAACCATCGGCATGGAGTTTGTGCTTGAAGATCCATTTTCCAGAAACGACATTCGCCTTGGCAGGGCGGGGAACCAAGTCCCAGGTATGGTTCTGCAAGAGAGCAGTGTACTCGTCCTCCATAGTTGCCCGCCAATTGGGGTCGGCGAGGGCAGTGCGGTACGTCCGAGGCACAGGCGACAGTGGCGTGGCGTGGTAGAGAGCAGGGAGCCGAAAGCCGGACTTGGCGCGCGTTGTCATCGGGTGCTGGTTCCGCACGGGAGACACTGGCACGGCACCCGGGGGAAGTAGCGTCGGGGAGGACGCTGGCGTGCCCGAGGGAGGAAGTGCCGGTGGAGAGCTCGGGGTGGAAACCGGTGGCGCGCGTCGGGTGTAGACGTGGCGAAACCGGCGGTCAGCGTGATCCGCACGTGGCGAAGGAGGAGGGACGATGGTCGCACGGGGCTGTGCGGGCGCCGGAGTAGGAGGTGCCCTGCGTGACGCATTGACCTCCATTGTCATGCGTGGCAGGGCTGGCGGCGCAGTGTCCTCGACGGTGTCCAGGGCCGCGCGTGGCATGGACGCGGGGACTTCAGCACGCACGAGACCCATGCGCGCGGGGGATACCTGCAGGCAAAGAGGTGGGCGACGGGCCTATAGGCACCGGCACCGGATTAGTGTAGTCATCCAGAAAAGCAAAATCAGCCGTGGAGGGGGTGGAAGGAAGAGTGGCAAAGGGAAACGAGGTTTCATCAAAGATGACATGGTGGGAGAGGTAGACCCGATTGGAGACCATGTCGAGACATCGATATCCCTTATGATGGGTGGAGTATCCGAGGAAGGTACACAAGGCGGAACGAGGAGCGAGTTTGTGGGTGGCTGTGGCAGTAAGATTTGGGTAGCATTTGCACCCAAAGACGCGAAGATGCTCATAAGATGGTGGAGATCCAAAAAGAGCATGATGTGGGGTGGAGAATTGAAGCGTCTTGGTGGGGAGGATGTTGAGGAGGTAAGTGGCAGTGGCCAAGGCCTCAACCCAATAGGATGGTGGCATAGACGCCTGAAACAACAGCGAGCGAATGACATTGTTGATAGAACGGATGATACACTCAGCTTTACCATTCTGTTGGGAGGTGTAGGGACAGGACATGCGTAGGTGGGCGCCATGAGTGAGGAAGAACGTGTGGGCGCTGGAGTTGTCAAACTCGCGGCCATTGTCGCACTGAACTGCCTTAATACTGGCGCCGAACTGAGTGGAAACAAAGGAGAAAAAGTTAGCAAGTGTCACGAATGTGTCAGATTTGAGGCGAAGGGGGAACGTCCAAAGATGATGCGAACAATCATCGAGAATGAGCAGATAATACTTGTAACCAGAAACACTGTCAACAGGAGATGTCCAGAGGTCACAGTGTATTAGATCAAAATTGTGAGAAGCACGGAATGCTGACATAGGGAAAGGAAGACGAACATGGCGACCCAGTTGGCAAGCGTGACAAATAGAGGGACCTATGCTTTTATTACATGAAGGAAGAACTGCAGAGCCCGCTAACTTAGACAAAACTTCATGACCGGGGTGACCAAGCCGGCGATGCCAAAGAGGGGCGGAGGACTCGGCGAGGAAGGACTTGGCGACGGGAAGGTGCAGAGGGTAGAGTGGCCCGGAGCTATCGCACCTGATGATCATGTTCCGAGACCGAAGATCCTTCACAGAACAGCCAGTGGGGTCAAACTCAACAGAGCAGTCATTGTCAGATGTAAACTGACGAACAGAAATGAGATTCTTAATAAGTTTAGGGGAGACAAGAACATTATTGAGGCGAAGAGAACCATGAAGGTCGGCTGTCCCAGTAGACGTGACGGGAAGGAGGGAGCCGTTACCGACAACAATAGAGGAAGGAACGGGGTACCAAGAGGAGGAGAGAGAGGATACCAGGGTCGGAGGCCATGTGAGAGGTAGCCCCGGAGTTGAAATACCACTCGGGCTGGTGAGGAGGATTCAGTGTCATGGTGGAGAAGGCACTGCTGAGGTTGTTCTGGTCCCACGCGGGCAGGCCACCAGGAGCAGCAAAGTGGCCGGGAGTCTGCCCAGCAGGAGCGCCGTGGAATCCCGTCAGTCCCGCAGGCTGTCCGTGAAATGCTGTAGGCTGGCCGTGGAGACTCATCGGCTGGCCAAGAAGACCCGCAAACTGGCCGTGAGCATCAGGGAGAACCCACGGATTCTGGGCCTGGGCGGCAGTCAACAGGGCTTGGGGCTGAGGTGGCGCCCGAGGAAGAGACAAAGACCCGGCAAAGCGTCCTTGCGGCAGAGGAGCGAGGGGTGGCCAGGGACCGGGCCACATCTGGATGGTCCCGGTCCACGGGTTGTAGAAGCTGGGCCAGCTGCCGCCTGCGCCGGAGCCCTGGGAGGATGCGGAGCTCTGGCTGGCTTGGCCGGAGCGCTTGCCGCGCCGTCCGCGGGAGTGGGAGGAGCCACCGCCACCTCCGCCCCCGACTCTGTTTCCGCCGCTGGTGCCACCGCCGAAGCCGCTGTGGGTTGAGGAAGACGGGGCGCGGTTGGCGGGTGGCGCAGTGTGTTGGCCGCCGGAAGTAAGCAGGGCGGTGGCAGAAGAGGACTTGCGATTGGCCATGTTGAGTTCCTCCAAGAGCAGGTCCGCGCACGCCTCAAGAAAGGAAGGGAACGGCCGGCTCCGTTGAAGATGAAGACCAATGGCGGAGAACTTTTCGTTGAGGCCGCGGATGATGTTGAGGACAAGGGTATGATCGCGACGACCTCCCCGAGATCAGCAAGAGCGTCGGCCATGGTCTTGAAGCGTCGGCGGTAGTCGGCAATGGAGAGCTCCCCTTGGACGAAACTCCGGAACTCGGCGTCGAGGTAGAGGGCGCGCGACTCCCTGTTGCCGAGAAACTGAGTTTCGACGGCAAGCCAGGTAGTGCGCGCGGTGGCTCGGCGTTCCAGTACGATCTCAACGAGGTCGGAGGAGAGAGTGCCGAGGAGCCAGGATTTGACGACACAATCCATGCGGAGCTAGTTGGGGAGGGTCGGATGGTGGTCGTCGGCGAGCACGTGGTCTTCGAGGGAGAACTTCCCGAGGGCGAGGAGGAAGAGCTCGTGCCATCGGGAGTAATGGCCGGAGTTGAGATCGAGAACCAGGGGAACCAGGGATCGGATGTTTTGTACACCGACCGCCTGGGCATGAATGTTGGCGATGGCGGCTGCTTCATGGAGAAGGAGAGCGTCGTGGAGAGGAAGGGGGGTTTTGTCCACGAGTTCAACGTCGGCGGCGTCTCCAGTGGTGGTGGCGCGCTCGCGAGCGGTGTGCTCTAGGGCAGCGCGCTCGCGTTCTGCGGTGAACTCGACAGCGGCGGCGCGCTCGCGAGCGGCGCGCGCTAGGGCAGCACGCTCGCGTTCAGCGGCCGCAGCACGCGCGTGAGCAGCGGCGGCAGCCTCGCGCTCAGCCGCCTCGGCCCGCGCGAGAGCAGCGGCATGAGATTGTGCGGCGGCGGCGAGGCGTGGGTCGGAGACGGCCGGAACGACGTGCGCGGCCACCTCTGCCCTGGCAGCGGCTTCCTCAGCTCTGGTGACGGCTTCTGCGGAGAAGAAGTCGGCGGCAGGGAAGGAGGGAGCCGGCGGCGGCGGCAGGTCACTCATGGCGCCGAGAACAGAGGAGAACAGGGGAGAACAAAGGAGCTAGGGTTGCCAGCGGAAAAAAGAAAAGCAAAAGTTAATCAGCTCTGATACCATGTGGGAAGTTAGGAAAGTGAAAGAAGTGGTTGAACTGAATGTTGATTGATTCAGGAGCAAGCAATACAATGCATATATATAGGCAAGGATGTCTAGGGTTTGGCTAATAGAAGTATGGGCCAATCCTGAGGGATCCTTGTCTATACTGAGTAGCTAATCAACCACATTAAATACATATGGGCCTAAAGCCAAGAGCTCAAGATATCTGTCTAACATAGTATGTCTAACATTCACAATCTTTGTCGGAATTTTTTATGTTGATTTGGTTCTGAAACTTAAGTGGTTTGCATGATTGCACCTAAATATGTCCCCTAGTTAATCACCCATATTCCTTAGCAAATTAGTGTATATGAGAACATTTGAATGTGATTCTTTTCAGTGTTGTGTTGCCATTTCATGTTAATGATAACCCATACCCTGTACAGTATCTGAATTTAGACCATCATACTTGGACAAAGTACAATAGCACCTTACAACCTAAAGTCTACAAGGCTACAATAGTTAATCTTACATATTGTTATGAATATTGTGTGTATATTCATGAGACCCAATGGACAGTATATATAGAAAGTACAAGAGGATATTACAAGGGAATATACCATACACATGTAAGGAAATATAAAGGCATATAAGGAAATACAAATGAATTCCTATTCTAATGGGATATTACAAGGGAATATGCTATACACATGTGAGGAAATACAAATGAATGCCTATTGTAATGGGATATTACAAGGGAATATGCCATACACATGTGAGGAAATACAAATAAATTTCTATTCTAACACCCCCTTCAAACTCATGGTGCATCACACACACTGAGTTTGGAGAGAAAATACAAATGTTGTACCCCAATTTATGGCTTCGTAAAGAAGTCAACAATCTGTAACTCTGAGGACACAAATTGTAAAGCAAATACTCCATCCTGCACCTGTGAGCTAATGTATGAATCATCCACACCAATGTGCTTGGTGAGCTTATACTTCACTAGGTCACAAGCAATACTGATAGCACCTGTACTGTCAAACAAAAGAGTCGTAGGTCCCATCACAGGCACAACAAAATCTACAAGTAGCCATCTCAACCAAGTAACCTCTGTTGTCACTGCTGCCATAGCTCTCAACTCAGCCTCTGCATTCGAACGGAAAACTGTAGTCTGCTTCTTTGTCTTCCAGGCAATCAGGGAGGAGCAAAAGAAACAATAAGCAAAAATAGAACGACAATCAGAAGGATCACTAGCCTAGGTCGCATCGGAGTATGCATGAAGCTGTAGTGAGTTGGAGTTAGGGAAAAACAAACGACGAGAGATAGTCCTACGCAAGTAGCAAAGGACACGAAGAGTGACTGTAGTGAAGATGCGTAGGACGAGCCATGCATGACTAAAGATATAAACACATGAACAATATCAGGATGAGTGCTCACAAGATACACCAAACTCCTAAAAAGATGGCGATATCGAGTAGGATCTTCAAGAAGATTACCATCAGTGGCAAGAAGCTGAAGGGATAGCTCTATGGGAGTCTCGGCAGTGCGAGTGTTAGTCAGACCAGATCAATCAAGAAGATCCAAGACATACTTTTGCTGAGAGAGTTTGTAGCCCTTAGGCATGGAAGGTACCTTAATCCCAAGGAAATACGTAAGAGAATCAAGATCAGTCATCAGAAATTGCACACTGAGATACTTCTTTACATACGTGATGAATAAGGAATCATCATTATTAATGAGCATATCATCCACATGTAGAAGAAGCAGTGTCCTACTCCAAGATGAGACGTGGACAAAAAGAGCAGGATCGTGGGAACTGATAGTGAAATCAACAGCAGTAATCACTGAGGTAAAATGCGCAAACTAGGCACGAGGAGCCTGTTTGAGACTATAAAGAGCACGACGAAGATAGCAGACGTGCCCATCTGGAACAGAATACCCAGGTGGTGACTGCATGTAGACATCATGCAAAACACTGTTAAGAAAGGCATTCTAACATTCAACTGAGAGATAGGCCGCCGGCGAATAGAAGCAACCGCAATAAGAGTGCGAACAGTGGTCATATGAGCAAGAGGGGCAAAAGTCCCATTGTAGTCACGACTGTCTAGGGGAAGGCTATGATAGTAGAGAAATCGGTGAAGAGTCAGAAAGCGATAACCATGGGATCGTCTCATCAGTGGAAACAGGACAAGGAGTCGAATCTTGATAGAAGAAAGATTGAGATTCATCAAAGACAACGTATCGTGAGATCCTGATCCGTCGAGCAGAAGAATCATGGCTGCGATAACCCTTATGCTCAGAACTATAATCAAGAAACACACTCAACTGACAGAGCCGACAATTTGGTGTGCTCACGAGGCTACAACAGGACAAAACAGATGTAGCCAAAAACACGAATGTGAGTGTACTGGGGTCTCGAGAGTAGAGACATTCTATAGAACTGACATCCTTAAGAGCAGTATAAGGCTGCATATTGATGAGATATGCAGCTGTAGAAACAACGTCAGCTTAGAACTGTGGTGGAATGTGAGAGGCAAGGAGAAGAGTGCGGGCAGTCTCAATTAGATGACGATGTTTGCGCTCAGCAACCTCATTTTGAGCATAGGCATCAGGACAAGAAGGCTGGTAAAGAGTGCCCTATTCAGAAAGAAACTGTCTAAAAGTGCTAAAACAGTGTTTGGCAACAGATTCACAGTGAAAAGTACGAATAAAGGACTCAAATTGAGTACGAATCATCGTTGCAAAGCTACGATAGATCGCAAGAAATTGACCACGATTAGACAGGGAAAAGTCATGTAAAACGTGAATAATCATCAATGAAAACCATATAGAATTTATACCCGCCTTTAGAGATAATAGGCGCAGTTTCCAATATATCTGAATGAACTAAATCAAAAGGACGAGAAAATAAGGACTCTCTAGAATAATAAGGAAGTTGTAGCTGCTTCCCCAGCTTACAACCCTAACAAAATATGGTTATGTCAACAGTAACACATCCAAGAACATCCTGCCGAACTAATGAAGAAAGGTGGGACCTACACAAGTGACCTAAAGAGTGATGCCACTGCGCAAAAGCTCTAGAGATGGTGACAGCAGCGGCGGTGGAGGTAGACATAGATGTGATAGGAGTAATTGAAGTGGACGGAAGGTGGAGGCGGTCAAGGATGTAGAGACCCTGACGATCCCTTACGGCGTCGCTAGTTTCAAGAACCATCCCTATCTGTCGATTCTGGACGAAACAGGTGTGAGAGTCAAAAACAACCATACAACCGAGATCGGTGAGCTGACCCACCAAGAGAAGCTACATGGTAAGCTGGGGAACATGGAAAACAGTTGGAATAGAAAAGTTAGTGGATAAAAGAGTGCCCTGACAGCTGACAAACGGAGGAGTACCGTCAGTTGTCTAAACAGAGATAGGAAAAACAGGAGGTCTTATTGAAGTGAGAGATGTGGAGTCCGGTGTCATGTGGATAGATGCACTTGAATCCAAAACTCAAGAGGTACCTGAAGGAGACGCTGAGCTAGACTGGCAGAACTTGCTGAGCTATGAGAGAGCTGCTGAAGTAGAGCCTGTCAGAGCTGTTGAACAGAGCCACCTAGCTGAGAAGGTCCTGATGTGTTGGTCTGTTCTCCCATCAAGGAAGGGCCTCCCTGCCCCCTTGATCGTCCACCTCCACACCTTATTTTGCTTTTTTTTGCACCACACGACTCTGATAGTCGTGCCCGAAGTTCTTGCAATAGTTGCATTGAACCCCCAGTTGGTGCAAAAATAGGAGCAGAAACAGACATCTGAGGAGAGACTGTAGTCGAAGCAGAAGGTGTTGGTGTAGTCAAAGAAGGGGCAGCAAGCACAGATGGAACAGAATGTGCTGCTAACCCGTGACGAAGCTCCTCAGCACGAAGTGTCGAAAGAGCCTCGGTGACAGTCGGTCGAGGCGAGCGGCTAAGTAGTTAAGCCCTAACAGGCTCAAACTCTGGGCGAAGACAACAGACAAAGTCATAAAGGTGCAGGCGATCACGACCCACCTTCTACATTTTATGACACTCCTGGTAAAGCGGAGATTCCAGCTCATCTAGATGGCACCAAAGATTGGCCAGGGCTCGGAAGAAGACGTCGACAGAGGAGTCCTCCTGTCAAAGTGTCTCCAACTCATGCTGAAGTGAAAAGAACTGGGCATCGCTGCTCTGCTGGTATTGCTCGCGCAAGTGCTCCCAGATCTGACGAGTGGAACACAAATCAACAATGTCTGGCTAGATGGAGTTGTCGACGATGACTACCATGATGACTCAAACATGGGTCTCATCAGCACATCAGCGCTCAAAGGCATCAATAGTATACTGAAAAATCTCATCAATAGCGTCAACAGCAGCAACAACCACTGCCTCCTTGGCGAACTCGTCGTCTGCAGGAGGTGCAGAAGTTGGCTGCCTGGGAGGAGGCTAAACCGACGGTGGCGGATAAGGTTGTGCACTGGTGATATGTCCCCAGAGGCGGAGATCATCGAGCATGATTTCCATGAGTGAAGACCACAACATATAGTTTCTCCTATAGAGCTTTGTTCTTGAGAATGGGATCATAGTTGATGGAACGGAAACCATCAGTAGGCGGTGTTGGACGACGCGGCGACCAAGGCAACGAAGTCTAACAGGCGGCACTGGACGGCTCGGCGGTCAGATCAATGTTTTTTTGGAAAACCCTAACCAGCTAAAAGAAACCTATTCAGTTTCTTGAAACTAATTCGGTTTCTAGTGTTGGTCTCGGTGGGTGACCAACGGCAGCGACGAGGCGGCCCTGGTGGACGGCGGCGGCACCGGATCCTCGCAAGAGGTGGCGTCGTCTTCGGGCGGCTGCGGCTTCGGCGGCCTTAAGTGGCAATCCGCACAAGGAGACGATGGTGACGTCAAGAGGTCGTCGGGTGGTGGCGGCTTCAGTGGCCTTGGACGGCGATCCGCTTAGGGAGGCGACAGCAGCCTGTGTCGGTGCTGGATCCATGTGGGGAGGGTCGGGCGCCGGTGTCCTCGGCCCGGGCGGACGGCGGCAGCGGTGGCTCGGTTGACATCAGCACCGAATCGACAGTGGCCTCCGGCGGCGGAAACGACGGCTTGGATGGTTGTGGCGGCGGCGATGGAATGACAGTGGAAGGAACTGGGTTAGTGCTCTAACTCTGATACCATGTTATGGATATTGTGTGTATATTTATGAGGCCCAACAGGCAGTACATATCAAGGTTCCAAAAACCGGAACCGGAAGAAATCCCGGTCGGCGGCCGGTAACGGTAACCGGGCGGTTACCGGAAAAACCGGTCACAATTTGAAAATCAAAATTTGAATTTTGAGATATTTTGAAACTGGTAACCGGAAAAACCGGCCGGTAACCGGAAAAAAACGGCCAAAATTCGAAAAATCAAAAATTCATACCGGCTGGTTTTTTGGTTACCGGTAACCGGCCGGTAACCGCTGGGATTTTGAACCATGGTACATATAGGTAGTACAAAAGGATATTATAAGGGAATGTGCTATATACATATAATGGAATACAAAGGCATAAGGAAATACAAATGAATTCCTATTCTAACACATATCACATGTAAGATTGGTAAATATATATTTCATGCAACTGTATTGTGTTCTATTGAATATCAGGTACTGGTAAATCCCAGTTATTGAAGTTTGCTGCCAAATTGAGCAACCGTTCTGTGATCACGACTGGTCTTGGAAGCACCAGTGCTGGATTAACTGTCACAGCTGTCAAGGATGGAGGTACCTATGTTTGACATCACTATTCCCTGTCAGCATTAATCTTTGGTGTTGCTTTTTTCATCTTAAACTAGTAATGGTTTTCTTTATAGCGATTTTCTCATGTGATAACTTCAATACCATTTTTTTTTGCATTTAATGACAGGGGAGTGGATGCTTGAGGCTGGTGCCCTTGTTCTGGCTGATGGTGGTTTATGCTGCATAGATGAATTTGATAGGTTCGACTGTCTCACTGGCAAATTTGCTACCTAATACCTTTATTCAATCATGCAATTAGTGGCCCTTGATTTTTATCTGAGATTCAATAGATTCCAAATCCTAATCTATAATAGTACTGGTCTGACATTATGAAAAATGTTGAGAATGGATTATTATGAAAAAACAGTGCTAAATCGTGTCGTCTTTCAAATCAACTGATGGATCAGATCCATGTATATTTAGCTTGAATGATCTCAGCTGGACAAGAAAAATATGACACTTGCATCTTACCCCGAATCTTCTTCAATCTGAATCGGCAGACTTGCTAATGGCCTCTGCAGTTCTAATCTCCAATAGCTTGATAAATGCTTTGCAGATAATCCAATCTGTAATCTCCATTCATTTAATCAGATATTTACCCAAAAGTTTCCACCATTTTTTGTATTCTTGCTGTGTGCTCCATATTTTTAGAGTTGATTTGCAGGAGCTCTATGATACTCATCACAAACACTTTTTAATTCCTTTCTCCTGCTATGTGAATTCTCCTTTTTTTTTTGCAGTTGACATGTCTTAATTCTAGCCTCATTTCAAAAGCCCTTGTTCACGTTGAAATCAGGCACTCTAGAAGGTGAACCAACCCTCCCCAACCCACCCACCCATATGCCCACTCGCTCACGCTCATGTTCCTGCACACACGCACAATGATGTCCCAGATAATATGCCTGTACACCTCAATTGTATATCTGATATATTTTCCATGATAGATGGATAGCTCATCTTATTGGACCACTGTTGATATTTTTTATAAGCCGTGATATGTTATTTAATGCTTTTGGCCTTTCGCTAAAATCAATGCAAATATTGTTTTAGAATATACTATTGTAATGCTCTATAGCACATAAGTCTAACATTTTCATCAATAGTATGCGAGAACATGACAGGACAACAATACATGAAGCCATGGAGCAACAAACAATAAGCATTGCGAAGGTACCATGTTTCTTTGACTTAAACAATTGCCATTTAATGAGCCGTTCACATTCACTAGTGTACATTTTGATTCAGCATTACTACTTTTGTCTTCCAGGCTGGACTGGTGACGACACTCAGTACAAGGACTACTGTTTTTGGTGCCACTAATCCAAAAGGGCAATACGATTCTAATGAATGTACTGCACTTACACGTCAAGCACTAGAGCCTTGCTACTTAAAATAGTGCCAGAACTCAGAACCGTATTTTCAGTCATATTTATTTCTGCATTTCTCTATGATAATCCGTAATTTGTGTTACTTTTGAGGGACTACCACTACAATACCACAAATGCCTTCAGCACACACATCCTACTATACTACTATCCTTAACAATTTGATGGTGCTCCTTGTAAATGATATTATGAACATTTTAAATTTCTTTTGATTCATTTGAAGGACTTCAATAACCTGTAAAAACTGTTTTCAATCTACATTAGGATATTAGTTTAGCAAGGCATCAGGAAGCGAATGTATGCTTCTAAGCTGTTCCCATTGGCCCTTGCAAAGTTCTTGGACAAGTGCTTATCCATTCTGATCGTTGTATCTCTGCTTTTCCTTTTCAGCCCTATCTGTGAATACAACACTTTCAGGACCATTGTTGAGTAGATTTGATATAGTTCTTGTTCTCTTGGATACAAAGAACCCTGATTGGGATGCCATAGTTTCATCTCATATATTAGCTGAGGTACATTTCATTGTTTTTAAGTTGGACTTGCTGAATTGTCTGGCTTCTTGAATAAGCTTACCCTATAGGCGTGCAAGATAACCAGCAGATTGCTAGAATAATTTTTTCTATGAAGCATAAACTTTTTGAATTATGCAGAACATTAAAGCAAAGAAAGACAAGACCAATGATTCTGAAGTAATGTGGACACTGCCCATGTTGAGAAGGTAGAAAGTATTTTGGTGTCAGTATTGATATGTTTACCTCCATGACATGATAAGTGACCTTAGAGGTAGGGGTGTCAATCAGATCCGGATTATCTGTTTTATCCGGTATCCGTATTTGGATTATTCGATTCGTATTCGATACAATGAGACTAAAAAAAATCAAATCATATCTTTATTATCCGTTTTATCTGGCATCTGAATCTGGATTATTCGATTCGTATTTGATCGGTTGGCACCCCTACTTAGAGGCTTGTGCTTGGCAATAAATGTACATGTGTTTCATTATGCTCTACTCCCTCTAGTCATAAAAAACATATCGTTTTGGACATCGACACAGTTCTCAAAACACAACTTTAACCATTAATTTGTATTGTAATATATTTATAAAACTTAATAAAATTATAATATTATGAAATTACTTTTCAAGACAAATCTACATGTATAATTTTAAAAGATAAATCTAATCTACATATTTTAAAAGAAAAGATAAATCTAATCTACATATTTTAAAAGATATTGATAACCAAAGTTTTGAAAGTTTGGTTGCACTTATCCTAGAACGGCATGTTTTTGTGATTGAAGTGAGTATTGGATATTCAGACCTCCTTTTGTTGGCTTCAACAAATGCTATTTCGTCATACCATACATAATAAGCAGCTGAAAATTCCTAATGTATTTGGCTGATTGTGCTGTTAACTGCTGAAAATTTTCGTTATCTTTGATTATCAATGCTATATTTCCTAAATCCCAGGTATATCCACTATGTAAAGCGGCGGTTTAAACCAGTGCTGACAAAGGAGGCAGAAAGAGTTATCTCGAGCTATTACCAGCTTCAGCGAAGATCAGGAACACAGAATGCAGGTTAGCCAAACTTTTTTTCCCCCTAAAGAGTTTTGCAGCCTCAGAAATAGAGGATTTTGTGCAGCAAGGACCACTGTGCGCATGCTTGAGAGTTTGATAAGGCTAGCACAAGGCATGTTCTGTCATCTCCAGTGAACCTTCCCCCCTTTCACATGAGTTATTCTGACTCGCACCTTGCCTCATTCTTTTAGTTTATTTTCTTTGTTGTAGCACATGCAAGACTAATGTTCAGAAATGAGGTTACACAACTTGATGCTATTGCTGCTATATTATGCATTGAATCCTCCATGACAACATCTGCAATCGTAGACAGTGATGGAAATGCTCTGCACTCTAATTTTACAGAGAACCCTGATCAGGAATGTATCCTAACATATGATTTTATAGCCTACTTATTCAATAATATCGAAGATTTAACTGCTGAAAACTTGAACTCACAATTATTTTCCTGCTCTTTGTTTTGTTTTTGCTGTGTCCACGGAAGTTCTTGCCAATTTCTTTGTTATGCCCTTTTGGGCAAGCAAGGATATATCTTAGAGGTGATATATATTCTTTCCATTGAATGTTAATTCTACGTTGCAAAAGTCCATTTCTTGCTGTTGACTGGCTCATTGCCACGTGAAATACTTACATCAGGAAATGCATCGTTGTAAGTATAGATTCTGTAAACTGACAAGCAGCTTTCCCCATGTCTTTGTTTGTCTTGACATGTCATAGATATCAAACAGGAGAAGATAATCCTTAAGAAGCTTGGACTAATCGAGGACTTCCCATTACATAATATCTGATGCACCAACCTGAAGATTAATGAGCATATGGGCAGCAAAGCTCAACCAGGCGATCAGCTTGTTACTCTTGCTTCGAATCGTCAACTGTAATGGTACTGAATTCACAGTTGCTAGGAGAAGGTGACTGATAATGGCAATTGCTAAATAAACTGGGAGCACTGCAGCGGCATAATGGCACAAGGATGACATCAATACTGAATCTGTGTCTATAGTCTATACATAACCGAGGATTCAAAAAACCTGAAAATGAAAAAATATCGAACCTCCTCCGGTACTGGTTGCCGGTTTTAAACCTGTCAAATTTCATCAAACAAAATTCAAACCCAAAACTTGAATTTAGCCAGTTTTTAGCTGGTTATCGCATGTAATTACTGTTCATCAATTTGAATTTAGATCTTTTTTGGACCATATTTTTTATGGTCTGAGCCAGTACGCCGGTTACCGGCGGTTTTTTTAATCCTTGTACATAACACAGTATAGGCGGTCGAGTTTTTGTAGCTTGTACTACAACAATCTTAAAGAATAAAGTAAGAAAAGTAAGAAAATCTAAAAAATAAAGAGCGTTCTACAGAATCCAGATGGACATAAACGAATCAGAGCAGCCATGGGGCCGGCGGGCTTATTTGGGAGAGCTTCATCACTGAAAACGTAGATCTGGAGCAGCAGCTCCATCATGGAGCAGCTCCACCGTGGATCTGGGATCTCACCATGGAGTGTTTGGCTTGTACAGCAGCTTTAGATCCACGAAATTGAGGTTTTGGTGGGAATGGTCACTTTTGGTAGGATGGGGTGTGTAACCAGTGGCATTGGTGGGTAATTACCACCCAACTCCACGGTGGAGCACCTCTTGAGGAGCTCTATGAAATTCATGGATCTGGCCCTCAGATCCAGGATTTTGGTGGATCCAGATTTTGCGGAGCTGGAGTGTTTGGGTAAAATTTCGTGGAGTGGAGCTGTTTTTTGTGGATCTGAAGTAGGTGAAGCTCTCCTAAACAGGCCCTAAGGGCCTGTTTGGGAGAGCTCCACCAGCTCCAGATTCACCAAATTCAGATCCAGATCCACTTTTCTAAGCCAAACAGTTCCAGCTCCAGCAGCTCCACCGTGGATCTGCTCCACCAAAACCATGAATCTGGCTCCAGATCCACCAAATCCATGGAGCACCTCAAGGGGTGCTCCACCAAACTCAAATTGGTGGAGTTGGTGAAAATTACCCACCTTTGCCACTGGTTACACAAAAAACGGTTCGTTCTTTTTCTTTTCCCCGCCTCCTCCCCCGCGTCTGCCTCCTCCCGCACCACCTCCTCCATCTCCTCCCGACCTCCGCCTCCCCCGCCTCCTCCCGGCGACCGTGCTCCCCCGCCTCCGACCGCCGACCACGCTCCTCCCGGCCCCCGCCTCCCCCGCCTCCTCCCGGCGACCGTGCTCCCCCGCCTCCGACCGCCGACCGCGCTCCTCCCGGCCTCCGCCTCCCCCGCCTCCTCCCGGCGACCGCGCTCCCCCGCCTCCGACCGCGACCGCGTCCGTCCGCCCGCGACCGCGCTCCCCCGCCTCCGACCGCCTCCTCCCGGCCTCCGCCTCGACCGCCTCCTCCCGGCCTCCGCCTCCTCCCGGCGACCGCGCTCCCCCGCCTCCTCCCGGCCTCCGCCTCCTCCCGGCGACCGCGCTCCCCCGCCTCCTCCCGGCCTCCGCCTCCCCCGCCTCCGACCGCCTCCTCCGGCCTCCGCCTCCCCCGCCTCCGACCACCTCCTCCCGGCGACCGCGCTCCCCCGCCTCCTCCCGGCGACCGCGCTCCCCCGCCTCCTCCCGGCACCGCCTGCGCCGCCCGGGGCCGCGCCCGCCTTCCCCGCCTCCTCCCGGCCTCCGCCTCCCCCCGGGCCGGCGCCGCCGTCCGCCTCGCCTGCGCCGTCCGCCGTTGGATTTTTTTTTTCATTTTGCCCCCTGACGCGTGGGGCCCAGGTGGAAGTGAGATAGAGAAGGAGGTGGAGCTGTACCAAACACTTTGAAGAATCTCAGATCCACCATGAAGCTGCTCCACGGTGAATCCAGCTCCAGATCCACGTTTTTCGTGAATCTGGAGTTGGTGGAGCTCTCCCAAACAGGCCCTAAATAGCCTCGTAATGTAGATCCTATGGAGCAGAGCAGACACGGGGCAGGGGCTAAATGGCCTTGTAATGTAGATCAGTAGATCCAATGGAGCATATGGAATGATAGGAATAGACGTATTTTTCAGCAAACAGAGAAGATATCGGACCAGCTAATTTCAGAAATCAAGGACAAAGCACATTCTTTTTTTTAATGGAAAAGAGAGGGCTTTATTGATTAAGGTAAAACAAGATTACAATGTTGGATTGGTAGTTGTTCAATACAAGCAGGAGCCTGAGCTCTCTAAACCGCATAATGTACATCACGTTTTGTTAATTGAGTAAGCTTTGGAGCTATCCTATTACACCCTCCCTTTATCTTGTGAACTTCGACTACTGGGAGCAGCAACTAAACTAGTGGTGTTTTTTTGGGCTGTGGCGAATGGCTTTTAGCTACGGTTGATAGCTTTTGACTATGCTTTTTGAGACACATCAGATGACGAAGACACCGACACGGATGTCGTATATAGTTTTGGGTTCGGAAAATCGTTCGTAGAATCCGCTTTAAGAAACCATCCCGTTTCGACATTTGGCCTTTTGACTTTTGGAGGATCCAAATACCAAAATCAGAAGTCAAAAGCCAAAAATAACAGGACCGGCTTCTTTGTATACCGAGCTCCAGCGGGACCTATTCTCCTCCATGGACTTGAGCTCATTCTTGGTCTGAAGCGGGAGCAAAACACATTGAGCAAATCCTTCCTACAATACCACACAAAGGGTCATCATAGATGGTTCTAAACGCTCACCACAGATGGTTTTCTGAATCGTCACAGATGGTTTTCTGAATCGTCTGATTTATTGTGTATATGATAATAGGTGATTATCACAGACGACACTCAAACTGTCTGTGATAAGTCACAATACAGATGGTTTTCAAAATAGCTGTTTGTGATATCTGATATATCACATACGGTTCTTAGACATAACCGTATGTGATATCTGACATATCACAGACAACTAATACCAAAAATCATCTGTGATATATCAAATATCATAAATGGTTCTTAAACATAACCATCTGTGACATCTGATATATCACATATGGTTTTGTGTTACAAATCGTCTGTACACAAAACCGTTTATGATAATTCTTTGAATAGCTAAAATATTTTCTGTTTTTCGGCTAGCCTCAGGAAATACCAGTCATGCCCTCTCAAAACAAACAAGTAGATCATAAATAATTGCAGATCTTATAGCACACGATAGTCATTACACAAATCTCACAAATGAATTACAATTGAATAAATTACAATTGAATGAATTGTTTAATGAACTATAATTGATTCAAATATTTGAACATCTATTAATTCTTGTCAGGGTTGAACTCTTCATTCGGGTGAATGACCTCTGTACTTGAGTCAATTCTCACGCCCTATCGCTAGGAGAAGTAAAGTCGTAAGCGCGCGCGCGCACACACACACACACACACACACACACACACACACACACACACATATATATATATATATATATATATATATATATATATATATATATATATATATATATATATATATATATATATAATCACAAAATAGTTATTGCCAGATTGCCAGATTGAGCCAAAAATTCATTCTTTTAATTTAATTTAATTAGCATAAAAAAATAATAAAGCTAAGCCTAATAATAACTAAAGTGTAGACAAAATGATAATGGTGCCAATAATTAAATCTTAACGTTAGATTTCAAATAATAATGTTGAGCATGAATGAATATAGCAAGCTAGGACCCGAACAAATGGTTCCTAATTTAAAATAAGTTATGTCTAGTAATAACTAAGGGTGCATAAAATATCGTACCACAACATACTATAAACCCGGGATCTAAGATTAATTCGGTAAGCCAAAAATTGTATACATCACATATATAGTATATGCCCTGAATATTAACACTCGACGAAATGATACCCAGCTAGACTTGTACACCGATTCATAGGTCTAACCTGACTCATGGAATTTCCTTGATAAATACAAAAATAATAAAATAGATTATTAATAAAAAGATCGAGTTATCGTATTCTACCAGCGACCTTGCCTCAAATCACCCTAATCACCCATTAACTCATAATAAAACTAAATTGAGTTTATTTGGATTTATTTGGATCTTTTGAGTTATTCGCATTTATTTGGATTCAGTTGTTTAGCGCGTAATTAGAAATTGGAGTCCTGAAGAACTAATGGATCATGCGTGATCAAGAGCAAAGTGAAGATAAAGACCAGAAGCTCAAAAGAAAGCATTGTGTGAGCTCAAGACCGCGGTAAACCGCGCAAGGCGAGTCAATACTTTGATCATGTTGAATCTACATTTTCTGCAAATTACTTTTGATTAAATTATCAAATTGCATGCTGTTATTTTATGCGCAAATTTATGTTTGATTTCGAGATGCTAGTTATACACCCATTAATGGACTTGTTAATATTACTCTCATTTGAAACGTTGAATGTCTGAGCCTTGTCACCTTAGCAAAAACAACTATAATGTTAACGTTTGCAAAAATAAGTCTACTGTTATTCGCATGCTTAGCATTGCTTAGATATTCGAGGGCACCAAATGTGCCCCAAACATCACTTTTATTCATGAGAAACTGGTTTGGGAAGTCATGGTGAAAATGACTTAGTATAATTTAGCACGATTATTTTATCCCCCCAAAACCCCAAAATGCTTATTTATCTGGGCGGATGGTTCGGGGGTATGGTGCAGCGGTGCACGAGAGTGTGGTTAGTGGTAGAACCGTCTAGATAACCCTAAGGACTGAATCTTGTCATGACCTCTTGTGTAGTACAAGTACAACCACAAGTCTGTAAAATACAATTTGGCTTAGTAGATTTACCGGACCCTAAAAGTCATATCATCGGTGGAGAAGGTGAGATAGTGCAAGTGGCTGTCTGTGTGACGACTTGAATGGGACACTCGTAGAGGGTGAAGTTTTCTGTGGCGTGCTAGTAGTGTGGGTAGCCAGCTGCTAATCGTTCAGAAGAAGAATATCCCGCACAACCTATGGGACCTGCCGCAAGCGGGCCAAGCCCATAAGGGTGAGATGATGGAAGGGGTGAGTTATTTTGAACGGTTACTGTGACGGTTTACCCAACCGCACGACTAAGGAATCATGTGGGGGCAACGAGCGGACTGTCTCTTGTGGGTAAAGTGTGCAAACTCTGCAGAATCAAAACTATTCGAATAGCCGTGCCCACGGTTAAGAGCGGACATGGGAACTTAACCAGATATAGTTCTATTTCAAAAACAACTTGTGAGTGGAAATGGAAAAGTGGAGGGCAGTGGAAAGCCCTTATTTGTGTTGCCTTGGGTGTCGTCCCAGTAATAAGGTAAGCTGTTATAACGATGAAAGGTTAGCATATGGTGCAGAAACCATGTAACGGTGGATGAAATCTGGATCGCTATTACTATTGCATTCTTTTCACACACTATATTTTAGTTCAAACTGATAGGTCTCAGGACAGAATCAAGAGAGATCGTTACGCTTCGGCAATACACCTGGACAAGATGGTGAAGAAGATGAAGATGTCAAGAGCTAGGTCGCGAACCCCTAGTTGGCTGCCTGTGGGCACGTCCTGAGGGTCCCACCTGTGTGCTTCATTTCCACTGCCGTATTCTTTTGATTTCGTCCTGCTTGGCCCATGATTAAGTCTACTATTATAATTATTCTTCCGCATGATATGTATTTTGATGTCCAGTTATGTATCTGTGAGCACTATCTACTAATCTAGGGAATAGTGCGGTGGAATCACACAGGATTCCGGATTGTAAAATTTGGGTCCTACAACTGCAAAAATAGAATTACATATATAGGTATAGTCAGTTCTAGAGACATTATTACGAAGTGTGATATAGGATTGTTGTGTTGTAGCGGGTACCAGAAATTTCGTCCTGTGTTTGCAGTATGACACTAGATTCCTTGTGTCTCTCTCCCTTGGCAACGTAAGCACTAAACAACCTACGTGGTTCTAAAAAATTAGTCTCGGCCATTGCAAACGAAGAGAAGGCTAAATAGAATTATATATGGAGGAAACGAGTTTACCTATCAATTATTTATTGCACACGGGTGAAGTCGTGGTCTTTCTCGAGTAGGGAATCAAGGTATATTACCTTACTCTATTTTGGTACAATCCTAATCAGAATTCAGTGCCACCTACTCATGTATGTCACCATAGGCTTTAAACCTAAGTTCATATTGCGAATAAAATATAAATAAAACTTGTATAGCAACTAGTGAAGCACTTACTCCTGGTGCCAGAATGTAGTCCTTGTGGCTCTAAGCAATCCTTTCGTTATGTAATTTTTGACATAGAATGCATTTTTGTTGATGCATTGCTTAGAGATCAAGTGTTGGTCGAGAAAACCCACGGGTTCTTGGTATCACCGAGCTTCTTGAATCATGTATCTATACATGAACAATGAGTTATAACATTTATCGGTATTATGTGAATCTAGAACTTGATTGTACACACTTACAATGTCCACACGTAGAAGTGAGGCGTCAAGGGCATCAAGGTTGAATAGTTGGAATAAGTCATTGAAGACTACGATCAAATAGCTCGAGCCATGGAGGAAATGCACCTCCGTGTATCTAAGGGTGAATCCACTTTACTGGTTTGTCTTCCACTCGTTGGACCTCTGTATGTACCAGGCATGGAAAATCCCGCAACTCAGTCCAAGCCGGGTAATTGTGACTCAGGGACCAATGACATTCTGAGGGAGTACGTCTAGGGCTTGAAAGGTGGCTTAATTTTCTTCGATGTGGCCTTAGTGCCTCACTTGCGATACATCTTCCTGGGAAATGACTTGAGATGATTTTCTTGTTTGTTTGGTGCCATCTCCATGGAAGCCGATACGGTGGTCTTTTGAAGTGGAGGCTGAGGTAGAGCCATAGAAGGTTCTGTTGGACAGGCATGTCCACTTAGACCTTTTTAAAAGCGGTCTCTAGCTGGGCATCGTGCACCAGCGTCCCTAATAGGCATGGATACACCATCCCCTGCCCAGCCTCAATGGGAATGAAGCCAACAAATCTGACTCTGAGTTTGCATGGTGTGGGCTCCTACATAATGATACATAATTAGTTAAGGCATCCAACAGGTCTATGTATGTAACATTCTAGAGATGTACATTACCTAGATATCATCGATAGGAAAGTGGATGTTGCTATGTTTAGAAAGTGACACGGATGGGCAGCTACTATGATGTTGAGGGTTATTGGCTCCCACAACAACAGGGGTGGCTTGCAATTGGTTGAGGGCTTGATGTAGTTCTTCCCTTAATGATGCTCTCTCTCCTTGAAGTTCTATAGTTATCTCTCCTAAAGTTCTTCATGAATGTCCTGTTTCAACCGTTCCTCGTGCTCGGTCTTATATCTCTTCCTACTCCTATACTCCTCAGAGTCATCTAGGAATCCCTACCTCCAAGGTATGTAAACTCTAAGGCCTCGCATGCGACCTAGGTGGTCTTCGTTTCCCATGGTTGTTAATAGTATATCCCTTTCCCTGAATGCTTTGAAGGAGCCTTGGATAGATTCGTAGTCAATGTTTGCTGAAAGAGTTAATCATGTTATTTTAAACCCTATGAAGTTATAGACTTATTAGGGCACTTCCTCTTCTACGAGGTTTTTAAAGATGCGACACCTTAAGACGTGGTTGATGACCTTGCACTTAACTAGTTTCAGACGTGCTCGTTTGTGATCGTAGCAAAGGGCTGGGAGGCCTCCAAGCAGTGCCGAGTCTGTGGGGGGTGAGTGTTTTGTACCTAGAGAGCCTTATGCACCACACTTTACTGTTAAAATTTAGTCATCGTCTTCATCTGCATAAAGGACTCCTATGTATCTGACGACCCGAAAAGATACTTCATGAAGGGTATCCGATCCTTATTCACATACTGCATAACAAGTGTGCTCTTGAAGGTCTTCCACGCTTTTCCCATCGTGAGGAACTCCTGCCGTTGCACGAGTCCTTGGACTTCTGCTGAGATATCGAATGACCTTAAAATTTTCACCCACAGCTGCTCTTGCTGTACTTCTGTCAGAGATTTCCAGCTTGTTGTGGTGATAGGAACCCGTTCCCTTCCAACTATCCCGCAGGAAGTCCGGAATGCTACCACTTCTTTCTTCAGTTGCAAAGGGACCCCAACCAGAGAGACCTCCATGATGGTTATTCGCCCCTCTGGCCGCTCCATGATGGTTCATGATGGTAACCAGAGAGTTACCCTGGTCTTTGGAGCATCAGAAGCATTCGGCGATGTCGATGACGGCGGTGATGACTGTGCAGATGTCATCTCTCCTACAAAATATACTATTTATAGTGAGTTGTGAGCATAAACATTGGCACATGGTTGTTTTATGTACTTTAATGTTCTTAATGCAGTCAATGTTCCTCTTCGAAGACCTGAGTGGTCGAAGATCAATGTGGTCAAAGATCGACATGGTTGATAACCTGCGTGGTCGAAGATCGGCGTAGTTGAAGATCGACATGGTCGAACCAGTGCGGTCGGAACTAACATGGTCGAGATATGCGTGATCAAACCTAGTGTGGTCAAAACTGACATGGTCGAGATCTTGTGATCGAAGACGAGCGTGGTCAATCCAAGATGGTCGGATCAGAACTAGCGTGGTCAAACCAGCGTGGTCGAGATTTGTGTGATCGAGACTAGCGTGGTCGAGACCGGTGTGGTTGAGACCAACATGGTCAAATTGACGTGATTGATGCAACATGGTCGAAGATCGACATGGTGGTCAGAGATCTGTGTGATCGAAGATTGACGTGGTCGAAGATCGACATGGTTGAAACCTCTACGATCGAAACCAATGTGGTCAGAGACCTGTGCAGTCGAACTGGACAACATGGTTAGAGACCAGCGTGGTCAGAGATCAGCGTAGTTGGAGACCTGTGTGGCCGATCTGGACAGCGTGGTTGGAGACCTGTGTGGTTGAACCAAACAACGTCGTCAGAGAGCTGAGTGGTTGAATCATCTAACGTGGTCGAGGATCAAGGTAGTCGGTGATCGGAAGTTCTAGCTCTATGTGAGCGTCCAACCAGTGAGCGATACTACCAGTTCTGTGTGAGCGGTACTTCTGATATGCGAAACGACCAGTTTGTGTAGTGGTATAGTTTTTTTCCAAAGAGACACTTTTGTGGAGTCTTCTCGTCCCTGGGGAAATCAGTAGTTCCACTTGTGTAGCGCGGTACTTCCAATAATCGGTAGTACTTGACTTTAGCCATCGGAACTACTGGAATTCGCTGATAATGACTAGTTTTTTGACCGTTGCGGATCGGAGCGGAAATACCGGACCTTTGCCTACGGTGCTTCTAAAAATCCTATTTTCTTAGGTGTTTTGTTTCCAACAGCTTGTTTTTGTGGTGTGGTTATATATACTCCCTTGTGGTTCGTTCGGGTAAGTTCATTTGCACTCCATTTTATTCCTTTGAGCTAGTGTGAGGTTCTCCTCTCAACTGTATATGTGTTTCACCTTTGAGCAAGCACGAAGGCTCTAGATTGCATGTGTTGCATCTAGAGGTAGATTGAGTATCCACTCGAGCTTGTGCATTTGTTGCACGTGGTGAGAGTTAAGTGAGGGGCTTGACTTATTATTCTTCAAGTTTGCCAACTCCTAGACGGCGTTGGAGGTATCATGTGTGGTGATTTTCTCAAAGAATATTGTAAGAAGACCCGGTAAAACGTGAAGGTTGGAGCTCACCTACCTGGAGCATGAAAGAGCTATCACTAGTGGGTTGAGGTGTTTCGACTTAATTCGTAGAGTCAGTCTAATTTATTTGGGCTAATCTCAACGTAGACTAGGAGAGGCCGACAAGTCTCTGAACACCATGGTAAAAAGAGACCGTGTCTATTGTGATTTGTTTTCTTGTGCTCATTTTATACTCAAGGAATTTACATTCATAGAATTAAATTGATTGCTTGTCATTCTAGAATTACAAACCTTAACATAGATTTAAATTGTTGGTGCACTTAGATGAACCTAGGTAATTCAAGCCTCATTTTTCTAAGCCAATTTGTGTTAATCTTCTGCATTCTATAATTTTGGTTTTAGCCAAATAAATTGGAAGAGAATTTCAAAACCGCCTATTTACCCCCCTCTAGTTGGCCTCCTCAATCTTACATTGGGGATGAGCTGTGTGACAGTGACGAGGAGTCGGGGAGGAGGAGCCACACGATGGGGGAACCATAGGGAGGAGGCATCGAGGCGATGCTCGACGTGGAACCAGAGGAGGCGATGGAAGCGCGCAACAGGGAGCAGGGCAATGTAGTTAGGTTTTCGTAGGAGTAGTGAGTTAGGTTTTTGCCCTAAGTACTGTATATATTGGAGTATTATCACAAATGGTTTTAGAAAATAACCGTCTGTGATAAAGATAATATCACAGGTGGTTCTTTATATAAACCGTCTGTGATACATTATCACAGATGGTTCTAATAACAAGCCGTCCATGATATGAATTTGTATTATAGACGGTTCTAACAACAAACCGTCTGTGATATGAATTTATATCACATGTGGTTCTATTATGGAACCGTCTTTGATACATATATCACAGATAGTTTGTGCCACTAAACCGCCTGTGATAGTTCTTCTATAGCTACAACATATCCTTACGAAATGCTAGACATGCTATTTGAAAACAAGCAAGTAGATACAATCACAGATGGAATAATTTCTTAATTACTGAATCAATTACAATAGAATAATTTGTTAATTACATGACAAGGTTTTAATTACAATGGAATAGTTTCCAAATATGTGTTCATCATGTAGGATCATTCCACCTAGCTATTTCCTTTTTAAAAATCCCTTCGCGATGATTGACGTGCATATAGTTAGCTTCATCACTTGGCTCTTCATCTATCTTGATGCCGTCTCCGAAGGAGACAACTTATTAAATTAATTGTACTATTGCTCATTCACAACATTCTCAACTCCAATAATTCTTCTTTTTCCATGAAGAACTATGCGACACTTTTTATTTGCTAGGTCGATTACATAAAAAAAAAACTTGAACAATTTGCTTCACAAATATGAATGGTTCATTTTTTGTATCCTACATGTTTGAGGTCCACGGTATTGATACCGTACTTGTTAACCTTTACACTCTGTGAGAGTTGGACTCAACGGTACTGAAATAAAGGAATATTAAAAGGTACGTAGTCGAGCTTCCAAATCTCCTCTACAAGTCCGTAGTAGGAGTTTGGGCTAGCAGTACTGAACTGCTCATAAATTGCATCTATGCAGATACCTGAGTTCTGCACTATGCTTTTTCTAATTTGATATGTTGTAAAGTATATATACCCACTTATGTCGTATCCCTGCTTTGTCGTAATTGTAAATTTTGACCCTTTTGACAACCATTGCAGCATATCACTTGATGACCTCCCAGTGAATCACACCTTCAACCATTCGTTAAACCGACAGTTGTGCTATCTTGTGATCCAAACCTCTGATCGGCATGGATTCTCTTTGCATAGTATGTCTTTGTGCTCATCAATATATGGGGACACTATAGTCATATGTTGCAAGACCGTGAAATGGACATGAGCATACGTATCCAGATAAGAAGTTATTACTTTTTCTTTTTGATAGTCTCGATACCCTCTAGCCTCCCGTTGTGATATGATAGAGGCACACTTATCGGTTTGACCTAAGCCATGTAATCAATGCAGAACTTAATGACTTCTTCGGTTGCATAACCTTCGATGATGCTACCGTCTGATCGAGATTTATTTCGTACATAGGACTTGAGAATTCCCATGTACTTGTCGAACGAGTACATATGATGTCAAAACACAGGGTCGCATATCTTTATCTCTTTCACAAGGTAGACAATGAGATGGACCATGATATCAAAAAAATAACAAAATTAAATGCATCTCAAGATGACATAGAGTCATCACCATCTCGACCTGCAGAGCATCTACCACCTCGACCTGCAGAGCATCTACTCCATCGGGATCGATGATTTTCTGAGCAATTACATTAAAGAAATAACACAACCTCATGATTATCACTCGAACCTTGTTCGGCAAAAATACTTCTAATTACAACAGAAAACAACTGTGTCGTTAGTACATGACAGTCATAAGACTTCATGCTAATTAATTTCAAATTTTCCATGGAAATAAATTTCTTCATGCTGGCGGAATAACCAGACGGAACTTTCATACCATGCAATCACTGGCATAGTTCAGTTCTCTCGGTTTTAGACAATGTAGCAAGTTGAGATAAGGTACGCCCGACCTTTATCAGTCTCTGTCGGTGCTAACTTGGTCCTAGTATTCATAGCGACCAAGTCATGCTATGCATTGACACCATCCTTTGTTTTGTTATAAATATTCAGTAAGAGAACAATCAAGCTATCACATACATTCTTTTCTATGAGCATGACGTTGATGCAATTGTGAACTTCTAAGTGTTCCCAATTAGGCAAGTCTGAAAATATTGATCTCTTCTTCCACATGTTCTTCTGACATGTCATCAATTTACGTTACTTTCTAAGCACAACATTGTTATCCCTAACCATATCATAGACCTTTTTCCGCTAAAAGACCTTGGAACTGAGTTGTCCTCTTTTTTCAATTAAATTATTTTTTTTCATCTTATGGTATAGGTGATACCTTAGTAGGAACTTACGGTGATGTATGTACATAGTTTTGTGCTAGTTGTTCAATCGCACACTCTCAGTATTATCTAAGCAGTGCGGATAGACTTTGCTTCCTTTTACTCAATCTTGACAGGTTAGTAAGTGCAGAAAAATCATTGATGGTGCAGAACAATATAACGCGCAGAGTGAAGTTCTCTCGTTTGTCTATATCCATACCTATACCTCTTTGTTGCACAGTGTCATAAGATCTTTCAGCAATGGTGCTAGGTACACATCAATATTATTTCTAGGTTATTTTGGCCCTTGAATAAATATCGACATCATTGCTCATTTTTTATCATTGGGTAGTTGTTTGTTGTTAGAGGTTCCACATTTGGTTTCTTTTTCAGATGAGACAACTAGCTTTCATGTGACATTTGCGTCTATACTCATTCTAACATTTCCTGGTTTCATGTCCAGAAACATATTTTTTTGTTTATTTACTTGAAGGCATACGAGACTCCTTCTGTAGTCATAAATGACATCTTGATTTGTACTGAATTTGGGGATTATGCCCCTGCATTGCTCAGGTGAATGGGTTAATGAATGGGATGTGCAGAACGCATCGCAGAATGAATACCAGATGTTTGGCAGATCTCAGTTGGATGTTTATGATAATGCTTCCTCTGGGTGGTCGTATTGGACACTTCAGAATGACAGGATGCATTGGGACTTCGAGTGGAATATTCAGAATAAATACCTATTACTAAGTAAGTAACAACAGCCGCACTAACCAAAGGTTCTATTTCTCTTATCATTGCGTAGTGTCCAGCCCAACTAGGAAGCACCTGCTTAGTGTTAAATTATGCTCAAAATTTCAATTCTACTGCCTAACACTCTAGTTCTATAGAAGCAAAAGTGCCATCAGATAATGGAGCATCATTTGCTCAGTGTTAAATTATGCTCAAATTTTCAATTCTACTGCCTAACACTCTAATTCTATAGAAAGCAAAAGTGACATCAGATAATGAAGCATCATTTAGATGATCATTCGAAGTTCGTTTTGGATCTCACCAATTCTTACCACAATATGCAACTTCTGTTTAGGTGGTACATCATTGCTGAAGACGCCAGTCTGCGTAGTCCTGCTACTGCTAGCAATAGGATGGGGATCTAGATCCCGCAGCAGCAGGCGAAGGTAGCCTAGAAGATCCTGCAGCAGTACATCTGTACAGGGCTCTTTTGCTCCCGTTGTTGCCTGCTGGCCTCATATTTTCCTGTTCTTTCTCATCCCTTTAGTATTGCATTTTTTCAGTGGCAAAATATTCATGCAGATAGTTCTTTTTCAAAACACTTTGAAAGTTCTACGCAGCATTGTTCAGAATAGAGAGTAGCATTGGACTTGGACCTGATAGGCTGATAGGAATTGGAAGTGCAGCTGTTGAGAACTAGCGATTGTCGTGCGGTTTTGCTAAATGGCAAGCGCATGAAAACTCACAAATTTTCAGTCAAATTTTCTTACCTTTGGATTGGTGTGGAGGTTTGTGCTCCACGCGAGCTTGCCTTCCTCTTCCTCCTCTCTGACGTCACTATCTTCCTGTTGGACCGAAATGGCGACAGAGGGGGGTGAATGTCGACTTCTAAGAATTTGTCCCCCGCAAATCTCCAATCAAAAAGTTCTTCTCCGATAACAACGAGTGCTATGAACAATCAAGATTTAGGCTTACTGGAGATCTAAGTACTCAAAAGAAGGAAACACTGCACTCAAAAGGAAAACCTCGAAGGCATAGCAGAGAAAAACATGAAAAACAACATATCCAGCAAGGAGCCGGTCTGACCGCTGGGTAAAAGCCGGTCTGACCACTTGGTAAAAGCCGGTCTGACCGGTCTTCTGAATTTCAGGCAACCCGAGAGCAGTCCAGAAAACTGAATTTAGGGCAAACTCTTCAGACCTCCAAAAACTGACAAATTGAGGGTTTTGCTCCTAACCTTTCCACCTCAAAGCATCACAACAATATTCTAAATAGCAAGGGAGGTTTGGAAAACTCAGGAAACCAGCTAAAACTCAAGAAATTCAGATTTGAGCCATAAACTGAAAAGCTACACGCAGCAACACTAAAACTCAAATTCCTATCTAACCATTGATCCTCTGGCCACGAAACTTTGCAGATAGGTTAGCAATAGCTAATGGACTCTGCAAGCCAAGATTTAAGCCATCTCAAGGAGGGAATCAAGAAATACACAAAAACCCTAGAAGGCTTGGAGAGTTTCAGAGAGGAGCTCAAGAAACCAAAATACTCAAGATTCACAAACCCTCTGCACATGAGATTTTGCAATCAAGATAGTAATAATCTAAGAGCATCCCAACAAGAATCTCAGGCCATTTCCTCAAGGGAATCAAGAACTTCATCAAAACCCTAGAAGAGGAAATGAAGAACAGAGAACTGAAAAAAATACAAATCCTTGATTCATTCACTTTGCTCTCGGGAGAGTTCGATCAAATGATCTTGGGGCATCATCCCAACCTAGAGCAACCCATTTTGCACCTCACAAGCAAGAAACAACAAGAAAACGAAAATATCACAAATCCATCACAGAGAGTATCGAAGGAAAAGAAACAGAGAAACAAGAACTGAACCAAACTCCATCTCATATTGATAACGAGGAAAGGAGATACATGATTGATACAAGAGGAATGATTACAAGACTCTCAATCTATCTCCAACCTCTCCCCAACACAAGAACACACCCACACTACATGCTTGCTTGGGAGGAACACTCAAGAACACATCGAAGAGGGACAAGCTTCACAACAGAACTCTGTCTCTCCTACCAACTAAAGCCTCACCAACTAAAGCCTAAAGCCAAAACAAGCTCACAAAGCTCATTTTGACTAAAGCAAACCCTAGAGACCCTTGGAGTGCATGAGTGGGCATGCAGCCACCAACATCTATTTATAGCCCTTGGCTAACGGGTCTCCAACCTGTTACGCCCGCTAAACCCGAACGGAGCCCGCTCCCGCTTTTGCAGCCTCGCGAAATTACCATTTCGCCCCTCCTGCACCTTCCGGGAAGCTTCCGCGCTCCTTGTGGTCCAAGCCTCGCAACCATATCGAATCTCCGCCGTCTTCAACACATCCGACCGTTCTGACCTCGACATCGCCCGTGTCTAGTCCGGTCACCTCGTGTCTCGCCACGACTCCGCCTCGACGTCCTGCAGCCAACACAGACACGAAACACATCAAATAGCACCGCTCGATACATGAAAGCATAAATGCATTAATGAAATAGCTCAAACCTAACAAGTCGACATAATATGCAATCTAAACCCTTTGACCAGGTTTGACCAAGTCCGACCGAGTCCATCGCACCAACGCAACGACATGGTCCGAACCAACCAAATTAAACTCGACTTTCCTAAACCAATGTCAATTACTCATCACACACATGGGATGACCTCCACATGGTCTCTCACTTCCTCTGGTACCGCTAGGTTAGGGCACGGATTCACCCGTTTAAGGTTCGAATTCATCAGTGCCCCTTGTCAGCGAAACAATGCTCGTCATATCTGATATTTAGCTTGTTTATCTCTATTTCCTTGTATAACTGCACAACTCCTAGTATAGCGCATCTAGACCGCTTCTCTCAGTTGTATTCCAGCTTACTCGGTCTTCTCGTTGCCCACGTTAGGTATTCTACTGCATACCATGTACTTGCCTATTTATAGGCCAACCAATATTGAGTAAAGTGTGCACTGTTTCTATTCAGTTTTCATGGTATCAGAGCTATACGCTTCCTGAACCAATCTCTTCCTTCCGCTGCTATTCTCTCTTTCTCTTGTCCACCATGAACGAGTTCCCTGCTGGTACTATGGGCAATTCTGACGCCAACGTCGAAGTCCATCTTCCAGCATTGAACGACGGCGTCGAGATCCCACCTGGCACCATCTCGTCGGCCGTCATTCCACCGGCGGCTCCCGCTGCTGCTGATCTTCATAATTCTGCTCAGTCCGTGGCACACGCGATCCATGCGATCAATATCAAGGCGCTGGTTCCATACACCCTTGATGTACAGGCCAGTAATTACTCCAAATGGCGACGACTGATGAACATCGTCCTCGGCCGATTCAACATCCGCGACCACGTCGACCCCAACTCTCCTCCAACTTCAACGACCGTCGCAACAAGGGGAGTCGCAATAGCGGTAACAGCGGCAACCCCGGCAACGGCACCAACGGCGGAGGCAATCGCAATGGAAGCGGCAACGGTGGCCGTCAGCCTCAGTGGGTGCCAACTTACCCATCGTAGGGGGGTCCATGGGCACCGTACCAGTGGCGCGCTCCCTGGACTGGAGCCACCGGACCTGGTGTCCTCGGCGCTCGACCGCAGCAGAGAGAGGGGTAGGCTTACCCCATGTTTGTACAACCTTCTCCCTCTGCTGCGCCTTCACCTTCACCAGCATGGGACACCTCCGGCCTAGTCCACGCACTCAACAGCACCTCCATCGGCCAGCCTTCCAACACTTCTGATTGGATCATGGACAGTGGCGCCACTTCCCACATGATTGGAGAGACTTGTAAACTATCTAACTATTGTCCCTCATCACTGCCTTACTCATCTCACATTATTGTTGGCAACGGGTCCTCTCTTCCCATACTTGGCACAGGAACAGCAGCTTTAAACAGTAGCTCTTCTCCTGTCTACTCACATAATGTCTCGCATGCTCCCCAGCTTGTTAAGAATCTGATTTCTGTGCGTAAATTTACTCATGATAACTCATGTTCTGTTGAGTTTGATCCATATGGCTTCTCTGTGAAGGATCTACACACCAGGAACGTCATTCTGAGGTCCAGTAGTACCGGTGATCTCTATCCTTTCTCCGATGCTCCGCAAGTCACTCCATCAGCTGCTTTCTCTGCAAGTTCCCCTTCGGCAGCCTTATGGCATCAAAGACTCGGACATCCTGGACGCCATTCTCTGTCTCATCTATTGTCTCAATTTTCTATACCATGTAATAAAACTGGTGGATCACCTCATGTCTGTGAAGCGTGTCAATTAGGCCGCCACACCAGATTGCCTTTCTCCAATTCTGTGTCTGCTACATATTTCCCATTTCAAATAATACATTGTAACTTGTGGACTTCTCCCATTGTTAGCTTTTCGGGTTATAAATATTATCTTGTCATTGTCGACGATTTTTCCCATTATTCCTGGACATTTCCTTTGCGACAAAAATCAGACACTCTTCTTACTCTTCAGCATTTCTATGCCATGATTCTCAACCAATTCCATTTATCTATTCAATGTGTCCAATGCGATAATGGAGGGGAGTTTGACAACTCTTCTCTACGAGCTTTCTTCAATCTCCGTGGCGTCTCGTTTCATTTCTCCTGTCCCTATACATCTCAGCAAAACGGCAAGGCTGAGCGCGCCATTCGTACAACCAATGACATCATACGTACTCTTCTTTTTCAAGCTCACATGCCTTCTTCTTATTGGGTTGAAGCCCTCCATGCCGCCACTTATCTTCTTAACCGCAGACCATCCAAACCAACTCAGCTTTGTACACCTTACGAAGCTCTCTTCGGTATACCTCCACGCTATGATCATCTTAGAGTATTCGGATGTCTATGTTATCCAAATCTCAGTGCCACTACCTCTCACAAACTCGAGCCACGCTCCACTCCGTGCGTTTTTCTGGGATATCCCCCTGATCATAAGGGATACCGCTGCATACAGTTATCTACCCGGAATATCATTATTTCCCGACATGTTTTTTTTAGGAAAGCATCTTTCCTTTTGCCAACAACAAGTCCACTCCTTCATCAAATGATGCAGCACCTCCAGCGTCTACTTCTCTAGATCCCATGTTCATTTTATCACCCTCATACACACCTCCTGCCACCGCTACAAACTCCTCTAGCGCACGCGTCGAGACTTCCAGTACGCCGGTCTCGCCTCCACAACCTCCATTACAAGACACTCCTGTGGATTCCACCTCGTCTGCATGTTCGCTTGATTCTTTATCGCCTGCTCAGCTTATGCCATTGACACCTGCTCCTTCTGCTCCTCTTCCTGCATCTCTTCCAGATCACGTTCGCTCAGTTCCTCCCGTTGTTAACCAACATTCCATGCAAACCAGAGGCAAAATTGGTTTTCTTGTACCTAAAAGGCATTTTAATCTTACCACAACCACTGCTCTTTCCCCCATTCCATCTTCTTACCGTGCAGCCCTTAAGGACCCAAATTGGTACAACGCTATGCTTGATGAGTTTAATGCTTTGATGTTGAACAATACTTGGAGTCTTGTTTCCCGTCCTGCAGGTGTTAACATCGTTAGCGGCAAATGGATTTTTTGACACAAGTTCAATCCTGATGGCTCCCTTTCTCGCTACAAGGTTCGATGGGTAGTGCGTGGATTCTCACAACAAGCCGGCATTGATTTTGACGAGACGTTCAGTCCCGTTGTCAAGTCTGCCACAATCCGGGTGGTGTTAAGCATCCTTACTTCCAAGTCCTGGCCGATTCATCAACTTGACGTGAAGAACACTTTTCTTCATGGTAAACTCTCTGAAAATGTGTTTTGCCATCAACCCTCTGGTTTTGTGGATCCCTCCCGACCTAATCACGTTTGCCGTCTCAATAAATCTCTCTATGGTCTTAAGCAAGCACCCCGCACTTGGTTTCTTTGTTTTGCTGGCTTTCTTCGCTCTATTGGTTTTGCGGCTTCCAAATCAGATTCATCTCTTTTCATTTACCACAATGGTTCTGCCACTGCTTATCTTCTTTTATATGTCGATGATATCATCTTGACCGCAAATACCAGCTCTCTTCTTTCTCATGTCATTTCTCTTCTTCGGAATGAATTTGCCATGTCTGATCTGGGTCCCTTACACCATTTTCTTGGGGTCTCTGTTCATAACACCACCTCCGGCTTGTTCTTATGCCAACAACAATATGCTTTGGACCTCCTTGACCGTGCCAACATGGCTACTTGCAATCCTTGCACCACTCCAATTGACACCAATTCCAAACTTTCTGCTACTAGTGCCGCTCCTGTTCGTGACGCTTCTTTTTATCGGAGTCTTGTTGGCGCACTACAATACTTAACCCTCACGCGCCCTGATATAACATATGCTGTGCAACAAGCCTGCCTGTTTATGCACTCTCCACATGAACCTCATCTGCATTTGGTTAAACGCATTCTTCACTATGTGCGCGGCACCATTGATTTTGGTTTGCATCTATTCCGGTCATCTTCTTGTGAATTGGTTGCATACTCCGATGCCGATTGGGCAGGGTGCCCCGACACGAGACGATCTACTTCAAGTTATTGTGTCTACTTCGGTGACAATTTGGTCTCCTGGTCCTCCAAACGGCAGGCTACCATCTCCCGTTCTAGCGCCGAAGCCAAGTATCGCGGAGTGGCCAATGCAGTGGCTGAATCATGTTGGCTACGACAGCTTTTGGTTGAATTGCACCAAGCTCCTACAAAGGCAACGGTTGTATATTGCGACAATGTCAGCGCTACATACCTTGCCTCCAATCCAGTGCAGCACCAACGTACAAAGCATGTTGAAATTGACCTACATTTTGTGCACGACAAAGTCACTTTGGGTGAGATTAAGGTGCTCCATGTTCCTTCCTCTCAGCAGTTTGCCGATGTGTTTACCAAAGGTTTGCCCACACCATTGTTTCTGGATTTCTGGAGCAGTCTTCACGTTCATTCGAAGCAGGATCAGACTGAGGGGGGCTGTCAGCGAAACAATGCTCGTCATATCTGATATTTAGCTTGTTTATCTCTATTTCCTTGTATAACTGCACAGCTCCTTGAATAGCTCATCTAGACCGCTTCTCTCGGTTGTATTCCAGCTTACTCGGTCTTCTCGTTGCCCACGTTAGGTATTCTACTGCATACCATGTACTTGCCTATTTATAGGCCAACCAATATTGAGTAAAGTGTGCACTGTTTCTATTCAGTTTTCACCCCTGAGCTTAAAGGGAGGTTAGGATAGCGGCAGTGGCGCTACCGGACGCGAGCGGGGAGGGCGGAGGGCGGTGGAGGTTAGCGGGGGCACTGAGGATAAAAGAGGTTAGGAGGTGGTGTGAGGTGGCGGCGGAGAGGGCGGTGTGGGGGTGACAAGACCGAAGTTGTTAGGAGCCAGTGGGAGGCGGTAGCAAATCCGATGGCCGTTGCTATCGAAGATAAGGAAGAGGGCGATGTAGGGGATTTCGTCGGAGAAGAGGAATAAGCGTAGCGTGGCGATGGGAGGGAGAGGCGGAGCGAAGGAGGAGGAGGAGGAGGAGGGCGGCGGGGAGGAGCTCCTCAGCACCGGCAAGGCGGTGGGAGGTGACACGTGAGGAAGAGGTAGCGACGATGGCTAAGGTGGTTGGGGCGAAAGATGGGAGGTGGGAGCAATGGTAAGGGGTGATTGGCCATCGAGGCAGTGAGAGACGCTGAAGCAGCTAAGGGTGAAGGGTTAGGGGTGGTGGGGAGTATGTATGGTCCAAAAAATTGACCGTGATTTTATGGAAAAAAATAGAGGACTGTGTAATAATTTCCCCCCATTGTCGTGATGTGCCATGGCACAAGTTGCGGGAACAGGACAGGAACGACGCAACGGTCGTGATGCGAGTCCGGCCGTGCCGCACTGGCCGGATCCACGTGGAGTGGACTTTCTATTTTCCGAGAGCCTGGCGACCCGTTGCCTTCCGGGAGGCAGACGGCTAGGCCAGGTCCCAGAAGCGTTTTTCCCGTCTTGGTGCGGTCTCGGCACGCTGATGGCAGCTAAGTTGCGTGCGCATCGACCGCAACGAAAAGGAACGGATTGCTTGACAGCACAAGAGTTCATTTATGTGGTGGACGAATTGATTTGATAGTTGCACTGCTTATGTAATCTAGATGCTTAAAAGAAAACTGTTGCCATGAACGAGAAGTTGAGACCAGAACATGGTTCGCTTCTGTATTCGGGCTGCCTAAAAAAACCAAAAAAAACACTTATGTATTAAGAGTCATAGCGGGTCTGCTACTTGAACAGTTGACTGGTTTTGAGTTTGCGAGGCACTTGAATTGTCAATGCCTCCACTGTGAACAGTGACTTGGAGATGCCGCCATCACGCCTAATCCACCAACCCCGGCGGAGATCAAGTACAGATGTACAACTGTATGGCCATTCCAAATTTCCAAGTTCTTAACCAGTGACCTTCACAAGTTTTACCATTTGCAGCTCCAAATCTATGGTTCGATTTTCCCATGAACCCATCTGCTCCACAGAAACTCTAGCATAGCAAGTTTAACCTTCCGTTGCGCCGTTACCTCACACTGCAAATGATTGAGTTCGGTTAGGACGAACGGCCACGTTGCATGCTTGCAAATTGTTCGTTCAAGCTTGCACCGCCGGCCGTAAGCTTAACGGCCAACCAACCAAATTCCAGATGAAACTTACACAACCACGTATCACATATCTGATCTAATGCATTTCATGTGTTTTCTCCAGCCACGCAAATGCAGAGCACGCCTCTCCAAAGTCTAACCCATGCACCGGTGCGGCCTACTCTAGCCACCTGGACGGTCGCCGAACGCCAAAAAGGCAAAAAAAAAAAAGTGTCCAAAAGTCCAAACCCATCAAATTTGACCCGCCGCTGCGCCTACGCCACGGAGACACCCGTTCCGGTTCGTTCCTCCCCTCGCTACGCTTCACTTGTTTTTATAGCTCCGCGCGCGTCCGCGACCTAGCCCAAGAAAACCCAGACCGCACGCGCCCACCACCAAATGCCGACGCCTCGCCACCATGCGCTGCTTCTCGTCGCGCTCCCGCTGCTCCTCGCGGCCGCGCAGCCGAACGAGTCGCGGGACAAGAGCGATGACCGTGGTGGCGGCGGCGGCGGCGGCTTTGCGCCCGGCGTGACCCCGCCGCGCAGCTTCAGCGCGCCCATGGTCGTGCTCCTGGTGGCGCTCATCGCGGCCTTCTTCTTTATCGGCTTCTTCTCCATCTACATCCGCCAGTGCGGCCGTGGCAGCTCCACGGGCCCCGCCATCCCGGCCGCTGCGCTCCTCGTGCCGTCGCGGCAGCAGCAGCGCGGACTCGACCCCGCCGTGCTCGCGTCGTTCCCCACCATGAGGTACGCCGAGGCCAGGGAGCTCCGGGACGGGGGCAAGGACGCCGTGCTCGAGTGCGCGGTCTGCCTCAGCGAGTTCGACGACGAGGAGGAGCTCCGCCTCCTGCCCAAGTGCAGCCACGCCTTCCACCCGGACTGCATCGGTGAGTGGCTCGCCGGCCACGTGACCTGCCCCGTCTGCAGGTGCAGCCTTGACCCCGAGGAGCCCGCCGCCGCGGCTGAAGCGAACAGCTCCGGGGAAGCGTCCGGGGAGCAGCAGGAGGTGACCATCGACGTGAACCACGAGGATGGCGAAGAGGTGGAGAGGAGGGAGGCGATGGAGCTGGAGCGGATAGGGAGCCAGCGCCGCGCGGTGCGGTCGCGGTCGGGGCGGCCACTCCCGCGGTCGCACTCCACGGGCCACTCCCTCGCCACACGGCTCGACGGCGACCTCGAGCGGTTCACCCTGCGGCTTCCGGAGCACGTGCGCAGGGGGATTTTGGCCGCGGGCGAGGAGAGCCTGCGCCGCACGGAGGTGCGGGAAGGCCGCGGCGGCGGCGGCGGCGCCCGGAGCGCGAGGATCGGGCGGTCGGACCGGTGGCCATCATTCATCGCGAGGACGTTCTCCTCGAGGGTGCCGTTCTGGGCGGCGTCGAGGAGGGCGCCGGACGCGGAGGTAGTTGTGGAAGGCTCCACGACGCCCACGGCGACGGCGAGAGCCAAGCGTGAAAAGACGGCCGCCGCTGCGGATGGCTCCGTGAGTCCAGCCAAGGGGAGTGTGCGCTTCGACTGCCTCGGCGGCGGTGGCGGCGCCTCGGGCGCCAGAGTTGGCGCCGTGGCCGGCGACAGCGAGGAGGAGGAGGAGAAGCCAATTGCCCGGCAAGTTTGAGCGCTGAACGTGGGATTCGCGTCGTGTCTTGTCCGCTTGTTCGGTTCAAACGGCGACTCACGGCACGTGCCAGCGGATCGTCTGATAAAAAAAAAATCAATGCGCCGCGAGGGATTGAAAAATGCGATTGCCCGGAACTTATCGCTTCTCGGTCTACCTCCATGTGATCTTCGGTGAAGCAGCTCGTGCACGGATGAAAGCACACCGCTGGAAGGATGACTTCGTTCTATTGATAATGGCTGCTGACTTGTTTATTTCTTTCTCCTTACATTACCTTTTCTGAGAGAAGTGGCGTGGAAACGTTCAAGGTTCTGTTTTTTCTTCACCGTTGAAAAATTGGAGCGGAGTCGGTGTACTTTGTACAGGAACAGATGGGTAAGGTGACAAAATAATCTTAAGAATGGCATAAAAATATGGTGTTGTCTATAGAGCATTCGAATGTTTTTTGTGATTTAAAGTATTTAGATTTTCTGGAGATGGTGTATATATGGAGCAAGGGGGATTTGAGTGTTTTTGTGGTTCAAAGCACTCATATTTTTTTTGAAAGGGTGTATACATGAGAGAAGGAGGATTTGAGTGTTTTTTGTTATTCAAAACACTCATATTTTTTACAGGTGTATATATGAAAGAAAAATACTAAACACTTAAGTACTTTTTAGCACCTTCCTAAAAATATTCAAAGCCTCTTGTCATGGGTTTTTTCAGACTTATGCTGGGAACCACTACTACATCTACATGTACATCATACGTCTTCCTTCCAAAGTGGGATTATGTACTTCACTCATTTTGCGAAGGAATTATTGATGGCAAGTTGCAGAAGAAACCAATATAAAACCGAAAGATAGGCGTGCAGTGACACGATGAGATTTTTTATTTTTTTTACTCTAAAGCTTCAACTTCTGATTTTTTTGACTTTTAATTTATTTAAATCAGAAACTAATTAAAATACATCAACTTCTAATTTTAATTTATTTAGTCATTTTTTTAAAACTATTTTTAGCTTTTTTTTCTTTGCTTTTTCCTCTTATTCTTTTGTATTGTCCTTGATAATATAACGGTTTTTAAATTTTTCTATTTTTCCTCACTTGTTAGACCAATATCCGCTACAGTATAATTTTAATCAAAAGTCATAACCATAAGCTTAAGTCATAAGAGCAAGTTTAATAGTACAGATAGCTGCTACCTCCAATACATTTCCATGTCATCAAAAGATAATGATGCAGTCAACTCATACAATAAGCTGGCTAAAAGTTGTCTCCACAAGAGCTCTCAATCATTTAATACATACATGGGTATTGATAATTTAATACATGCATGGGTATATCAATTAGTTCTATGGGTACATGCATGGATAATGCCTCTTTTCCTGTGCTATAGCCTGACTCTTGCATGAGAGTCGGCTTGGCTCTCTCTCTCCTTTTCTCTCCCCTCCACATAGGACTATGCTGACATGGATTCCCTTATAGCTAGTACAGTCAGCCTTATTAAACTTGCTCTAAGCTAGTTAAAGCACCACCTAAGTCCACGGTCCAATTCTTTTTTAGTTTTTTAACAGACTTTTAACTTTAATTTCTATCCGCTAGTATTATTTATTAGACCAACCAATCCTACCAAAAAAATCATCCGCCGCAGGAAAAAATAGCCGTACATTCCATCTCAACTTCCCAACGCCGTACATGATCAAGTGCTTTTGGCTCAACTTTAAAGCCATCCTCATTGTTCGTTATGATCTTGGAAACTTGCATGTTATTGTTTGTTATGGTCTCAAAAGCAATCTTCCTTTCTTTTCATGTCATACTCATTAATTGCTCGTGAAATGTCTCCAAAAGAACACGAACAGAGACCAATCACGCAAAACCTTTGGCCATGTATGCTCAAACGGCACAGTACCACAGCATGGTTTAAGTACTAGAAGTACAAATTTATGAAAACTTAGAGCAAGTACAATAATGATCTTATAGCCAAGCTAGTTAGCATTTTTGCTGATGTGGAGTAGAGAAGAGAGGAGAGAGATGAGAGCTTAGCTCTCATGCAAGCAACAAGCTATGCACGGGAGCCTATGCAGTGGTGGGCCTAAATAATAAATGTATGTGAGGAGGAATAGGAAAGAGAATGTGAGACATGGTACCACATAATAATAAAAAACTTTTTATAGACAAATTATTGTATAACTTGGCTCTTATAACTTGACTTATAGCCAAACACTTGGCTCTATTATTGGACTTGCTCTTATTGAATCGATCCGTCTGAATCCATGTGTCGATTTGTGTAGGGCAATGCTGACTTCGACCTTCCAGATGCTAGCATGCACAAAAGAAAATGACTCGAGATAAGTGCGATCTGCTTGGCTCTGATCAAACAACTGGGTTCAGGCCATAGAATTTTTTTAATAAATAATCTATATTTTACTTAAAATAATAGTAATATACTCGTGCGAATATTTTTTTACAGAAATATGCTCTAGCTGCCTAAGAGAATCTCCAGCAGGGCCCCTACTTGAGCCCTCAAAACCAAATTTGAGGGCTTGAGGCAAAAACAGAGGTCCAACAGAGCCCCTACTAGAGCCCTCAAATTTGAGGGCGCCCTCAAATCCCCCCTCCAGCCCTCATTCCTGGGGGCTCTAGGCCAAGCCCTCAAATCACGGTTTCATGCGCGCGCTGGTCCCGATTCTTCCCCCGCTCGCCTCTTTCCCCTCCCGCAACCCGCTCCTTCCCCCGCCCGCCTCTTTCCCCTCCCGCAGCCCGCCCGCCTCTTCCCCTCCCGCAGCCCGCCCGTGAGCGCCACTCGCCTCTTCCCCTCCCGCAGCCCGCCCGCGAGCGCCGCCCGCTTCTTTCCCCCGCCCCCGAGCGCCGCCCGCCTCCCCGCTCTCCTCCGCGACCTCGCTCTCCTCCGCATCGCCGGTCTCCTCCGGCCTTGACCGCATCACCGACCTCGACCGCATCGCCGACCTCGACCGCGACCACCACCAGCGGTTCCAACTTCGCCGGCCGCCAACCCGGACATCCTTCACGCCAGGTTCGCCCGCTGCCATCTCCTCCTGCGCCACCTCCACCTCCGTTGCGTCACCTGTATCCGCTCCCCTCCCCTCTCATCCTCCCGCAGATCTGCTACGCCGCCGCCGGGTCAATGCAATGTCAATGTATGATATATGTATGTATATATGCCGATGTGCTTTGTGGGTTGATAGCTTGAGATGCTGAAATGTGCCTTGTGGGTTTATCAGCTTGAGATTGGGATTAGGATATGTATATGTGATTCAATTTGATATGTACATGTGATTCAATTTGATATGTATATGTGCAAACTGGTAATGAGTTCCCTTTTATTACATATTCATTTTATTTCAGCATATTTGGTGCATGATCTATTTTTACTTATGCCCAGTTTCAGTATAAGTACTGCTGCATGTAGTTGATGTCCGGTAGTCAGATTGTCTCATTTGAATCTAGCCTCTATGATGCATTGTTCAATGAAATATTGCTTCAAATAAGCTCCTCATTTTAATTCCTATTCCAGTTTCAATGTAAATTCTTATTCTAGCCTCAGATGGCTGTAATATGTTCATTGGTTTTACTTCTATATTTATTTAGTATTGACAATATGCTAAGTGATATCAGTCCATAAGAACTTAACTTCTGTTAGCATTGAATTAATCACGAAGTGAACTGCAGGGGGGTTAGCATGAACATGAGTTGTCAAGGGAATTAGCAGAAAATTGAAGTTATTCCAATTTCAAATACAATAGTGTTCCAAGCAATGACTGAATTAGATCAGAGATCCATCCATAAAATGGCATATGTTATGATTTTCTATCCAAGTGTATGTTCCTATTAGAAATTAGTTGGCATATACTGATTGGTATTGCTTTTCTCAGTAATATTTTAAGGTCAGAATTATGGGCCATTTGGGGGAATGGCAACAAGGGATATGCTATAATGTCATTGAAGGGATGCACCTTTTTACCTCACCAAGAAGCAGAGATAATTTTAATTTCCGGGGAATGAAGTAGAGATTATCTGCTAAACAACTCGATTTGTGTTGTTGTGGCATTTTGTTTTACATATATGAACAGGGTGGGAAATCATAATATAGATTTCTTAGCATATGTATAACCTTCACTTCATGAATCTTAAAAAGCCTTGTGTTTATTCTCGCAGCTTCAATTGGATCATTTGTTATTGTCCTGAATGAAGGGCAGTTCATCACAATGTAATGGCCATTGTGACTTATAGACCGTCCTTGCCATATGTTATATGTTCCTTTTTTTGCACAGTTTGGGATATGTCGCAGGGAGGTAATTGGTCACAGATGATGTCCGACAACATTGACATTGATGACATTGCAATTTTACCCATTGGTACCGAGCCTAGTCAACTTAGTGCACTAAAGAGGAAGTCAATCCGTGCTGCCAACTACTCTCAGGAGGAAGATCTCCAATTATGTGAATCATGGGAGAACATAAGTTTGGATCCTATCACTGGAAATGAGCAACCTAGCAAAGCGTATTGGAAGCGAATTCATGATAACTTTGATGCCAACAAAAAATTTGTATCTGATAGGAATGTAAATTCTCTAGAGCATAGGTGGGCGACAATTCACAAGGAATGTCAGAAGTTTCAAGGATTATTTGAGGAGGTTGAGCGCCGCCATCCTAGTGGAGTGCCCTACCAGGAACATGTAAGGATTGTTTTTATTAAGATGTTGCATCATTTCATTAAGAATTTGTACTGACACATGTCTTCAATTTCAGTTGCTAGAAGCTCAAAATGCATATGCAAACAATGATCCAAAGAAGGGGTTTCCTTTCCTCCATTGTTGGTTGAAGATTAGGCATTGCGAGAAGTTCATGTCCCCCATCAACAACAAAAGGCCTAGGGCAAGCAATTCACCACCAACAATAGATGAGTTTGTTGTAGAAGATGATGAGAGTAGAAAGAGCCAAACCCCTGACTCTTCTATGCCTAATGGTAAAAGGCCTATGGGGAGGAAGCAAGCAAAGGAGAAGTTGAAGAAAGGAGGGGAACAAACGAATTATGCAGGGTTGCTAGAGAAATTGCTTACAGAGAAAGAGAAAATTAGAGAGGATAGGTGGCAGGAGAACAAGATGATGCAGGAGCGCAAGGTATCAATTGTAGAGCGCAAGGTATCACTTGAAGAGCGCAAGGTTGCAAATGAGGAGAAAAAAATGATATGGGAGCAAGAACAGAAGATTATGTTTTGTGACCTCAACACATTGGAGCCCGCCCAGAAGACATATGTGATAGCAATGAGGGCTCAAATTGCAGCTGAAAAGATGGCGGCCTTCAACAGTGCTTTCAGTGGTAGCAGTGAAGAACATGATGCTAGTGGAGGGCATGGTGGCAGAGAAGGAATTTGATAGATGTTTCATTGTGACTTGCATGTTTTATTTTGGTTTAGGACTATGTTTCAATGTGATATGCACGTTTTATTTTGGTTGTGCATTATGTTGCATTATGACTATGTTTCTTTTGATTTGCTGAGATGAATTATGATTTGACATGAAAGTTTTAAAGTGGATTGTGCTCGGTTTGAGATATGACTATATTGTACTTGACTATGTTGCATTATAAATTAATATTTGACAATGATACTGCAGATGGTGTTTACCGATGATGAAAACGATTTGCTTGATCAATGGTGGGAGGAAGAAGAATCGGATGACGATGATTTGGTTGCGGCCATGCTAATTATTGCTGATGCTGAAGAAAGGAATCATAAGAAGCTTCGGCGTGGTTCAGTGCTTGGTCGTCAAGTGGTGCCAAGAGACATGCATGCTGGTAACTTGCGCATAGTTGCAGATTATTTTGCAGATCCTCCAATTTACAATGACAAATTTTTTAGGAGGAGATTCAGAATGTCTAAACCATTGTTTTTGAGAATTGTTCAAGGAGTCAAAGCACATGATGACTATTTCAGGCAAAGGCCAAATGCAGTAGGGTTGCTTGGAGCCACTGCCCTTCAGAAAGTGGTTGGAGCTTTTAGGATGTTAGCGTATGATGTTCCTGCAGATTCCATGGATGAGGTTGTGAGAATCGCTGAGAGCACTATGATTGAGGCCTTCAAGCACTATGTTCGAGCAGTGGTTGAGGTTTTTGGTGAGCAATACTTGAGGCCACCCACTGTTGAGGATACTGCAAGGTTACTTGAGATAAACAACAATATGGGTTGGCCAGGTATGCTTGGATGCATTGACTGTATGCATTGGAGGTGGAAGAATTGCCCGACTGCATGGAAAGGTATGTACTCGAGACATGTGGATGGTCCAACTATGATCCTTGAAGCGGTTGCATCGGAGGATTTGTGGATTTGGCATTCATTTTTTGGATTACCAGGATCACTAAATGATATCAATGTTCTTCGAAGGTCTCCCCTTTTTCAGCGGCTAACTTCTGGAACTTCACCTCCAATTGAGCATACGGTGAATGGCAACAAGTACACCATGGGTTATTATTTGGCAGATGGGATCTATCCTTCTTGGGCTACATTTGTGAAGAGCTACAGAAACCCACAAGGTAACAAGAAGTCTCACTTCACACAAGCTCAAGAGGCGGCTAGGAAGGATGTTGAGAGAGCATTTGGTGTTTTGCAGTCACGCTTTGCCATGATTAGGGGTCCTGCAAGATTTTGGGGCAAGGATATGCTATGGTACATATTGACAGCATGTGTGATCATACATAATATGATAATTGAGAATGAGAGAGATGACGACGATGTTGGGGGATATGACTATGATCAAGATGGGGGTGAGGAGCTGAGGCAGGAGGAATACCAACGCCGTAATCCAAATGTGTTGTCCGAGTTTCTCAGGATACACAATGAGATTGAAGATAAAGAGGGACATGAGAAACTTTGAAACGATCTTGTGGAGCATTTGTGGGCGCGACATGGCGCACGTTAGTTGTTTAATTGTTTTGTCAGACTATATGTTTGATGATTATGTCATTTGATTTGCAGAGATGTTATGAACTATGTTGTGATCGACTATCATTAAATTCGGACCAAATTTGTCTTTGATTTTAAATTTGAATATTTGTATTTTCATTCATAATTTTAAGTATAGTGCTTTAGAGTTATAGTTTAAATAAATTATTATATAATGTGATGTTCTCAAATACATATGCATATAGTGTGTGAGGAAATAGAGGGAATTGAGAAGTAGGGGCCCTGTTTTGAGGGCTCCTGCTGGAGTGCAGCCCAGAAAACAGGGCCCTCAAAAATAGGGGGAGCCCTCAAATTAAAAGTAGGGGCCCTGTTTTGGGGGCTCCTGCTGGAGATGCTCTAACCGTTGGACGACTGGAACCTATCGCCCAACGGTCGGACGTCAAGCAATCTGTCCGTGGGCCATTGGGCGACAGGTTTTAGTCGCCCAACACTTTGGTGGCTGCAGCATGTCGCCTAGCGGCTGAGCGACTACAATTGCAGTCGCTCGACTGTGCAGCAACTGCAAAAAGAGGCAGTGTGAGTTAATCCATTTGTGATTTTCGTATATTATGAATGGTAGATAATCTGTTAGATTTCCAATCAGAGTTTGCGATTATTGTATGTTGTTGTAGTACAAGAAATTTCATGAATTTTTTTTTAAAAAATGGTAGAAGTAACAACGATCAATAAGTACGAAGGTAAGTGATATTGTGATGTAACCGGGAATTCGTACACGGAGAACTTATTTGCTAATGCTGTTGGATGACTTGCTACACGAATAATTGAATGTGAAAAGACAAGAAAATATGCTTGTCTGAATTAAAATAAACTTCATAATACAGTTGGGAGTAACACGGCGCGTAAGTTTGATTACATGCATAACAAATAGCATCATGTATGATGCAACAAACCGAACTGCTCCTACGATGCATATGTGTCTTTTTGGAATGGAACTAAATTCGACCTTTGGGGGAGTAGTTAGTGTGGATAACCTGACCTACTGCGTGACCCGAGGCCATTTTCCTTTCCTTGCAAGCTCAGTGTTGAACTCCTCGGCGGCCTCTTTTGCCTTGGCCATCATTTCCCTCCTTTTATTGCGAGCCTTGCGCTCCCTGCGCGTGCACGCCTTGAGATGAGTTTTCGTCTCCTGATGTATTCGCTCGATTTGCTCATCCCTGCGGCGCTCCTCCTTCCACATCTCGCAGGACCTTTTGACGTTTCACTCCTTGAAGTCGAGAGCATACTGGTCCTCTAAGTGGATCTTAAGATCGATCCATTTGCGGTAACCACATAGGGGTTCTAGGGACTGTGGGTACACAGGTGAGGTTATTAGTACGTACTTTAAAGGAGAAAAAGTAGGGAAAACACAGTGTAACTAGTCCTTACCGGCTGCTGATAGCTGGTGGCGTCCCGACGGTGGTCAGGATAGTCACTGGAGTAGTTTGCACAACTGTAATAGCCCAGTTGTTTATTTCAATTTCTGAGTTAAAAAATATTAAATTAATTTGGTTTAGAAATAAAAATAAGTATTTTGGTTGCCTGAATTTTTAATTTTGATTTGCCTTAATTTTCTGCTTTTAAAAAGCTGGATTTTGAAAAATAATTTAAGTAAAAAACCTAAAAATGTTATTAAATAAAAGAATATTTTGATTTTCTATAAAAAAATTATATTTCAAAGTAATTATTTGGATTTATTTGGCTTTTATCTGGTTTTTCTGGAGTTTAAAATCTATTTTGAAATTAAAAAGTATTCTAAGTATAAAATTAATACCAAATTATATTGGAAATATTTTTTCTAAGTCCAAAACATCTCCAGAAACTTCTGCAAATTTTTTTGGAATTTCTGGAATTTATTTGGTATTTTTCTGAGCTTTATTTGTTTTTCTCAGATTTTCTGAAAATCCAAAACCAAAATAAAATTTAAAACCTCCTGCCCTCTCTCCTGGGCCAACGGGTGGACGGCCGGGATGCGCACACGTCGCCGCCCGACGTCATCCGACTGTCCCAGCTCATCCTGCCTTCCCTCTCCCTCCGCTCGACGAGTGTGTGGGCTCAGATCAGCCCACATCGACGCCCGAGCCACCCCACCATTCCCGCTCCGCCCTCTCCTCGGACCAACGCATGGATGGTCCAAATTAAGCCATGTCGTCTCCTGGCTCATCTCCCCCGTCCGCCCCTCTTTTCTCTCTCGACTGTCCGATCTTCTTCCCTAGTCACATGACGAAATCTCTGCCGCCCGCTTTCTCCCTCTCTCCTCTCTCTCTCTCTCTCTCTGACCGCTGCAAATCTCTGCTCAAAGAAATGTACTCTCTTTAGATGCTCAAAAAATGCTACTAGTGGTTTGATCGATTTTTATGAAATCTCAGCGCTAATATTTATCCAACTTGAATCCAAGATAGAAGGAGCATGGCCCAAGGAATTGTCTGTACATCTCGAACAGAATGAAAGGCCCATACATAGCATTCTGAAGTCTTGCCGGAGAAGGCCGGACAGCTGGTGCGAACCACAGCTCCTTTTAGTTTATAGTTTTAGTTTATAGTTTATCATGTAATTAGTTTTTCTAGCTTTTTTCAAGATAGAAGGAGCATGGGCCAAGCAAGGACGGAGAAGAAGTTCTGAAGCGTAGTCTTTCTAGCTTTTTTCATAGTCCTTAAGCTCTCTTTTTCGATGTTGTATGCTCCTCAGTTATGAGGCTTTGAGCCTAAGAGCTCGTGTAACTTGTGGTTGTATTGGCTGTATATATCCCTCGTGGATATAGAGGCTGGATTTTATATCCTTTATCTAAAAAGTGTAATTAGTTTTTAAATATAATATTTTAATATATAATTTATAAATTAATTATAGTTGATATTAATCGACTTTATCTATATCAATCAAAATTATACGTAATTATTTCTCTTTGTACTTTTTCGTGACAGATAGAATTTAAATTTTTTTAACCAAAATTCATAGAGCACAACCAAAAATAACCCCCACAGCTTTCCATTCTTCTCATCGATTCACTCCTCTCCGTACAGCTGGAGCCGCCGCTTCTCGAATCTTCTAGAACCCTCGCGCGCTTCTGCGATTCTCGTCCTCGGGACCTCGGCCCTGCACGCTTCTAGAGAGGTCGACTGGCCACCGCCAAACCAATCTTCATTTCTCGCGAGGGGCCACCGCCGTGGATGGGCCGGCTCGGGTGGTTCCGTTTCGCGTCGAGGCCTCTTGCCCTCCGCTCCAGCGAGGTGAGGCGAGGTCGCCTTCGTTCGTTGCGTTTTCCGTTTCCCCTTTTGGTCTGGGGATTTTGCCAGCTGCTAGGTGTTTTCCTCGTTTTGAGTTGTATGCGTAGGTGGCTGCGCACAGGAGCACATGGGTTCAGCCGTCTACGCGTAATTTTCCTTACTTATAGGTTGTGATCAAAATGGCTGAAAAGCCCGTGGCTTATGGCTGAAAACACTGTAGCTGGCTGAAAAAAGCACTGTAGCTGACAGAGGCTTATTTACCATAATTAAATTTAAAAAAATTTAAAAATAGAAAAAACATATTAGCCCATCACGTATAATGTAAACAAATACGAGGAAAAAAAGAACCGGTAAAAAAACTCAAAAAAAAGCCAAAAGTTCAGAAAAAGACGAAATTTATGAATAGTGCAAAAATAAGCTGAAGCCAAAAGCTCAAGCCATTTTGATCACACCCTATAATGTGTTTTTGTTTGATTTCGTGTTTTTTTAACGAGCGACCTCGTGTTGGTTTAGTTTTGCCAAATGTTTTGCTGTTTATGTTGGTTGTGCACTGTTACTAGTCTGACACTAGTTGATATTTTGATGGGCTTGGGTTTCAATAGAGGCGACTAATGTGTAGAATTCGTTCATTTGATGGGATATATTTGTTAGTTCTGTTCATGAGATGCGGCCTTGCTCAATGTGGATTTTGGCTTATGACTGAAAATGCATTGTAGCGATTGAAATTGTACTTTAGCGGCTGAAATTGTACTGTAACGATTTAAAAATGCTAAAACAAGCTGACTGCTGACATAGGAGTAACTCGGCGTTTTAGTGCATTGTAGTTTTTTCTTTAGTTTAAAAAAGCTAAAATTGTACTGTCCCAGCTAACTCGGCGTTGAGGATGAAATTGTGCAACACCATTGTTGCTATAATGATCGTCTTTTGCCTATGACTCTTGTAGCTAGGAACCTTGTCGAGTATATGTTATTTCATCTTGCACAGGACAAACGCACACTCGACGGCGTTCCGTAGAGAGGAGTTCAGAAAGCTGAAAAGCTTCTACATCCCAAATGGCTAGGTACCATACTGGAACTCCGAAATATGATACATTTGGTTGCGATACAGGGCTAGATACCCTAGCCTGTTGAGATACCCAGAGTCAACGAGGTAATACTTGCCTACACGGGGGATAAGCATGAACGGAAAATATCGGTTAATATTCCTTGTGCAATGCATGGTACAATTAAAATTTGTTCGAACATATTACCTTCCAGTGGATGTGGGAAGCGGTCGCCGTATTTCGCCATTGTCTCGTGTAGGACACACGTGCCGTACACCGATTTGGGCCATCCTGCACACACAAAGGTGAATATACAATCGAAGTCACATATCGCGAGCACGTTCTGTCAGGTGTATCCATGCCTGTCGAAATGTAACGTCTTCTCGGCATTTGGAACTATGACTCTTACATGTGTGCCATCAATCGCCCCTATGCAGTTCATGAAGTGGAGATAGAATTTCTGCTATAGGAGCCTCGAATGCACAGTCTGATATGAAGGATTAGATGGTGCAATGATGTCCACAACTAATCTATACACACACTTCAACACCTGGTTGAACTTCCTACAAATCATACCATCCGAATGCTTGAATCGGTTCATGCATTGTCTTTGCAATTATAGCACACCACACGTCCACAAAAATAAGACGAGTGCTTTTTTTTAATAAACTTCTAGAGATGACCATATGCCATAGTTGTTCACTCATGCATTATTATTGGTGGAGCTACGTATGCTTGGTTTGATTTGCATGGGTTAGCCAGAATCCAGCATCCCATTGCTCACTTCTTACTGCCGCATGTACCATGCATGGCAATGCTCCTTTCGACCAGTGCCCACATCCGTCCGTGGTTGGGTGTAACGGGTAGGAGGTTAAAGTAACTGAAACCTCGGGTCATGCCACCGCGCGCAACGCGAACGTACGACCACGGACCACTCCACTGCGTGACCGCATCAACGACCAACGTGACGAGGTCCTGGGCTGTTGGACGGTGGTGCGCTCAATTCAGCATGTACCCGGTGTCTGCTATTTATAGCCGGCACCCACTTCCTCCACTGGTCCAGTTAACGTCTCCCCGCCCATGCTTGATTGGGGTTACTATAATACACATCTATCTTATCTATAGATAAAATTAAAGACACTTTATATAATAGGTTATCTATATAGTTAGTTATATATAGTGGTCTTATACAATTAATGCGTTGTCTATACAATGATACGCACAGCAAAAAATTATCTATAAGACCGTCTATTAAATACTAGACAATATCTTTCTTTTTCCTTCTCTCTTCTTCACATAATCTAAAATCTTATATGATATAGATTTACATATAACTGACATGTATCATTATTGTTGGATCGAAAAACGGCGACAGAGAGGGGGTGAATGTCGTCTTTAAAAATTTTCCGCCCCCAAAGTATTCACGAGAATCTCAACTCAACAAAGAAATGAATTTGTCACGGCAAGGAAACTGAAAAAAATACATTGCCATGGCAAAGAAACAGCAATAAAAGTTGTCACGGCAGAGGATCAGCAAGATTTGCTGCCACGGCAAGGAAATTAGCTGCCACGGCTGCCACGGCAAACATACCGGATCAAAGTGCTGCCACGGCAGCTGCTGGCCGAGAAGAACTGCTGGAAACCAAAACCTGCTCTGAACTGAAAATTTCAGCTAGAAACGGTATCTATTTCAGCAAACCGAAAAACTGAGAATTTGCATGAAAACTATGAAAATGGTGGAATCTTTCCATACTTTTTGGCACAAAGCAACTCCAAAACATACTAAATAGCAAGAGGTCTTGGGAGAACAAAGAAATCAAACAAAAGACCAAGAATTTCAGATTTTCACAGAAATATGAAATTTTACCCGAGCTGACCCAAAAATCAAATTACTCCCCAACCTTTGATCCTTTGGCTATGAAACTTTGAGGATAGCTAATAGATAGCCTTTGGACTCTAGGTTTCAAATTTCAAGCTATCTCGCAAAGGGAATCAAGATTTCACCTCAAACCCTAGAAGGGAACAAATAGAACAGAGAGGGCTCAAAAACTAAATCTGGAATCAAATTCGGTTTGCTCTTGGGATTAAATAGCCAAATGACTTTTGAGCATCCCCCATGTCATAGCAACCCATTTTGGCACCTCCCAGCAACAAACCACAAGAAATCAAGAAACTCAAGAAATCATGCAAATGGGGCGTCGAAGAACAGAGAGCACGAACCGAAAATAAACCTCAGATTTCTTCATTCCAAACCACACAAAGGATTACAAGGAGTCCCGATACCACTGGACATTAGAACAGGGATGATTACAAAGGATTTCATCTACCTCTCCCTCTCCATCTCAAGAACACACACTACATACTTGCTTGGAGAAGGAGGAAAACACACACCAGGAGGGGATGAACGTGGGGAGTCAGCCCTGCTGCCCTCAACCACTAAAGACTAAAGGAAAACCACCTCCTAAAGCCTCTTTTGACTAGAGTTAACCCTAATTCTCTCCAAAATCTATGAGGAGGCATGCATTCCCTCCAACCTATTTATAGCCCTTTGTTAACGGGTCTCCAACCCGTTACGCCGGCTAAATCCAACGGAGCCCGCTCCCGCTTGTGCAGCCTCACGAAATTACCGATTCACCCCTCCTGCACCTTCCGGGAAGCTTCCGCGCTCCTTGTCGTCCAAGCCTCGCAACCACCTCAAGTCTCCGCCGTCTATGACACATCCCGACCGTTCTGACCTCAACGCCACCTGCGCCTAGTCCGGTCACCTCGTGTCTCGCCACGACTCCGCCTCGACGTCCTGCAGCCAACACAGACAAGAAACACATCAAATAGCACCGCTCGACACATGAAAGCATAAGTAGCATAAAAACATCTTACTTACCCATGATGAAGTTCAAACCTGTCAAATCAACATAATCTGCATTCTAACCACTTTGACTAGGTTTGATCAAGTCCGACCGAGTCCATTGCGCCACGCAACGACATGGTCCGACCACACAAACCAAACTCGACTTACCTAAAAACCGATGTCAATTACTCATCACACATACGGGATGACCACCACATGGTCTCTCAATTATTCATTGTAAGTGCCCTTGCCTCTCAGCCCGAGCCGACCCTCATTTCTCCCTTACCAGGTACCAGCCCCACACAATTACCCACCAGCTGGGCCAACTCGCGGCGGTGCCCCACAGGCCCAGTCCCCAGGCCTCACTGCCGCGCCCTGCTTGCCTTTCCCTGCACCCTGGGCTTGCCTACTTGCCACGCCAACTCGCCAAGACCGAGACACCTCATCCCGTCGGTCTGCCCTGACGCCCGTAGCCTAGGGCGCGCGCCGCGTGCACCGGCATGGTGGCATGCCACGCGCCGATTGTCTCGTCCCGCCCGCCGAATCTGATCCCCGCACGGCCCATGCCGCGAGCGGCGTGCCAGGCAGCTACATGCGTCAATCCGTGCACCCGTCCAACAGTGCTCGACCACGGCGCATTGGCAACTCGGTCGTACGGTTGCTTTCTTGTGTTTCTATTGGCCGGGATGTTTTTGTTAAAAATAAATAGTAGTAGTTCAAAAATTGCTTTATAAAAAAGAGATGAGTGGTGGAAAAAGGGAAGAAAAAAATACATATATGAGATGGAAGTGAACGAAGTAGGATGCGTGATGCACCTATGATCCTCTATCTTATCCTTGAAGTGAGACCGGAGTGAAAAAGTGAAAAAATCACTTTAAAAAACTAGATATTTATATCAATTTTTAGCTTTTTTAAACTAAAGAAAAAACAGAACCTAATAAGAATACATCCTTTATCTAGCGCCTAGTTGGCAGCACAGACAGCGACCACTGGACTAATAGACCGAGAGCCGGATTTGGTGATGGCATGGTATACACATGCCATGGGCGTCCGCGTGCCGGCGCCGCCAATCCGCTCCGGTGGTATATTTTTTCCTATTTTAGCCTTTATTTCATTCTATTTTTTAAAAAATGATTCTTGCTAAACACTAATTACAGAAATAGCCCTCTCCGCTTCAATAGGTTTGAGGATGAACATGTCGACACCAGCCTTTCTGGCGCTAATAAAAGAGGTAGATATCGACTATAGGTTGTGATCATTTGGGTTTCAACTTCTGACTTTCGGCTTATTTTTTACTATTCATAAATTTCGTCTTTTTCTAAACTTTTAGCTTTTTATTGAGCTTTTTTGCCGGTTCTTTTTTTCCGTATGTGTTTGTATTGTACGTAATGGGCTAACATATTTTTTTATTTTTTTTAAAATTTAATTATGCTAAATAAGCCTCTTGTCATCTACAGTATTTTTTCAGCCAACTACAGTACTTTTCAGCCATAAACCACCAAAAAAAGCCGAAACGATAACATCTCACTGCACCAGCGTAGTCCAAACCTCAAGGCCAGTCCTTCTGGAACGTCCTTAGTTCTAACGCAGAGAAAAATGGTTATTCCCCGAATTAGTTTCCAACAAGAATCAATTTTGGAAAATAGAAACAGAAAAGGCCAAAATAGGGAGGGGGGAAAAGCTCGCTGCGATGCGAGAGATGGAGCCCAGATCGAGCGCCTGTGATCTGAGACAAATTTGGGTACCCCATGGATGGATTATGCTCGTGAATTCCGAAAGCTCATTTCTTGAGTTCCGAATCTGATGTTTCGTGGTTGAGCAATCTGTTGCATGATCCACCTCCACAATTAATGATGGATTCAAAATTTCCGTAAAATAACGCAAATCAATCTCACTTGCACATAAACAAATTAAAATCCTAGTTTTCCAGACTAAAATTATAGTCCAATTGTTTAAAGCAAAACACATAGTGAAAAATGCCAGTGCTTGTTGCAAATATCTTGCGAACTGCTCTCCCCTTTGACCTTCAGTTCAACCCAAGTTTGCCACGCCCTGGGTGTCCTAACAGTAAACATCCGATACTATCACATTCAAATGTGGATAATAAAAGCATTCAAAATGGACAGCTCCAGTATTTTCCCATGTATCTCATCATTACAACACAGGGAAGGCAAAACAAAAGAACAAACGCTTCGAACACGTACGCGAGCTAGCGAGTGTATCTGTCTCAAAAAGCTCCAAGGCACACAGCGCAAAAGATCTGAAACAGGAGACACTCGGAAGCGAACAAATCGAGTGGAGAACTGGTGATTGCCCCGGGATGCTACATAGGTTGGTGTAACTGAATCTTCTGTTTTGATATTTACGGTTGCAGCTCACGAGCACTATCCATGGCTTCTTGAAAACTAGATACGGCTTTGTCGTACATCAGAAAACCCATGAACCAGAACTCGTGACCTTCAACTGAAACAACCTGAATATACTTTTCAGCAGGATTTACTTGGCTCACTGAAGGATTAGCTGATCTTAGTTGATGCAGAGGAATGACCACCTGTTTTTGAAAAGGCAGAGGAACGTTTTAACATGATGGATGTCTCTTAAAACATCTACCGGTAATTAAAAATAAACCTACATCAAACAGCCATTGTGGCTAAAGTTACGGAGTAGATATTAGAAGCTAATGAACATCATCTCCTAAAGAGAGGAATGGCAATATAAGCACTGTGAACATACCAGATTCAACTTGTAGTTCTATAGGCATCATTTTTACAGTTCAGAGCAAAAGTTGTTCATAAATGAGTCAGGCTGGGCAAGTAATCAGACATTGATTGTCTACTTTTGCTTTATCTTTCCACAACATAAAATTAAAGGTCACTAACTATTCTTATTCCCTAAATAAACCAATGGCAGTTTTGCCCCATTCTAATAAAAGAACCAAATTCCTGTGGTAAGTTACACTTCACAAAATACAGGAATACAAACTACAACAATTCTGAGACTTGGCTCATAGGCACAAACCAATAAAAAACATGATGAAGTGAAGTGCAAAAGGAAGATTTGACTTCATAAGCAGTACATAAATGCTACAAGTGAATAACCCTTACCTTGTAGTAACTCCATTCAGTTTTATTTCCAGCTTTGTAAGAAAGAGGGTTGTCACTGCAGAATGCAATTTTAGCTGTAGAAATGTACAGAACTCCCATGACAGGACCAGCAGATGTTGATAGGTAGCATGCATAAGATATTTTCAGCTGCTCATCTGGAAGAACCTCAAAAGTCTGCTTAAATATTCTTTCATAGCCACCTTCCGCTAGGACTTTAGTTCCTTGAGCAAGCCGTCCCATAGCAGCTTCAGTAAAACTAGGTCCTGTCTTGACTGTTAAGGAAAAAAGGTGCATTCTCAGATATACAGGAAAGAATGTTAAAAGTGAGCTGGATGCTGTTGCCAGTATGTTCTGCCTTTTCAACAGCTGTGCAAAATTTTAGGTTAATACAAGATCCTGCATAACATTGGGTTGGCCATGTACAGAAGGCAAGATATTTTCAACTTACACCGAATGACCTTTAGGGCTCTCAATTTTTGCATAACAATAATGAATTATCTGCAGTGTGCCTGAGTCATCATTTCAATGGATCAAGCTAACTAATTTGAAGTAACTAAATTTAGAAGGTTCATTACAGGGCACAGATTAGGATCTTCACTTGGAGGAATAATTGATTGCTTAGAAGGCTTGCAGCTTCTGTGACAATTGTGCACCCAAATGTATGACTTTTCGAATTCTCCTAGAAGTATAGTTGATGTTAGAAGGTTTGCTGGTTATAAGACAAATTGGCATCAAAATGTATCATTGATTCTATGAAGTTAGGTATTTAGCCCTAACCACCAAACCAAATGGTTGGTACCTAAAAGGTAAGAGCAAATCTAATGTCATCAGATTTCTCCCAAAATGATCCTTTCCATTTTACCTAATGAATATAATCTAATTGCATGCGAACAACAGTCTAACACATGCATTTGCTGATTTGCATTGGTGAACTGGGTGGTTAAGTTTCTAATCTTTAATGCTATTGTGGCCATTCCATCAGTAGAAACATCACAAAGTTAGAAAACAACAAGGCGGAGTGGCTAAACAGAAGAAACACAAAAATTAGCTTCTTCTAATCCATGAATGATTAAGGATACAAAAACTAGCTTCTTCCTCTACATGAATGATAAGCATACTGCATATTAGAATTTACTATGGATATTCAATAATTTGAAAGATGAAGAAGGTCATCAGTATAATTATAAGATTTAGGGAAACTGGGCACAAAATTAAAAGTTTTAGACACTAGTAATTAGTAAACTTACAAAAAAATGCCAAGCCTATAAAATAAGAATAGAAAGCTACACCAAATGTTCAGGTACTTCTGATTTCAGGCCAAAGATACTCATCCTGCTGCCCCAGCTCTCAAATTCTCACAAAATTCTTGAAGGGATTTAACCTAAGGTTTTACTTTACAACTTTATCTGTACTCCTTTCTTTTCTTTGATCCTCATAAAGCTAAAAGCCTAGAACCTTGGCCCATGGTACGCAACACGTGCCCCTCAAGAACCAAATCTGACAAAAAAACAAAAGAAGGAAGGTTCCCTCAGAAACACAGGGGATTGGGGTGCTGCGATCTCACAGTGCTGCCACGTGTCGCGGCTGAGGCTCTCGACCATCTTGGTCGTCTCCCCCACCGACTTCCCCCACCTCGACAGCGTCTCCTTCATCGCCTCCACCGCGCCTGGCCCCCCCAAAAAAAAGCCGAAACAGAATCAGAACCAAAATCCACTTCCAATTCAACAACGAAGCGAGTCCAGCAAGCCGAATCAGCGGGTTACCCTTGGACGACGAGGAGGCGGGCCCGCGGGAGACGTACTGGCTGAACTCCGCGGCGGCGGCGGCCGGCACGTGGGTGGGCGACTCCGACGTCAGCTGCTCGCTCCACGTGACTGTCTTCTGCGCCTGCGCCGGCGCGGGCGGCAGCGGATCGGCCGCCTCGGGCGCCGGAGCTGGCGTTGGGGCAGGCGGGGCCGGGGAGAGATCGGATGCAGGCGGCTGCGGGCCGTCGGATTTGGGCGCGGCGGGGGAGTCGGCAGCCGGCTGCATCTTGGGCTCTGGCCTCTGGGCGCTCCCGAGAGAGAGGAAGGAAACGGAGAAATGGGTTGGGCGTTTCGGTGCGGAAGGGGGGTTTGGCTTTGCTGGCTACTAGTGGTGGGGTCAAACCTAGTGATGGCCAATGGATCGGGTTTTATCGTGCCCATATGTGGTTTGCTACTGTTGTCTCGGTATAAACACGATACCATCCGTTTAGCGTGTGGGCCGTGTCGGTATGGCTCAGTGGACCGTGTCATATCTGGACCGAGAGGACAGTATTTCAGACCAGCACAGCATAGCCCGATAATGGTAGTGGGCTGTGTCGGCACGACCCGATCTATTGAAAATAGCTGTTTTCTGGTTTTTTTATCATTTGGGTGTAAGAAATTCTAAAAAATAGCAAAAAAAATGAAAAATATGGAATTTTCAATAAATAGGGGGGCATCTGGTCTCTATTATTCACACCTCAAACCTGACTCTCGTCGCTCTGTTTAGCTATGAAAAATTCGGTAGTGTTTGTGCAAATTTAGCAAAATTAGTGAGAAATTTGCGCGAAATTTAGAAAATTCAAAAATCTTCAAAGAATTTTCTGAGAGCTGCAGAAGAGGTAATTGTGTTGTCTTATATTAATTTTTTGTTATTATTTGTTGATTCAATAGTAAGTTAATTGTTCTTTATTATTTCAATTTACGGTTGATTCAATGGAGAACTATGTTTTTCAACTCTCCGAATTTGGCCTCTCGGCGGAGGATATGCAATCTTTTCAAGAATGATATCCATCCGTGGAAGGTCCACATCCACAACAAACTGGAGAGCTAGAAGAAGTGACGGCCCCCGGTGGCGTAGGGTCCAAGCGACCCATTTTCTGCTGGCTCAACACGTGCATCTACAACCCATAGCACGGGTGCAAAAAGAACAAGAGCTATTACATCAGAAGTTTAGAACGATTTTGACAAGAAGTTCAAGACCGGCGATGAAGAGAATTCGGTGAGGTATGCTGTTTATAAAATTTGTGGTAATAAATTATCTGCAAAATCTTCAGGTGGGACGGGTCACCTGCAACGGCATGCTGCAAGCTGCAAAAGAAAACAAGGAATACAAATGCACTAAACATAGCTGCAATATAACCTCGACAGCTCGGTACGTACTTAGGAGTACAACCCAGAGGTAGCCCGGGAATCTCTTTATAGATTAATTGCTTATCAAGATTTACCTTTAAATAAATTTTGCTGAGTCGGATGCTTTTCAAAAATATATTAGGACTGCTCATAACCCTTGATTTAGTATTGTATCTAGGTAAACCACAATTAGAGATTTAATTAAATATTATAATAATTATCATGAAAAATTGAAAGAAATGTTTCATACCTGTACATTCTCTATTGCTTTAACATCAGATATATGGAGTGGTAGGGCTAGAGAGGATTATATTAGTGTTGTTGCTCATTATGTTAATGATGACTGGTAATGGAAAAAAGAATTGTAGGATTTAAATTAATAAATGTTTCACATACTGTTGAAAAATATTGCAGAATGCATTATTAAAGTTGTAGAGGATTTTGGCCTCACGGACAAGATTTTTCTATAACTTTAGATAATGCAGCTGCAAACATTAAGGCTATAGAAATTCTTACTCCTTTGTTTAATACTTATGCACAATCTTTCTTACTGCATCAATGTTGTGTTGTCATATTATTAATCTTATTGCTAAATCTGGTTTAAAATGATTAAATGCTTGTATTGATTCTTTTAGGGATGCAATTTCATATATTAATTGTTCTAACTAATGAATAGCCGCATATAAGAACTTTTGCGTAACAATGAACGTCCGTCCTAGAAAATTTGGTTTAGACATGCCTGTTAGATGGAACTCTACTTACCTTATGCTTAAATATATATTGCCATATAAGAGCACCTTATATGTTTTCCTTCACACCCAAGGTCATCAATCTCGTAGCTACTCTAGTAAAACCCAAGTTAGAGACACTGAACTTACTTAGGATGGTTTGGTTTTTGGTGAAAAAATATTTTCTTTTTTAGAACTTTTTTTTATAAAACTACACTTTGTTTTTATGAATTATACTCTCCAACCTCTCCTCTAATTATTCATAACATTCTTGAAATTGTCACTCACCTAAATGCTTTTGAAAATGATCCTGTACTATAGGATGTTTTAGTTGCTATGAAAACTAAGTTTTTAAAATATTGGAGGGAAATTCCTATTTTATATGCATTCACATTTATTTTGGATCGTAGAGTCAAACTCTAAGAATTTATAAGTGTATTACAACTTTTAAGTGATGTTACCGGTTTAGATTATTGTATATACTATAGAGTAGTTAAGGATAAATTATATGAGGTATACAAGAAATACAAAAATAAGTTTGGGTCCGTGCGTTTGAAAAGTCCCCAATAGCTCCTAGCACCTCTAGGGGGAGTATGTAATGGGCAAGATTTTTTGTTCTTCCTCTAGAAATTCTTGTGCAGGTACACATTGTAAGATCGAGGAGGCCGACTAGAGGGGGGTGAATAGGCGGTTTTAAAATTTTCTTTTAAACTACTACCAAATTTATAAAGCGGAAGAGTGAACTATTTATTTTTCACAAGTAAGACCTAAAACATATAAATTTGACTAAGTGCACCAATGAAATGATTCTAAAACAATACAAGCAATCCTAGGAATAACAAGTGATCTAATCAATTCAATGAATGTAAATACTAGAATTAATTGCTAGAAGGTAAATTGAGCACAAGATAACAAACCGCAATGACACTTGATATTTTTACCGTGGTGTTCGGAAACTTGCCGGTTTCCCCTAGTCCACGTTGAGGTTAGTCCGAACGGATCAGACCGGCTCCACGAATTAAGCTGAAACACCTCGTATCCACTAGTGGTAGCTCTTTCCCTCTCCGGGTAGGTGAGCTCCAACCTTCACAACTTTGCCGGGTCTTCTCACAACCTTCTTTGAGAAGATCACTGCGCACGACGCCTCCAACGCCGTCTCGAAGTTGGCAAACTCCAAGAGTAACAAGTCTATGACTCTCACTTGAATGAATCAAGAATCGCAGCTCAATAGACACTAAGTCCATTACCAAGTGCAACACATGCACTAGGTTCACTCTTCTCACTCTCTAAGTGCAACACATGCAGAAAAAGTGAAGAAGACTTGCTCTTAGCTCAAGGAATGGGAGAATAGCACCAGTAACCTTCCCTCAACAGCCCTTAAGGGGGTATTTGTACACCTCCATCAAAAACTAGCCGTTGGAGGAAAGAGAGGCTGAAATCAGCCCGAGGGCCAGAACTACCGCCATTAAAATGGCTGGTACTTCCGCTCTCCCAACGGTTATAAAAACTAGCTGTTGGGCTGAAAAACCGGTCAGACCGCCATAGAAAACCCGGTCAGACTGCTGGGACCGGTCAGACCGCCCTCAGAAAATCAACCGAAGTCCCTCTTTGGAAAAAAGCTACCGGGCAAAAAGCGGAACTACCGCTGGCCGGTCAGACCGCCGTTACCTGGTCGATCAGACCGCCAGTTACACGCCGGTCAGACCGCCGGCCTCAGGCCGGTCTGACCACCCACTATAAACCGGTCTGACCACTGGAGCGGTCAGACTGCCTTCGACCCGGCTGAAATCAACTTGGCCTGTCTGACCGCCCGCATAAGGCCGGTCTGACCGCCACCTTTGAAAACAGCTTTTGAACAATTGATTTCAATGCATATTTCTCGTCGACCTTGCACACAAAGCTTTACAAGACATAGAAATATACTTTTAAGATCAACAAGTGATTTCCAATAGATCATAGAATGTTTCCGCAAACATCTTTTGGAATCACATCACCGGAAACAACATGGACTTAACCAAAATTCAAATTTGCGTTTTCACACTTAAGGCACATGTATCAATAATATTTGCATGAGCTACAATCATTTGAGAACACATCTCAAATATTAGCGTCATGCCTCAAGGAGGGGAAATAACATGGACTTCGACATGTTGCAAAACACATTCGCAAACATTAAGTCACGTGTCTGTAGGAGCCCAAATTATACAATCTGGAATCATCTGTGATTCCACCGCACTATTCCCTGGATCAGTAGATAGTGCTCACAGATTACAGTTCTGAATATCAAAAGTACATATCAAGCGGAAGCGTAAACATAATAGTAGACTTACACATGGGCCGATTAGGCCGAAATCAATAAATTGCATCAGCAGAATGAAGCACACAAGTGGGACCTTCATGACATGCCCACAGGCAGCCAACTGGAGGTTCGCGACCTAGCCCTTGACATTTTCATCTTCTCTGCCAGCTTGTCCAATCTTGTTACTGAGGCGAGGTGATTTGATTCCTGATTCTGAATTTTGTCGCAAAAGCGAGTGTGAGCACTCCAACCCCGTGCTCCGCGAGCCAATACACAGAATGCAAATAAATAGTATGCATGGTTTATCAAAGGAGAGGCTCGGGTTATTTTATTTGCCATAAAACGCGTTTAGTAGTATTTCTATTATTATATCATATTGTTGTTTTTGTGACCTAAAGACTCCTCACCGCAAATGACATCATTGACTTAATCCACCAAAGACTCACGCTCTTTATTAACTGCTGTCTAAGACTCCCAACAGCGATTGCCATAATTGACTTAATCCACCGAAATTACACTTCCTTTATTGAGTGCTCTCTAAACTCCAAACAACATGTGTCATCCTCTATTCAATCCACCGATCATATTCTTTCTGTATTGGTTGTTATTTAAGACTCCAAACAGCAAGTGACATTATCCAATTACTCCACCGATTATACACCTTCTATATTTATTGCTGTCTAAAACTACAAACAGTGTGTGACATTATTTAGATAATCCACCGATCAATTGTTGCTTAAAACTCCAAACAGCTAGTGACATCATCTATCTAATATCATTTGATTAATCCACCGAGCACACACTTTCTATATTGAGTGCTGTCTAAAACTCCAAACAGCGAATATCATCAATTATACAATCCACCAATATCTTTTGTATTCCAAAATTCCTATCAACCCATTCCTTTTGCTATTGATCCACAACCACAATTTGCTCTTACAATAATCAACCTTATTTTCTCATTATCTATTTCTAACTAACCCACTAGTGTACCTCCACCAAGAATATCATTGATCAAGCCTACGATTCAATATTATATATCCACCAAGAATAGCATTGATCAACTCTACGATTCACCATTATATATCCACCAATAATATCACTAATCAAGAATTATAATCCAATACTTGTATTATTCCTCCAAATTCCGAAGATTCAATTAGATCATTTATCTAGCCTATCTATTCAACTGGACCCTACTAATTTACTTCTCCCAGAGCCCACACTATCATTTCCTATTCATGATCGACCTGAATCCACCAATACCTTTATGGGCATACTACAAACATCCATCTCCTTTACTTACGACCCTGTTTATTCCACCCATATTTTATTTTGTAAGAATAGAAATGCCACTATTTGAAATACAATACATAAAATTTCCTGAGACCTAGCAGCTTTGGAACAAAACATAATGTTCAAGGAATATTAACATGATTTTCCATACATATGGCATCACACCATATGCCTAATATCACCATAATTTTTACATACATATGGCATCACACCGTATAACATCTTTTAGTGTTATAGCCGCTTAACTTACCACTGGGACGACACTCAGGACAACTCAAATCAGGGCTTTCCGCTGCCCTCCACTTTTCCATTCCCACCCACAAAGTTTTTGAAATAGAACTATATCTAGTTAAGTTCCCATGTCCGCCCTTGACCGTGGGCACGTCTATTCGAATAGTTTTGACTCTGCAGAGTTTGCACACTTTACCCACAAGAGACAGCTTACTCGTTGCCCTACACGATTCCTTAGACGTGCAGTTGAGCCAACCATCACAGTAACCGTTCAAAGTACCTCGCCCCTTCCATCATCTCACCCCTATGAGCTTGTCCCGCTTGCGGCAGGTCTCATAGGTTGTGCGGGAGTTCCCCTCCTATGCGCCTAGCAGCTGGCTACCCACACTGCTAGCACGCCGCAGAAGAACTTCACCCTCTGCGGGTGTCCCGTTCAAGCCGTCACCCAGACCACCACTTGCACTACCTCACCTTCTCCACCTATGATGATGACTTTCAGGGTCCGGTAAATCTACTAAGCCAAGTTGTACTTTACAGACTTGTGGTTGCACTTGTTTTACACGGGGGGTCATGACAAGATTCAGTCCTTAGGGTTATCTGGGCGGTTCTACCACAAACCACACTCTCGTGCACCCCTGCACCATACCCACTGCTACAGACAGCCCTGTCACAGACGGTTCGGAACCGTCATCACAGACGGTTCCTGAACCGTCAGTGTTTAGGTGTCAGTGATAGTTGGTGGTTATCACAGACGGTTCCCGAGCCGTCTGTGATAACTCACATTACAGTCGGTCTTTATTACTAACAGTCTGTGATAGACGAGTATCACAGACGGTTCTTTATAAAAAAACCGTCTGTGATAGTCTCGTATCACAGACGGTTTTTATAAAAAACCGTCTGTGATACGAGACTATCACAGACGGTTTTTTATAAATAACCGTCTGTGATACTCGTCTATCACAGACGGTGAGTAATAAAGACCGTCTGTGATATACACAATATCACAGACGGTTTTTATTACTAACCGTCTGTGATATGTGTATATCACAGACGGTTAGTAATAAAGACCGTCTGTGATATCATTCACACCACAGACGGCACTCTTTGAAACCGTCTGTGATATCTGTGATATTGTATCACAGACGGTTTTTAACAACGAACCGTCTGTGATACCAAGTGCATCGTCCATTTAATTTGCTATTTTTTGGCTAGCCTCAGGATATGCTAGCCATGCCCTCTAAAAGCAAGCAAGCAAGCAGATTACAGATAAATGACAGATATAAGTTGATTGCAACTCATAGTAAATTACAACAAAATTCGATACACAGATGAATGTAACAAACGGCCAGCAGATCAAATACATATATAGAATGAAAATCGTTACACAAAATCTGACAAATGAATTCAATTGAAGGAATTGTTTGATTTGTACAGTTGAACCCATTGTTTCAATATCTAATTATCACCATTGCCGGCGTGGAACTCTCCCCTCTTATTTATGACCTCTGCTAGCAAGAATTGGGAGATGATTGCACGAATCTCGACGAGATTGTCAAGATCATATGCACTTTCGTCGAAGTGCACCCGCTGTCACTAGGAGCAATGTTAAGTCATTAATTAGCATGTGTGTGTAATATAAATACATATATATAATCAGAAAGTAATAATTATTGGAAGGCCTTGACAAACCTCTGGATCATTACCCATGATTTCCTTCATATGGCGGCAAACGTAGAATCCACATACGTTGCCCTGTAGCTGCTGGTGGCACTGCAAAAATAGAATTACATACATCGGTATTGTCAATTCTAGAGGCATTATAACAAAGTATGATATAGGATTGTTGTGTTGTAGCAGGTACCGGAAATCGCGTGTTGTGTCGTAGCGTGTCACTGGATTTGTCGTGTCTTCCTCCTTGGGCAACATAATCGGCAAATGCCCTACGTGATTCAAAAAACTTAGCCTCGGCCGTGGCAAACAAAAGAAATATTACAATAGAGTTATGTATGGAGGAAATGAGTTTACCTATTAAGTACTTCTTGCACACGACTGAAGTCGTGGTTGCTCCTAAGGAGGGAATCAAGGTATATTACCTTGCTCCACTTTGGTACAATCACAATCAAAATCCAGTGATTCCTAGTCATATGTGTCGCCATAGTGATTAATCCTAAGTTCATGCTACATGTAAAGTACAAATGAAACATATGTGTGGCAACTAGTGAAGCACTTACCCTTGGTTGAAGGGTACCATGACGTACTCCTTGTCGGTGTGAGCAATCAATCCCCTCGTTATGTAACCTTGCACGAAAGATGCATCTTCGTTGATAGATTGCTCAGAGACCAAGTGAGGGTCGAGGAAACCCACCGGTCGTCGCGATTGCTGGGCTTGTTGGATCATGTATCTATACATAAAGAAAGAGTAATGACATTTATCTGTATAACGTGAATGTAGAACTTCATTGTACAGTACACTTACAGTGTTCAGCATCGTAGAAGTGAGGCGTCGAGTTCGTCGAGATTGAATAGTAAGAATAAATCTTCGAATGTCACGACGATGTAGCCCAAGTCGTGGAGGAAATGCATATCGTTATATTTCACAGTGACTGCACTCTGCCGGTTTGGCTTCGTGTTAGACTTCTCCATGTACCAGGCGTGCAATCTATTGCAAATCATACCAAGCTGGCGTAATTGTGAATCGGGCACCAACGACACTCCTAGAATAAACTTCCATGGCACGGGACCCAGCTTAATTTTCTTCGCATGAGCCTTGGAGGCCTTGGAGCCTCGCTTATGATATGTTCTCGGTGGCGTCTCGGCGGGAGCCGATGCAACAGACTTTACTGGATTTGGAGGTGGAGCCACCGGAGCCGATGTGCCAGGTCCAGGGCGACGTCCCTCTTGAGCCACTGGATCTGAAGATTGTGGCACGGACATGTCGAGGACGATGTCCCTCTTGGGCCACTAAATGAATGTGTGAACGGCATCCCCTAATGTCTTAATCTCTTCATTTGGGGGCTTCTCAAGAGGGACGCTCTTAAAAATATCATTAATCATGTCCACCTGGACCTTTATGAAACCGGTGTCTACTTGTACACCGTGCACCAGCGTCCCTAGCAGCAATGGATACACCATGCCGCGCCCAGCGTCAACGGGAATAGAACCAACAAGCTTGACTTTGATGCTGCAAGGCATGGGCTCCTACATAACGATACAAGATGAGTTAAGGCGTCCACCAGAGAGATCTATGTACCATTCTAAAGAGGTACATTACCTGAATGTCATCAATATGTAAGTGGGCGTCGCTATGTTCAGAAATTGGTGTGGACGCGCAGCTACTGCGACGTTGAGGGGGACTGGGTACCGCAGTAGTAGGAGTGGGTTGCGATTGGTTGCGAACGTCTCTCAATTCTTCCCGCAACAAATCTATCTCTCCTCGAAGTGAGGCAGTCTGCTCTTGAAGTGAGGCAGATAGTTGTTCCTCAAGTTGAGCACGAAGCTCCTGTTTTATTTGTTCGCTATGGTACGCCTTGGATCTCTTGCTACTCCTATATGTCTCGGAGTAATATGGAAATCCGTGCCTCCAAGGTACATAAACCCCCATGCCTCGTGTGCGACCTGGGTGCTCCTTGTTTCCTAAGGCCTGTGATAGTAAATCTATCTCCCTATATTCTTCAAAGGAGCCACGAGAAGATTTGGTAGTCAATGATTGCTGCAAGAGGCAATTAATCATGTTATTTTTGAACCCATGAAGTTCAAGAGGTGTTAACAACTATGTTGTTTAACATATTTTACCAGGCGTTGGGACACTTCCTCATCTGCGGGGTTTTTGAAAGAGACACCCGAAGATGTGGTTGATGACCTCGCTCTTAACCAGTTTCGAGCGCGCTCGTTTGCGATCCCGGCAAATGGCGGAGAGGCCTCCGATCGGACTGCGACCTCATCCTGCATCCTCCATTGCAGGATTTTACCCGCGTACCCAGCAGTGCCAAGTCTGTGAGGGTGCGTGTTTTGTGCCTAGAGAGCCTTGCGCGTCGCACTTTGTTGTTCAAATTCGGTCGTCGTCTTCATCTGCACAAAGGCCTCCCATGTTTCCGGCGACACAAAAGGATACTTCGTGAAGGGTGTGACATCCTCGGACACGTACTTCGTCACAAGAGTGCTCTTAAAATTCTTCCATGCTTTTCCCATCGCGAGGAGCGCCTGCCGTTGCACGAGTCCCTGTACTTCTGCTGGGATCTCGAACGAATTTGTAATTTCCTCCCATAGCTGATTTTTGTGATCCTTTGTCAAATCTTTCCAGCTTGCTATGGTGATGGGGACCCGTTGCCTTCCAATTATCCCACAGGTAGTCCAAAATGATGACGCTGTTTTCGTCGGTTCTAGAGGGACCCCATTCGAAGAGACCACCGTGATGGTCATTCGGCCCTCTGGCCTTTTCGATACTCCTCGGCCACGCTTAGTTTTCGCAATCTTGGGAGCGTGAGACCCAGATGACGACGACGAAGACTGTGTGGACGCCATCTCTCTTCTAAGAAAAAACTAACTGCAGTGAGCTATGGTCCCAGCTTGTCAAAGTTCTATAAATCAAGTGACACAAACCAGTGCATCAAGTTCATTGAACAAGATACACTGGAGTGTGTCACTTGCTTTATGCCCTTAACGATTAACTAACTGCAGTGAGCTATATATGGGCCTTCCAACATGTGAAGCATATAACATGTGAAGCATATAACATGAGCATATAACATGTAAAGCATATAACATGTGAAGCATATAACATGTGAAGCATATAAAATAAAATACATGTGAAGCTCGGAGGGAGCGGCGTCGGGAGGGGCGTCGGAGGGGCGTCGGGAGGGACCGGCGGCGACGGGAGGGACCGGCGTCGGGAGGGACCGGCGGCGTCGGGAGGGAGCGGCGATGGGAGGGACCGGCGTCGGGAGGGACCGGCGTCGGGAGGGACCGGCAGCGTCGGGAGGGAGCGGCGGTGGGAGGGACCAAAACCTAGCTAGCAGGAGCGCTGCAGAGTGGAGACAAGAGACTGTGCGAGAGCGGACTCCGCAGACCTAGCTGCGGGTATTTAAAGATAAGCTATCACAGATGGTTCCTTACACGAACCGTCTGTGATAGTGCTATCACAGACGGTTCAATAGATATAACCGTCTGTGATATGCATATTATCGCAGACGGTTCTGTAGATATAACCATCTGTGATATGCATATTATCACAGACGGTTCTGTATATATAACCGTCTGTGATATTCATATTATCACAGACGGTTATATCGATAGAACCGTCTGCGATGTGTTATCACAGACGGTTTCTTTTGATAAACCGCCTGTGATAGTTCACTATAAATACCCTTAGCTAGCTAGGTTCCTATGTCATTTTACAATTACAATATGGAACATAGATACATTTATGAAAAACGCAAGCATAACCATAAATATAACTATTTCTTAGTTCCTTAGTCATTTTACAATTACAATGGAACATACATACATTTATGAAAAACACTAGCATAACCAATATCATTTATTACACTTTGGCTATATCATTTTAAATAAAGCCCTTCACGATGATTGACACGCATATAGCTTGCTTCATCGCCTTGTTCTTCCTCGAGCCTGATGCTGTCTCCGAATGGAGGCAAATCATCAAATTGATTGTACTCCTCCTCATCCACAACATTCTCAACCCCGACAATCCTTCTTTTTCCCTGAAGAACTACATGGCGCTTCTTATTTGCCGGGTCGGTTACATAAAATACTTGAACAACTTGCCTCGCGAGTATGAATGGTTCATATTTGTATCCTACACATTCGAGGTCCACGGTAGTGACGCCGTACTTGTCAACCTTGACACCCCGTGGGAGTTGGACCCAACGGCACCGGAATAAAGGAATTTTAAAAATTACGTAGTCAAGCTCCCAAATCTCCTCTACAACCCCGTAGTACGAGCTTGGGCCAGCGGTACTGCCGTGCGCATCATAGGCATCTATGCGGACACCTGAGTTCTGCACTGTGCTCTTTCTATCTTGATCTGTTGTATAAAATGTGTAGCAATTAATGTCGTATCCTTGCCATGTCACAATTGTAAATTTTGGCCCTTTTGCCAACCATTGTAGTGTTTCACTTGACGACCTCCTAGTCAATTGCGCCTTGAACCATTCGTTGAACTGACGGTTGTGTTGTCTCGTGATCCAAACTTCTGACTGGCCTGCATTCTCCTGACGTAGCATGTCCTTGTGCTCTTCAATATATGGGGTCACTTCAGTCATGTGTTGTAAAACCATGAAATGGGCTTGAGCATACGTATTTTGATCCGGAGTTATTGCTTTCCTCCCGATAGTCCCGATACCCTCTAGCCTCCCCTCGTGACGAGATAGAGGTACACCTATCGGCTCTACCTAAGCCATGTAGCCGATGCAGAATTCAATCACCTCTTCTGTTGTATAGCCTTCGATGATGCTACCCTCTGGTCGAGATCGATTGCGTACATAGGACTTCAGAATTCCCATGTACCTCTCGAAAGGGTACATATGACGTAGAAATACGGGGCCGTATATTTTTATCTCTTTCACAAGGTGGACAATGAGATGGACCATGATATCAAAAAATAATGGAGGAAAATACATCTCTAGATGACATAGAGTTGTCACCATCTAGGTTTGCAGAGTATCTAGTCCATCCGGATCAATGACCTTCTGAGCAATTGCCTTGAAGAAATAACATAGCCTTATGATTGTCACTCGAACCTTGTTCGGCAAAATACTTCTAATTGCAACAGGTAGCATTTGTGTTATTAGCACATGACAGTCGTGAGACTTCATGCCAATTAATTTTAAATGTTCCATGGAAACAAGTTTCTTCATACTTGTGGAGTGACCGGATGGAACTTTCACACCATGTAAGGACTGGCACAGTTCAGTTCTCTCGGACTTAGACAGAGTGTAGCATGCTGGGGGAAGGTACGTCCGGCCTTTATCGGTCTCTATCGGTGCTAACTCGGTCCTGATGTTCATAGCGACCAAGTCACGCCTTGCGTTAACACCATCATTTGTTTTATCAGGAATGTTCAGTAAGAGACCAATCAAACTGTCACATACATTCTTCTCTACGTGCATAACATCGATGCAATTGCGAACTTCTAAGTGCTCCCAATAAGGCAAGTCCCAAAATATTGACCTCTTTTTCCACATGTTCTTCCTCAATTTACGTCCCTTTCCAAACACAACATTTATATCCTTGACCATATCATACACCTATTTCCCGCTAAAAGGTCTTGGTACTGAGTCATCCTCTTTTTTTCTGTCAAATTGTTTCTTCATCTTGCGGTATGGGTGATACTTTGGAAGGAACCTACGGTGACGCATGTACACAGTTTTTCGCGAGTTGTTCAACCACACACTCTCGGTATAATCTAAGCAGTGCGGACACGCTTTGGCTCCTTTTATACTCAACCCTGACAGGTTACCAAGGGCAGGAAAATTATTAATGGTGCAGAACAACATGGCGCGTAGAGTGAAGTTCTCTCGTTTGCCCGCATCCCATACATGTACCCCTTCATTCCACAGTATTGCAAGATCTTCCACCAATGGGGCTACGAACACATCAATATCGTTGCCAGGTTGCTTCGGCCCTTGAATAAGTAGTGACATCAAAATATATTTCCGCTTCATACACAGCCAAGGAGGAAGGTTGTACATGCACAGAGTCACGAGCCAGGTGCTATGTCCGCTGCTCATGTTACCAAAAGGATTCATTCCATCTGTACTCAACCCAAACCTTATATTTCTCGGTTCCACACCGAAATCTACAAACATCCTATCGATGTTCCTCCACTGGGCAGAATCAGCAACATGTCTTATCATTCCGTCTTTCTTATGCTGCTCGCAGTGCCAACGCATCAATCTTGCATCCTTGCGGTTTGTAAATAAATGCTTCAAACGAGGGATTACAGGAAGATACCACATCACCTTAGCAGGAGGTCCTTGCATCACCTCGATGCCCTTTCCATCATCAGAGTCATTTTTACGCTTGTATCGGGATGCTTTGCACACCGGACAAACATGTAAGCTAGCATACTCTTTACGGTACATGATACAATTATTCCGACATGCATGTATTCTTTCTACTTCCATTCCTAATGGACAAAGAATCTTCTTGACTTGGTAGGTGGTTCTCAGCAACACATTTCCCGTTGGAAGCATGTCCACTAGGAGTAATAATGCCGTGAAACTCTTGTCGGACCAACCATTGCTTGCCTTCAATTTTAGCAGTTCTAGAACTGATGACAACCTCGTGTATTGCGGCTTGCAGCCCGGGAACAAAAGTTTCTCCGAGTCCTCCATCAAGCCCTCGAATTTACCAAACTCTCTCTCACTATAGTTCCCTTCTGCATCACGTAACATCTGATCCAGATTGTCATCCTGCGACCTATCCTCATGATCGAAAGAACAGTCCACAACTGGCATATCGTTGTCTCCCTCGACTATGTCATAACTACCTTCTTGTGTACTCTTCTCTTCACCGTGACTGGTCCAACATTTGTACCCTTTTCTGAAACCCCTTCGAATCAAGTGAGCTTCAATCTGCACTGAGTTGCTAAACATCTTGAGATTATCACAATCAATACATGGGCAATACATATATTTCATCCCCTTCTTCAACATATCCAGCTCGGCCGCCCTTCTAAAAGCAGACACGCCAGTAATGTACTCTTCACTCACATGGTTCTCAATATACATCCAACTTCGGTCCATCTACGCTACACAAGTGACAAATGGGTGTCAAAAATGATTATTACCCCTACTACTAACCTCTGATCAGATCACTAAGAATGTTAAGTAATTGAGTACTAATCTCTGATCAGATCACTAAGAATGTTAAGTAATTGAGTGTACTAACCTTTGATCAGATCACTAAGAAGACGGTGATATTTTTTCACCCCCAACTCCCTAAAGCCGGCCGCCATGCTCCACCGATGCAGCGCAATGAAGACAGATCGGTGTCGACATCCTTCAAGCAAGTACGCCAAGTAATTAATACTACGCAGAATATCACAGACGGTTCCAACCACAAACAGTCTGTGAAAATGACATATCACAGACGGTTCGTATTAATAACCGTCTGTGATACAAACAATATCACAGACGGTTCAAATATATAACCGTCTGTGATACAAATAATACCACAGACGGTTCAAATATATAACCGTCTGTGATAGTCTAACATTATCACAGACGGTTCTTAACACGAACCGTATGTGATGTCTATAATATCACAAACGGTTCGCAATACCAACCGTCTGGGATTTATGCGTATCACAGACGGTTCGTAAATAGAACCGTCTGTGATAGTCCTTCACAGACGGTTTACATTACAAACTGTCTGTGATAGTTCACATAGCATCCGAGGCACATCCGAGGCTTGCTGCTGTGTCTTGAGGAATGCCAAGAGCTGGTCTTCAGATGTGGCATTCCTCAAGACACAGCAACAGGCCTCGGATGTGCCTCGGATGCTATGCTATGCTTCGAATTGGCAGTCATGCGCCTGACGAAACAGTTCATCTTTCCACCCAAATGGCCCATGTATCTTTTGCAACAATCACAGCTAATACAGAGGCAAGCACAACAACACATTCAGATCTATTACAGCTAAGAACGAACCCATCATGGCACGACGGTGCGGCTGAACAAGACACACATATGACACTTACGGCAAGAGTGTGTTGTCCAGCCACCCGTCGTGCAGCGACGGAGGCGCTAGCTCACGGCAGTAGTCGGCGTTGTGGAGGAACAAGTAAATACAGAGGCAAGCACAGCAACACATTCAGATCGATCTATTACAGGATAACAAGCTAACGAACCCTTCATGGCACAACCGTGCGGCTGAACAAGACACACTTACGACACTTACGGCAAGAGTGTGTTGTCCAGCCGTCGGCCGTGCCGTGACGGAGGCGCTAGCTCACAGCGGAGGGGAACCTAGCTAGTGGATGAACTCACGCGTGACTAGTACCGGTGGAAAGGTTGATGAGAAGTTATTAATAAGGGCCGAGCCGTGGGAGGAACTGGTGCCAGCCATTCGATGTGGAGAGAATGGACGGGTGAGATCGAAATCCTGGGTATACGCCAATTATTGGTAACATTTGCTTATCACAGACGGTTATTAACATGAACCGTCTGTGATGCATACTATCACAGACGGTTCATGTTAATAACCGTCTGTGATTGTGCTTATCACAGACGGTTTGTTAATAGAACCGTCTGTGATAGACCTTCACAGGCGTTTTATACCACAAACCGTCTGTGATACTTGACAAAAAGTGCAAAAAAAGACATTCCTAGATTCTTCAGTGAGCAGCCGACTTCTTCGGTGAGCGACTATCCATCTGCTTCTTCCCACATCTTTTCTTCATCTCTGGTCTCTGGATCACGTACGCCAGGATCGTGACAGGGGCAGGCACGATGGTGTGGGTTGAGGGGATGGGGCGGTTGGGGCGGCGATGTGCACACAGGGGTCGGGCGGGGACGGGGGCAGGAGTGCGGCAGCGCGCGACCGGCTGGCGTGGGCGACCGTAGCTGACGCGAGCAGAGGACAGGGAAAAGAAAGGAAGAAGAGAAGAACAGAGAGAGAACAGGAGGGGGCCCATTCGGCAGAGGGAGAACGGGGGAAAAGTAAAAAGGAGAGAGGGGAGATGGGGTGCGGGCCGGGCCCACATGTAATAGGGAAGGCAGAGAAGGAGGGAAAAAGATAATGGGGAGAGAGTTAAGCACAATTTTTGAATTTGGATTTTTAACTTAATTTCTATTTCCTGGCTAACATTATTGATTTCAATTTAATTTCAAATCTTGCTTCAATAATTTAGATACCAAAACCTAATATTTCTCTATTCTCTATTTTATTTAATTTGCCCCCGGATTTCAATATTTATATTATTTTGTTATGAATTGTATATACATAATCTTTGAATATTCAGACTTGGACTTTTGGTTGCTAATTGAATTTAAAAGTAGACATTTTTTATTTAATCATTTTGGGATAAAGTCTAAGATTCTTTTAGTTTTATTTTATTAGCTTGATTTTGAATTTAAGATTTTGGTATTTGTTTGGATTCATGATCTGTAAAGTTACTTTCTATTTTTACTATTGTCATGATCATTATTTGTATTTCAGATTATTCTTGGTTATTATTTTGCACAACACAAAACTCGAAGAGATTCCATGTAAATATTCAAAAGAAGTTTTAAACATCAACAAAATGCAAGAAAAAAATTTAAAAAATTCCATATTTTTGAATACTCGAAATTTTAGGATGTCAAAGGACTTATGCATGAGCTACAATCATTTTCAAAACACATTCGAAAATATTAGCATCATGCAGTTGAGAGTGAGCAGAGCAATAAAGCGAGCCAACAACACTTGTTACGTTCAAGCTACTAGTCGCGACCCCTCTTAATAGTACGGCATCCTATACTAGCAACCCGATCTTCCAACGAAACACCAAGGTCGGTAAAAGACTAAGAACATATTCTTAGCCCTAGCTAGTCATACCTTTGCCTTGCGCATCCACTCGAAGCTTGACAACATATGATTCAACTTCAAGTTAGGGTCATGACTTTTCAACATATGTGAAGTCTTTACATTGCTTGAGCATAATCAATCGCATGAACTCATCTTCAATCATCTATCACTGTGAGACATATCCTGTTCATTCATCTCAATGAAAATATTAGTCCCACAATTTGATTTCATTAATTACCAAAACATGTCATTAACGCATAATGACGGATTTAGATTCTTCACACATCAGTGAGGAGGAGAAAGGCGACAAAGCACCGGAGACCTATCAAGCTATCTCAACAGTCATAGCGTCAGTTTCGAGCAAGAGTTGAACATCCTCTCATGGTGGCAAACCCAAAAAGTAACATATCCAGTGCTATCCATATTAACGCGGGAAGTGCTATCCATATTAATGCGGAATGTGTTGACTGTTCCTGTCTCTACGGTCTCCTCGAGTTAGCCTTCAGTCTATCTGGAAGAATAATCGAGGAGCGGCGAACAAGTCTCTCGAATGAGATGGTTGAAATCCTTCTGATCATCAAAGAATGGGAACAAGCTGAATCAAAACTCTAACGTACTGCAGAAAATAGAGACTTAAAAGAATTGTTGAGAATTCATATCTACATAGCAATGAATAGGATTTTCAATATTTTTCTTCAGGTGTAGTCACTAGTGAGCTTTATAGGTTGTACTCTTTTTTCTTTATCAAGGTTTTCTTAAGTTGAGTTTTTATTTGGTAAAGTTTTTAATGAAACAACCATCCGATGTAATTTAACAAGTTAATCAAGCTCATTATGTCAATTATCTTAATGATTAACTATGTCTACAATTTTCTATATTTTTAGGTGATTTCTATAATTTTTCTTAATTTTCTACAATTCTTTGATTTTTTTCTCTTTTTCTCGGCTTAACGGGCCAACCATGCTGGCATGGCCTGTTAAGCCCTAACCGTGCCCGTGCCGGCACAACACGGTCGTAGGTCGGGCCTAAGCTCAGACCACGGCCTTTGGGTCAGCATGATACGACTTATTTATTTGTCGTTGGTACAGATCATATTTAAACTGGCCCGTCCGACACGGTCTATTGGACTAGTTAAACCTTTTTCAGCAACAGGGCCACGTACGCAAACAACTCGGGAAGTCGCGGGCCGCACGACGCGACGCTGCAAGTGCAACCGGCAAGTGCGCTTGCTTCTTGCTTCGGTTCGGCTCGGCTCAACATCGAATGAAGCTGGGAACAAACGGTGGGTTCCAGAAGCGGGCGGGCCAGACCGAGGGAGGATGGCAAAGGGCCCCTACGGGCCAATGTGGCAGTTCAAGGGGGGTGTGGCTCAGGTGCTGGGGGCACAGCACCTAGCGCGTGCGGGAGTGCCCCCAGCACCCGCCACGTGTCCCATAAACCCCCAAAAAATTCCGAAAAATTCAAAAAAAATACTTACAAAATCCGAAAAATTGTAAAAAGTACTTTTTTTAAGTATAAAAAGTATTTTTTTGTAAGTACTTAATTTTTTTTTATTTATACTTTTATTAAAAAGTATTTTTTAAGTACTTAAAAATACTTTTTTAATAAAAGTATTTTTTTAAAAGTACTTTTTACCAAATGACTTCTTGGACAGTTGAGTTTTTATTTCCTTAAGCATGGCACATTTTCGACCGAGCCATGACACTTGACCAAATGACTTAAACTCAACTGCCCATTAGATTTCTTGGACCGTTGGTGGGCTTTCGGTAAGGCCTCCAAGCTTAAGGAAGAAGCTGTAGCGAAGATTAGCCCCTGGCTTATTCCAACCCAGTCGTGTACTCGAGCCTAAAGACATCCAACTCATCTACACCCTCTAACCAACAAGCTTTCGCTCTCGTACGTACACACACCGTCCTCTCAAAAAACACACACACACACACCAACACTTATGATAACGCATGGTGGAGACACTGCCTCACCTCCGTTGCATTGTTTTTTTTTTCTTTTACCGTGTCTTCGGGGCGGAACCAGCGACGGGACATGCCTGCCCCGGGCTGGGCCAGTTCTTCCTAGGCTGAGCACTTTGTCCCTTAGTATTTTTGTTGTAGTTTTTCAAGGTGTCTTTATGGGCTTTTGTCCTAGGCCCAAGGTTGGAGCCATGGCTGGCGTGGGACGATCGGTCCCTGCGTTTCTTGCCTCCGTAGTTCGTGTGAGAAACTGTTTCACTCGCCAGATATCACTCTCTCGGTCTCTCCCCTCTACCTCACCAAAATCTGACAGGGCAAGGTTTTAGACATGGTGTGATGATGGACAGAGGAGATGCCCTTGCTATACTAGTACTACACTTATGCATGATTGTAACTTTGACGTCTATTTGCATTTTTTTCCCTTTTGGAAAATTACATTTTTAGATAAACGATATAAAATCCGGTCTCTATGTCCACGAGGGATATATACAGCCAAAAGTTACACGAGCTCTTAGGCTCAAATCCTCAAAACTGAGGAGCATGAAACAACAAGAAGAACAGCTTAAAGACTATGAAAAATAGCTAGATAGACTGAGCTTCCGCACTTTTCTTCGTCCTTGCTTTCAACCAAATCCCTATCTTCATCCGGCTGAGCCATCCAAACTTTAGTCTGCTTTGCGTGAAGATGGACCTCCGAGGCGACGTCTCCAAGGAAGCGACGAGGGTCACCGACGCCGTCTGCCTCACCGAGGCAAGGTTTTCACCTGGAGATCAGTAAACATGAGGGCTATTGAGTGCTAAGACAACACCTCCAGGAAGGACCATGGCGCCCGAAGGCGTCATCGTTGTCGAGACCGGTAAGATCACCGGCAAGGCTTTCGCCAGCACCTCCACAGCACCCCACGCACTACCCACACACACAAAAGACCACCACCAACACATCGGAGCCCTGCACGCCTCAAGGCCATGGCATAGCCACCCTTGAACTCCACGACGAGCAAACCCGTCGCTGAGACAGCACCGCTCCTGCGCGCACCACCCTACTGCGGGGAGCAGAACGACAGCACGGCGCACCATGTCGCCTCTCCCGCTGCTCCCGCGCATGCGCTCGCCCAGCTCGACCAGAAGCACGCCCGCGGCCACCCCGCCGACGAGCCTCCCGCCGCTCCTCAACTCCACTGCGCGCCTCCGCTTCCCTCCCAGCGCGCTCCACTCCCTCCCCCTCCGCGCGGGCCTCTCCACTCCACAGCTCGAGAGCCCGCCGCCGCGTCGCCTACCGAGGGACGCCAGACCCGCCGCCGGGAAGGAGGGCCGCTGCCGGGACCCACCGCTCCTCAACCCCAACGCGCTCCTCGCCCTCCTCCTCCGCGCAGGCCTCGCCGCACCAAATCTCGGGAGCTCGCCGCGGTGCCACCACCTGAGAGACGCCAGATCCGGCCACTAGGCCGCCGTATCCGCCGTCGGCGAGGGGATCCGCTACCGGGTCCCGCTGCCCCTCTCCGCCTCCCTCCCAACGCACTCCACGCCGTCCTCCTCCACGCGGGCCTCGCCGCTCCATGGCTCGGGAGCCCGCCGCAGCGCCACCTGCCGAGGGACGCCAGATCCGGCCACCAGGCCATCGGATCCGCCGCCGGCGAGAGGAGCCGCAACCGGGGATCTCACGACCAGCGCACCAATCCCCACCGAACCGAGCAGGGGAAGGAAAAAAAACCCCGCCGTCGCCCTCTTTGCGTCCACCGGGGACCGGTGGCGCGCTCCGGCGACGGCGAGGAGGAGGAATCCGGACAGGGGGTGGGAGGTGAAGGGAGGGGGGTGGAAAATTACATATCAGTAACTTGTCGGCATCCAATCTCTCTCTCTCTCTCTTATGTAGAGAAATAGTCCGCAAAAACAGACAACCGAGTCGCAAATTTGGTTCTGGAATGATCGTTGTACTTGCACCATACTGGAGAAAGAAACTACTGTTCCATCCCCCCGTGCTGGCAGATCCTACTTGCCAAACGAAACACCGAATGATGTTGCCCACAGATGTGCGATGTGCCGACCGCTTCTCTTTGTTCTTAGAAGCTAGCAAACCAGATCGATGTGCCGACTTGGGGAAAGAAACGTGTGGTTTCCGCGCAATCCAACGTCTTTTCAACATCTTGCAACGGCGCAGGCCGGTGGATGATCCGATCGTGTCCAGTCCATCCCACGGTCCGATCACAAGCAAACACGTCCAAATCCTTATCGGGGCGGGGAGCGACGTACGGTCGATCTTTCTGTAAATTCCCGTCGTCTCTACGGCGTCAGGATTCGCCAAAGGTCAGGGAGAAAAAGAAAGGCAAAGGCAAGCAAGCAGCCAAGCAAGCAAATCGCAACAGAAGGTCGCAAATGAGAGCTAGTGGCGCAGGTGACCTGCAAGTTGGAAGCTGGAAGCTGCTTCAAGCCGAGCAGGCGAGCACCATTAATTTGTCCATTAGTCGCCAATACCGTCACGTACGTACGTCAGAAGATCGGCACGGTCGCACGCACGTACGCTCGCACATGCGCCCGCGTATCCGGCGAGCGTGTGGATCGGCGCGGCCGGGAAGCCCCGGCCGTGCTTGTGGCCTGTTGTCCTCTTCTCCGGTGGTCGGTCACGACTCACGAGATATGCTTAATAAAACGCATAGCGCACGTAAATTATTGCCGCCCGGAGCGTCCGCGCACGCTGCGCAACCGCAACTTGCGTGGCCGTAATTTGGAGACGGCTCGCCAACTCGCCAAGTGCATGCGCAGGCGCCACACAAGTACGCAAAAACGGCGTCGCTTTCGGCTGCACGACTGCCACGAAACTTTAAAGACAGTTCGCCGGTCATCGGTCATCACCCTAGCGTTCTTCCTACAGTGAGCTAGTTAGCTGCCCAGCCCCAGCTGCTACTGATTTTCTATAGATCTAGCCATGCAGATCCTGACCAAACTAGAAAGCGTTTATCGGGCTGTCATTGTAGCAGGAATGCTACGTGTCGAGCGGCCTGGACGTGGACTGCCCCGGCCTCTGACCAATTTCGGTGCAGAGAAAGGCGAGCCGCAGGGGGTAGGGGTGGGTGACGAGTCTTGGACCAGTGGATCAGGAGGATAAGTCGGGGTCGGTCGGAAACGGGCTAGTTAAACGTGCGGTTGGACTTATGGGGGTCGTCAGGGCACGGGCACTGGCGCGTCAGGGCACGGCCGTCGTTTCGGCGCCACATAGGTGTTGGGACGTCGTCGCCACCTGGCCGCCCGTGAGGCGCCCGTGGTGCGACGGGCCCCGGGGCCCGGCCGAGAGGCGCGGGTGCGCCGCGCGCATCGCTGGCTGGCCTAGCAAGGCCCTAACCAAGTAATCAGCTGTTAAACCCTTTCCTCCCCCCTCTCTTATTATCTTTTTTCTTTCTATTGACAATTAAGGGCCTGTTTGGTTGGTGCCTAAGCTTGTCATGCCTAAGCTTAGGCAATATGTGGTTGCCACAGAAAGTGTGGCTAACAAAATCGAAGCCACACTTGTGGCAAAGTTTGGCAAGAAACTGAGTCTATGACGTGTGGAGCCGGGTGCTAAGAAAGTGTGGCATGCCACAGTTACGTCAGTGAACCAAACAGCTACCTAAAAACTGTGGCACGCCTAACTTGTGGCTAGACAACTTCTGGTCATGAACCAAACATGCCCTAAGTTATTGATTTTATGAAATATGAGAAAAAGACTGGATTCTTTGGAGAGATCTAGCAGAAGAATGGATATGATCTTTATTACTATAAACTAGTTACACCATGCTCTCACTAAATATTACAAGTGGATGTAATTAACCCTAATATCTATAATCTTCCCATTAGTCAAAAGATTATGGTTGTTGGAGTTGTTCGCTATCTCGATCTCTCTTCTTCCGTCTTCTTCTCCCTATCTTCCTGTGTTTTCTCTCGTTAACCTTTAAATAGCGTTGAAGGGGTGACAGTTATCACATGAGCAGGTGTCTTGTTGAATCGTCCTATCTGTTTGAGGGGATGGTTGTTGTCAGAGAGAGATCTGCTAATAATTGATCTTCGGTTATTGTCAGTGGGAGATAATTATGAAGACAACTACATAACGGTTGTTGCCTGAGATGCAAGGCCGAATCATCGTGCACAGATTCCAATGCCAGATTACTGGGATTTCGATAAAATTCTCCTTTGCTAATTTGCTTTAAGGTTTAAAAACCGAGCAATTCAAAGCAGAAAGCTATTTTATCTTTCTAATCTGCCATTATGAAGATACCAGGGAGATCAAATTAGTAGAATTAACACTTGTTGACTACAATACAGTTTTTCCACAACTGAAATTGATAGAGCTAACACAATAGCCTACCAAAGTTCTACAGAATTACCATGTGGTAGGTGTTTCTTACTGAGCGTAACCGATCTGCTGATCCAGTTATCAACAGCTCATCCTGAGGAACAAATTTCAAACTGGTAATCCGTGCATTGGAATATAGTAATGTTAAGATGGAGATATTAGAGAGAGAATGTATTACAAGAACAAGGGAGAGACCTTCATTGAGTGACCAATGAGTGAGCACAAGATCAAAAGGACTGCATTTGTATCAATACCTCCAGTAGCAATAATACCCTAGTGATGAAGAATAAAAATTAAGCAAGTGAATAATACCACCATCACCGCAGTATCAATCTTCAAGTATAAAATCCAGCAATCATTTAAACTATATTTGACATGAATACACCATAGTCAAACTCCAATTAATATATTTCAAAGTCTGCTTAACAAACAAAAAAGCTAACAATCTAACCTTTGAAGGATAAATATCATTAGATAGAATGCCCAGTTTGTTTGTCTTGTGAATCGGATGATGAAACTTTAATTACCATGTTGAAGTTAATTACCCTGCACATCTTTTTGTTCTCTTTTTAACTTATTCTTAGTATACTGGTGATAAAATTCCATTGTTTGTGATATATCTCCATGTACTTCTAATAGAATTGAGCTTAGACAGAATTGATTCTCAATCTACTACTTTTGATGCCTTGACCTCTGTGGTATAATTCAGGTTCTACTCATTTCATAATGCTTATTTAACTTGAGTTCTTGTCCTTTATTCTTTGTGTTTTCATAATCCTAACTTGGTCAAATATCGATTGACCAAATTGATGGCAATGATATTTTCTTTCGGCTCCACATCAATTTCTCTATAGATCACAAAGGATTTTGGTGAAGATGTCGCATCATCCAAACCAATCATAGAAAGGAAAAGAAGGTTGCAATTTTAATGGGCCTTTTTAATATTGCCTATATTACAACACTCGAGTGTACTAAATAAAATTGTGTGTGCTTTTCTTATGGATTATCGTGGAAACAGTGGTGGATGGACTCCATGGTCCAAAGAGACTGTGCACCAATAATATACTACATGCCCCAACTAGAATTTTTATAAGTGATGCATCCAACGCTGCATGCCAGAGTTTTTCGTCGTTAGACAGTGAAGATGTGCCTAATCAAATACATACGTTGTGTATGTTTCCATCTCGTAGTACTGTCACGACAGGCGTAATGCTACAAGGCGATTGCTCAAAATGGTAGGTTGTTTTATGCACATATGTTCTAATGGTACGCACTTTGTTGCACATTCTATTAATTACTTACATGCCCTACACACTTTAGGTAGGAGTAGTGACCATGATGTGGCAGTGAGTTCTGCTACCATACCATGAGAGCAAGCACAACCAAGTCATGGTCAAGCAAAGGCTCGCATTACATCAGAGCAAAATGGAGCGAGACGTGATGGACACAATGCAAGGAATGCAACCCTTACAGAAGAACAAATACAATCAAGACGTGATCGACAAAATGCTAGGTATGCAGCTCTTACATTAGAGCAAAGGCGGGCAAGATAAGAACATGAAAGAGCATGACGTCAAAGTTTAGCACCTGAACAAAGGAAAGAGATTAATGCCTGCCGAAGAGAACGAGCATGGAGTTGAAGTTTGACACTCGAAGAGAGGCAGGCTATAAATGCACAACGTAGAGCACGTGCCCAAAGTGTAACAGTCGAGGAACGGGGGTAGAGTTGGGACTTGGGCCGTGCTTTTTTGGGCCAGCCCAAAGCACGGCCGGCCTGGCACGGCCCGACACGTGGCAGGCCGGGCCTGGCAAACCGGCACGGTGGGCGGCACGGCACGGCACGGCAGATCGTGCCGTGCTTGGGCCGGCATGGCATGGGAAGCACGTGCGGGCACGGGCGGCACGGCGAGCACGCCGGCGCAAGCGGCCGGCCGCCTCGGCCTCTACCTCGCCTCTCCCAGCCCCCCTCCCGTTGACATCTCACAGGCCACGGCCATCCCCAGATTCCCCAATCCCCACAAGCACAATCCATCATCCATCACAGAGCAGAGACCAGAGAGAGAGTAAAGGGGAAGGAGGCACACCGGTCACCGGCGCTCGCCGCAGGAGGAGGAGCGCTGTAGCCGCAGCCGAGAGCAGCATCTCGCGTCGGCGCCCCAGTCGCCGCCGGCCATCTGCCGCTGGTGGCTGTAGTCGATGCCGTCGTCGCCATCGCTCGGAGCCAGGGGCGGCGGGGCAAGATGGGGCGACCGGGGGAGGAGTGGGGTGGCGGGGGAGAAAGGGGCGCGGAGGAGAAGGGGGCGGCGGGGGAAGTCGGGGGCGGGGGAAGGAGGGGGCGACCGGGGGCGGCGAGGGAGATCTGGGGAGGAGGAGGAGGGGGGCGGCCGGGCGAGGAGGGGCGGCGAGGTAGATCTGGGGAGGAGGGGCGGCGGGGGAGGAGGAGGGCGGCAGCGGGGAAGGGGCGGCCGGGCGAGGAACGGGCGGCGGGGAGATCTGGGGAGGAGGGGCGGCAGGGAGATCGTGGCCGTGGGGAGAAGGGACTGAGGGAGGCGCTGGATGGGGGGAGGAATGAACTGGGCGGCGGCGAAGGAGGGTTAGGGTTTTAAATATTTTTGCGATTTAGTCCTTCATGTTTTCTGAAATCTATGAATAGGTTTTATCTATTTTGATTTCTTCTATTCTAGCCCTTGTAAATTCTAATTTCATCACGAAAAGATCCTATACATCCGTTGTGACATGTATATCTGTATGAGGAGAAAGATGAGGATGGTTGGATCTTAATCTAATGAATGAAAAAAGTGAACCCTAAGTCGCATCCTCACGGAACCCTAAGTAATGAGTATTTTCAATGTTGCTCCTCTTTAGGTCACCACCACCGAACTCTAAGTCGCATCCTCACGGCTTTCTTGCTTCTTTGTGTAAAATCGTAGGGCTGAACTGCTGGAGAAAAATATCAATCAAATCAACATATTCTAACATATATTATAATTTGACAACATAGCTCACCCCCATTGTGATTTTATTTTATGTAAGCAAATTACTACTACATGCGCTTCTAATTCTAACATAGCTCCCTTCACCGACTGCCATTTTAATTCGAGCATTTGATGAGATAACCACCCCATGTATGTTACAATTAACCATTATATAAATAGAGATAGACTGTTATTGGTGTGTGTGTGTGTATTTCAAGTAGTTACTAAATGTTCCAAAAACTATTTAAAATTGATTTCTTAACTATAGTAAGCTACACTCATGACTCTCCTTAAGCTTTTCTAGTTGACTAGTTGGGCAACTCTGTGCTAGATTATCGGGCGATGAGCTAGATGTCCACGTACGCCACAGTTCAATTTGCACCAAGATATGCATACCATTGGACTAGATGACCAAGTTCGGAGGGGAATGGCATGAGACAATAGTATCAAATTTTAAGTAGGTTTTTAATAAGGCGGGTACAAGAGAAAGGAAGATAGCAGCCACCGCTACCATTGTCGCCGTCGCTTTCGTCGTGTATAGTTACTTTGGGCTGGGCTTGGGCTGGCACGAACGCCGGCACGGCGGGCTTTGGGCCGTGCTTGGGCCTGGCCGATGGCGAGGCGGGCCGACACAGCACGGCACGACGAAATGACTGGGCCGAGCCGGCACGGCACGAAGCGGCCCGAAGCACGGTAGACCCGGGCCGTGCCGGCACGGCACGGCCCAATTCCCACCTCTAAGCGGGGGTGAGATTAATGCCCGTCGAAGATCAACCAGGCAAAACATTACATCTGAGGAGAGGCAAGCATTGCTTCATGAACATAATGCAAGCTACGCAACTAGGAGAGACACCCCATGCACTAAATCAATTGTAATGCAATGCCCACATTTAGAAGTTTCATTGGTTGCCAATCCATCATCGATCTCGCATGGCTTCACTACTGCTGATCTCCCAACACAGTCATTTATTACGGATGATGGTAATATCTACATTTATATTTATCTTCCCGACTACATAACCATTATTATCCTACTCACGCAAAATGACATGTGGTTTAGAAACCATTGTTGAGGATGATATGGATGAGGAGTACTACATGTTCACTGATGGAGGTATTTGAAACATCGTTTGTCTCTCCTATCTACAAAATCCAACACCTATTATCACCCCTTCCCTTTAAATCCTTCCAGGTGACGACCCAATGGAAGACACAGACTTTGATGAGCCAGTTGATGCCTGTCCCACAGGATCAAACATCATAGATCCCTATGATCATGTACATAGCAACATACCAAATAGCACGCACGTGTTGAAGCCTAAGCCAAACTACACACATTGCAGCGTGAGAAGTTCCAGTATGAGTCGAAGGGTTTTTGCTGCCGAAACGGTAAAATCGGGCTATCGAACCTAGAGCCAACACCAGAACTCTGCAGGCTCTGGTCGAGTGCAGATCCCGATGCCATGCATTTTCAAGACAACATTAGATTCTTCAATGGTCACGTCTCCTTTACTACTCTAGGCGTGAGTCTTGACAAGAACTACACCAACATGATGTCTGGAGTGTACACATTTAGAGCCCATGGGAAAATTTACCACAACGTACATTCTTTTGATCTGAGTGACTCTGCTCCAGAGCATCTGGAGCTCTATTTCTACGATGATGACCTCACTCTCAATCACTGGTATCGTTACTCCCCTAGCCTCAACCAGGAAGTCGTGAGGAGGCTTGTCAACATTCTCCAGGACAACCCCTACTCGCATCCTTTTCGGAGCCTAAGTTAGGTTGAAGACCTTGAGGAATATCATATCTCACTAAACACTGACTTAAAGATGGACCAGAGAGTCTACAACAGGCTGATAACGTCGGAGGTGGCCATTGTGTGGGTTGAGGGCAATGAGCTGCGCAGAGAATTCAACCGTAGTGTAATCCTATACGGTAACAATAATGAGAAATACAGTATCAAGCTGTACTATGGATGTTACGACCCTATGTCGTATCCAATGTTCTTCCCAGGAGGGGAGCTCGGTTGGCATCCACATATCCCAAAGCAGGGTGTGCCCCTTGAAGCTATAATCCAGGCATGTGAAAATAGTAACAATGAGGGTAGTGACGAGGATCAAGGTTAGACTTGTGGTAAACATAGCATCTGGTCATTGTTGATGTCCTGCTTAATTATGATTGACCTAATATTTTGTCCCACTCATGTGCGTATATTCGAATAACTGACTTTGTGTGTCTGTAAGAGACTACTACTGCTACAAATTCCAAATGCGCCATGGGATATTCAATGCCTTATTATATGGCAAGCGCCTATTCTAGCAGTATGTGGTCGACATGTACATCAAGGTGGAGGGTACAAGGCTAGACTACTTTAGGCACCACCAGAAGGATATACGCGCAGACTTGTACAAAGGCATGGTTGATAGCATAGAGTTTGGAAAGAGCCGTGCGCATGTGTAGGTAAAAGGATTGTGCTCCCATCATCATGCATTGGGGGCAATAGAGATATGAAACGAAGGTTCATGGACGCTATGGCCTTGGTGCAAATGTACGGAAAGCCGAAAATCTTCCTAACTATGACCTGCAACCCAAATTGGGAAGAGATAAGGCATGAGCTAGAGCCTGGACAAACCCCACAGGATCGCCATGATCTCATCATTTAGGTATTCAGAGCCAAGCTGGAGGACCTCAAGGAGCATTTACTCAAGAGACATATCCTTGGCGTAGTACTTGCTTATGTCTACATTATCAAGTTCCAGAAGAGGGGACTTCCTCATGTTCACTTTCTTCTTATTAGGAAGGGAAGGTACAAGCTCACTTGTCCTGAGTAGTACGACTATCTCATCTCCACTGAGCTCCTGGACAAAAACAAGTACCTAGAGCTGTATGAGATGGTTGTTACGCATATGATGCATGGCCCTTGCAGAGTCCTAAATCCCAAGAACATGTGCATGCATGATGGTAGATGCAAGAACTACTACCCACGCCCTTTCAATGTAGCTACACTAGAAGGCAAGGATTCGTACCCAGTGTACCGGAGACGGGACGATGGCCGCCATGTAAAGGTTCAACAATAGACGCTTGACAACATGTGGGTTGTGCCATACAACCCTTACCTCTTGAGGAAGTATAACTGTCACATAAACATGGAGGTTTGCTCAAGCATAAAGGCTATGAAGTACCTTTTCAAGTATGTTTACAAGGGCCATGACCAAACATCTGTTATGAGCCTGATGGCAATGGGAACATCGATGAGATCAAGTAGTTCAGGGACGCCAGGTGGGTTACCCCACCAGAAGCTCTTTGGATGATCTATAGCTTTGACCTTAGCAAGATCTCCCCACTAGTGTTACAGATGCAGCTGCATCTACCGAACATGCACATGGTCTCATTCCACGCAGATCAAGATCTTCATGATGTGGTCGCCAGCATGGCGTCGAAAGGTCCATGCTGACAGAGTATTTTGAGATGAACTGAACAAATGAGGAGGCTTGAGGCATCCTGTATTGGGATTTTTCAGTAGCATTTATTTGGCAGCCAAGCCTGAAGAAGTGGAAGAAGAGGACAGAAAGGACACAAGTTGGCATAATTGTGTCTGCCTATCCGAACGAGGGGGAGTGGTACTATCTCAGGGTGCTACTAAACCACGTACCTGGCACCACCTTATTTGAAGACCTTAGAGCGGTGGATAGTGTAGTATATCCATTCTTCTATGATACTGCCGAGAAGAGGGGACTTATCGAGGTCGACAACACCCTAGAAGAGTGCTTGACAGAGGCTGAGCTATTCCTGATGCCATCCTCGCAATTATACTGGTGTTCTATGAGCCAAACAATGTGCGTGGGCTATGGGACAGGCACCTTCAGGGAATGTCGGACGACTACCACCATTCCCACGTATGCCTACACATGGTAGAGCAGATGGTGTTGTTGGACATCAGAAATATGCTCCAGTCGAGGGGTAAGAACATAACATCATTCCCGCTCCCCGCTGTAGATGTGTCGAACGAAAGCGGCGATGGAGAGGTCAGGGAGATCTATGAGGAGTCAATGATCGAGGTAGACCCTGACCATATTTGTCTGTCATCCTCCCTCAATCTTGAGCAAAGGGCAGCCTACGATGAGATATTATCTGCAGTTGACAGTGGCAACAGGGGTGTCTTCTTTGTAGATGGCCCGGGAGACACGGGAAAGACATTCCTGTATAAAGCTTTGCTCGCAAAGGTCCGAGGCGATGGCAAGATAGTAGTGGCAACTGTGACGTCAGGCGTAGTTGCCTCCATCATGCTCGAAGGCAGGACGACGCACTCGAGGTTTAAGATCCCACTCAACATTTGCAATGGGGTGATCTCTAGCTTTAGAAAGCAGAGTAGGACCACTAAGCTTCTTCAGCAGGCATCGCTAATAATATGGGATGAAGCCTCCATGACGAGGTGACATGCAGTCGAGGCCCTAGATAGTACCATGCAAGACATCATGGATTGACGCGACTTGCCATTTGGTGGGAAGATGGTCGTGTTCGGTGGAGACTTCAGGCAGGTTCTTCCAATTGTTTGTAAGGGGACTAGGCCATAAATACCTGATGCAACGCTGCGTAAGTCATATCTATGGGAATGCATACGACGGCTAAGGCTCATACGTAACCTGAGGGCCCAGAACGATCCTGAGTTTACAGAGTACCTATTGCGGGTCAGCAATGGTACTGAGGAGACCAATGAGGATGGTTGTGTACGGCTTCCAGCTGAGATATGCGTGCCGTATATGGAAAAGGACATAGACCTCGAAACTCATACAGAGTATGTTCCCTATGTTAGATCAGAACCTATCAAATGCCAACTATATCACATCTCGAGCCATCTTGTCAACCTGAAATGAGTATATCGATAGGATCAATATTAAAAATATTGACCTATTTCGTGGGGAGAAGATGGTGTACCATAGCTTTGATTGTGCAGAGGTGGTGTACCATAGCTTTGACTGTGCGGAGGATGATCCCCACAGCTACTACCCTCCTGAATTCTTAAACACACTAACTCCTAACGGGCTACCTCCGCATGTACTTAAGCTCAAGATTAACTCTCTCGTGATACTGTTGTGGAACATTGATCCTGCTAATGAACTATGCAATGGGACGAGACTGGTAGTCCAGGGGTTCCAAAAGAATGTGATAGATGCCAAGATTGTGCTCAATCAGCACACTAGGAAGAGGGTGTTCCAACCTTAGATACCTCTATGTTCCTCTGATGATGAGATGTTCCCGTTTAGATTCAAGAGGAAGCAATTCCCGGTCAGGCTCAACTTCGCAATGACAATCAATAAGGCGTAGGGGCAGACCATCCTGAATGTTGGTGTCTACCTCCCTGATCCGGTCTTCTCTCATGGGCAACTGTATGTCGCGTTATCTAGGGCCACCGCCAGAAGCAACATCAAGGTCCTTGCCGTTACATATAAGGAGATGCACAAGCAGCAGAAGTCTAGAAAGAACCAGGGTACCTTCATGAAAAACATCGTCTACAAAGGAGTATTCACTTCATATATGAGATATTAATCACTCGATTGTAAATTCATGCTTGGCAATTACTTAGGGTGTGTTTGGTTCGTGGATGGAGGTTGTATCGTATATCCTGACTGAGTGGATGCAGGCTGAGTGGAATCATATTTCAAAAAAAGAAGATGTTTGGTGAGGTTGCATGAGCGGATGCAAAAAAACTGAGATGCTGTTTGGTTACCTGTATGAGCGGATGCAGTCTACCAAACCTGAGAGGCTGACACGTGGGACCGCATAAGATACACTGCATCAACCCATCCAGGATGGCCAGTGAAGCTCATTTTGAGCGTATCCACCCATCCAGGATGAGGGCGTATTTTTGCATCCGCTCATGCAGACTGCATCCACTCATACAGGCAACCAAACAGGCTCTTTCTCAGATTATATGGATCCACCCAGCCAGGACGAAGGAGATTCAGGCAACCAAACACACCCTTAATTCCTATCGAGGTTCCTAAATATATTTTCTTTGAACACGGCTAAATTTCATATGGTGTGTTGTTTGGATCTTCAGCAATGAGAAAAATTGGTGACTGACAATCCTCTACATTGGTTAATTCTAAATAAATGCATGTATTTTATGAGAGGAGTTAATGTGGAAAGTTTGATTGGTGAACAATTTAGTCTTGATTTTATCCGACTGATATCCATGTCGCGTTGTAATGTAACTATTCTTTTATGCTCACCATAGACTTTAAATCACATATGAGACTTCAAAACACATATGGGATGTTTCATGTAAAATTATTTTCGTTGTTATCCTTTGTTTTTTGCAACTAGCATTCTTGTGCAGATGCATGTCTCATTGGAATGTTTAACACAAAAGATGTATGTCGTATTAGATTTCTTTCTAACAAACTGTTTGCTGTGTCAGCATGATGTCAGTTAGGAGTCTTTCTGCACGAAGAGTCTATGCTCTCTTTGATGCTCACATGTCATTCTAGTGTAGGTAAGTATTCTTGAAGACACATTTATGCATATTTCTATTTTTCCTTAAGTTCATTCTTTGTGTGTCTTAATGTACATTGAACACAAAAAGTAATGTCGTTGATGATTTACCTTTTATAGGTACATCCACTTTCATGAGTTGGGCCCAGACAGCATACACTATAAGTGGGACTTTCATGTACACATAGTGCACAAATTCCTTATGTGAGAGATTATGACTGGATCTATGCTTCAGCTTATTGTTGCTGATGAGAATGTATGTATCGATATTTACTTTAATATTCATTACACCATATGTTCTTTTAATTTTAAACCTAATATTATTTCATGCAATGACTATATACTTTTCATATTTCTATTATTAGGGCATGAAAATGCAAGTATTTTGCTTCGGCAAGCAATCTCATAGATTTGAGGGATTACTTACCGAAGAGAGTTCATATGAGGTCTATTCAGTAAATGTTGACCTGAATCCCCAAGAATTACTGTTCCTTGGAAAGGAGCTTGAATTGAGGTTCATATATTGAAGTACGGTTAGGCATTTGAGTAATGTCATTCAGTTTTCTGATCTCTCTATCCAATTCACACACTTTGAAGATGTTTATTTAAAGCCAAACAAGTCAATTATTCGTAAGATCTCCACTTTTTCACATATGTTGCCTCTCATTTGATATACTTTTGTGTTGTTGCTTTGAACAATCCTTATAATTGATGCAACTTTGATAAAATGTGGTCGGTTTGGTTGTACATGTCGGCCCGATATAGCACATCAACAGCTTCCCATGTTGTATACCATGAAGGAATTATGCCTCATGGATGAGAGGCAAGTTGCATAGAATGCTTCTATTTTCTTGAAAACAAATACTTTATATTGCATATTGTTGATTGAGTCTATGTTTTATCTACATCAGTCACAACTTATTATATGTGCGTGTTTGGGATGAACTTATTGTGCGGTATCTGACATGATGGAGACTTGCGGGTGAACAGAACCATATTTTAGCCATGACAATGCTAAAGAAGAATAGTTGATATGGTATGTGTGCAGCTAATACGGATATTCCATCATCTTACATCTTATTCCTGTTCTTCATCAAATTGATATATTATTGAAAAGGTTGCTTAATGATAATGGGTCGTACAAATTTCATATTTGGACCATAAGATGATAGAATACAAGAGCTTGAAGGTAAAAAAACAAGTAAATAATGTATGCACGTCTTTTATAATTTAAATAACGCTCCCTTCAAATAGAACTACGCGAAGTTGTGCTGCATGATTTGAATGTAAGGAACTTTATCATGAATGCCATTGACATAAGAAACAATACACTTGCCAGAATGTTTGGACATTAAATAACGTAAGTAATTCACTATATCTTTTCATACCTTTTATATGTAATACATAATGGATTTACGATTTTTAACTATTTGTTTTCCATTTTGTAGAGTGTGCTTGCTTTCTCTTTACTTGATAAGCTAGAGATGAAGATAAGTCTTTAAGAAGGATGATGCATCAGTTTTATTTTTAAATTTCCGTTAATGTTTCTGTTTATTGCATGATGTCTTATTTATCAATTGGTTTGTTATTCTCCAATATGGTTTCACAGTTATTTATCTATTAAGTATACTGGGGAAAAATATTATTTACTACCATTTTTATACATATTGTCGTATGTGCTGCTTATTTTATCATGCTTCACTAATATGATGCTTGCTTGTTCTATCATGCTTCACTAATATGATGCTTGATTTATTTACGAGTGTGAGCATTTATGCTTTGCTTGATACATGATGACGTAAGATAAAATTGATGTTCAATGTTCAGTTTGAGATCATGTTTGATAGTATGTATCATCTTTATTTGGTACTCCGTTGCAACACACGGGCACTTTACTAGTGAAACTATTACAAACAATTGCCAGATGACCAGAATAAGGCTACATGCAATTATTGCTTTTGAATCCTTGACTGTGATTCACAAAAGAATGATACCTTCTCTCTGGTCTCTTATGCAAAATCTTGTAAGAAGCATCCTAATATATAAAAGCAACAATCAAACTCAATTAAGCTTCCAACCTAGTGTAGATGACCAAAGTAGTTGTGTAGTTCCTTGGCAATACAATGCTGAAGAGGTTAGGGGTAGCGTTTACTCACATGATAATCGTAGATAAGCCACCTTTCATTTTTTCAAAACACGAAGGTTTTATTGACTTTATGTCCAAAGCTTGTCCTTGGTTCAGTGTGTCATCTAAGACAACAATGTATAGAGATGTTCTTTGCCTTTTATGAAGCTAAGAAAACAAAGCTAAAAAAGTTATTTAAGGACACTCATCAAATTGTTAGTCTTACAACTAGAACTATGGTATGGAGTAAGGAGTATGGTTTATGTTGGATTATTGCCTTCATTTGATGGACTTTTAATTGTTGAATCATGTTGATTGCCGCATTGATTGTTTGCTACTTTGCTTCAAGCCTTCTATAATTATAAGCACTCTACTGACTGTGGGTTGTGGCTACTTGGTGGATGGTGGCATGGTGCTCAGTACCGACTTCCAAATAACAACTGAGGATGCTCTTCTTTAAAGATCTCAAGTTCAGCTATGAATTATATTAGTGTATCTAGAGTTAATTCGGATTACAATAAAATATGGAAGTTATTGTAATGAATAGTGTTTGTATTTATCATGAGGCCAATAGTCCGATATATATACATTACAGGTATGGCATATATGCAGGTAACCCTTATACAATGGGGAAAATATGCAATTAATAATACACATCTAACACCCCCTCAAACTTATGGTAGGTCAACAACATAAAGTATGGAGAGACAGAAGCTTATTGGGCTCTGCTCTGTGCTTTTGTGAAGAAGGCTACCAACTGAAGTTCTAAAGGCACATACTTAAGAACAACAATCTGGCTCTGCAGCTGTGTCCACATGTAGAAAGCATCAACACTAATATGGTTTGTAAGCTCATGCTTCACTAGAACTTTAGTAATGCAAATAGCATCTATATTGTTAGACAAAGTCTGTGCAGAAACAAACACCAAAATTCTCAAGTAACCACCGTAGTCAAGTAAACCTCGCAGTCAACAAAGCCATAGCTCGTAACTCAGCCTCAACACTTGAACGAAAAAGTATTGTCTGCTTTTGTCTTCCAAGCAATGAGAGAACCACCAAGAAAAATACAATAGCCAAAGAGAGACCAGCGATTAGAGTGATCACTAACCCAGGTGGCATCAGAATATGCCTGGAGCTGTAAAGAGTTGGAGCGAGGGAAAAAGAGACGACAAGATATGATTCCATGAATGTATCATAGAAGATGAAGAAGATGACTATAATGGAGCTGAATGGGAGTAGAAACAAACTAACTTAAGATATGCACAGGGTACAAAATATTAGGACGGATGACACAAGATAAACAAGGCTCTCAACAAGATGACGATAGTGAGTAGGATCAGTAAGAGGCTCACGATCAGTGGGATAGAGATGGACATTAAGCTTCATGGGAGTCTCAGCTATGCGTTGATCAATAAGAGAATCACGATTAAGATCCTGAATATACTTTTCTTTGGATATATAGAAACCCTTATGAATACAAATAACCTCAATCACAAGAAAACAGCGAAGAGGACCTAGATCAGACATGAGAAACTACTCACTAAGACTCTCCTTAGCAAAATTGATATACTGAGAATCATCTCTAGTAATGATTGTATCATCAACATATAAAAGGACAGGCGTCCAACCATGAGGCGAAGTGTGAATAAAAAGAGCAGATCATGAGCACTAGCAGGGAAAATAGCTGCAGTGACAACAGAAGAGACTCAATCAAATCAGGTATGAGGAGCTTGCTTGAGGCTATTAAGAGATCGGCAAAGGTGGCAAATTATACCCTCAGAAATAGAATATCCTGATGGTGGCTGCATATAAACCTCCTCAAGCAGCTCACCATTGAGAAAGGTATTTTTCACATCAAGCTAAGAGATGGACCATGCCCGAACAGACATCACAGCTAAAAGAGTGCACACAGTGGTCATATGAGCCACAAGAGTAAAAGTTTTATCATAATCATGACTATGCTCACATGCCACAAGACGAGCCTTGTAGCGCATAGGAGAACCATAAGAGCAGGTCTTAACCTTATAGACCCACTTGCACGTGATAGGAGTAACACGTGCAGGAAGAGGGGCAAGATCTCACATGCCAGTACGTTCAGGGACAACAATCTCCTTTGCTATCGCATGTTGCCACTCCTAATGAACAGCTGCATCATGATAAGAAGTCGGTTCGGCAAGAGCGGTGTCAGCAAAACCAAAACGCTTAGGAGACCGAATAGATTGGCAATCATGAAGAGCATATCGAGGAGGAGAGCCAAAGAAGATGACCCATCAGAAGGAGAGGGCACATCAGAAGAATTCTCAACTCACGAAAGATGAGTATAGTAGAGAGGATAAGAAGAAACAAGGTCAGGAGGAACCTCTGGAGAGGGTGCCGGTGGCAAAGAAGGTGCTGACTATGAAGGAGGCACCAGAGATACCAAAATCTATGGTGGAGGAGTGGTGACTATGGGGGTGGAAGAAAAAGTCATGAAAGAAAGTGGCTCAATAAGGTATGTTGAAGTGGAGGAAGTAGAAGGACGAGGATAGAAAAGACGAGACTTGTCAAAAGTAACATCCTGAGAAATCCGCATCCGTCGGCCAACAGGATCCCAACAACGATATCCCTTGTGTTCAGCGGTATAGCCTAGAAAAACGTACTCTATGGACTGAGCGGTCAGCTTGGTGCGCTCACGGGGTGTAAGAAGAACATAGCACATACACTCAAAGAGGTAAAGACTAGAATAATCGAGAGTCTTACCATAGAGATGCTTAATTGGGATCCCACCCTGAAGAGCAGAAGAATACTGAATATTGATCATAAAAGTGGCAATAGAAATAGCCTCAGCTCAGATGTATGGTGGAACAACATAAGCAAGCATAGGAGCACAGGTTGTCTCAAAAAGACGATGATACTTTCATTCAGCCAAACCAATTTGGGCATGAGCACCAGGGCAAGAAAACTAAGAGAGAGTACTCTACTCAGCAAGAAAACCATGAACGACTCTCGACAAGTACTCCCAACAGAATCAGCATGAAAACACGAATATGAGAGTCAAACTTAGTACGGACCATAGTAGCAAAAGTTTTGTAGATGGATAGAACCTCATTACGAGATGACATAAAATATATCCATGTATACTGAGAAAAATCATCAATAAAAATTATATAATATTGATGACCTTATTTCAAAATGAAAGGAGCTGGATCCCATACATCAGAATGAATAAGATCAAAAGGATGCTAAGACATTGACTCATTGGATGGATAAGGGAGTTGAAGATATTTGCTAAGTTTACAACCCTGACAATTAAGAGAAGTATCACCAAATACATACCCTAAAAGACCACGACGAACTAATGAAGATAGACATGACACACAATGATATCCTAGACTATGATGCCATTGAGCAAAAGACCCGGTAGAGGATACAACAGGTGCGAAGGCGGTGGTGGAGGCAACAAGAATGTCAGGGACAGCAAAAGAAAGATGAAGCTAGTCAAGCCCCCAAAGCCGCCGTGAGTCACAGCGGTGAGGGATAGTACCAATCAGAGTCCTCGTGCGACGATCCTAAACATAACAAAAATCAGAATCGAGAATAACATGGCTACCATGATAAGAGAGTTGATTGACAGATATGAGCTGCATGATTAGTTTTTGAACATGAGAAATAATAGGAACATGAAAGAATAAATTCGAAAGAGTTCCTCGTCTTATGACAGAAAGAGATGTACAATCTACTGTTTGAAAAGTGATAGGAGTAGCTAAAAAACAAATCAAAATGAGACTGGTGGAATCAGATGTCATATAAAAGAAAGCATCAGAATCAAGAATTCAAGATGATATATTGAGGAAGGAGAAGTAGAAGGTGGTCTCTCACTAGAAAACTATGCAGGAGAACTAGCAGAACTAGATGGTGCAAAGGCAGCTATGTGATGTAGTAGTGTGAGAAACTCCTCAGTGTCAGAGCCACCAGAGCTCCTTTGAGAGGAGGACTCTCCAGTGCCTTTGGAGGACAGCCACCACGACAAAATCCTTCTTCCTCCTATAGCAGGACTGCTCCACATGTCCATTATTATTGCAATAGGCGCAGTGGAGTCCCCTACCAACAACAACTATCACTGGTGGAGGCGCAACTGGTGAAGGATTAACTGGAGGCACAGCAGGTGTAGAAGCTAAAGGAGTTGACAAAACCGAAGGAAATGATGGTGATGGCAACAGATCTGTACCACGAAAACAAATCTCCTCAGTACGAACAACTGCAAGAGCCTTCAACAGAGTTACATGAGGGGAGCAAGCCAACAACTAAGCATGAGTCTGCTCAAACTCAGCTCGAAGACGTGTCAGGAAATCGTAGATGCGGCGAAACTCCAGGTGAGACTACTAACGCTGACAACATTGACAAGTGTGGCTGATGCCATACTACAGACAACTGAGCATAAAACTTATCCACAGTGGCATCTCCCTACTGCAGCGACTGCTCCTAATGCACAATAGCAAGGTACAACAAATCACCAGATGACTCGTAGCGGTTGCACAGATGCGCCCACATCATCTGTGCGGAAGCCAAACCAACCACATCACCAGTGAAATGCACCTCTATGCTAGCAACCAGAATAGCAGAAGCACAAGTATCCTCATCGGTCCATGTCTTGTAGGCAGCATATTGAGTCTGAAAAGTTTCTATGGCATCCTCAAAAGCCTCAGACGCCTTTGTACGAATGTTTTCGGAAGCATCCTTTGGAAGCACAGGCTTAACAGGTGGAGCAGGGTGAGGCAGGCAAGACATCTTGCCAGTAAGAAACTCCCAAATGCGCTGACCACATATGTGCTGAAACCAGTCCCGATAATTGAGACCATCGAAGATCACCATGTAGCGAGGAATAGAAACGATGCCTGAAGAGACCGACACTTTTCCCCTTGAGCGACAACGAATCAGCGGCCGCGAGCGGGAGGTGGCAATGGAAAAGCCTTACAGGCGTGGGAGGTAGGCGAAGAACGGCAAGCGCGGTTGAGATGGGAAAACCAGGCGGCGGCTTGCCGACAAACCCTAGGTTTACTCTGATACCATGTTATGAATAGCGTTTGTATTCATCATAAGGCCAATGAGTTGATATATATACATGTACAGATATGACATATATGCAGGTAACCCCTTATATAACAGAAAATATATAATTAATTATACACATACTATATGACATATATACATGTAACCTCTTATATAACGGAGAATATACAATTAAAAATACACATCTAGCAGCTATCAAAAAGTGCTTAATTACTAGCATGCCTAGGTCCTAAATGTACATGATCAGTAGATTCTTCTACATTCATGATTCATCGTTCTTAAAGGACATGTTTCATATACTTAAGTTAGGGCATCTCCAATGGTCTGAGTCAGCTAGCTATATGTATATACACATCAGCATATATCCTATGTGGAGGAAAGAGAGTATGCAAAAAAAACCGAGCCAGCTCTTTCTTAAGCACTAATCTATAACGCAAAACGAGGCAGCCTCTATAAATGATAGTCTTTTTCTGTGTGTGCATGTAAGCATCAAAATAGCTATCCTTATAGATAGTTCTTTAGAATGCTAGCTTTTAGTGTGTACTATATAAATAATGTGAAAGTCTTCTAGTTAGTTGCTAGCTAGAACTATTGGAGATGCCCTAATAAAGTGTCAGGTTTAGAACTGAAACAGTAAGCAATGTAATCCTAAAGATGCGCACACACCCAGTAACGGGCGTATCCATCATCCACACACCACTGTACCGTACAACAGCGATACCGCTGTAACATGGGCCCAGTGCAACGGTGGGGCCGGAGCGTCAGATGCCGCAGTCGTGTGGAGGTGAGGTGGTCCCGTCTCCTCGCCCCTGCTCAAAGCCAAAAGGAAGTGGCGATAAAAGGAGCGGCAGGTGCCGCTTTTCTTCTCGCCGTCCAGTAGATTTTCGAACAGAAACAGAGGCCGGGAAAGGAAAGGGAGCCCAAACATTTCCCCACCACGACCCCCACCCCCACCATTCTCCGATCCCCCAACCACCACCACCACCACCTTCACCTCCTCCTCCGTCGATCCCACCACACCCATCACCTCCTCCGGCATGAGCGAGGCTGTGGAGGAGGCGGATTCGCCGCCGTCGCAGATGCCCGCGGACTCCAACTCCTCCAGCGGCAGCGGCAGCGGCGGTGGCAAGAGGTGGACGTCGGATCTGCGGGACGGCAACGGCGGCGGGGCGCGGTCGGCCCTGCCGGACCAGGTGCTAGAGAGTGTGCTCGAGTTCCTGTCGACTGCGCGGGACCGGAACGCGGCCTCTCTGGTCTGCCGCTCGTGGTACCGCGCCGAGGCGCAGACGCGGCGCGAGCTGTTCATCGGCAACTGCTACGCCGTCTCGCCGCTTCGCGCTGTGGAGCGCTTCGGCGGCGTGCGCGCTGTCGTGCTCAAGGGGAAGCCGCGCTTCGCTGACTTCAGCCTCATCCCCTCCGGCTGGGGCGCCTACGTGTCGCCGTGGGTGGCGGCGCTGGGCCCCGCCTACCCGCGCCTAGAGCGCATTTGCCTTAAGCGGATGACCGTCACCGACGACGACCTCGGGCTCGTCGCGCAGTCCTTCCCGCTGTTCAAGGAGCTGTCGCTGGTGTGCTGCGATGGCTTCAGCACCCTAGGCCTCGCCGTCATCGCTGAGCGGTGCAGGTATGTTTCGAATTCTTCTGGGTTTGTCATGGATTGTTGCCGACGCATTTCTGTTAGTTTAACAGTTTTGACTGGATCCCGGACATATCGGAATCTTGCAGTGTTCCCTGTCACGATTTGGGCTTCGCTGGTTCTCGGCGGCTTCTATTGATGCATCTGTGTCATTCTCTAGCTTATAGTTGCAACGCTTTGTTGCTAGTTTAGTCACATTTGAGCGTTGACTCCATGATAATCTCCTCTTGGCCTGCTAAAGTTGAAGCCTATTCGTATTGCGGTACTCACCTTTGTGCTTTATGCCACTTGTCGCGTCAAAAAATTATGGACTTCATTTTGTTCCTCCTATTGGCAGTGCATTTGTGCCTTTGGATGAATCAAAATCTAATCTTGTGGTTTGTGAGGGCAAAATTTTAACAAATCCTGGCTAGCAAAGTCCTTCAGTTTGTAGTGGGCAATTTGATCTTTCGCTATATTTATTACGCTTATTCGCTATATTTATCTCTACCTACTTGGTAAGTCCCAAACTTCGACGCTTCTAGATGTGCCTTTTTTTTTTTTTTTGCTTTGCCTAAGTGGGTAATAGGTGTAGCAATTGAGTTTGGTATCTCATGGATGGGTGTACTTGCTTTGTAGGCATCTGCGAGTTCTGGATCTGGTTGAGGACTATATGGAGGATGAAGAGGACGAACTGGTCGATTGGATCTCCAAGTTCCCGGAGTCAAACACATCGTTGGAGTCCCTTGTGTTCGACTGTGTTAGTGTCCCATTCAACTTTGAGGCCCTGGAGGCGCTTGTGGCACGCTCGCCCTTGCTTCGTCGGCTGCGTGTGAATCACCACGTTTCGGTAGAGCAGCTCCGCCGTCTCATGGCGCGGGCGCCCCAGCTCACGCACCTAGGCACTGGGGCGTTCCGGCCTGTTGCTGAACCAGGTGGGGGCATGTCGGTGTCTGAACTTGCGGCCTCTTTTGCAGCCTCCAGGTCTCTTGTCTGCCTCTCTGGTTTCCGGGAGGTCAATCCAGAATACCTTCCGGCAATCTACCAAGTCTGCGCTAATCTCACGTCCCTTAACTTTAGCTTCGCAAGCCTAACTGCTGAGGAACTTACTCCAGTCATTTGCCAATGCCACAAACTTCGGATATTCTGGGTAGGTTTGTACTCTTATTTGTGTTGCCATGGTAATTTAGGTGTTACCTTTTCTCATTTGAATTGAACTGTTGATCCGCGTTCTGTTTTAGGTTCTTGATACTGTGGGTGATGAAGGCCTCCGGGCTGTGGCCGAGACATGCTCGGATCTTCGTGAGCTGCGAGTATTTCCTCTGGACGCCACTGAGGACTCTGAGGGGTCAGTATCAGATGTTGGTCTTCAGGCGATCTCAGAAGGCTGCCGGAAGCTTGAATCCATACTTTACTTTTGCCAACGAATGACAAATGCTGCGGTCATAGCTATGTCCAAGAACTGCCCTGACCTTGTGGTGTTCCGCCTTTGCATTATGGGACGCCACCGTCCTGATCAGATCACCGGAGAGCCCATGGATGATGGCTTTGGGGCGATAGTGATGAACTGCAAGAAACTCACCAGGCTCTCTGTCTCTGGCCTGCTAACTGATAAGGCATTTGCATACATTGGGAAATACGGTAAACTAATAAAGACTTTGTCTCTTGCCTTCTCCGGGAACAGTGACATGTCACTTCAGTATTTGTTTGAGGGATGCACCAGGTTGCAGAAGCTTGAGGTCAGAGATAGCCCTTTCGGTGACAAGGGATTGCTTTCAGGCCTGGATTGTTTTTACAACATGAGGTTCCTGTGGATGAACTCATGCAGGCTAACCATGAGGGGTTGTAGAGAGGTAGCTCAGCGGATGCCTAATTTGGTGGTTGAATTAATGGGGGATCAGTTTGATGAGGAGGAAACAGAGAATGTTGATAAGTTGTACCTCTATCGGTCACTAGCAGGGCCGAGGAATGACGCACCGCCATTTGTGAAAATTTTGTAGTCATCGTTTATTTTGTTGGAGTTGGATTGCCATCGGAAGCAGACCCTTCTTGTTTTGTTGTTGTTCCGGATCGAGCTAGTTGATTGTTGTATTCCTGATCAAGTTAACCAGAGTTTCCTGCGGATGGTTTTCATAAGTTCGCAGGGAACGACCATGCATCATTCAGTGGAGCGAAAGAGCAGCACATATTCTTATATCTAAAAAAAATCTCGAATTGCCCTGTTGACGAGGTGGCATTTGCAGTTGAAGCAGTTTAGTACCCTGTTTGTATGTATTTCTTCTTGAGCAGCATCTGCACGACACTTGAAGCCAAAGGGGAATCATAATTCTTTTCTTGCACTGCGACGGATCCCAGTGTTACAACATAGATGAGGAGTAGGGACTGATTGCACTCAAGACTCCAGTTAGCGGTTTTAAATGGTTTCTTTTCCTTCAAGACTCCAACCATGGGTTTCTTTGGCGACTTTTGTTTTATTCATCTGTTCAGACAAAGGAGTGCCTATGCCTATGTCAATTGTGCCGCTTCATCATCTACTTGTGCTGTAGATGATGTCAATATCAACTATGGTAAAGTTCCCCTTTTGTTTGTAGCTTCCAGCCTTCCACATGTTGTTTTTGTAGACCCTTGAAGACATTATCCCTTATATTATTGGTCTCACCTTATTTTTTGTTATTAATCAAAAAGCTACTGGATGAATTGAAATTTATTAATCAGCAATTTTTGGTTTTATGCTATTATATTTTACTTGTCAATTGTCACGATGAGTCTCATTGCGATGAACATGGTTCTCGACTACAATAGCATTACTGTTCCATTGTTGCAATGAATTGCCCAAGCCTTGTTATTGTCATTATGAAGATAGGCCCTACTAATGATTTGATCTTACAATCCCTTGTTACATCATGCAGAGGCTTGTGGCCTCAACTGCTTGCTGCCCATCCGCTCTTCTTTTCCTTTGTATCTGTCATCTTCATGCACACCACCATCATTCCCAACCCCCCAAACCCTACCTCGTCGCCGCCACTAATCGGAATCTCTTCACCGTGGACGTATAATCAATATAAATAAAAATAACCGGTAAAATTTAAGGTATCTCCTTCGTTTTGAGGGCAAGAAAATCATATAATAATAGTATAAATTAAAAATCTTAGAAATTCTCATATAATCAAGAAAAAGAGAAGTATCTCCACTACTCATTTCGGTAAAGCTAGATTATAACGGTACAGATTAATTATATATGTATATTATGGTTATATAATAAATACAATTATATTTTAATTATAGATGATAGGGTTGCATACTAAAGATAATTATATTATAATATCTAACTGTGTAATTACACGGGCAAATCTGCCAAAGTACTCTAAACACCTGCGCTTGCGGATAGGTTGGCAACATGTGCCATGCTTCCTGGGGTCACAGCATCTTGCATTTGTTTTTTATGGGCTTCTGAACAAGCGCCCTTATTATATGGTAGGAACTGCATCTGGGGTGGCCGCTTTGATCTTGATAATTTTCTGAGGAGAGTAGAGAGATCTCAGGCAACCTTAGATTAGTTTTCTCTTGTTGTGGTATATTACTATTGTTTATGTTGGAGCCCATGTTTGTCATTAAGAACAGCTCGCTTTGTTTGCTTGTGGGATGCTCAAGAATGGTATCTGATTGGACCGAATCAGGTGACCCAGCAGCCAGGTACTTGTCACTGATAGGAACATATCGCAAAGTCGCCAAATTCGGAGGTTGACTCCGACGTAGCAGCACATGCTACATGGTTTGAGAAGTTCCCTGCTCGTGTTGGTAACATGTAGTATTGTCCACTACTAGCAAATAACATCAGGAGCAGAGTTAGATCTCAAACTATCTAGACTATAGCTCAAGATGTAAGATCGAAAGTCCATTTAAATTTCTCTTGAAATAATAACCCTACTTATGGCTTGGACGATCGCTGGTTCCGCCCGAGTGAGTAGTACTAAAATCTTGTGTGGTGCCCCGTTCGGCACAACTAAACCTGTTCGGAACCTACAAACTTCGCAGAGAGTCAATTCCTACAGGATTTGTTCTAAGAAAAATGGTAGAAATCCAAAATCATTCCTATGCTGCGGAGAGGGTGAAAACGCAACGCAGTCGTTCGGCGGAGGGTTGTATGCTGTCTCACACATGAGCTCGTTTCTTTTCGCGTAGGAGCGAGGGCAAAATGGCTACTGTACCTCTACGCGCGATAGATATACAAGTACATCAATGTAACCATCACGAGGGCTTGAAAGGTGATAGGAACAGCGGACAAGCGCGAGTCGAATCCGGACTTCAAATCTGATAAGCTGCAGTTCCCCCATCGGTCGGTAACCTGAGCTAAGCTTGTTCTTATCCGGTGGAGTACTAGGCCAGTAGCAGCTTTGGCCAATGATAGCTTTCACATCGGCAAGCCAAAGCTGCGTTCGGTTTGATCATTCACGTCTCTCCAAAATCTTATCGACTTGACCATCGCGGTGATGGTGAGCACGACCGTTTACGTAACCTTTCGGTTTTAGCCACGCCGCGTTGTTGCTAGTTGCTACTAGTCGGTCCTCGGTAGTCATCGGATTGAGATTGAGTTCGATTAATTCTTTGCTTAGAAAAAGCATCTGACTTTTTAAAGTGGTTTCTTCACTTTTCTTACTATCGTTTTACTCTGAAAATAAATGAGATCACAGATACATTGCGCACTTCACTCCTCTTGCTCACATTACACACATGCACATCTTTTACTTTTTCCACTACATGTTCTCTCTTTCTAAATGCCATATCTTTCAGCTATTACTATTTATTTTAGCTAAAAGTTACAGTCTAAAATCATTAGCAAAAACTAATATAATCACCCCTGAATCTTACAGATGTAGAAAGCTAAACTATTTTCTTCACAATCCTCAAAACATGTTCCATTTGTCGTAAAAACGGCCTTGTATGCTATTAGTAACAGCTGCATCATGTGGTTAGGTTAGTTAATATAGGGCTTTTTTTTTTGCTGCGGTTTGTGACTTTTGGCTACAGTTTGTAGTTTTTAGGCTATTCGTATGAGAGATTACAGAGTAACTGAAACTCACATGCGGTTTTTGTCGATATAAATAAAGTTGATACAATATGTATTACAATTAACTAGTATATCCTATCTTAAAAAGATACTTATTTAAAATTTAGTTACTGTCGAAAAACGAAAAGTTAAAAAAGAGCATGTCCTATATGGAATTTCGTGGCACACTGGTACTGTGATGCTCCTAGCTCCTTTTCTTGGCTTCATCGATTTTCTTGTGCCAATTCCATAAATTTCTTTACTGTGTCAAATGAGGGGCCTTGTACTACTGACGTATGTGTCATGAGTTGGGGGTATGGATTAAGTATATTACAATCGCTTCGTTGATTCTTCTGTCGTAACAATTGCACCATGTCTCACAAAATTTCAATAAATTTCTCGTGAAATTGTTGCAGCCCATGTGGATCCCTGTACGTGAGAGGAAGCTCCTCAGTTTTCCGTTTAAGTGACGTATGCTTGTTCTTATCCGGTGGCAATTTTAACTTCGTTGAGATAGGCACCAATGCACAGTGCTAACAGCCACTTCATGTCAGCCGTGTCGACTAGTGACGTGTCTCGTTCTTACATTACAAGTCAGCCGTGACATATAAGAGCAGGGGTAGACCTACAGTGGCTTATAGGTCTTCAACTAAATATCTAAACTTTTTGCAAAAAATCCGATATATTTTTCCTATATATATATATATATATATATATATATATATATATATATATATATATATATATATATATATATATATATATATATATATATATATAGTTGAGCCCAATTAATTAGAAGTTTTTCTCTTTAATTGGTTTAGTAATATTTGAATTTAAGATGCATAAGGATTTTATCATCGATACTCGATGGATAGCTCTGGTGATGATATTTGACAGGATATAGAGGTTGAATCAGATGAATATTTAATCATTTGTAAATTGGTTGGATGACTTAAGTAATAATTATGTGAGTTATAGATGCTAGAATTGGGAGAAACTAGTAGTAGATTATTTGATCACGAACAATTAATTAGAGTATCATATAATTAGTGCATTAGTTATATGTGCTAAATCGATAAACTCGTACCATCAATTTGGATTTGTAAATGTACAATTATAAGATGGTTATGGTGGTACACATATGATTGAAATTTTGGCTAGTAATTTGATAGTGGATATGTGTATGATCAACTATTGAGCTATTGAATATTAGATGTGCAATAAAAATTAAAGACTTATTAGGTGTTGGTTAGTCATATAAACCTCTGGTCAGTGGAAATTTAGTGTATATGGTTATGAATAAGGTGGAGTTTAATCACTGAACTATATTTGGTTTACTTAATGCATCGTGTTATGCTTGGATTAATATATTTTGATTTTCAGTGTACATGCTAATTTTTCTACCTTTGCCTCATGGAAGGATACAACTTTCTCTTAGATGGAATGTTCTTGCTGATAGGGAAAAGAAAAAAAAGAGCAGGATTGGCAAGATATGTAATTATCATTAATCTCTATAATTTACTGTTTAATTTATGCCATTATTATGCTCGCCTTATGTCGCTCATTTCCTTATAAGAAATAATTAATTTCTATATATTTTTGTATTTTTATTATATTTATATACATGTATCGTTGTATCAATGTTTTATGTGAAATGGTGTGTCGCAGTATCGGCATATTGGTGTCAGCGTATCCGAATAATCTAGCTTTGAAGTTTAAACATCTATCCTAAAAATTCTGAATCTATCACTGTATTGGAGAGGAGTTTATTGGCAGATCATGTGCATGGCTTCTTTCAAGTGCTGAGTCCTGCGATATCTCTTGGCAAGTGCCGAGTCCTTCGATACCCAACGTTTTCTCTATCAAATCTCTACATTTTAAAGGAGTAAGTGATTATCTGTTCTCTTATCAGCCTTCCCACTTTCCGTCCCACCTCACCTTAAAAACCAAGAGAAACCAACTTCCTTAACCAATTCCTAACAAACTCTATCGCACCTCTTCGAACAAATTCACGGCCTTATCTATTCAAACAAATCAATCCGAACAAACTTACACGTCATCATCTCCTTTCCTACATTAGCTTCACACGGAAAGGCAATATATATACTGGAAACTTAGGTCTGGATCTGAAGTCTTGATCTATGGTGAGCACCTTATCACTAGGCTATATATAGAGAGTCTCATTGGCTATTTTATATACACATGTGAAAAAGAGAAAGCAATAAAGAAAGAATAGGAGTTCTCCCCTCTATCTTTGTGTTCCAATCTTCTATTTGCATTACTCTGTGATTGATCTATCTTTTGTATAGGAGAGGAATCAATCGGACTGAACTTGCCAGCGACGGTTCCTCAACAATATACTAATGGTTTCATGCCTTCATTCCGTGCGTCCCTCATATGGCCTCACTCAAATGATTATTGTCCCAGATTAGCTACTGCACTCTAATTGACGTATGAAGGAAACACGACAGCCCGACGATGTATTGTCATCTACCCCTAATCCATCGCCTAGCTTGTCTCATGAGATCATACGAGTCGTCAAGGATTCTCTCTCTCTCCATATTGGTTTCTAAAAACTATTTTTCTACGGTATATATCTTTTAATCAAAGTATCTTTTAAGACAGGATCTACTAGTTGATTATAGTACACGCTACAACGACTTCATTTATATCGATCAAAATCATAAACGAGTGTCTCTCTTTTTATAAGTTTCTTTACAAGCTATTACTATTCATAAGTCAAAACCAAAATCCAATATGAATGAGCTCGCCTTCTCGAAGCCATATGTTCAACCTTGGTTTTGATTTCAAATTTGAACATAGGTAATACTTGTGTGTTAACATCTAAAAAAACCTTGTTAAGAGGGATCAAGTTGATATTGAGATGTAATATAATTTTTTTTATCCATTGCAAATTACCTCCATGGCGGTAGAGGTGCAACGCAGGTTGCACCGGAGCTCGGCCAGGCATGGCGATGATGCTAAGGACACGGCGCAAGCTACCCACGGTGAAGGAGATGTGATGCAAGCTAAGTGAAGGTAGGCTAGGCCTTGTGGCATAGCCGAGGATATGGCATAGGTTGAGCCCGACAATGGTAACTTGATGTGCTAGAGTAATATTTTTTTTTCGTAGTAAAGTATGGACATTAGACTAGTCTTCTCTATTTCACACCAATCAATCAACCGGTAGTATACAAAACAGTGAAACCACAAATCATTTCATCAACAAATCATAATGTTTTGTCGGTTAGCTGACAAGCTAGAACCATAAAGTTGATCACCTTGCAGTGTTGGTGTTTATTGCTCGTGGCTGTCCTGATCAGAGAAGGAACAAAATCATGTCTTCTATGTTATTGTTCTTGATACTAGCTGACTAGCATTAGACTAACTAGCTGATGGGCTTGCGCAATTGCGCAGTTTAGTGTAGTATAATATAACTTTACGTAGTTCCAAACTTTAAATTTGTATTTTGCAATCTAAATTTGAATTTGAGATATTTGATTCATATTTAATTAGCATATTTTATTTTGAGACTTCTCTCCTTATGTGTGAAAGAGAGGATCGGGAGGTCAGTCCATCTTGCAAATTTACACTTTCAACCTTTCAATTAAATATAATACTACCTTTTTCAAATTAGTATATCTCTAAACCAACTATCGAATCTAAGCCTTTAAAATTATAGTCCATCAATTTAAGGGTCGGATGTTTTTTTTTTGAGAATTTTTAGTATATTTCTCTTTTTTTCTTAGCAGTTGTAAAAGACCTGTCATCAACTTTTAATATATAATAGATTCCATTCTAGTTAGTTGTTATAGTTTGTTCCTTACACCATATCCTTTCCAACTTTATGTACATGTATAATATTTTGTTTGTCACATCCTTTTATATTATGCATTTGTTATTGCTTGATTTCTTTTTAAAAAAGTAAATCACAACAATTATAATTGGGCTGTGCCATCTAATAAACAAATTAATTAGATTCTTTTTTCTTTCTACTGGCAAGAAAATTTTATATTTTTTTCTCTTTTTGATTAATAATAGGTGGTTCTTAAAAAACTTAGAAATCTAGAATGGATTGTGCAATGTAGCTTTCTATTTGTGTGTAACCGTATTTAGGACATGTTTGGTCAATATTGCCAAAAAAAGTGTGCCGTAAAAACAAGATGGTGCTCACAATCCGCCCTACTAAGGCCCTGTTTGGATCCCATGGTCTAAAGTTTAGTTGTCTAAAGTTTTGGACTAAACTTTAGTTGGCTAAACTTTAGCCACTAAACTTTAGTCAAAGGTCCTGTTTGGATCCTGTACTAATGGATAGGACTAAAGTTTCAAAAAGACCATACTACCTCTCCTCGTTTCGTGCGTCAGCCATTAAATAGGAGGTGAGAGACCAACATGCATGGGTAAACACGTCTTTGTGGCTAAGAACCCAAAACTTTAGACCACTTTAGTTCACTTTGGTGGACTAATGGTCTAAAGTGTTTTTTAGGGGTTAGCTAAAGTTTAGATCTAACTTTAGACCACCTGTTTGGAGACTTTAGATCTAAACTTTAGTGACTAAATTTTAGATGGAGGATCCAAACAGGACCTAACTTAAATATGATAAACGTGAGTCTTTAAAAAAATCTTTAATATGACAAAAAGCATGGGAGCAACCCAAACAAATCGTGGGTTAATTAGAGGCACGTTGCTATCATACACTCAGATATATTTGGCAAGAAATTCTTCGAAAGAAAGTGTAAGACAAGCAGGCAGAGTTCCTCACGGCATGAATACTCAAGCTTTCTGGCTTTTCATTCATTATTTTTAATTTTATTTTTTATGGACTAATCTGTTTTTTTATTTTTTTTAAAAAAAATTTAATTATGTTAAATAAACTATTAGTAACTACAATAAAAAATAAATCTGCTACAGTGAAATTATCGCCAAGCTGAGCACCAACTTAAGTGTTAGCATCATCGCACAGGAGCACTTTCAGCAAAGTCCAAGATATCTTTGTAGATTTGACACGTTGGTCGATGTGAGCCGTATCGCACGGGATAATCTGACGACGACGCCACAGCGAAGAAGAAAGATAAAAACGAAACTGTATATCTCAAAGAAAGCTGCATATATCTGTAAGCAAGTCAGCGCATACATGTATCAGAAGTGCACGGAGATGCTGTCAAAGAAAAGCAGATTTTGTTTCCTGAAAATTCATGATTTTGTGATTATAGCGTCTGCGGTTCTTTTTTCTGAATTCACCCCGTGTGTGCAGACAGATATTGGCAGTGGTCATAGCACGGAATCATGCAAATAGGAGATTTCACGTCGCTGGCTTCCGGTGGCTTAGGTTTAGATTTTTTGGCTTATGTTACTAAAGTAATTAGTTTTTAAATAAAATATTTTAAGATAAGATCAACAGATATATTATAATAGATAATATATCGAGTTCAGCTATACTGACTAAAATTATATACAACTATTTCTCTTTACATACTATCTCTCACAAACAGTTAAAATTCAAACATTATAAACTAAAAATCAAAACTACAACTCAAAAGAACACAGAATCGTCGCATACCGGCCTGGACCAGAATACAGATGCATGTTACGCCATGTTTATTTTACGGAAACGTCGTCCTTGTTTTCTCAAAAAACGGAAGTCCAAATCAATCACCATCCACTGCTTCTGTTCTTGATACAAATTCTTGGACACACTACCTATTTTTCTGGGTCTGCTCCAACGGCCTAAAACCCTTGTTTATTTTCTTTTTTGTAGATTTTTTTATTATAGCGGTAGTCAGCTTTTATAAATTTAAAAATAAAATAATTAGTAAAAATTTAAAAAAGTTGAAAAACACCATAATATCTTTTAGAATAATACAAAGAAATAATAGAAAAACAAAAAGTCAAAAAAACTAATAAATCGAATTTTAGAAGCCAAAGAACTAAAATCATTTATAGCGAGCCGTAGTCTTGTGTGTCAAAAGCTAGCTGTTCATAAAAGAACTAGCATGAGAATGAATGTACAAATTGTCCAATACAATGAAAATTTTTTGGTCAGTTCTTATTAGTCGATACACGAGTAACACGACAGGCAGGCTACGATAGGTTGTGCAGTCCCACTCTGATCGCACAAAACAGATTTTTTGTTGCCTTTCAGCGAAAATTAGTTCGTTCCATCACTGTCTTTGCGCTGCCACTCACCGAGAGAAATGTGTGATATATGATGATGATCTAGGCCTCGTTTATTTTGGATTGAGCTTCTGATTTTTAACTTATTTTTCACTGTTTCTAAATTCCGTCTTTTTTGACTTTTGACTTTTTTGAGCTTTTTTGCTTATTCTTTTTTTCGTATTCGTTTGTATTATCTCTACTGAGCTAATATGTTTTTTTTTAAATTTAGTTACACCAAATAAACCACTATCAGTTATAATGTAATTTAAGCTAGCTACAGTACAATTTTAACCATAAACCAGTTTATTTTAACATAACCGAACGGCCTCCTACTATTATCACCCTTCCTTTCGCGTACGAGTGAATTGGACATCCTTTTTGTCGTTTATTTTCATGGTTGCTTCATTGTTTTATATTCTTACGTGGACGGCCTCAAAGTTTCACGTGATTTCATACGTACGGAACCACAAACTATGTAGTTAGTGAAATTCGAAATATGATCATTAACCACGCGATACAGGCGCCACCCCCCTCTGAACTAACCCACCAGCCGAGAACACTATGGTACACCAGACAAGCCTACACCTCACCCACTAGTCAAATCATTTCACATCTACAAGTCGTATTCCTGCTAGTCAATCGCAGTTTTTCACTCCGATCACTCTTCTCATTGCTGTTTTAGGGGTAGAACAGTGGAAGTGTGCAACTGTGATGCGTCTTTTCGTACAAAAGAAATTGTTTGGAGCAATTGCAGTGTTTCATATTCAAAATTAGCACCCAGCATACGTATATATCTACAAGTAGTTACAACACAGATTATGCTGTCAAGAAGCATCATTAGCTTGGTCATGCAAGGTGACTTCGAATGAGGGAACAATCTTCTTGGTGATATGGTAGAGTTGAAAGTATACAATTTTATTTATCAAGATTTAAATCCTAGTACTTAACTATTATATATATATGACTACTCTTCAGTATAAATTTTATGAGGTGGTGAATTAATACCCGGTCTTCATCTCTCTAGACATGTGTAAAAGGAACACACTCACATATAGTATATACGTGTACCTTGTAATCGAAAACAATTGACTTCAAGCACGCTCGCCCATCTCGCACGCGACCAACTGATATGTTCTCGTGTAGGCAACTAAACATTGAAACACTATACTTGCATTACTTATCATGTCTCAACTTAAACATGCCAGTCGATCGAGTCAAGCTCAACTCATGGGGTAAGAGCATCTTCAAGAGATGCTTTTTCTCACCCCCTATCTTAAAATATTGGGTATAAAAACTTAAAACAAGTTCCAACAAATACTCTAAAACACACCCAATAATTTTGGCACTCTAAAATTGAGGTGGATCACCATCAAATATACAATGCCTAGATAGTAATTTTAGGGATCCAAGTTTAGAGGAGCTGCTGAAGGAGGGGAAAGATTTAGAGGATAATTTTTTTAGGAAGACTCCCAATATGAGATTTTAGAGGACAAAATATTGAGCCTCTCTTGGAGATACTCTAAGTGGGTAACCAATCACGCCACAGAGAATGTAGTAGTAAATCCATAGTAGAGTCCAACCACGGCTATGGGTGGCCACGTAGGAAGCTAAGACGCAATGGGCCTTTCTTGGGCTAGGCTCGTTTTGATGTCGATACACATCATACACTCAGATGAAATCTCTAGGCTGGGCTAGTCCCGACGACTCGTAGCGTCGCTAGGGTGGACGGGAGTAACTTATCACTTTATCAGTGGCTTTGTCATGGCATCATGTTGAATCCAACGCACAGAATTTCGCTGCAGTTTGCAGCTCCCGCAAATTAAGCAATTGGGCTCAGAGATGGAGAACGATACCTTTCTAGTGAACATCGGTGGGGAGAATAGAATCCGACAAAAAGAGGGACGATCTCTGAACCTAAAGAAGTTAGCTTATACACGTGGAAAGAGAACTCAAAGTGAATGAAGTCTAACATAAAGTAGATGAAGGCCCATTCAAATTGGTTTTTACTGATGATTTTTGATTTTAACTTATAAATAGTTATAGTTTACAGAGAGTCGTACGGAGAGAGAAACTTGCATGTTATTTTAGCCGATATAAATGAAGTCACTGTAGTGCGTACTACAATTGACTAACAGACACCGCCTTAAAAAGATACTCCATTTGAAAGATGGGTACTATAAAAAAGCTATGTAATGTGGAAAAATAGCTTTTAAAAACTAATATGAACAAAAGCCAAAATATTTAGCACCATGTCAGATTCACCGAACCTGTGTACTCATTTGTTGGAATGCATTGCATCTTTGACAACTACAGAGCATCAGGGTATTTCCTTATAGTTGTTATGAATATTATGTGTATTGATATGAGACCCAAAAGGCCATATATATAGGAGAGTACAAGACCTGGCTGACGCAATTAAAAAAAATAATTGCAGTCTACTTCTATTTCACGTATTAGGCCTAAGGGAGCCTAGACATGAGGAGGAGTGTTGAAGTATAAGTGAATTGCCCATTTTTCCTCATCAGCTTAAGCTTTTAGGTGAACTGGTTGGTGCATGAAACTTAATATGGTATCAGAGCCTAGGTTTCATACCTATCCTCCGTTCGTCTTCCGCTGCCGCTGCCCCTGGGAGAATCGATCTCTGCTCCTGGGGCGGCCATCTCCAAGTCGCCAGATCCGACGAAGTCAAGGCGGCACCGCTCTGATACCATGTTATGAATATTGTGTGTATTGATATGAGACCTAAAGGGTCATATATATAGGAGAGTATAAGAGAATATGCCATATAGAGATAAGGCATATATGGAATAGAATACAAACTCTATATCTTAATAGAACTCTATCTCCTTAACAATAGTTACGCTATATGATTTCTTCTCTTTCAACGATGAAGTATTCTCATCTGAGTGATTTGGATAGTATCTTCATGGATGACTGATTTTACTTTTGGTAGTTACAATACTGAAATTTAGTCATGCAAGTTCAGACCTGCTTGCATATGGTGCATCCAATGGCAGTTTGACGGTCTGCCAGGTCTCTGAACCACCATCTGTTCTTCAAAAGTTAACAGGTCATTCTAAAGATATCACAAGTTATATTCCACTTAATTGTGCTTGTAAAGCTATTTTTGTGTATAACTTCATTTGTCACAAAGTGTTTGGCTTCTAGTACTAGGGAAATTCAAATCTTCACCTATTAGCATAAAATGAAAATCTGCATCAAACCATAATATTATGCATTGCATCGCTAGAGTGAACTTCTCCTGGTATTTCTGGGGTCTGATTTGGTACCTGTGTTAATAATTAAGAACTAATTGCTCAAGCAAGGTAACAAAATATATTTGTAGTTTACCTCAAATAAAAACTTTGTAGTTCTCATAAAACTCATTTGTCCCCTATTGCTGTTATCCCTGCTTAAAAGCTAGCATTTCCGAAAATTCATACTGGTAATTCAATTAATTGTGATTTCCCGGTATCAATAATACCTGCCACGCTGGTATCGATGCATCAAACACCTTTTTAATCTTGTTGTATTGATCGAAATCTTTGCCCATGATCTACAAGTTCATAACCTCTCTGTGAGAGAACTTTGGAAATCTATGAAGATAAGTCAGGCACACTTTGGAAATCTCCATTTGCTATTTCTTGCATGATATCAATTTTAGATATTGTCCTGTTCCAGACTTTTAATCATGCTTTCTTCAGAAAGTTCTGGCTATATAATACCTTTTGCTTCTCCTTTGCTTTTGTTTATTGGGGGAATGCAAAGTTTGTGTAACACATCGGATCTACATGAGCTCAGAATGTCACCACCAACATCACTTCAAAATTTAAACCATCTTCCACTGTTGGATTATGTGGGCCAAGCCCATATAAAAGAATAATAACTAAAATCTCAAAGGCCCACTCATGCAAAGGAGGCATGCATGTGAACTTTAGTACCACATTGCTAGTTCTAGGAGAGGGAGACCAACTTAAAAGGAATGATGCACTCCTAGCCACTTGAGGCATGTGTGGGAGAGAACTAGAGGATCACACGCGCGCGCGCGCGCGCTCGCTCGCCTCGCCTCGCCGGGCGGGGCGGGGCGGGGCGGGGGGCGCGGGCGCGGGCGCACGGCACCTGCGTGAATGGTCCGCCAAAATCGGCGCCAGGTGCTTGCGCAAACGCGGCTTCCTTTTGCAGTTTTATTTTGCTGTTTTGCGTGGTGGTGAATCCGGATCGGTTACGCGGCGTGACTAATCCGTTTCGGTTACGAGTTATGGAGAACGTGCAGGCGTCTTGATCATGCGTCCTGATTCCTCTATAAATACCGAGTCGCCGCCTCCATACAGAAAACGCGAAAATCAATCTAGGGTTTTGCCTCCTCCTTTGTGCTGCGCCGTCCCACGTAATCTACTCCGTCCCGTCCGCCGGCGTGCACCGTCGTTCGGGAGAGCAGGTCTCCGGAACCGTCGCCTTCGAAGTCCTGCACCGGGAGAGGGCGAATAAGGTTTTTGGGAAGCGCTCTGCGCGACTGCTTGCTGTAGCTCTGGCTCGTCTTCCTCGTCGTTCGGCTTCGGCGAGTCGTCGTCGACTCCGTGTCATCCGCACCGTACCAGCATCGTCAACATCGATAAACCAATCAGAACAGAACCGTCGGTACGTAACAATCATGTTCTCCGTATTAGATCTATTCATGTATAGTTTTCTGGTTTACATGTCTAGATCTTTTATACCAGTGATGGTTCTGTTATATTGCGTACATGATGTCATGATTTATTTATGGAATAAATTAAACCTACATGTGCTTAAATTCTCAACAATCCAAAAACCTTATTGTAGGCACTGTGGTTTTACTATGGCTGGATTTGCCGATGCACTGAGGCCGGATAAATTCTCCGGTGTGCACTTTAAGAGATGGCAGATCAAGGTCACTCTGTGGCTTACTGCTATGAATGTATTCTGGGTTAGTAATGGCAAGCCTGAAGGTGTTCTTGATGCTGAAAAGCAGAAAGAATTCGAGACTGCCACTACTCTCTTTGTTGGATGCATTCTTAGTGTTCTTGCTGACCGTCTGTGCGAGGTGTATATGCACATGACAGACGCGAAGGAGTTATGGGATGCACTGAATTCCAAATACGGTGCTACTGATGCCAGCAATGACATGTATGTCATGGAGCAATTTCATGACTACAAGATGGTTGATAACCGTTCTGTAGTAGATCAGGATCATGAGATACAGGCCATAGCTAAGGAACTCGAACTCCTGAAGTGTGCCTTACCCGACAAGTTTGTGGCTGGATGTATCATTGCGAAATTACCTTCTTCATGGAGGAATTTCGGAACAGCACTTAAACACAAGAGACAAGAGTACTCTGTTGAGAGTCTGATTGGGTCTCTTGAAATTGAGGAGAAAGCTCAGGAAAAGGACGCCGTGTCTAAGGGTGATGGAGGGCAGTCTAGTGCCAATGTGGTACAGAAACCCTCAAGCAAGAACAAAGGGAAATTTGTCAAAACCCAACAGACAACCAACTTCAAGAAGAAGAAGAACAACAACAATCAGGATGACAGAACTTGCTTTGTGTGCGGTGAGGTTGGTCACATGGCCAAGAAGTGCCCATAACGCAAAGGAAAGAAGGCACATGCAAGACAGACTTCTAAGTCTGTTAACGTGACCATTGGCAAGACTGGAGATGGGACTGGGTATGGTAATTTACCTACTGTTCTTTTAGTTAGTCAATCTACCAATTGGTGGATTGATACAGGAGCCAATGTACATGTGTGTGCTGATATTTCGTTGTTTTCTTCTTATCAGGTCGCCCGGGATTCCTCCGTCCTAATGGGGAATGGGTCACATGCTACTGTTCATGGTGTTGGCACGGTAGATCTGAAGTTTACTTCGGGAAAGATCGTGCAGCTGAAGAACGTGCAGCATGTCCCTTCTATAAACAAGAATCTCGTTAGTGGCTCCCGTTTATGTAGAGACGGGTTTAAGTTGGTGTTTGAGTCTAATAAAGTAGTCGTGTCTAAGCATGGATATTTTATTGGTAAAGGCTATGAGTGCGGAGGCTTGTTCCGTTTTTCCCTTTCAGATTTCTGCAATAAATCTGTGAACCATATTTGTGGCAGTGTGGATAATGAGGCCAATGTTTGGCACTCACGTCTATGCCATATTAATTTTGGTTTGATGTCTCGGCTTTCCAGTATGAATTTAATTCCAAATGTTTCCATCAACAAAGGTTCTAAATGCCATAGCTGTGTGCAATCAAAGCAACCTCGTAAGCCTCACAAGGCTGCCGAGGAGAGAAACTTGGCACCACTAGAACTCCTGCATTCAGATCTTTCTGAGATGAATGGCGTGTTGGCGAAGGGTGGAAAACGATACTTCATGACATTGATTGATGATGCAACTAGGTTCTGTTATGTGTATTTATTGAAAACGAAAGATGATGCTTTAGACTATTTTAAAATCTATAAGGCAGAAGTTGAAAACCAATTAGACAGAAAGATAAAAAGACTTAGGTCAGATCGTGGTGGAGAGTATTTCTCAAACGAATTTGACTTATTTTGTGAGGAACATGGCATTATACATGAGAGGACACCTCCTTATTCTCCCGAGTCAAATGGGATTGCCGAAAGAAAAAATCGCACGTTGACTGACTTGGTGAATGCCATGTTAGACACTGCGGGCTTACCTAAGGCATGGTGGGGGAAGGCTTTGCTAACGTCTAATCATGTATTAAATAGAGTTCCTAACAGAAATAAGGACAAAACACCATACGAGGTATGGATTGGGAGAAAACCATCACTTTCTTACTTGCGTACATGGGGGTGCTTGGCGAAAGTCAATGTGCCAATAACGAAGAAACGCAAGCTTGGACCCAAAACTGTGGACTGTGTCTTTCTGGGATATGCTAATCATAGCATTGCATATAGATTTTTGATAGTTAAAACTGAGGTACCTGACATGCATGTTGGTACAATTATGGAGTCTCGAGATGCAACGTTCTTTGAGAATATCTTTCCAATGAAAGATGCACATAATACTACTGATCAACCTTCTGAAATAATTCCCAATTCATTCACACCTCCTGAACCTTCTGAACATACACATGAACTTGTAAATGAGAAGGATGACAGTGAAGCTCCTAAAAGGAGCAAGAGACAAAGGATATCCAAATCCTTTGGTGATGATTTCACTGTGTACCTTGTGGACGACACTCCCAAGTCTATTTCAGAAGCGTATGCATCTACTGATGCAGACTACTGGAAGGAGGCTGTCCGTAGTGAATTGGATTCCATTATTGCTAATGGAACCTGGGAGTTGACAGATAAACCTTATGGGTGCAAACCTGTAGGGTGCAAGTGAGTGTTCAAAAAGAAGCTTAGGCCTGATGGTACTATTGAAAAGTACAAGGCTCGGCTTGTTGCCAAGGGCTATACTCAGAAAGAAGGCGAAGATTTCTTTGACACTTACTCACCTGTTGCTAGACTGACCACAATTCGAGTACTACTTGCTTTGGCTGCCTCACATGGTCTTCTCGTTCATCAAATGGACGTTAAGACAGCTTTTCTTAACGGAGAGCTAGATGAGGAAATTTACATGGAACAGCCTGATGGATTTGTAGTAGAAGGTCAAGAAGGTAAGGTGTTAAAACTGTTAAAATCTTTGTATGGTCTGAAACAAGCCCCTAAGCAGTGGCATGAGAAGTTCGATAGAACACTGACGTCTGCAGGCTTTGCTGTCAATGAGGCAGATAAATGTGTATACTATCGCTATGGTGGGGGTGAGGGAGTTATTCTATGCTTGTATGTGGATGACATCTTGATTTTTGGGACAAACATCAATGTGATAAATGAGGTCAAATTATTCTTGTCTCAAAATTTTGATATGAAAGATCTGGGAGTGGCTGATGTTATTCTAAATATTAAATTGATTAGAGGTGAGGATGGTATTACATTATTGCAATCTCATTATGTGGAGAAGGTCTTGAGCCGTTTTGGCTATTCTGAAAGCAAGCCTTCTCCAACGCCTTATGATCCTAGTGTGTTACTTCGTAAGAATAAGAAAATTGCTAGGAATCAGCTAGAATACTCCCAGATAATTGGCTCACTTATGTATCTAGCTAGTGCAACAAGGCCAGACATCTCCTTTGCTGTGAGCAAGTTGAGTCGGTTTACTTCTAACCCAGGAGATGATCACTGGAAGGCGCTTGAGCGAGTGTTGCGCTATCTGAAAGGTACCTCGAACTTTGGTCTTCACTATACTGGGTACCCGTCGGTGCTGGAGGGTTATAGTGATTCCAACTGGATCTCTGATGCTGATGAAATCAAAGCCACTAGTGGATATCTTTTCACTATTGGTGGTGGTGCTGTTTCATGGAGGTCTTGCAAACAGACTATTTTGACGAGGTCAACCATGGAAGCAGAGCTCGCGGCACTAGACACTGCTACTGTTGAGGCAGAATGGCTACGGGATCTATTGATGGATCTGCCTACAGTGGAAAAGCCAGTGCCAGCTATTCTTATGAACTGTGATAATCAAACTGTTATCGCTAAGGTGAACAGTTCTAAGGATAATATGAAATCGTCTAGGCATGTCAAGAGACGATTGAAGTCTGTCAGGAAAATGAGAAACTCCGGAGTTATAACCTTAGACTACATCCAAACAAATAGAAACCTGGTAGATCCCTTTACAAAGGGACTATCACGGAATGTGATAGATAGTGCATCGAAGGAGATGGGAATGAGACCCATGTGAGTTATCTATGGTAGTAACCCAACCTATGTGATCGGAGATCCCGTGAATTAGGATCTGGGAAAAACAAGCCATTAGTTAACTGGAGGAGAGTAATTTCAACCCTCTCTATGTGAAGATGCAATACTCTCAGAAACTGCAAGGCAGGTTGGTTAAGGCCTTAATGTGTTCCATTGGCTTTCAAAAGCGAAGACGTTATCCTGCAGAACGTTCTTGAAAGAACACACCTATATGAGCCCGACTGTTAGTCGCAGTCTATGGAGATCTTGGGAAAATCTCCTATTAAGCTCATGAAGAGACCAAGGAGTATGACTTATACGCTCCAACCGAGGGGTAGCCTACTGGCGGCCTAGTATCAGTTAAGTCTTTAAGTGAAGCTTGCTTGCACCAAACTTGCAATTCAAGGCGTAGTCCATTGTTCAAGTTGCGAGTAAGTGTAGCTTGGAGTTCTAGGTGGATGTTCAACCTTAATCGGTCTCCATCGAAACACTGATATATAAACAGTACATTGGAATTCAGGCAAATCTCTGTGGGACTTTGAGATCTGGTGGGGGATTTTGGATTATGTGGGCCAAGCCCATATAAAAGAATAATAACTAAAATCTCAAAGGCCCACTCATGCAAAGGAGGCATGCATGTGAACTTTAGTACCACATTGCTAGTTCTAGGAGAGGGAGACCAACTTAAAAGGAATGGTGCACTCCTAGCCACTTGAGGCATGTGTGGGAGAGAACTAGAGGATCACACGCGCGCGCTCGCTCGCCTCGCCTCGCCGGGCCGGGCGGGGCGGGGCGGGGGGCGCGGGCGCACGGCACCTGCGTGAATGGTCCGCCAAAATCGGCGCCAGGTGCTTGCGCAGACGCGGCTTCCTTTTGCAGTTTTATTTTGCTGTTTTGCGTGGTGGTGAATCCGGATCGGTTACGCGGCGTGACTAATCCGTTTCGGTTACGAGTTATGGAGAACGTGCAGGCGTCTTGATCACGCGTCCTGATTCCTCTATAAATACCGAGTCGCCGCCTCCATACAGAAAACGCGAAAATCAATCTAGGGTTTTGCCTCCTCCTTTGTGCTGCGCCGTCCCACGTAATCTACTCCGTTCCGTCCGCCGGCGTGCACCGTCGTTCGGGAGAGCAGGTCTCCGGAACCGTCGCCTTCGAAGTCCTGCACCGGGAGAGGGCGAATAAGGTTTTTGGGAAGCGCTCTGCGCGACTGCTTGCTGTAGCTCTGGCTCGTCTTCCTCGTCGTTCGACTTCGGCGAGTCGTCGTCGACTCCGTGTCATCCGCACCGTACCAGCATCGTCAACATCGATAAACCAACCAGAACAGAACCGTCGGTACGTAACAATCATGTTCTCCGTATTAGATCTATTCATGTATAGTTTTCTGGTTTACATGTCTAGATCTTTTATACCAGTGATGGTTCTGTTATATTGCGTACATGATGTCATGATTTATTTATGGAATAAATTAAACCTACATGTGCTTAAATTCTCAACATCCACAACTACAAACAGTAATACAATGATCAAGCTTTCAAAACATATTAAAATTTCTCATAAACAAGATGATAATGAGTGAACAAATCTTAACATTGAATTGAAGCAATAACAATAACGAAGGCAATGAAATTATTAAGACTAACCAAAGAAACTTTATTTAATTGCAACCAAGACTACTAATGTAGTTAAATTTGCAACCAAAACTTTATGTAACTTCATATAGTTAATTTTGCTTGTTAAGCTACTAATGTAGTTTCATTACGGACATATAATATGGTTGATTGATCTTTACACTTGCGATATATATGGTTTTTATTTTTGCGCATTATTCGACTAAATATTCATGACCGAGACTTACCGTATTCGGAGCGATATGTATTCGCTCCATATTTGTGATTGAGAATATTTGCATTCGTACTATCCGTGTCCGATTTCGACTCCGACAAAAAAAATATGAAAAAGGATACGGAATAAGCAATATCCATCCATATCCGTTCAATTTGCACCCCTACTAACAAACTCCCCTTCAAGTTTAAAAAGAAACAAATTCCTCTTTGAACGATCTGTGAGCAGACGCTGAAAACTTCGTAGGGAACAACAAACGACAGTATGTAAAAAGGGCAACCACGACATTGTTGTCCACATGCCGGCATCGAGGCCTAGGTTTGCCAAGTCGCATAGCAAGACAACAGTATCACGCCATGGGATAAGTCTAGCTAAATGGTAGTTCTTGCCACGCCACTGATGCTAGCATGGCCAAACAACACTGCCACTCCACTCGCCATAGTGACTGGCGTAGCAGTGTTGTTTTACCAAAATCAAAATTAGAAATAAAGTTGGCAAAGAGTTATTAATAAATTATTTTTTCAAAAAATAGTTAATAAAAAGTTCAAATACAAACACAATTTTGAATCATCGTATTGAAGTGAGCACACCAACTTTGCCCAGTTAGCTGCGCACCCGAAGCATTCTTTTGCAAGCTATATGTCTTGTTGTGGCCAGGAAAAATGCATTCCCAACTATTTGCTGATAGAAACTACTAAAAATGTTGTTGTGATTTTTTTTTGCATTAATGCCTTTGCAAGAATTGTTATTGATTTCTAAAAATATTTATAGATAACTTGGCGGTCTTAATTTAACGATGCAAGGTAGTGGCGGCAGAGACGAGGATGCACCGTAGGTGAAACAGTGCGGCGGGCCGTGACATGGAATATTTGGCCATTACGAGTCAAGGCCAAACCTGGCAATGTTGGCTTCATGTGATGGAATAATATGATTTTTATTTAATTCGTAGCAACGTAAAATTTCAACTAGTAAAAAAGTGAGATCAACTGCAATATGCCGTGCTTGCTAATCCATCTGATAGAAAACCATTTGAAAATTTTACATTGTGGAGTCAAATCATTGATTTGTACTCCAACGCCCTCGAACAGAACCTCCCTCAAAAGTTACAGGTTAGCATAACACATCTGGGTCTTCAACTCTATCCAACAATGCAACATGTTAATGCTGACGCACCACATCACTAGTACAGCAACACAGCACAACTAGTGTACATAATACCTGCAGCCGGCAACCACTGTGATCTAGCGGCGGAGGTATCCATACAAACTACACCGAATCATCTGCAAACCTAAATTACCGTGTGTAAACAAACACGTTAATTAGGCATGCAATTCCACTAGGATTCAAGCAAAGTCTGCCACAACGGTGAATTAATTTAGTTTTTGCTCCGATGGCTTGATCTGAACCATCGGCGGCACGATCAGACAGTCCAAACAAAAAAACAAGTGCACTGCCCCCATCCTCGTCTAGCCACTAGACGATGTGCAGAATGATTGATGTAGGACTGATACAGCAATGGAGAAGGTGAATGGTGTATTCAAAAAAAATTTCAAAGTATTTGTTGATCTTCACTTAATAGTTATGAGAAACTATAAAGATCAGAGACTAATCACCACACGAAAAATCCAAGTGAAAACTAATCAAAACAACCTTCATTGTACATGGCAATCAGACCGGATGAGAGCGCCCCTGGTCAGACTAGTGAATAGTGCTGGTCAGATTGCTACGGCATTTTCAACATGGGAATCGTAATTTCAACACTATTTCAAAATAAAAATTCGTGAAATTTTTAATCTATAAATCCAAATGATATGAAATTTAGCATGCACCTTCTCTAGAATGTCACGAACTTATCCAACCAACGATCAAGAAAATCATTGTAAAAGTTGTGATATTTTTTAGTTTGAAGCAAGGTTGCATAAAAAGGGCAAAAAACAAGAATGATGAATATGACTTGCTTGTGGATGGATGATGACCAAGATGGCTTTAGATATGTTCTCACATATCCAACAAGTAAGAATACCATAGAAATCAAGCAAAAACATTCGGTTCAAGAAATCACTCGAGATGATCAAATCCAAACAAAGCCAGGTTTCTTCATGAACTTGGCAACTAAGTAACTAGATGGGTAGAGATTAATTTTTGGAGGCCATCTTCATCTCTTACATATCCTTGGCACAGAAAGATCAAGAAGGGAAGAGAGAAGAGCAAATCAATCAACACAAAAGAGATACATAGAGACGAACAAAGATTGATGTATTGCTACTTGAGAATAAAGCTATTACATCCACTCCACTTGGAGAACAAGAGAACACACCATAGCACTCAACTTCTCTCAAACCCTAACCCTAGAAGTCTTCAACCTAATGAGAGTGAACAAGGTTTTATGTACCATCCCCATTTTGAAATCATTCTTAAGCAGAAAACTCTTAAGCCTATTATACCAAACTCTAGGGGGTTGCTTCAATTATACAAGGCTTTGAAAAGCTTACAAACACGGTTTGGGTACTTGTGATTTTCAAAACGAGGGGGTTGCTTGACATACACCTCTTCTTCTATAAAATCATTGAGAAAAGAACTCTTGACATTCATTTAAAAAATCTTAAAGCCCTTACACACTTCAAATGCTAGCAATATACGAATGACTTCTAATCTTACTATAGGTGTAAATTTCTCTTCAAAGTTTAAGCCCTCTACCTGAAAAAACCTTGAGCTACAACGCTGACCTTGTTGTAAACTACCAACCCATCCCGGCTTTGCTAATTTTTGAAAACCCATTTTGTTCTAATTACATCATGATTAGGTGGAGGTTCAACTATGGTCCAAACTTGGTTTCTTTTAAAGTTTCAAGCTCTTCATGTATATCATTAACCCAAAAGAAATCAGATAAAGCATGGGTGACATCTCGGGGTTTAAAAGATGCAACAAAGCAGAATATGCATGAGAATCTAGACAGATAAACTTGGTGCAAGTAACTCGCTCATGGAGATCCCTCCTGAGAGTATCGTCGTTGAATATGAAGAGGAGGTCCTTATGTAGACATTGACTCTACATCATGGGACTGTGGAGGTAGGAGCAGAGTCACTCAAAGCACTGGTGAAGGTGGGAGGAGACCGATATGCTGAAGCTAGAATAGAGGAAGCAGACTTTCCAACAAACTCAGGAGTGAATAGAGGAGGGATTAGGTCCTTATCCTCTAGGTCAGTGTTGTCATCGATGAAGATGCTCTCCTAATTATCATGCACCTGTACCTACACTATTGATTCTAGTACTAGGACTAGCCTCATCGAAAGTGACTTCACAAGTCTCAACAATTTTGATAGTATCCAAATTAAATACATGGTAGCCACAAGCATAAGCCGGATGTCCAATTAAAATGTCATCATAATATCTAAATTCAAATTTACCTAAGTTTCCATATTTTAAAATAAAATATTTACAACCAAATGTATTGAAATGAGAGACGTTAGGTGTATGACCAAATCTAATCTCAAAAGAAGTCTTGCCTATAGATGATCTCAAGAAAACTCTATTGGACACATACCAAACAATAAAAACCACCTTAGCTCAAAACCTCCTAGGGGTGATATGCTCATCTAGTAAGGTTTTAGCCATCTCTACAAGGGTTCTATTCTTTCTCTCTATAAACCCATTCGATTGGGGGACTCTAGGTCAGGAAAATTGGTGCTCTAAACATCTCTCAGTGTAAAAAGTGGCAAAGGATGAGTTTTTAAATTTTGTATCATTGTCACTCCTAATGGATCTTAAAGCTTCTGAGAGGTCAACTACTAATCTAAGGGTCAACGCTCTAAAGCAGCCAAATGCCTCATCCTTAGAAAGTAAGAAATACACCTAAAAATATTTAGAGAAGTCATCTACAAAGACAAACACATACCACTTCCCTCCTACAGACTGGACTCTAGAAGGGCCAACTATGTCTAAGTGCAAGAGCTGTCCAGTGCCATCAGTCATCACTAGAGTAAGAGGTAGATGAGAAGCAGAAACCATCTTACCATATCTGCAGGGTGTGCACACTAGGTCTCTAGAACTTTTAAGCCTAGGCAATCCTCTAGTAAGGCTCTTACTACTAACTCTATTTAAGCGGTTGAAGCCTATGTGTTTAAGCCTATGATGCCACAACACAAAATCCTGAGAGTCAGAAACCACAAGACACTTAGAGCTAGAGATAGAAGAGCTACTGAAATCAGCACTAAAGATCATCTAAAACTGAGAGGCCATGTGAAGGGCACCCCTTGGTTGTGATGAGTAATTGACTCTTGTTCTAGGAAGATTGAGTTTAGTTTTTGAGGTTTGTGCTAAGTTCTGCATTGTCGTAGCCCTGGCGAAGTGTTCTGCAGCTAACACGACCACGTTGGTCGTGGTCGAAAGTCATGCGCACTGGTTACGACCACTGTGGGCGTGGTCGAAGGTCACCCGAGGGGTCTACGTCCACTTTGGCCATGGTCGAAGGGCACCAGAAGGCAGTACGACCACGTTTGGCCGTGGTCGAGGGCCAGTACGACCACGTTGGTCGTAGCCAAAGCAGGTTACGATCACGTTGGCCGTGGTCGAAGGCCAGCACGACCACGTTGGCAGTGGTCGAAGGCCAGCACGACCACGTTGGCCGTGGTCAAAGGCCAGCACGACCACGTTGGTCGTGGTCGAAATAGGTTACGACCACGTTTGGCCGTGATCGTAGGTCTCCAGGGAAGTTCAAGACTGTTTCTGCCCTAGTCGTATCTTGGTCATGGTCGAAATGTCCCGTACGACCACGTTGTGCGCTATCGGAAGCCAGCCGAGCCATCTTCGACCACGTGAGTAGTCGGCACTCTACGACTACGTTATTGAGAGCTGCGGTCGGAAGTCGATGCTTCGACCACCGTGGTCGGGGGCCGGCACTCGAGCTTGCGACCACGTGGGAAGGCGGTGGACTTCGACCATGTTGTGAAGCGGTCGAACGAGGTCGGGTCGGGGTCAGACTCAGTTGGAAGCAGTCGTAGCTCAGTCGGTTGCGGTCGAACGTGATCGACTGGCTTGGAACTCAGTCGTAAGTGGTCGGAAGGGTTTCGACCACGATGAAACAAGTCGTACGTGGTTTGAACGGGGTTCGACCACGATGGGAAGCGATGAACGTGGTCGAAAGGTGGTTCAATCTCACGGTAAGTGGTCGTATGCAGTCGGACGGGCGTGAGGAGCGAGGATGGTGTGGTTATTCGAAACAAGGCTAGACTGGTAGCTCAGGGGTTTTCCCAGGTTGAGGGTCTAGACTTCGAGGAGACCTTTGCCCCTGTAGCTCGACTTGAGGCCATTAGAATCCTGCTTGCCTTTGCAGCTTCTAAGGGTTTCAAGCTCTACCAGATGGACGTCAAGAGTGCCTTCCTTAATGGAGTCATTGAGGAAGAAGTTTACGTCAGACAGCCTCCAGGTTTCGAGAACCCCAAATACCCACACCATGTCTTCAAGCTTTCCAAAGCGTTGTGTGGACTTAAGCATGCCCCCAGAGCTTGGTATGAGAGGCTTAAGTCCTACTTGTTGAGTCATGGGTTTGAAATGGGTAAAGTAGACAAGACCTTGTTCATCCGCCGTCATGGCACTGACCTTCTGCTCGTCCAGATCTATGTCGATGACATCATCTTTGGCGGCTCTTCCCATACTCTGGTTTCACAGTTCTCGGATGTCGTGAGCACCGAGTTTGAGATGAGTATGATGGGCGAGTTGACCTTCTTCCTTGGCTTCCAAATCAAGCAGACTCGGGAGGGTACATTTCTTCATCAGGGAAAGTACACTCGTGACCTCCTGAGACGCTTCGACATGAGTGATGGTAAGCCGGTGTCGACTCCGATGGCTTCTACAGCCTATCTTGACCCAGATGAGGATGGCGAGCCAGTTGATCAGAAAGAATACAGAAGTATGATCGGCTCCCTTCTTTACCTCACTGCCTCGAGACCAGACATACACTTCTCCGTGTGTCTGTGTGCTCGGTTTCAGGCTTCTCCTCGCGTATCTCACCGCCAGGCGGTGAAGCGCATCTTTCGGTACCTTCGAGCTACCATTGACTATGGTATTTGGTACTCTTCCTCATCCTGTCTTTCCTTGAGAGCCTTCTCGGATGCAGACTTTGCCGGCTGTAGGATAGATAGGAAGAGCACTTCTGGCACCTGCCAATTCATCGGCACTTCTCTCGTCTCTTGGTCTTCGAGGAAGCAGTCCGGTGTTGCACAGTCCACTGCAGAGGCCGAGTACGTTGCTGCTGCCAGTTGCTGCAGCCAAGTGCTTTGGATGGTCTCGACCCTGCGGGACTTTGGGTTAGCGATAGACAGTGTTCCACTCTTTTGTGATAACACTTCTGCGATTAACATTGCTAAGAACCCAGTGCAGCACTCTCGGACCAAGCACATTGATATCCGATACCACTTCCTTAGAGACCATGTAGAGAATGGTGATATAGTGCTCCAGTTTGTGGAGAGTGACCACCAGTTGGCTGACATCTTCACCAAGCCTTTGGATAGTTCGAGGTTTTCAGCTCTGCGGGGAGAGCTTGGGGTGGTGTGTCCTTACGGACTGTAGTGAGGGGGAGCTTTGGGCTTTATTGCTTTACTATATTGATTATGCTTCTGTCTCATTTCTGTTGCATTGCATTCAGGGTGCATTTGGGTTTAGTCCTTCCAGCATAGGTTAGAGTGCTTTTCTTGCCGAGTTGCTTATACTTCTTACTCTTATCTTGTGCTTCCAGGATTAGCTGCTTCTTATCTCACTAGGTCGAGCTCACTCACTTCTTGTAGGTTCTAGCGAGGGTTGGGCCACCCTTGGGTAGACAGGGTACGTGTTTGCTCTCTAGTATGTGATTTACGGTCAGCTGATAGTCCTGGAGTCATACGGGGTAGATGAGGGTCAGTCTGAGCCATAGTTGTCTCTATATCTTATCTATGCTTTAAGGACTGCCTGTTTGGTTTTATTTGCCAGCTTCTCGATTTTATTGCTTTGGTTCAGGAATAGTTCATTTGGGAGCTTCTGGAGCTTAATTTTGACTTAACTCAACTTGAACTAAAAGTTGCATCTCATGTTGAGGGGGAGCTGGATTTTCCTGCATTTTAGCTTTTAGCATTGTAATGTAACTGCCTTGAGCCTTGATTATTATCCTGTTATGACATGTTTACAATGCTGTACACCTTGCCATGATTTGTACTTTATATGCTAGATTGATCATGACTTCATATGTGTAGACTAGCTTTTACCATGATAAGTCAATTAAAATTGCCTAACTTGAAGTAAAACTTGTCATGCTAGCATTTGAGTTTAGTCTTTCTGGAGCTATCCCTTTATGATTCATGCCATGTCAAATAGGCTTAGCTGAGCGTTGAATCTTTGTTGAGCCTTAGATTGAGCTATTTTAATCTCTTGATGTAGCATAAGGTAGTACAACATATTTACAAAGCAAAAAAGATCTCTTTTGTGCGAAAAAACTGATTTCACCAATTCTTTCTCATGAGACGGCTTGCCATTGCACTAGGCATGAACTCAGGGGGAGTTTTGGATGACCTAGACTATCTTCTTAAGCTTCTCGCTTGAAGTAGTCGCATAAGGCTTGAGATCTAGCACATAAAAAAAATTGGGTTGAAACCGACCATAAGCTTTAAAAAGACAATGTTTTATGTGTTCAATTTGCTTAAGCTACAAAAAGAACCATGTACTTAACCAATGTTTCAATCTTGAGCTTATAGCACTCTATTTGGACTCAATATTAGCTTCCTTGTTCCGCTTAGCTTATTGACATGGCCTGCATCATCCTTGGATATCTCTAGCTAGACTTTACTCACTGATGACTTGACTTGCTTACAAAATGCACTATATTTCAGTTTGTCATCCATGTGTTCTAGCTAGGTTATACATATCTTGTCATGATCTAGATAGCCTTTTATTGAGTTATGGCTTAGTGTATCCCATTATGGTCATTATGGATAATTCTCATGGCTCAAAATGCTTAGAAATAATCAAACTTCAGCCTTTTCATCCATGTTTGTGATCTTATTCTCTCGTGTACATTCTTGATGCGTTTATTGCCAAAAGGGGGAGAATAGAGAAGAAAAAGCTAGTTTGGGATCTTTTTAGAGCTTTGGAGAACAATTTGCTCTTTCAGTTGTTGCTCTAGTGATCTTTCTGTCGACATGGTCATTTGTTTCATTCTCTTCTTTGGACCATGTTGGACTTTCCAAAACTAACTCAACTTCTTGCTTTTTCTGGGTTTGTCAATATACTCATCAAGGGGGAGATTGAGAGGCCATGTGAAGGGCACCCCTTGGTTGTGATGAGTAATTGACTCTTGTTCTAGGAAGATTGAGTTTAGTTTTTGAGGTTTGTGCTAAGTTCTGCATTGTCGTAGCCCTGGCGAAGTGTTCTGCAGCTAACACGACCACGTTGGTCGTGGTCGAAAGTCATGCGCACTGGTTACGACCACTGTGGGCGTGGTCGAAGGTCACCCGAGGGGTCTACGTCCACTTTGGCCATGGTCGAAGGGCACCAGAAGGCAGTACGACCACGTTTGGCCGTGGTCGAGGGCCAGTACGACCACGTTGGTCGTGGTCAAAGCAGGTTACGATCACGTTGGCCGTGGTCGAAGGCCAGCACGACCACGTTGGCAGTGGTCGAAGGCCAGCACGACCACGTTGGCCGTGGTCGAAGGCCAGCACGACCACGTTGGTCGTGGTCGAAATAGGTTACGACCACGTTTGGCCGTGATCGTAGGTCTCCAGGGAATTTTAGACTGTTTCTGCCCTAGTCGTATCTTGGTCATGGTCGAAATGTCCCGTACGACCACGTTGTGCGCTATCGGAAGCCAGCGAGCCATCTTCGACCACGTGAGTAGTCGGCACTCTACGACTACGTTATTGAGAGCTGCGGTCGAAAGTCGATGCTTCGACCACCGTGGTCGGGGGCCGGCACTCGAGCCTGCGACCACGTGGGAAGGCGGTGGACTTCGACCATGTTGTGAAGCGGTCGAACGAGGTCGGGTCGGGGTCAGACTCAGTTGGAAGCAGTCGTAGCTCAGTCGGTTGCGGTCGAACGCGATCGACTGGCTTGGAACTCAGTCGTAAGTGGTCGGAAGGGTTTCGACCACGATGAAACAAGTCGTACGTGGTTTGAACGGGGTTCGACCACGATGGGAAGCGATGAACGTGGTCGAAAGGTGGTTCAATCTCACGGTAAGTGGTCGTATGCAGTCGGACGGGCGTGAGGAGCGATCGGACTCGGTCCGAACACAGTGGGACTCGGTCCGAAGTGCTCGGTACCGGTCGGATTTGGTCGTAGAGCAGTCTGGCGTGGTCGGACGTGCTCGCACGCAGTTGGAATCGGTCGTATGACCTGCAGACTTGACCATTTGAGTTGGAATTTGGTCGTAGGGCTTTGTGATGAAGTCAGGGACCTTGTGCATTTGTTGGTTTATCTTTTCGATCGGTCGTAACGACTTGGGTTGAAGTCGTAGACTTTGAGCGTTAAAGCCGTAGCGAGTTGTGGGTGGTCGTAGCAAGTTAGCGATGATCGTAGACTCTTTGTATCTGGTCGTATGGCTTGATTTTGTGGTCGTATGTCGTGTGCATTCATTGCTCTCTATTTTCGTCTGGTCGTAGGTGGTATACGACTTGGTAAGAGTATGTTTTGAGCTCTGTTTTCTGGCTCAAGTGGTTGGATACTATTGTGAGCGGTGCTATGTAATGGTTTGCTTGTCTGTGATGGTTTGCAGGACTTTGAGACTAGTCGTGGTGAGGCATGGATGGTCGAGACTAGGCACGGGGGTGCTGAGGTCGTGATCGGCTGGGAGATGCCAAAGACGACGAAGTCTGTGAGGTGGTTGCAAGCGTGATCGGCAAGGAAGGAGGAAGCTTCCGGGAAGGCAGCGGGATGTCATTTTGGAGAAATGCGGAAAGCTGCAAAGGGAAGCTGTGTCTCTGCGAAAGCACTGGAGTGGTTGGCGCTAACGGGCAAAGCAGTGGAGCAGTTTGGTGTAACGGGTAAAGCACTGGAGCTCGTTCTCGCTAGTGGGTAAAGAGAGTGGTAAAACCCGGTGTTAGTTGGGGTTAACGGGTTCTCCCCTGGTAGCTTGAGGCTATAAATAGAGAGGTAGAGCTCGGGTGATCGGTGAGGTTGTTCCTGAGTCACTCTGAGTATTTCGTTTCTATTTGTGTGAGTTGTCTCTGGGTAGAGCACGATTGCTCTTGTACCTCCGATGGAGTGGCTGTAGAAACCTCCATGATCAATCGTGTCATCTCTCTTCCTCTATGTTGAGTTTCTGTTCTGTGAGGTGTTTGATTATTTTGTTTGTGCTTTCTCTGCGTTATCCTTTTCTTGTATGCATGAGAAGCTGATTCTTAGTTGTGCTCTGGTCTTCTTGATTTGAGAAGAGTTCTAGCTGCCTTGTTTCCTCCTGCTCTGAACTGGAAATCATACTCAAGACCATTTGGTCAAGTTATTTCCGAGAGCAACGAGTGGTCAGAGGAATCTTTGCTCGATCGTACAATATTTTCTGTTCACCATTCTTGTCGGACTCTCTTGCTGCTGGATCTCGATTCCTCTGGAACTGGGTTTGATCATTCTGACCACAACAGAGAATCGACCGATCACAGTAAGATATCGACAGCAGAGAACTAGCTTCTTCATAGCTCTCTAGCTATCGGAGAAGAAGATCTGGTGGAAGTACTCGGGGAAGTTTGAAGGCACCATTCACCCCCCCTCTGTTACCATTTCGGTCCTACAATTGGTATCAGAGCCGGTTAGCTCTTTTCAGTAGATCTTAACCGGTCTCAAGAGCCATGGCGACGGACAAGTACTCGACCAAGCCTCCCGTCTTTGATGGCCTGGATTACCCCTTCTGGAAGAGCCGAATGGAAACATACATCCAGGCTCAGGGGTATGCCATCTGGCGAAAGGTAAAGGTCAGGTTTGTTGTTCCTGCCGATGAGAACATCAACGTGGCAAACATGCCCGATGTTGAGGCAAATGCGAAGGCAAGGAACATCATTATCCAGGGCTTAAGCAGAAGCGAATTCGACCGCATCTCTCACCTGTCGTCCGCCTACGATATCTGGGTGACCCTCGACGCATACCATGAGGGCACCACCCAGATTAAGACGGTTCGACAGGACCAGTTCAAGCGCGAATACAACAAATTCGAGATGCTTGCTGGTGAGTCCCTGGACGAGTGCTTTTCGCGATTTCACAAAATCTTGAGCAACCTCCGAGCGGTCGGTCTCACATACCCCGACTCGGACAACGCTCGCCAGATGCTCGCGGCACTCGATCTGCGTGTCTGGGAGATGAAAGTGACCACCATCAAAGACACGACAGACCTCTCGACCTTGACTCTTGACGCGCTGTACTCGCGCCTCAAGACTAACAAGATTGACGTTGTCTCTCGTAGGTCGAAGTCACAGTCGATGGCTTTGGTCACCGATCCCAGTTCAGCTTCTGGTCTCTCTTCTGAGTCTTCTTGCGGTTTCTCCCTTGCTGTTCTCTGTGACATAACTGATGATCAGTTAGAGCAGCTTGCGGATGATCAGCTGGCCCTCCTAGCCCGAAGGTTTTTCCATGCCTATAAGGGTAGGAGAGACAGAAAGAGAGGAGGACCAGTCATCTGCTTCGAGTGTGGTGGCCCCAACCACATCCGAGCAAACTACCCCAAGCTTGGGAAGGGTAAAGGTGACTACGGCGGTTCGGGCAAGAACGACTACACCGACAAGAACCGCAACACGAAGCCTTCAGCACCTGCTCCGGGAAAGAAGAAGTTCCGCAACTTCGGGAAGGCCAAGAAGCTCTTCCACCGCGTCCTCACCGCCTTCGACGACCTCGACCTCAGCGAGGTGGAGGGATGGAGCGACGACGACGGGACGGGTGACCAAGAGCCCAAGAATGGCGGCAACGACTCCTCCGGCATGTGCTTCATGGCCCTCGAGGGCGAACTCAGCGACAGCGAGCTGTACTCCGACTCGGACGAGGTATGTCCCTCCTATGACCAACTTAATGAAGCTTTTCTTAAGCTAGGAGGATTTCATGCTAGATCTAGAGCTAGATGTAGCGAGTTGAAAAAGGAAGTAGATAGACTGTCACGGGAGCTTACTTCACTTACATCTGCTCCCTCCCGTGACGACTGTGATACATGCTCTGCTTTGCTGGTTGATATGGAGAAATTAAGGACCTCGCATGATAGTGTGTCCTCTGAGCTTGATTCTATTAAGGTGGAGAATGTTAGTCTGTTTGCTGAGTTAGAGTTGAGTAGGATGGCTGTTACCCTACATACTACTGATGAGAATACTTCTCCCACCTCATGTGAGGTTAAGGGCATTGCTGCTAGAGGACCTTATGCCATGCTCCTTGATCTGCCCGAGTCTTGTGAAAATTGCAATAATTTAAAGATGAACCTAAAACGGGCAGATCACAAGATTGCTGAGTTGCGTGCTTCATTGCTTGAGCCCATTGATTCATGTTTGAATTGTCCTAGATTAACTGCTGAACTTGAATCTGTCTCAAAACAGTTTCAAGAAATGATTGACACTAATAAGAAAATGGCTCAATTCGCGACTAAGGATCCTGTTAGCTCACCTTGCATTAGCTGTGATAAACTAAAACTTGAACTCGTTGCCTTGAATGACAAATGTGTGAAGCTAACTAAGGATCAACTAGTGAAGGCACCAACTGCTTGTACTGTTTGTGCTGAGAAGGGGGAGAAGCCCCAGGGTAAGGTGGAGACGCCTAGGAACGTGAACCAACTGGTTAGCAGTTGGACTGCCCATTCAGAGTCGGCTGTGCGTGCACAAGTCATTCTTCCCTCTGCTGTTGGTTCTTCTTCTGCTCCCTTACCTTCTGCTGTCTCTTCTTCTCCCTGCTCTTCTTGCATCTCTCTCTTTCGGGAGTGTCAGTATCTTATGAACACTCTCGAGAGGTTTGTAGGCGGCAAGAAGAAGCTCAATCTTATTCTAGACCAATCCAAGATTTGCAAGTTCAATCAAGGTCTAGGATATGATTTCTATGAGGATATGAGGAAGCATCCTCCTGCTATTCTCCGACCTATCTTAGGAGGTGTGATCGAGGTTGAGCCCAGGTCTGACGAGGTGAAATTCAAATCAGCGGGCTTTGTCCAAGGGATCTCTGACAGTAAGGTGATTCCACCTGTTGTTTCGGCCTCTCAGAAGGCGAAGCCTCTTCGTGCTACTTCCACCTCTCAGAAGGTGAAGTACCACTGCACCTTCTGTCAGAAGGATGGGCACTCGATCGAGAGATACTTCAGGTGCGCCAAGATCGCGCGTAGAGACCGTGTTGAGTCTCTTAGGCATATTCAGGGTCAGCCCCAGATCCTGAGTACACCTAAGACCAACACGAGGTCTAGGCTTGCTCCTGTTGCGGAGTTTAGGCAGCATAGAGGACTTGGTTTTTTCGAGTTTTCTGTTTTCCGTCCTCATGCTGCTTCTGGTCGTGACTTCCGCCGTCCTGAGGGTAGATCTCGTTTTCCCCATCGAGATAGCTACCCGCGGCATGATCAGCGTGTTGCCGGTGTTCCGACTCGCTCTCCCATAGCAGTCGGACCCCGCAACAGCTTCAGGTCTGCTCACAGACCTTCTGCTTCTTTGAGTCTCAGAGAGCGTAGGGTAAATAGAGGTCAGTCGTACTTGACGACTTCATCTGCTCGACGTATTGTTCAGTATTGGGTGCGAAAATCTCTCTTGATTTACCCCAGTACTGAGACTTTACTCTCTGTCTGACTCAGGTTCGCCGGGCAGGGAAGGGAAAGGTTTGGCTCGTAGACTCCGGGTGTTCACGACACATGACCGGAGATTCCCGTTGGTTTTCTTCCCTTGCCCGTGCTCCAGGTGATGAGACGATCACTTTCGGAGATGCTTCATCTGGGCGCGTCATCGCCAAAGGTACTGTGCACATTAATGATTCTTTCATTTTGAAAGATGTTGCCTTGGTTAGTAAGCTGCAGTATAACTTGCTTTCAGTCTCTCAGCTTACCGATGACGACTTTGAGGTGAGCTTTAAGAAAAACAATTGCAAAATTCTTGATTCTTCGGGTAGTCTGGTTTGCGGGATTTCTCGTTTTGGGAGGATCTTTCGTGCTGATTTTTCTGAGTTTTCTGGTGATCCTCTCAGGTGTTTAGTTGCTTCTGAGTCCCGCGACCTCTCTTTCTGGCATAGGAGACTTGGTCATATTGGGTTTGACCATTTGACTCGAGTTAGCGGCCACGATCTCATTCATGGTTTGCCGAAACTCAATATGGTCAAAGATCTAGTTTGTGCTCCATGCCAGCACGGCAAAATGGTTGCCGCCTCTCATCCTCCGGTCACAGTCACTATGATCGATGCACCGGGACAGCTGCTCCACATGGATACAGTGGGACCAGCTCGAGTGCAGTCAGCAGGAGGGAAGTGGTATGTTCTTGTCGTGGTCGATGACTTCTCGAGGTATTCTTGGGTGTTTTTCTTAGCCTCGAAGGATGAGACGTTTTCACATTTCCGAGGTCTTTTCAGTAGGCTTTCTGTTGAGCTCCCAGGTGCCTTACGAGCGATCCGCAGTGACAATGGCACGGAGTTCAAGAATTCCTACTTTGAGAGTTTCTGTGGTGAGACAGGTGTAGAGCACCAGTTCTCTTCTCCGCACGTCCCACAATAGAATGGCGTTGTGGAGAGGAAGAACCGTACCTTGGTCGAGATGGCCAAGACGATGCTTGATGAGTACTCTACACCGCGGAAGTTTTGGGCTGAGGCTATAGCCACTGCGTGCCATGTCTCAAATCGAGTCTTTCTTAGGGCACACTTGCACCGCACTTCTTATGAGCTGAGATACGGGCGAAAGCCCAGCGTCTCTCATCTTCGTGTGTTTGGTTGCAAGTGCTTTATTCTGAAGTCCGGGAACCTAGACAAGTTCGAGTCACGTTCTTGTGATGGTATCTTTCTAGGTTATTCGCCTTCTTCGCGGGCTTATAGAGTCTGGAACTGCGAGTCTAGCAAAATGGTAGAGACCTGTGAGGTGACCTTTGACGAGGCCAGTCCGGGGATTAGGCCAGATATCTCAGGTTCTTTAGAGCAGTCCGAGACCATCTTTGTGGATGATGAGGACGATGGAGACGATGGTTGTTTACCTGATCCAGCTCCTCATCTTCCTCTTGAGATGCCTTCTTCCACGGTACCTCAAGGTGATCAGCCTTTGCCTACTGCTTCCTCCGGAGCTAGTGGCTCTGTCCCTGCCTCTTCTGCACACGAGGTAGAGGCCACTTCTTCTCCTCATCCAGGACCTCCCCGACATATCCAGAAAAGGCATCCTTCAGAGCAGATGATTGGAGACCTCTTCGAGCGTGTGACCCGCTCAAAATCTGGCTTATCTCAATTCTGTCTCCATTCTGCGTTCATTGCCTCCTTTGAGCCCAAAGATGTTTCTCATGCTCTTTCCGACGAGTCTTGGGTCAATGCCATGCATGAGGAGCTAGAAAACTTCGAGAGAAACAAGGTCTGGTCGCTTGTCGAGCCCCCGCGAGGTCACAATATTATTGGGACTAAGTGGGTGTTCAAGAACAAGCAGAGCGAGGATGGTGTGGTTATTCGAAACAAGGCTAGACTGGTAGCTCAGGGGTTTTCCCAGGTTGAGGGTCTAGACTTCGAGGAGACCTTTGCCCCTGTAGCTCGACTTGAGGCCATTAGAATCCTGCTTGCCTTTGCAGCTTCTAAGGGTTTCAAGCTCTACCAGATGGACGTCAAGAGTGCCTTCCTTAATGGAGTCATTGAGGAAGAAGTTTACGTCAGACAGCCTCCAGGTTTCGAGAACCCCAAATACCCACACCATGTCTTCAAGCTTTCCAAAGCGTTGTGTGGACTTAAGCATACCCCCAGAGCTTGGTATGAGAGGCTTAAGTCCTACTTGTTGAGTCATGGGTTTGAAATGGGTAAAGTAGACAAGACCTTGTTCATCCGCCGTCATGGCACTGACCTTCTGCTCGTCCAGATCTATGTCGATGACATCATCTTTGGCGGCTCTTCCCATACTCTGGTTTCACAGTTCTCGGATGTCGTGAGCACCGAGTTTGAGATGAGTATGATGGGCGAGTTGACCTTCTTCCTTGGCTTCCAAATCAAGCAGACTCGGGAGGGTACATTTCTTCATCAGGGAAAGTACACTCGTGACCTCCTGAGACGCTTCGACATGAGTGATGGTAAGCCGGTGTCGACTCCGATGGCTTCTACAGCCTATCTTGACCCAGATGAGGATGGCGAGCCAGTTGATCAGAAAGAATACAGAAGTATGATCGGCTCCCTTCTTTACCTCACTGCCTCGAGACCAGACATACACTTCTCCGTGTGTCTGTGTGCTCGGTTTCAGGCTTCTCCTCGCGTATCTCACCGCCAGGCGGTGAAGCGCATCTTTCGGTACCTTCGAGCTACCATTGACTATGGTATTTGGTACTCTTCCTCATCCTGTCTTTCCTTGAGAGCCTTCTCGGATGCAGACTTTGCCGGCTGTAGGATAGATAGGAAGAGCACTTCTGGCACCTGCCAATTCATCGGCACTTCTCTCGTCTCTTGGTCTTCGAGGAAGCAGTCCGGTGTTGCACAGTCCACTGCAGAGGCCGAGTACGTTGCTGCTGCCAGTTGCTGCAGCCAAGTGCTTTGGATGGTCTCGACCCTGCGGGACTTTGGGTTAGCGATAGACAGTGTTCCACTCTTTTGTGATAACACTTCTGCGATTAACATTGCTAAGAACCCAGTGCAGCACTCTCGGACCAAGCACATTGATATCCGATACCACTTCCTTAGAGACCATGTAGAGAATGGTGATATAGTGCTCCAGTTTGTGGAGAGTGACCACCAGTTGGCTGACATCTTCACCAAGCCTTTGGATAGTTCGAGGTTTTCAGCTCTGCGGGGAGAGCTTGGGGTGGTGTGTCCTTACGGACTGTAGTGAGGGGGAGCTTTGGGCTTTATTGCTTTACTATATTGATTATGCTTCTGTCTCATTTCTGTTGCATTGCATTCAGGGTGCATTTGGGTTTAGTCCTTCCAGCATAGGTTAGAGTGCTTTTCTTGCCGAGTTGCTTATACTTCTTACTCTTATCTTGTGCTTCCAGGATTAGCTGCTTCTTATCTCACTAGGTCGAGCTCACTCACTTCTTGTAGGTTCTAGCGAGGGTTGGGCCACCCTTGGGTAGACAGGGTACGTGTTTGCTCTCTAGTATGTGATTTACGGTCAGCTGATAGTCCTGGAGTCATACGGGGTAGATGAGGGTCAGTCTGAGCCATAGTTGTCTCTATATCTTATCTATGCTTTAAGGACTGCCTGTTTGGTTTTATTTGCCAGCTTCTCGATTTTATTGCTTTGGTTCAGGAATAGTTCATTTGGGAGCTTCTGGAGCTTAATTTTGACTTAACTCAACTTGAACTAAAAGTTGCATCTCATGTTGAGGGGGAGCTGGATTTTCCTGCATTTTAGCTTTTAGCATTGTAATGTAACTGCCTTGAGCCTTGATTATTATCCTGTTATGACATGTTTACAATGCTGTACACCTTGCCATGATTTGTACTTTATATGCTAGATTGATCATGACTTCATATGTGTAGACTAGCTTTTACCATGATAAGTCAATTAAAATTGCCTAACTTGAAGTAAAACTTGTCATGCTAGCATTTGAGTTTAGTCTTTCTGGAGCTATCCCTTTATGATTCATGCCATGTCAAATAGGCTTAGCTGAGCGTTGAATCTTTGTTGAGCCTTAGATTGAGCTATTTTAATCTCTTGATGTAGCATAAGGTAGTACAACATATTTACAAAGCAAAAAAGATCTCTTTTGTGCGAAAAAACTGATTTCACCAATTCTTTCTCATGAGACGGCTTGCCATTGCACTAGGCATGAACTCAGGGGGAGTTTTGGATGACCTAGACTATCTTCTTAAGCTTCTCGCTTGAAGTAGTCGCATAAGGCTTGAGATCTAGCACATAAAAAAAATTGGGTTGAAACCGACCATAAGCTTTAAAAAGACAATGTTTTATGTGTTCAATTTGCTTAAGCTACAAAAAGAACCATGTACTTAACCAATGTTTCAATCTTGAGCTTATAGCACTCTATTTGGACTCAATATTAGCTTCCTTGTTCCGCTTAGCTTATTGACATGGCCTGCATCATCCTTGGATATCTCTAGCTAGACTTTACTCACTGATGACTTGACTTGCTTACAAAATGCACTATATTTCAGTTTGTCATCCATGTGTTCTAGCTAGGTTATACATATCTTGTCATGATCTAGATAGCCTTTTATTGAGTTATGGCTTAGTGTATCCCATTATGGTCATTATGGATAATTCTCATGGCTCAAAATGCTTAGAAATAATCAAACTTCAGCCTTTTCATCCATGTTTGTGATCTTATTCTCTCGTGTACATTCTTGATGCGTTTATTGCCAAAAGGGGGAGAATAGAGAAGAAAAAGCTAGTTTGGGATCTTTTTAGAGCTTTGGAGAACAATTTGCTCTTTCAGTTGTTGCTCTAGTGATCTTTCTGTCGACATGGTCATTTGTTTCATTCTCTTCTTTGGACCATGTTGGACTTTCCAAAACTAACTCAACTTCTTGCTTTTTCTGGGTTTGTCAATATACTCATCAAGGGGGAGATTGAGAGGCCATGTGAAGGGCACCCCTTGGTTGTGATGAGTAATTGACTCTTGTTCTAGGAAGATTGAGTTTAGTTTTTGAGGTTTGTGCTAAGTTCTGCATTGTCGTAGCCCTGGCGAAGTGTTCTGCAGCTAACACGACCACGTTGGTCGTGGTCGAAAGTCATGCGCACTGGTTACGACCACTGTGGGCGTGGTCGAAGGTCACCCGAGGGGTCTACGTCCACTTTGGCCATGGTCGAAGGGCACCAGAAGGCAGTACGACCACGTTTGGCCGTGGTCGAGGGCCAGTACGACCACGTTGGTCGTGGTCAAAGCAGGTTACGATCACGTTGGCAGTGGTCGAAGGCCAGCACGACCACGTTGGCCGTGGTCGAAGGCCAGCACGACCACGTTGGTCGTGGTCGAAATAGGTTACGACCACGTTTGGCCGTGATCGTAGGTCTCTAGGGAATTTTAGACTGTTTCTGCCCTAGTCGTATCTTGGTCATGGTCGAAATGTCCCGTACGACCACGTTGTGCGCTATCGGAAGCCAGCGAGCCATCTTCGACCACGTGAGTAGTCGGCACTCTACGACTACGTTATTGAGAGCTGCGGTCGAAAGTCGATGCTTCGACCACCGTGGTCGGGGGCCGGCACTCGAGCCTGCGACCACGTGGGAAGGCGGTGGACTTCGACCATGTTGTGAAGCGGTCGAACGAGGTCGGGTCGGGGTCAGACTCAGTTGGAAGCAGTCGTAGCTCAGTCGGTTGCGGTCGAACGCGATCGACTGGCTTGGAACTCAGTCGTAAGTGGTCGGAAGGGTTTCGACCACGATGAAACAAGTCGTACGTGGTTTGAACGGGGTTCGACCACGATGGGAAGCGATGAACGTGGTCGAAAGGTGGTTCAATCTCACGGTAAGTGGTCGTATGCAGTCGGACGGGCGTGAGGAGCGATCGGACTCGGTCCGAACACAGTGGGACTCGGTCCGAAGTGCTCGGTACCGGTCGGATTTGGTCGTAGAGCAGTCTGGCGTGGTCGGACGTGCTCGCACGCAGTTGGAATCGGTCGTATGACCTGCAGACTTGACCATTTGAGCTGGAATTTGGTCGTAGGGCTTTGTGATGAAGTCAGGGACCTTGCGCATTTGTTGGTTTATCTTTTCGATCGGTCGTAACGACTTGGGTTGAAGTCGTAGACTTTGAGCGTTAAAGCCGTAGCGAGTTGTGGGTGGTCGTAGCAAGTTAGCGATGATCGTAGACTCTTTGTATCTGGTCGTATGGCTTGGTTTTGTGGTCGTATGTCATGTGCATTCATTGCTCTCTATTTTCGTCTGGTCGTAGGTGGTATACGACTTGGTAAGAGTATGTTTTGAGCTCTGTTTTCTGGCTCAAGTGGTTGGATACTATTGTGAGCGGTGCTATGTAATGGTTTGCTTGTCTGTGATGGTTTGCAGGACTTTGAGACTAGTCGTGGTGAGGCATGGATGGTCGAGACTAGGCACGGGGGTGCTGAGGTCGTGATCGGCTGGGAGATGCCAAAGACGACGAAGTCTGTGAGGTGGTTGCAAGCGTGATCGGCAAGGCAGGAGGAAGCTTCCGGGAAGGCAGCGGGATGGCATTTTGGAGAAATGCGGAAAGCTGCAAAGGGAAGCTGTGTCTCTGCGAAAGCACTGGAGTGGTTGGCGCTAACGGGCAAAGCAGTGGAGCAGTTTGGTGTAACGGGTAAAGCACTGGAGCTCGTTCTCGCTAGTGGGTAAAGAGAGTGGTAAAACCCGGTGTTAGTTGGGGTTAACGGGTTCTCCCCTGGTAGCTTGAGGCTATAAATAGAGAGGTAGAGCTCGGGTGATCGGTGAGGTTGTTCCTGAGTCACTCTGAGTATTTCGTTTCTATTTGTGTGAGTTGTCTCTGGGTAGAGCACGGTTGCTCTTGTACCTCCGATGGAGTGGCTGTAGAAACCTCCATGATCAATCGTGTCATCTCTCTTCCTCTATGTTGAGTTTCTGTTCTGTGAGGTGTTTGATTATTTTGTTTGTGCTTTCTCTGCGTTATCCTTTTCTTGTATGCATGAGAAGCTGATTCTTAGTTGTGCTCTGGTCTTCTTGATTTGAGAAGAGTTCTAGCTGCCTTGTTTCCTCCTGCTCTGAACTGGAAATCGTACTCAAGACCATTTGGTCAAGTTATTTCCGAGAGCAACGAGTGGTCAGAGGAATCTTTGCTCGATCGTACAATATTTTCTGTTCACCATTCTTGTCGGACTCTCTTGCTGCTGGATCTCGATTCCTCTGGAACTGGGTTTGATCATTCCGACCACAACAGAGAATCGACCGATCACAGTAAGATATCGACAGCAGAGAACTAGCTTCTTCATAGCTCTCTAGCTATCGGAGAAGAAGGTCTGGTGGAAGTACTCGGGGAAGTTTGAAGGCACCATTCACCCCCCCCCCCTCTGTTGCCATTTCGGTCCTACAAAAACCTAGATATCTCAAAGACACACTCACCTGAGGAGTCTAGAACTCTACACTCTTCACTCTTGAATCTCATTTCTAGACCCTCATCAAGAAGCTCAAAAACAGGTAGCAGATTATACCTCAACTCACTTACCATAGTGATGTTCTTAAGCATGAAGTTGTTGTTGACGCGCACTGTGCCTCCCATCGCAGTCCCAGTAGAAGCATCCCCAAATATGATTAAATCATTGTTAGATGCACATGTAGGAAGGAGAACTATCTAGAATCTCTAGTCATATGTCAAGAATACCCGAAGTCAACAAGCAACACATCCTCCTTCCTCGCATGTCGGATCTATATGGCATAAGTAGGAAACAACTATGCCTCAGTACTGGGGTTAGCGATAAAAGACTTGGAAATCTAGTACTAAGCCACATGATGTCTAGGAATAGCAGTAGAAGCATAACTAAAATGGTTAGCATAAAAATGATGAGGAGGTACATGAGAACCATCTTGACCTCTCTGAATTAGCCTACCAAAGACCGGTACACCCCATCTAGACGCTACCAGTGGTCCACCCTCACGATATCCTAACCCAAAGCACTTCCTAGAGCCATCAAAGGAGTCAAAGAAGTCATCTACAAACCTAGGTGCAATGGTACTTGACCTTTTGAGCGGTTCGACTTGCTAAAATAGAACCACCTGTCTTGCTAGAAGGGGTTTAGGCAAAACCTAGAGACCTAAAGACAGTCTAAGATGACTAAGGGGTTTTACCTCAAACTTAACTTAACACTCTCAACAACTCCCATAATCTTAAGTGGATGGTTTTTAGAATGCTCTAGGGAATTAAATTATAAGCTTCTTTTCTTCACACTCACCTTAGATTGGTAAGGATTATATTGAGGTTCTTCTTTCTACCAGATAATCTCTCAAGTCTTTCTGAGGTAATCATTTTCTTGAGCTAGATTCTCATATGTGATACTTATTTTATCTTGATTTCCCTAACATCTCTCTTTTTATGGACAGTTACCCCAAGTTCAAAGTCTCACAAGACACACAAGGAGAATTTTTAACCCTATCCAACTAGTCCTTATAATTGACTCTAAAAACCTCATACATCTCATCTAAATAATCCCCAATTTCAGCATAAAATGTACAAGAGATAGAATCAATAACTTTATTGAATGCAGTCATGGACATGGATTTTATAGTTTTGCATTTATCCTCTAGTGTCTTGTTAAGAGTACCATTCTCAATTGTTCTAGATAAATTTTCACAAGAACCAATCCAGAATAAATAACCATTTCAATCATTTCTTTCATTTTAATCTTACTATCTTCACAATGAAAGCAAGTATGAGAAGGATTAGCATTATCTAATTTCAAATTAAGCAAAACACAATTTGAGCAAGATGAAGGAATAGTATCTACAAGAATCACATCTAAAGTAATAGCATCCAAACAATCATGATCATGACTAGATTTGAGATATTCTAGTTTATCTAGAGCATTCTTAAGTTGACCAACAACAGAGGAATGAGCAATTTTTAGATTAGCTATTTCATCATGTAAGCGTAAGCAAGATTCATAAGTATCATCAAAATTAATGGATTTGAGCCTAACTACTTCTAATTTCAAGTTGTCAATCGTTATGTCCTGATTCTTAATCTTTCTAGCTTGTTTCTTTAGTTTTTGTTCAACAGTAACAAGAACATGTTTCATCTCTTTGGAAGAGTGGCATACCTTATTAGGATCACTGTAAGGCTCATTGTCACAAGACTCAACGCCAGTGCTACCCTTGGCCATGAATCACATGCCGGTAAAGTCCCAAGTCTTCTTCTTGCCATGAGAGTCATCCTCATTGTCCCCCATTTCCGAGTCCATATAACTCATATTGACATTCTTAAGAGTGGTAAGGATCTAGTTGACGAACTTATGGTAGTTGGGCTTCTTGGCCTTCATGTCACGAGCCTAAGGACATCTTCGAAGGTCCTTCTCCTCTTTGCCCTTTAGATTGAGGCACTTGGCCTGAATGTGGTTCGACTCATCGCACTCAAAGGGTGTGATAGGGTCATTTCTCCTCTTGTTCCTCACCTTGTTGTAGGCTCTCGTGAATTTTTTTGGAAGGAGGGCTAAGTCATCCTCAAGGAACCTCTCTAGTTGCTCATTGCTCAAAGAATGTAAGGCAAACAATGAAAATCTAGAAGATCCAAAGTCCAAAGAATCAAAAGAGCTATTCTGAGAAGGGTCAACCACAATGCCATCGACTCTATCTTGGAGGGACACGAGATGAAGTCTATCTCATTTATGATAGTGTTGTCATTGATGGAGGTGATCTTCATCCCCTAAACTCTCACATCAAATGCACCCAACAGCTGACGTACATACTCAGACTCAAAAAACACAAGTCTAATAGCACGTAAATCATGAATGATCTACAAAAACCTTTCACACAACTCATTAAAAGGTTTATCAGGTTTTTATTCGATCTTTGAGTTTTCTTTCTTTAGTTGGCTCTGTCTCACTTACTTGATCATGATAGAGCCCTCATGGTAATCAGCGAGAATGTTCTAGATCTCATGAGCAGATCTCAAGTGTGCAACTCGCTCAAACTCAAATCGATTAAACTATTGAATCAGAAAATTGCAAGTCTTGCTGTTTTCCTCTACCTCAGGTGTAATCATCTCGGTATTGGCTGGCATCACATAATGATTCTCGACTTTGATCCAAATTACGTGCCCTTGAGCCTCAATGTTGGATTGTATATGAGTTTTCCAATAAGAGAAATCAACTCCATTGAAAATAGGTGGTTTGGTTGAATACTTGTCTAATGTCATGCCTCCTAAAACCAGTTAAGATCTATGATAAGAGCTAACCAGACTCTGGTACAACTTGTAGAACAAATATGGCAACAGAGGGGGTGAATGATGCCTTCAAAATTTTCTCTAAGTATTTGTCAATCTTCATTCCAATAGCTATGAGAAACTATGAAGATCATAGACCAATCACCATATAAAAAAATTCTAAGCAAAAACTGAGCAAACAACTTTCACTGTGCATGATAGTCAAACCAGATAAATAATGCCCTGGTAAGACCAGCGAACAGTAGTCGATCATATCGCTGCAGTGTTTTCAGCGTGGGAATAGTATTTTTAGCTCTATTTTAAAACCAAAAATCTATAAAATTTTTGATCCATAGATCCAAATGATATGAAATTTTTCATGCACCTTATCTTGGATGTGACAAACCTATTCCAACCAACGATCGAGAAAATCATTGTCAAAATTATGATATTTTTCAATTTGAATAAAGGTTGCATCAAAAAGTGCAAAAACAAAAAGGTGAATATGATTTGCTCATGGGTGGATAATGGCCAAGATGACTGTAAATGTGTTCCCACTTGTCATAGTAATTAAGAACTCAAAGGAAATCGAGCTAAAAACACTCAGATCAAGAAATCACTTGAGTGGGTCAAATCCAAGCAAAATTGGGTGTCATCATAAACTTGCCAATCAAGTGGCTAGATGGGTAGAGATTGATTTTTATAGGTCATCTCTATCTCTTATACATCCTTAGTATAGCAAAATAAAGAAGGGGAGAGAGAAGAGTAAATACCAACTAAGTCAAGAGCAAATCAATCAATATGAGAGAGAGATCCATGAAGATGAATAAAGATTGGTATATACTAGTTCAGGATGAAGGTTTTATAGTCACTTCACTTAGAGGACAAGAGAACATACCACAATACTCAACTTCTCTCAAACTCTGACCTAGAACTATTCAACTCAATGAGAGAATGGTTGGATGGTTAACTACAAGTCTCTATCCCAACGCATTAAATAGATAGGCTAGTCAGTCCTTTTTAACTCTTAGTAGATATTATCCACTTAACATATTTAGGGGAACCCGATAACCACACACATGGGATTTAACTCACACACTACTCTTATGTATGCTTTTCAAAGTGCTTAGCCCGAATCCACTAAGCTCTTAGTCTTGATCCATCTTGATCTTCTTAGCTTCTCTTTGACCTAAACCGCTCTCCTAAGCGTTGCGGTTTTGATCCAATATAGTTTCCAGTATTTTGGTCAAACTACCAAAATACTATTTCTTGACCCAGTCTTCTCCTTTCATTGCAAACAATCGCCATACTTGCCGTGTGTAGATGTACCACTGGCTTGCCATGTGATGGCAAATCTCTTTCATTATCGTTTCACTAGACCATGCCTAACATGGACTGATCAAACTACATGGTGTAATCCGCCGCTTGAACTTTCCTTGAACATATCCCACCTTTCTCATGTTATGCTTGAGCTCAGCTATCTCATCCGACATTCTCAACCATTCTAAGCCTTAGCTCCTCCATAAGCGTAGCTCCCATCCTCGCATTGGCCATGTTTGACTTCAAGCGACCATATACATCCAAAGACAAATAAATTGTTTTTAGGCATAAGTTCCTCACAATTTGACATGCATTAGTTGTAACATGTCTAATGCAATATATAAACCCTGACCTAGGTCAACAAAACTCATTGCAGAACTACCTCCCAAAAATCAAAACTTGGCTAAGAGCAACAGTCCAACTCGGAAATCACCAGCAGTTGAACCGATGGGGGGGGGCAGTTTGACCGCCCCCTTTTGCTAGCTTGACCGATCGGTTCTAAATTTTAACAAATTTGTACTTTGAATTTTCAACCTTTCCAAATTACAATTATTCATCACAACATCACAACGTAATTATGGACTTTGTCAACATTTCCTTCATTTAAGCGCTGAATTCTTTTTCTTCCCGCCATAAGATCGAAAAGGGGAAAACTTTCCTGGTCCCTAGGCCCAACGGGATCGTTATTCACTTGCAAATCTTGCTTTCACCGATGCGCGGGGACCGAGCTCGTACGAAAATTTTCTTCTCTCTTTCAATTGTCGAATCACAAATCGCAATCCTCGGCTCACTATACATACGCTGGGGCCTGGGGCGCCTTGTCGCGACAGGAAAATTTTCTTCCTCGCTCCGAATAGCTGTAGCTAGATCTGTCTTTTGCTATCATTAGCGCAGCTCCCGCAGAGATCCAGTCCTTTCAGACCGAGCAATCCTCGGCTCTCTGCAGTGGTTCATGTACATCAATCAGTAAGCCTAAGGTGACGGTAAATTCAACTTGAGACGCGTTAGTAATAACCAGGTTCTTTTACCTGCATAGATCAAACTCAGAAACACATAAGGTCAACAAGCTCTTCAATTGGGCAAGGACTAGTTAAGTATTGTAATTTGATTACAGTTATGGATGTTAATGAAAAGAATGACATGGACGATGCATGACAGCATTACAGCAAAGTGCATCGTTGTTGCATAATTGCGCTGCAAGATCTGAGCCTTTCAGCTACGGACCAACCGCATAAGTCACGTCCGCTAAATCCACGAGGCCAGACAAATCCCGTTCTGACAGCGACACCGTGAAGCTGCCCTGCGCCCTCTCGTCATCGCTCCAAGGCAATTGAATTCCCATTGGTAGCCTCGCGGTGGACCCCGGCGAGGCGAGGACCGGCCGGGCCAGGGCCGGGGCCGGCGTATGACCGGGATTCGCCGGCCGGTGGCGCGGTTTTCGACAGGAGAGCAGCTCGCTCTCTGACGCCACACCATGGACGACGTGGAATCAACAGAGTGTCGAAGGCTGGATTGGCTGCAGGCTGCTGCTGCAGCAGCAGCATTTGCCTGAGGAAGGGAGAACAATGCTTCTGCAAGTCTTGCCCTTTGTTTGGAGCAGGAAGCATCGGCAGAGGCATCGTTGTACGGTGCACAGGTAGATACTGAGCAGAGCTACAGGCGCAGATGCGTGCGCTAGCATCGAATTTTTTGTACGGATAATCCCTTTTTTATTCGAAAATACATAAATATACCCGCGAGAATATTTTTTACAAAAATAGTCTCCAGTCGCCGCCCCATTGGACGACTTCTGCCTTTCGCCCAACCGGGAAGCGACATTTAGGAAATGTGTGAACCGTTGGGCGACTTATACAGTCGCTCTACGGTTGAGCGACTGTAATTTCAGTCGCTATATGGTTGAGCGACTGAAATTGCAGTCGCTCAACCGTAGGGCGACAGGAGTGGATGCCACTTATTCCACCGCCTGCCGCCCACTAGCAACCACTTTTCCCTCATTTCCCCCATTCTGCGCAGAGAGCCAGAGAGAAGAAGAGAGGAGGAAGAGGAAGGGGAGAAAAGAGGGAGGAGGGGAAGAAAAGGAGGAGAGGGGAGAAGAGAAGGAGAGGAGGACAGGGTTGAAGGAGGAGGTGAGGGCGGAAGAAGGAGTTCAAGCTATCCATCGATTTGGATCCAGGTATTTTTGTTAATTAGGTTGTATTTACACTATTGTTTAGATGAAATATTGGTGTTAGTAAAAATTGTAGATGTACTATACATTTTGTAGTATAGAAATTTGACTACCCTTTTTAGTATGGAAAGTTTAGTTTAGTGTTGAACGATGTTATTTGACATGTCGTAAATTTCAATCGTACATGTAGGTCTACATCATTAATGGCCAGTACTACATTGAGAGTGTATTATGGTGCTGGAATGATTCGTGAAGGTCCGAATGGTGTGGATTTAAGCGATTTTCCGCAAGTCACTCTCGTACTTCCCGATGACGAGAACGCTGGAATGACAGATGTGCAGCATTGGCTGACCGAGAGTTTTTCATTGGACCCCGAGGTGTGCAGCGTCGTTGTGCAAGGGCTTTGGAGCCGGTCTCCCACTGACATCAGATGGGAGTTGAAGACATTGGTGCGCTCAGCTTCGTGGAAGGGATTTGTGCAAGGGTGCCGGCGCCGTGGATACGAGTGTGTCCTGCTTGTGCAACCGTGCTCACTACAAGCAGCTGCGCAAGCTCGTGCGTCCGCCTATGCTTCGGGAGGTGCTAGCAGCTCGGGCGGGCCGCACGTTGGTGGAGCTGATGAAGTTGCTCGTGATGAAGGCAATGCGGTACATGGAGGAGAGTTACAGCTGTCAAGCTATAGAGACGGAACTGGGCAAGCAGATGAAGGAGAGCATAATGAGTATATCGTGCAGCAGATGGAATCTGATAACCAGAGGGCATGTGATGAAGAGCAAGCTGTAGAGGACGACGAGGAGGATAGTTCGGATGATGAAGAAGTTCCTATCCCCCAGGAATGGAACCGGTTTAATGCGGAGGGTGTTTCCGCCCATGATGAACATGAATCACCATGGGAGTATCATGAGACAGAGGTTCGGGTGCATGCTACGTTTGCTGACAAGGAAGCGCTGCAGGATGCCATCAAGCTTTGGGCCCTCTCAATGCAACGAACATTTCGCATTGTCAAATCAAGCCAGGAGCAGTACACTGTGAAGTGCGAGCAGGCTGGTTGTCCTTGGAGGGTGCACGCACGTAGACCGAAGTATGACACTCACTGGATTGTGTCCAAGGTGGAGCCGCACTCCTGCATTCTGAACACTGTCTTGGCGAGGCATCGTAACCTGACGTCCGGATTTATAGCCAATTTGATGTATGGGGAGATAGTGGAGAAGAGAGATATTGCGGCAACGCATATTGTGGTAGCTATCGAGAATAAATTCAAGTATAAGATTAGCTACGCGAAGGCGTGGCGTGCCAAGCAAAAGGCATTGGAAAAACGTTTTGGCACTTTCGAGGCGGCGTATGACAACCTTCCTCGTATGCTTAAGGTGTTGCAACAAAGGAACCCGGGCACGTACATCGCCGTGCACGAGAAGCCGTCCATAAGTCCACCGGGATTTGCAGTGTTGCAGAGAGCATTGTTTGCATTTGGTGCTAGCATTGAAGCATTCAAGCATATGCTGCCAGTGATCTCTGTAGATGGGACCTTCTTGACAGGCAAATACAAAGGGCAGCTCTTGACGGCCATAGGCGTTGACGGTAACAATCAAATATTGTCGCTGGCTATTGCATTTGTGGAGAGCGAGAATTATGAGAGCTGGCTGTGGTTTCTCAGACATGTGAAGGCTGGAGTTGTAGGCAGCCGTCCTGGTGTGTGCGTAATCCATGATCGCCACGCCGGGATTATAAAGGCGATACGAAAACTTCAAGAATACCCTGAGGAGAGCGTTCCTTGGCCGGACATGAGGAACCGGTGGTGCAGTCGTCACTTAGGGGCAAACTTTTTCAAGCAATTCCCGAAACAATCTTTGATGAAGCTATTCAAGAGGCTGGCTAGGCAGAACCAGCAAAGAAAATTTGATGCTTTATGGGGGTTGTTGGATGAGCACACCAGGAAGAACGTCGACGAGAGGAGCAAGGGGCCGGTCATTCCTGGGGCGGCACAACCGCAATGCTTGGCAGCAATCGATGAGTCTAACCCAAGTGGTCCAAGAAGGAGGAGCGCACGAAACATCAAGTGCTTCTCGCAGTGGATCGAGGGCGAACCATTGGAGAAGTGGTCGTTGTTGCACGACACGGATGGCGCAAGGTACGGAATAATGACAAGTAACCTTGCCGAGGTGTACAATTGGGTTCTCAGGGGTCTCCGTTCTCAGCCCCTCGTCGCCATCGTGGAAGGTGTTCTTCACAGCACAATCCGCTACTTCAGGGAGAGGCACGCGAGTGCCGCACTTCATGCGGCCAATCCCGGAGCCCTGTATTCGTCAAAAATTACCACGTACATGGAGACGAAGGCACAAAAGGGTCAATTACACACAGTGCATGTCATGGGCAACAGGGAGCATCGTTTCGAGGTGATACTCCGTGACAGAGCCGGATTTGGGACATCTCGTTCACTTATTACTCACGAGGTATGCCTTGGAGATCATGCAAACGAACCTAACTGCACATGCAACAAGCTTAAGTTGTTACACAGGCCATGCTCTCATGTCCTCGCTGCATGCGGAACCGTGGGCATGGATCCTTCCAACTTCGTGTCCGAGTACTTTTTTAAGGAGACAATACTGCAAGCTTGGTGTGGGGAGCTCCGGGGGTTCAGGGCGGTGGGAAACTTCACCACTTTGGACATTTCAGCGAGGACCTGGGTTCCGGATATTAACATGCTAAAGGGTGGGAAGGGTCGGCGACAGAGCCGACGTATTAGAAATGACATGGACGAATCACAAGCTGGAACATCTGGTGCACGTTGTGGGCGATGCGGTCAGGAGGGGCACACAGCTAGACGATGCAATGCATGTCCGGATCAGTAGTTGGTGTTGTAATGCATGCTAAATTTCATGTACCATTTGTAAACCTTGTATGTTACATCCCTTTTCTGTAATGCACTTATTTACAATGTCATTTAAGTATGTACCATTTATGTACCATTTTTTTTGCCTTGTGATAACAACTCCACGTACATAACAACCAATTCATCACATGCTTAACAACGTTGCACATTACATCGTTATGGAAAGAGGGCACAGAATATGAAGGTCACAGAAAATGAAGGCGTCATGCACTTACAACACAAAACAACACATACATTGCACATACAGACAGAATTTATGGAAAGTTCTACACCCAAAACATCAACACAACAGTCCTACTGGCACAGCATCAACACATTCGGTACCCTCGTGGCCTACATGCCAAACGAGCCTCGTGGCACCCACATGGAGAACTGCTGAGGGGGCCGCCTCGGACGGGGCTGGCCATCGTGGTAGTGGCACGCACATATGCAGCTCGGGTTCGCGCAGCAACATGTGGGGTCATAAGAGCTTCCTATGTTGACAACCTCCTCGTTTCCCCTCTCGCGTTGCATCTGTTGGCGGAGCTCATTGTTCTCCTCATTGAGAGTCTCCATTCGGTACTCCAAGTCCATTATTCGGTCCCATAAAGTACCCACATAACGGTCAATATACGTTCATGAGGAGGGTCGATCCAGCGGGAGAAGTCGCATTTCGCCATCTGCGAAAAATGACAGTAAACATGGAGGGTCCATAAGCAATAAAAAATGTACTATTAGTAATTTGTACCCCGGAGCGTGGGCATCGGAAGAAACGGCACCCGCCATCGTTCGGCCCTTCCAGGACCTGCACGACCACGTACTCATTGTGTCTGCATTTCGGCCACGCTGGTTGCGCACGCCGGCTTGGTACCAAGCGGTACTGTGGTCCGAACATCTCCCTCCTTTCCAAGGGAAGATCTTCCTTCGGTGACCCATATCCGACTGGCCCCTTATCTTCCGCCATGGTATGTTCTTTGTTCGATTTACAGGGTTTTCTGGCTACAACTTTATGGGACCTCTACCGTGCTATTTATATCGAATGGCGGGATAAAAGATGGCTGCTTTGCCGAGAGACATGACAAAAGCGCTCAGCTTTACTCGGTGAGATGACAACACATGCCAGCTTTACGCAGTGATATGACAAATCGGGGCAGCTTTGCTCAGTCAGATGACAACACATGCCAGGCCTATCGCTACTGAAACCAACAAAATAGGGGCGTAGGCTGTAGCCTTTACAGTGAGTGTTCACGTCATAGGCATGTATCCTTTCCAGTGAGTTTTCATGTCACCTTTGCTTGTTGTTTCAGAAATATAGGCTACACGCTCTGAAAAGCCTACATACGGACATTTATTGCTACACTTGAATCCTGAAAAAGCGAAAAGATTCGTACTACCTCCTCTCCATGGACTATGCCCACTGCACCAGATAACCTGCCTACATAAAGGCCTCCTATGTCTTCCATACCACATCTCCTCCTCAAGCCTTCACAATACTACTACACAACAATGTCTTCCTGGAGGTCCGACCCATTTGGAGTGCCGGAATGGCATGAGCGCCCGAAGTGCCATTGCGGCTTTAGGACGATGTTGGGAGTCTGGACGGATCGAGTACAACGAGCCAAATACGGCCGTAGGTTCTTCAAGTGTCCAGACCTGGATGACGACTTCGTGGTAACGACAACAACTAAATCATTTGTTTCTCGTTATCGTTTTTCAACTTGATCCATGACATCTACCACGCCACACATAGGCTTGCAGGTTCATCGAATGGGTGGATCGGGTGCCGCCGGCATGGCCACAGAATCGGGCAGTGGAGGTGGAAAACAAAGGACAATACTTTGTCAAGATGACTCAGGCTCGCGAGGTGGAACGACAGATGTGGCGTGAGCAAGAGCGCCGCGTGAGGGTGGACCAAATCCGTCTGAAGAGCAAGGAGGATGAGCTGCAAAGGAGGCGGGAGCAGCTAAGTCTGCGTGAAGCAGCCATCAAGCGTCAGGAGGAAGAGCTTCAAGCTCGGGAGGTAGCTCTCAAGTCCAAGAATGACAGGAAAAAGGATGCAGCGGAGCCATCTTCAAGGCGCGATAAAAAAGGGAAACAACCACGCTACACCCAGTAGACAAAATGTTACGAGCAGTTGGGTGGGTTAGTCGCATATCATGCTATATGTTATGCATGTAATAAAATTGTACGCGGCATGTTATGAAGTTTATTTCTATTCACATAAGGTTATTATCTCGTGTGTTCGCATTCAATGATTCAGATAGCAAGTCATTTAACAATATTAACATACTCTTGGTACACTAATTTTTAGTAACATAAAAATATCACTTACCAATGTATATATCAAACGTTCTACAGTCAATTGTTCTTAAAAAAAATTTCGCAAAATTTTAAATGCACCTACAATATACAATAAACATAACCTTTTATTACAACTATACCATATTTTTTTCCAGTTTAAAACTACAAAATTGACAAAACTCTAAAATTTCACGGGGATTGCCTAAAGTCGCCCATCCATTGGGCGACTGCGCTTATAAGTCGCCCATCCATTGGGCGACTACTATGAAGTCGCTTAACAGGAAAGCGACTACTTGCAGTCGCTCAATCATCGAGCGACAGATATTTTGTCGCTTCCCGGTTGGGCGAAAGGCAGAAGTCGCCCAATGGGGCGGCGACTGGAGACTATTTTTGTAAAAAAATTTCTCGCGGGTATATTTATGTATTTTCGAATAAAAAAGGGATTATCCGTACAAAAAATTCCGCTAGCATCAGTAGCATGTATGCATCCGGTCGTTGGATCGGCCAATGCGTGATGGGTGCATGCAACCGTGCGAGAGATGAAGATTAGATAAGTTTTGAATGGCAGCCAGCGCCTTGCCTGGTACATACGATCCATTGGAAATGTGGGACACTGATCACTGATGGATTAATTGCCAGCAAGATCATAGGATAGAGGACTGACGAGTTGCTCAACAATCGAATCATGGGCATCTCGGTTCTTTACCTGTATGATTCTTTTGTGGAAAATTTTGATTATTTGCCATATCTTTTATGTGCATTTGATAAAATGTTCTATGATATCTTACTTACATATAAGTCTAGGACCCGTATATAAGTGACACATAGAATATCATTTTATCAAATGCAATGTAAGATGGATGAGACACCTTATATTAGTACAGGTGAATGCTCCATGTGCATACTTGTGCGAAGTAAAAATGTTCCACTTTATAACCCTCTAACATCACAGCATTCACAGTAGATAATTAGTTTTATGGGCTTACGGGACACTTGGGAACCTGGTTCGTTGTCATGCTAAGAACCTGGCCTGCTTAACATTCTGTTAAGTGCTGATATGTGTAGTAAACTGCTAAAGCTCTGCCTTACTGCAGGCTGCAGGCATGCAGCAAGCATCCACATCCCAAACTCCAAAGAATCTGAATTTTTCTCGTCTGCCAGAACAGAGACCCTTCTTGGTATGCAAAGCAGTCTCGCACTCTCGCCCGCGGCTTTGACGGTTCAGAGTTTACTCATCCGCCGGGAACGGTCAAGCCAACAGTGCAGCGCAGCGTCAGGAAGCGTTACAGAATACAGACCAAGGAGTACGTTATTGACAGATCAGAATGTTGGATCTAACATCGTTTCCGCAGCGCCCCAGGTTTGGCTTAGACTCTGGCAAGTTGTTCCCCATAATAATGACATAAGTGGCATTCAACAGTAGCAGAACTGTAGTAGCAAGTGAGCAACCCTTACGACCATGCTCAGCTTAAGCTAATTTTGCATGATGAACAGATGAAATGTTTTAAACAGTGGGAAATTTTAATTACAATTGAAATGCAGTAGCAAATCTGGGCTCAAAATCTTAACAACTGACTCGTCTCTGCACTAACTCACCTGGTCACCTAGCCGCACAGCATCTCTCCATTTCATTTGCATTACTAAAACAACTGGGCAGGGAATCATGCCTGGGTATTTCACTTAGAAGTTAGAAGACCAAAATGTTCTCATGTCTAGCAAATGATAATACGAGTACATCGCACTGGCATATCTACAAGTGATAAAAAAACAGCTGGCAACCTGGCAATGAACAAATGATACATTGGTGCAGCTGCATTCAGAAGAGAAGGGACCCAGCATTCTCAAAACTGCCTATCTGCTTCATGCCATCAACCAAGACTACAAAAGCTACACACACTACCTAAACTGAAATGTCCAAATACTACAATATTATGTAACAAAACTTTTCTTGTGGAACCATGCAAGCTGTTGTCCTGAGCATTCACCATCTTAAGCACAAAAAAAGCAGGGAATGCACTCACAAAGATATAGTCAGTTACAGCGTGATCCCAGGATCTTCAGCTAGTAGCATGAACCAGGAAAAGAACAGCTAGACCCCTTCCACCGAATTATTGGTTCTTGATTGTTTGAAGCTACAGAACAAATGATTTGTCCAATTTTGTTTTCCCATGGGGCTTATTGGATGCAAGTTGAACATGCTAGGTCGTGTAGAAATCAAGGATAGTAACAAACCATGACATATAAATGGAATATTGACCACTACATAGTATCAACAAATCCATTAAAGGAAACCAACATGCACATCTCATTTTTTCCCAGATTATATCTGTTTATGCCTTATATTTCCATTGCCCTCATGAAAGAATCCCATCTCCAAGGTTCTCACAAAAATGTGTAAGGGGCATGAATGAAAAATGCAACAAGAGAACTCTCATCTCTACAACATATATGCCCATGCCTCAACTTCACTCTCTACCTACACCAGTAACCATCCCTAGATCATCAAATAGCTTTGCATGCCCCCACACTCTTGTAAATTGCATGAACAGGCTCAAAGGCCGCTACAAGTTATTTTTTTGATTGTTTGGTGCCAAGTATTGTCGATAGTTTGTCTAGCTTCTTTTTCGTTTTCACAACTGCTTGAGCACACCAAAATTCTTGAGTGACCAAACTAAATTGACATATTTGGAGCAAACAAATTGGTGCGCAGCACACATGAAGCCTATACAATGACAACAGTCATATGCAAATTCTCCTCCTTTTGCTTGGTGATGAGCTCTGATAATATGTTGCAGGATATCCTACAGTAATATCCTCACTTTGTTGGCTCACACATGCAGCTGCATCCAACACACCTATGGGACTTTGTGGCACAGAGAAAACTGAAGAGCCAACTGACTGGAGAATAATGTTACCCATAACAATCTTGTCTTGAATAACCTCGTAGCACCCTAACACTCTCTCCTACAACGTGCGAGTAATATAATCAAATTTAGAAAGCATCCAAGCTCAGATCGATGGCAAGCAAGAAATAAGCTTACAGCTTTACAATTAGAAATTACTATCATCCAGCAAACCATATCTTAATTCGCAATCAGTTTATGCTGAAAGATTGTGATATGCAATACCTTCTTTAAATGTTGGCAACAAGTAGCCACCCTCTTAAGTATGGAACTTTCGTGTTCCCCCAATGCCACTAGAGCTACACTCGCGGCAATCTCTGATGGTCTGAAAACCAAGAATTCAGCAACTGCATACCGAAATTCGCAAGCTTTAGGAATTGATCACCATCACATTCTGTACAATTGATTGGAGAAGGGTACACATGCCTAATAAAAATCATACCTCTAGATGTGATCAAGATAAGGTCAACAGAGCGAGAGATTACGGGCACAGACGGCCCATCACCATCATTGAATTTGTGAAGGTAGTAGTCAATAAATGAGAAAGCAGTCACAGCTTGCATCCTCCACTTCAGGGCGTTGAGCACCAGAAGCTCCATCCTTTTTATGGTCCTAGCCTCAAACACATATTTTACCTCACCCACCTATCAAAAACCAGAGACTTTAAGTTGACATAGAAGAACAAAATTTTCACACTATTTGTGAATGTCTGTTACATGTATGATGCATCGTGAAACTCACCTGCAAGTCTAAGAGGTGTGGCACAACGGTTTCCTCCATTTTTGCAGCCAACGACAAGCAAGCCACTGCTAAGAGTTGTGTCATCCAAGCCTTGCCTTGCTGCAATCAGAAAGCAATTGCTCCGTGACTTGGCATTTACCACAATAACATCAATAAATCCGGATTGCAGAAAATGCAGGAATAGTGAAATGCTGAGAAAGATCCTTACAGGAAGATCGTACACAGAGAGGAACCGGTCCAGATAGTTCACTGACAAGACTGCCGTCAAAGGCCCAAACTTATAATGCCCATGGACCTATTCATCACAAACAATGGATTCAATCAATCCCCAATACTGATGACATACAACGCAGGACAGGCAAATCAACAAGAACCAAATCAGAACGAAAAGAACACAAAGAAAGCAACAAAGGAGGCGCCTTTACCCAAATTTCCCACATCACATCTCATCCTGAATACCAAGAAGTGATGAGACAATCAAGGAACCTCACCTTCCAAATCCAGTCAATGGCATCACTCCTGATGGCCACGAAATCGAGCCCCTCGGGCTGCTGCAGCAGCCGCTGGGAGTAACTCTCCATGGGCAGGTGCTCCTCCTCCCTCTCCATGAGCGCATCTATGCAGTCCTCAGACTGCAGGGGGAAGTCCATCAACAAGGCCGCGACAGAAGCAACGGCGTGTTGGGGCGGCCCAAAAAAACACGAAATCTCCTCACTCTCCTCATCAAGGTCAAGAATGGTGGTGGTGTCCTCTGCGCAGAGGAGGATTGATGCTGCGCAGTCAAAGCTTGGAGCCATTCCAGAGCCCAAAAAACTACTCTACTAGGTGCAAATGTAGGACTAGTGGCAAAGCTTGCCCTGTTCCTCCTCTTGTCTATTTTTCTTTGGGATTTTATTGGTCTCTTTTCATTTGTTAGTTCTCCCCGTCGCAACTCTTCCTTCTCTTCTTCTTGGTATTACATATTTGAGAGAGAAAATGGAGTCCTTATTTTCTTGTGCTTGGTCGGGCGAAGAGTTTAGCATAATTGGCAGGGCAAATTGATCATATACCCTCTTTATAGTTCAAAATTTAAGATATACCCTTCTACACATCTAAATTGATAATATACCCTCCTCCAATCTATTTGCTTTATAAAACACCCTCTTTATACTTTTCCAGTGTATTTTTTCATATCTTTGTGTATTCCATCACTTGAAATGACCAAAATACCCCTGATTAAAGTTGACACTTGATTAAAGTTGAGGACAGTGTATATATCAAATTGACCCTTGATTGATGAACCATACTAGAGTCTGGAGCATATACCCTTGATTGATTGAGGCCAAGCTTATTTCGCTAGAGTCTGGAGCATACTGTACTGAGTGGCCTTTTTTTTTCTTTTCCTATTTACAAAATTTTACATACCGAAGAAGGGAAGTGTTACTCTTTTACCTTCTCACTTTATTTGCATATACACATAGAATTAGGACATGTTCTTTTATTTATTTAATTTGGCTATTGTTTTCTGTTTATTATGTACTTTGCAGTCTTATATATAGACTGCTAACTTTCAAATGTCAATGAGTACCATGTTTGCTTTAGATTTATAGGCTCGAGCTTTTCTCCTCATCACATGTTGAGATCTACAGCTTGATTTGCAGGTACATCTTGATTTATCCACAAGGATGTGATGTTTGCAATCACTTGTCACTCTTTCTTTGTGTTGCCAACCATGATAAACTGCTCCCAGGTAGATGAACTGTTCTATGTATTGCCAACCATGACACATTTCTTGATAGCCCAATTGTGATCTTCAATATGGTTTGCTTTTGTTTTAGGATGGAGTCACTTTGCGCAGTTTACAATAGCTGTAATTAATAGAGACCCTAAGAAATCCAAGTATTCTGGTGAGTTTGATATACCACTGTTTGGTTTGGCTAGTAATTTTGGTTGTCTTCTGCATGTGAAGTTTAAAGAAAGTAGTATTTCAGATACACTGCACCGATTTTGGAAGAAAGAGCATGATTGGGGGTGGAAAAAATTTATGGAGCTATCAAAATTTATGCAGCGAAATAAGCTTGGCCTCAATCAATCAAGGGTATCAAATTGACCCTTGATTAAAGTTGAGGACAGTGTATATATCAAGTTAAACTTTAATCAGGGGTATTTTGGTCATTTCAAGTGATGGAATACACAAGGATATAAAAAAATACACTGGAAAGGTATAAAGAGGGTGTTTTGTAAAGCAAATAGATTGGAGGAGGGTATATTATCAATTTGGATGTGTAGGAGGGTATATCCTAGATTTTGAACTATGAAGAGGGTATATGATCAATTTGCCCTAATTGGCACGGTTCGATCATGTATTTATAAAAATAACAGTACATAATAAGAATAGTAAAAATATTGTTTTTACCGCTTAGCCATCGGACGGAGATGCCGTAGAACTGACACATGCACCCTGCCACCTGGTTCCAGGCGGCCTGCCGCCCGGCCACCAGGTTGCAGGTGTTTAATCGCACAATTAATTAGTATAAAAAGTTATTAGCACAAATAAATGGCTTGTCGTACGGTGGCCAGGCGGCAGAAATTTGGCATCGTGCAGCAGGTGCGGGCCCGATGTGTTTTTTGGTTTTTTTACTCACTTTTTTGGTTTGTTTTTTAATCACTTTACTATATGCTGCCATTTATTTTGTTCTCCCGTGCCAGACGCGAGGAGGGAGCAAACCACCAAAAGCGATGTATCGTTGCGTCTGCTCCCCGCAAGCATTTCTTTTCCGTAATTATCAGGGTGTCGTTAGCGTATCCTGCGCTCCTGCCTTAGCTATAAATTACGAGCAATCTCGCAGTCGCTCTCACAATCTTTCTCGCAGTCGCTCTCGCAAGTTTTCTCGCAGTTGCTCTCGCAATTTTTCTCACAGTCGCTCTGTCAGTGCCGCAAATCTTCGTAGGCAATTAACAGTCATATTAGCAGGTAATTCCGGCGTAATACATATGTAATTATATATTATTGTACTACCATTATATATGTATATGTATATTTATGTAATTATTTATTTCATCGTAATTGTTATTTTGTAGTATTGTGCTGATATTATATATGTATATGTATGTATATATGTATATTTATGTAATTATTTATTTGATCGTAATTTGTAATATGTAGTATTGTACTGCCATTATATATGTATATGTATATTTATATTTATGTATTTCATCGTAATTTTTAATTTGTAGTATTGTACTGCCATTATGTATGTATATGTATATTCATGTAATTATTTATTTCATCGTAATTGTTAATTTGTAGTATTGTACTGTTATTATCATTACTATTATAAAAGAACGAGTTAGTGGTTGTACGTCCATTCTCCTCCATACACTCTATTCACTTAACTTCTCACCATTCTCCATTTTTCAACTGATCAGAGCAACTCTCTTCTATAGCACAATTCTCTATATATTCAATAAGTTCCGTTGCAACGCACGAGTACGTAACTAGTATATGTATATGCATGTATATATATATATGTATATTTATGTAATTATTTATTTCATCGTAATTGTTAATTTGTAGTATTGTACTACTATTATATATGTATATGTATGTATATTTATGTAATTATTTATTGATCATATTTTTTACTATGTAGTATTGTACTGCCATTATATATGTATATGTATATTTATGTAATTATTTATTTTATTGTAATTTTAATTTGTAAAAACTGCATTATTAAACAACAGTTCATCAATATGGTAATTAAAAACGTGATGCTTCATATGGCTACCATTATATATGTACATGTATATGCATATGTATATATGTAGGTATATGTATATATGTATGTATGTACATATGTGTGTATATATATGTATGTACTATTTATTTCATTGTAAATTTCAATTAGTAGTATTTTATTGTCATTTTTAATATGTAGTATAATTTATTTCATCATCATTTTTAATATGTAGTATTGTGCTACCATTATATATGTATATGTATGTATATGTATATTTATGTAATTATTTATTTTATCGTCATTTTTAATATGTACTATTGTACTGTCGGTATATATGTATATGCATTTCATCGTAATTGTTAATTTGTAGTATATTGCTATTATATATGTATATGTATATTTATGTAATTATTTATTTCACCATAATTTTTAATTAGTAAAAGGTGCACTATTAACAATAATTCATCAATCTGGTAATTAAAAACGTGATGCTTCACATTGCTACCATTATATATGTATATGTATGTGTATATATGTAGGTATATATGTATGTACATATGTATACATATACATAATATATAATACATATCTCTACTCTCTACTATTATATAAAGAGGAGTTGGTGATCATCGGTGCATTCTCTCTCTTCTCTTCTCAGCTGTCCGATCTAAACACAGGTTCTTGACCATCTATATCCCCTCTCTCTCGCGCTAACTATCCCTTTTCTCCACTTCCACCTTCAGTTATTCTGTTCTCTCATTCTCAACAGATCTCTCTCTCCCATGCTCTCTTCCTCGCAGACCTGTCACCTCATCTCCCCTCTCCCTCCTCGCCGCCCATCGGGCATCTCCCCACCACCGCCACTCCATCTCCCCTCTCCCTCCTCACTGGCCACCGAGACTCTCCCCATGCTGCCGCCCCATCTCCCATTGCCCCTCCAACCAAGATTTTTCGCTATACGAATAGTGCAGTGAAGCGATTCGACGGCACGATGCTCGACGACAGCGGCTGGTGGATCGAAGAGAAGGGCGCTTGGTGATGGCGGCTAATGGATCCGAGAGACATGCTCGATGACAGCAACCGGTGGATCTAGAAGGCAGTGATCGATGGTGGCCGGTGGATCTGAGAGACGGGCGCTCGTAGACGGCAGCCATTGGATCCGATGGGCGCCCCTTGCTCCCTCCTCCCCCCCCCCCCGCAGCGTTGTGTTGCCACGGTTCTCCTCCCCCTGGTGCACCCGCCCCTAATGCTACCGTTGTTCGTTGTTGCATGGTGGTGGCGGCGGCTTCCTCTTCTTGCACCCGCCCATGTGGCTCTCCCCCTACCGCCACTGCCCAGCAGTCGCTCGCCTGGTGAGCCTCTCTACCTCCTCCTGCTCTTCGCTCAGAGCCTGTTGCACTGTCTGGCGATTTCGGTCTCCCAAGCTGGTCATCACTCTGCTTGGAGAGACCCGCAGATTTTTTTCCTCTCTTGATCAGCTAGCTACTCGGTGTATATGCCTTGCGACTTTGCTGTGATGGTGCTGATGATTCCCTTATGCTCTGTGTGTGTTTGCAAAGTGAGGTTTTTGTTAATCTTGATTATTTGTAAGTGGTCAAAGCCACACTCGAAGGTGTGGTCGAAGCAATCCCCGAAGCCATGGTTGAAGCCACACTCGAAGGCGTGGTCGAAGCAGTCCTCGAAACCATGGTCGAAGCCACACTCGAAGGTGTAGTTGAAGCAGTCCCTGAAGCCATGGTCGTAGCAGCAGTCGAAGCTACGGTAGTTGCAGTCAAACACTCCAAGTAAGTGAGAAGCTGTGGTCGAAGCATTGAGATGATGAGCCATGGTCGAAGCTTCGAGTTGATGCGCTGTGGTCGAATCTTCGAGTTGATGCGCTGTGATCGTTACAACCAGTTTGTGTGTGCGTGTAACATCTTGAAAAATTGAAATCTGGCAATGTAAAGTTTTTGAATTTTTTTTGTAAATGTGGTTTATTTGAATTTGGAATTTATGGTATTTTTTTGAATAATTTAATGAAGGTTCCAAAAAGTAAAAAGGACCAAGCAGAAACAAGCATGTTTAAATAGTAGAAAGTTAAAATTTAAATTAAGAATCTGAAAAGATGATCCAGAAAAGGAAGGGGAGAGAAATGGGCCTAAAATATAAAACCCTAATTCTGAAAATAACGAGAACAAGGAAGTCAATTCATTACGAAAGTCAACAAATATGGGTACTTAGTGAAATATGACATCTAAAAAAATGTGTATTAAATAAAAAGTACAGAAAATTTTTGGAGTAAGAAGGAGAGCAAATAAATTAGAATTAAAGACATGTGTAAATAAATTCAAAAGCTAATTAAAAGAAAATAACACAGCCGGGCCGGCCGTCACCCCGGCCCAGCCGTTCCCTTCACGCACAGCCAGCGCGCATGCGCGGTCCAGCGCTCCGCGGCCCAACCCGTCGCCACCCGCGCCCCTCACCTCACTGCGCCGCGGGCCCGCGTCCCCGCTTGCGCCTCTCTCCCTCTGGCCGGTGGCCCTTCCGCGCTGCGCTCTCTTCTCCCCCGGCTCCTTCTCCACGCGCCAGCGACGCCATTCTCCTCTCGCGCTTGCTCCCTCTCGCTCTTGCCGCAGCAAATCCTCCCCTCTCTCTCTCACACCCCCGGGCAAGTTCAAAGCACCCCGTCATCTCTCTCTCCCGCACAATCCCGGAGAAGATCGGGTTCATCCCCCCCGCCAGCGTGAACAGGGCGGAGGCCAAATGCCGCCCTCGCCACACGCCTCTCTCCCGACTATAAAAGCCCCGCCTGGGAGTCCCAACCGTGCCGCGATACTCCCTCCTTCCCTCCCCTGCAAGCAATTGAACCGAGAGCCCCTAAATCGCCGGCGAGCCTACTTCCTTCCCCAACTCCGGCGATCACCGATCCGCCAAACCGAGCCACCAGAACCCGATTCCCCGCTCTTGAACCATCTCCGGAGCGTCGCGAAGCTATCCCCGGTCTCAACTGCACCTCCCGAAGCACGTACCTCGCCATCACCGGAGCTCCCGCCCGAACCGCCGCCACCGCACCCCCTCGGCCCCCGCCGATCCCCGCATCCGGATCACCGGTACTCGGGCAACGCATTTCTGCGTTCACCTGAGTCTCTACGACAGCCACTCGCTGCCAGCACCACGACCTCGCCGCCGCCCTCGACTTCCTCTGCCCGGCCACCTCCGCGAGCTAGCTCAAAGGGATAACATATCCATATAGGGTAGGCAATGCCTCCCCGCTCACTTGGTTACCAGCGCTCGTCTCTTTCCCTCCCCAGCTCCCCGGTCGCGCGTTCGAGCCTCCGGCTCCGCAGGGCGGGTTGAGTTTTCTTTATTTTCTCTCGGGCTGACAGGTGGGCCCCACTTGTCGGCCGATGTAGCCGGAGTAGCCCACTGACCACTGGGCCCCGCTGGTCAGTGAAACGCCTGCATGGGACCCTACTGACATGTGGACCCCACTGAACAGTAGCTGGACCCACATGTCAGCGGCACAGCAAGTAAGGAATTAGAATAAAAAGAAAATGAATTAAAAACTCCAGTGGTCCCACATGTCATACACACATATTAGGGAATATAATAAAAAGATTAAAAGATTAAAATAACTAGTGGGTCCCACTGTCAGAAATTTATTAATTTTGGGATTTAACTGAACTGAAATATTCAAATAGGCATAACTTATTCATTTTAACTCCAATTGGATGAGACAAATTTCTAAATTTATCTAAATTCAAGATCTATCCAATGGAACTGAAATCATAATTTTTGAAGTTCATTTGGATTTCTGGTGTTATTTGTTTGATTTGTTGATTTTTGTTTTATCCAAATTTTCGCGCACGTTAAAATAGCGTACGAGGCTCAAGAGGAAGACGCAGAAGCTGCAGCCCTAGAAGCTCCAGATAATCAAGCACCAAACCCCTGTGACCAAGGCGAGTCAATACTTTGATCATGTTGAACCTACATTTTATGCAAATTACCTTGTTTTAAATTATCAAATTGCATGCTGTTATGTTATATGCAAATACATGTTTAATTTAATATTCTAGTTATATGCCCATTGTTTACTTTGAATAATATTACCCCTCCTTGGAAATATTTGAATGCGTGAACCATGTCACCCTAGCAAAATTATAATAGTAACATTTCAAAAATAAGTCCCTAAGTATATACTATGCTTAGTTCTGCATAGATTCTCACGGGGCGTTGAAATGTCCCAAACATCATTGTTATTTTTAATCAAGAGAAACTGGTTTGGGCAATCATGGTGGGAATGATTGGTATATGTTGGACAAGATTATTTTATACTTCCAAAATCCCCAACTTGCTTAAATATCTGGGCGGATTGGGTTGATGGTGTGAGTATGGTGCAGTGGAATCACAAAGTGGGTTAGTGGTAGACCGCCCAGATACCACTAAGGACTGAATCTTGTCATGACCTCCCGAGTAAAATAGTACAACCACAAGTTTGTAAAGTACGACTTGGCTAAGTAAATTTATCAAAATCCTCGGACTCATCTCACTGGTAGGGGGGTGAAGGGGCTACGCTATGGCAAGGGGGCCTGAAGGGACACCAGTGGGGGTGAAGTTTCCCAGCTGTCCTTCGCTGCGGGAAGAGAGAAGCCCGAGCTGCGTAGTGGCTGTGGGAAACATCCCGCGCATAGATGGGACCCACCGCAAGTGGGCAGTTTCCCATAAGGTGAGATGACAAAAAGGACTAGATACTTTGAAAAGTCACTGTGACGGTCTGCTCAACCACACTTCTAAGGATCGTGTGGGGGCAACGAGTTGATTGTCTCTTGTGGTGAAAGTGTACAAACTCTGCAGAGTCAAAACTATTCGAATAGCCGTGCCCACGGTCAAGGGCGGACATGGGAACTTAACTAGATATAGTTCTGCTTTAAAATATTGAAAACTGGGTATGCAAAGACTTGAAGGGCGAAGGACTGCCCTAGTTTGGAATTGACCTGGGTGTCGTCCCAGTGGTAATGTAAGCGGCTATAACGCTGAAGAATTGCTATATGGTGCAGATGCCATGTAACGGTGGATGGAATCTGAATCACTAGTAATATTGCATTCCTTCATGTATGGAACTTTAGTTCAAAATGCTAGGTCTTAGGAATTTTTAAATAATTGTATTCAAAAGCACTCTACGCAAACATAAAATGAGCCCCAACCTTTCCTTTGGTTAGCCATACAAGTTAAATATTGCATTCTGTGTGTTGGCTCGCGGAGCACGGGGTCGGAGTGCTCACGCTCGCTTTTGCGACAATATTCAGAAACAGGAACACAAGACCATTATGCCTACGAGGATACACCTACTACGGAGGAGAAGGACAACAACAGAGACTAAGGCGTAGGCCCCGTTGAGTAGACATAGACAAGTGGACTTTCGGCTTTGTGTGCACGTATGTTACTAGTTAGCTGGCGACATATAATGCACACAATACCCTTCCAGTCGCTTGCCTGTGGATTCTGGGTTTACTTTTGCTAATGATTCCGCTGCGTGTTTGTAATGAAGACATTTGGCCTAATCGGCCCTTTTGTAAACTCTATCACCCGACGTGGTGTATTTCAATTTATGTAACATAATGAATGATTATGCGATGTATGAAATGATTCAGCAATGTTCCCGTGTGCACAAACTATTGATCCAGGGAATAGTGCAGTAGACACAGTAGATTCTGGATTGAAAAATCCGGGTCTGACAGTGTGGCCACTACGACCAGTGTGTGTTAAGTCGTTACGATGGTGTGTGTTGTCGGAGCGACCACAGTTTGTGTGTAGTCGTTACGACTAGGAGTAGTCGTGGTCGTAGAAGTCATGGTCATAGCAGTAGCGCCCGTGGCCATGGTTGTAGTTCCATCAATGTCCCTTTACTATCACTCCACTACGTAGTGTACATAAGTAGTATCTGACTCTTACAAGTCAAAATATGTAAGAGTCAGTAAGTATGTGTGTCTTGTATAATTATGTGTGTATCTATGTTTCCATAATAAAGACTCGATCTTACGAGTCAAAGTATGTAAGTATGTAAGCATATGTGTGTATAATTATCTATGTATCCTAAATAAAGACTCGATCTTACGAGCCAAAGTGTGTAAGAGTCTGTAAGCATGTGTGTGTAAGAGTCAGTATAGGTGTCTCTTGATACGTGGCCATGGTCGTAGCGGTCATGATCGTAGTAGTAGCGCCCGTGGCCATTGTCATAACGGTTATGGTCGTAGTCGTAGCACCAGTCGCCATGGTCATAGCGGTTATGGTCGATGGCTCCCGACCTACAATCACGCGCGATGGTCGATGGCTCCCGATCTATGGTCACACGCGATGGTCGACGTCTTACAAATTACGACCATGAGGTCCTCGATGTCTTTCGACTTACGACCATGAGCCCTGGTCAAAGGCTCCCGATTTAGGACCATGATCGGTGGTCGATCGCGCCAACGTATGACCACAAGTGATGGTCAACCGTTCCTGATCTATAGTCACGCGCGATGGTCGAGGGCTTTCGACTTACGACCACGAGGTGTGGTCGAGGGCTTCTAACTTACGACCACGATGTGTGATCGATGGCTTCTGACTTACGACCATGAGATATAGTCGATGTCTGCCGACGTACGACCATAAGGTATGGTCAAGGGCTTCTGACTTACGACCACGATGTGTAGTCGATGGCTTCCGACTTACGACCATGAGGTATGGTCGATGTCTACTGACGTACGACCACGAGGTATCCTCGATGTCTTCTGACGTACGATGACAAGGTGTGGTCGATGCCTCCCAACCTACCACCCCGAGGTGTGGTCGAGGTCTTTCGACTTACGACCACGATCGATGGTCAACTGCTGCCTACTTACGACCACCAGGGATGGTTGCCCACTCCTGACCTACGATCACGCGTCATAGTCGGTGGCTTCTGACTTACGACCACGAGGTGTGGTCGATGTCTTCTGACTAACGACCACGAGTGATGGTCGATGTATTCCGACTTACAACCACGAGGTGTGGTTGAGGGCTTTCAACTTACGATCACAAGTAATGGTTGATGTATTCCGACTTACGACCATGAACAATGGTCGATGTATTCTGACATATGAACACAAGGTGTCCTCGATGGCTTCTGACTTACGACCACGAGGTGTGCTCGTGGGCTTCCGATGTACGACCACGAGGTGTCCTCGATGGCTTCCGACGTATGAGGATGAGGTGTGCTCGAGGGCTCCTGACCTATGATCACGCGTGATGGTAGATGTCTTTCGACTTACGACCACGAGGTGTGATTGATGGTTTCTAACTTACGACCACGAGGTGTGATTGTTGGTTTCTGACTTACGACCACAAGGTGTGGTCTATGTCTTCTGATTTACGACCACGAGCGATGGTTGATGTGTTCTGACTTATGACCATGAGGTGTGGTCGAGGGCTTCTAACTTACGATCACGAGCGATGGTCGATATATTTTGACGTACGACCACAAGGTGTGATTGATGGCTTTCGACAGACGACCACCAGGTGTGGTCAATGTCTTCCAACTTCCAACAAGAAGTGTCCTTGATGCCTTCTGACTTATGACCACGAGGTGTGGTCTAGATCTTCCGACTTATGACCACGAGCCCTGGTCGAAGGCTCCCGATTTAGGACCACGATCGATGGACAACCGCTGCCAACATACGACCAACAGCGATGGTCGACCACTCCCGACCTACGATCACGGGTGATGGTCGACGGCTTCCAATTAGCGACCATGAGGTGTGATCGACGGCTTCCAATTAGCGACCACGAGGTGTGGTCGATGTCTTCCAATTAGCGACCACGACGTGTGGTCGATGTCTTCCGACTTACAACAACGAGGTGTGGTCAATGTCTTCCAACTTATGACCACGAGCGCTGGTCGAGATGTTCTGACTTATGACCACGAGGTGTCCTCGATGGCTTCTAACTTACGATCACGAGGTGTGGTCGAAGTCTTCCAACTTACGACCACGAGCCCTGGTTGAAAGCTCTCGATTTAGGACCACGATCGATAGTCGACTGCTGAATACTTATGACGACTAGCGATGGTCGCCCGCTCCCGACCTATGATCACACGCGATAGTCGACGACTTCCAACTTACGACCACGAGGTGTGATCTACGGCTTCCGACTTACGACCACGAGATGTGATATACTTTTGTGTTGTTGCTTTTTTTTAATATACTTTTGTGTTGTTGCTTTGAACAATCCTTATAATTGATGCAACTTTGGTAAATTATGGTCGGTTTGGTTGTACATGTTAGCAAAATACGTCACATCAACAGCTTCCACGTCGTATACCAATAAGGGAATTATGCCTCATGGATGATAGGCAAGTTGCATAGAATGCTTCTATTTTCTTGAAAGCAAATAATGTATATTGCATATTATTGATTGAGTCCTTGTTTTACGTACATAAGTCATAACTTATTATTTGTGCGTGTTTGGGATTGCCATTGCACTAGGCATGAATTCAGAGGGAGTTTTAGATGACCTAGTCCTAATTATGCTATATCTCAAGTGCTTGAATAAAATGATTCAACAATGAACTTGTAGCACTCTAAATTGAGTCAATTATAGCTTCTTTGTTTTATTTAGTTCATTGATATGGTTTGGCTCATTTTTATATACCTTTGTCTATGACATGTTAAAAATCTATTTAATTTCATATTATTTCTCATTTGGCTTTATCTTTGCTATATATGATTTATCATGATCTAGAATAACTACTTCACATAATATAACTTGGTATGATACTTGTAAAGTCATTTTAGATAATTTTTATGGCTCCTTATGCTAAAAATGAATAAATTACATCTATTTTATTTTATTCATGCTCTATCTTCTTTTATGCATCTTGATGACTCATTTTAGATAATATTGATGCCAGAGCTGGAATTGATGAAGACGAAGTAACCATGGGGAAGCTCGTCGGCGTTGGCAGGCTGCCTAGTGCTTGCCCCCACACTCACCTATGGCTCCTTGGTTGCTCATGGTGCACTGCAGCACTTGCTCATGCCTTCGTGCTTATCGAGCCACTGAAGCCGTTCACCATCTTGCGGGCCGCCGAGCTCGCATTGGGTTGTCGCTCACATCATAGGCCTACGGTCGCTTGCTGCCTATTGTCATGCTCTATAGATGGCATGGAAAGCCATCATGCTCAAGTGAGCCTACACATGCCCGCAACTGTGCTCTTGTCCATTGTAACACCCCCATTTCTGGGAGTATTATGAAACCCTCGCAACTGCCCAGGACTGTTCAGCTGCGAGTTACATCAGTCGAGTGTATAACATTGCCAACACATGCTTAAGACAAAAGCCAGCTTTGATACAATTATAAGGGCATAAAAGCCAAGTTTTACAGTAGGGCAAGCGGCCCTTAGGTACCTTACAAACAAAAGAACGCCACAGGCACGCCTGAGCGAAAGACGACCCTAAATTCCACGTATCCTCGATCTCGCAGTTCCATCCCTTTGCCTCCATCTACCTCCTTATTGCTGGCTATTTCTGTTTATGTTTTTAGCAAGCATGAGTACAACCACCGTACTCAACAAGTCACACGGAGCTTAACAGTAACTACATGTAAGGTATAACAAGTAAAGGGAAACAGTTCTATTATTTTATGTGGATGCAGTTTTAGTTGGAAACCAGTTTAAAACTGAAAAAGATACTTTATTAATATAGAAGGGGGTTTTCAAACTTGATTATCAACCTTCAACATTACCAAGCCATTCTCAAATCTACTTATGCCTTGTTATTGGATTCACCCATTAAACATAGCTTCATTTACCGGAAGCACGGCGTATTCGAATACAATTAGTCATGACTTTGCAAAGCTGCCCTGCTTTACCCACAAGATTTCTTAAATCCGGCCAAAGAGTTAAGAAAACAAGGTTGTTCACTTCTCAATTCTTTATATAACCTCTACCTAGTAGGTTTCTTCAATAAGCCCAGGTCACCACCTCTGACTTATCTCAACCTACTATTGTGTGGATATCTGATAATCAAATTAATAATAAAAACAACACTGGCGCCAACCTCCATACGGCCCTTCTTAGCCTCCCTTCCGTATGGACTTCACACTTTGCCTACACCTCGCGTTTGTAGAGGTTCAATCAAGTTTTGAGCAGTTACTAGACCAGGTTTGACGTATCAACACTTGTGGTTGGGCGATCACTATATTCTTTACTCAGCATAGGGGTCTAGTCCTTGTATTTCCACCGGTGGCAAATTCCCTTCTACAAATCTGTCCAGTGCTTTAACACTCCCATTGATTTGTAACATTTGCCTTCACCCTAGGTCACGGGATCCAATGATCCTCGCTTACCCTAGAATCATTTCCCAAATAAATACCAAAACTTTTAGTAACAGTAGATGTTGATTCTCTAAACTACTATGATTACATATTATTGTATTTAATATTACTATGTCTTGTCAAGGTGAATGTGGCCATCAAATTAGACTGGGCTTTTTCGGGTGGTAGGGCATAACTAGTATCATGTCATTCTAAGTATTTATTGTACATAAAATAACATTGCACAAATAACATAATGAAAGTACTGTTAAATAAATAAGTAGCGGAAACGTAGGTTCAACATGATCAAAATATGTGTGACTTGCCTTGCGGATTTATGATTTCGATTAATTTGTATTCGTCGACGGGTTGAGCCTGGACTTGAGCTTTTCCCTCCTGCTCCTGTGAATTTTCGACTTCGGGAGCTAGCGCAAAACAAATAAAATAATTTAATTCCATGCCTGAAGGATTAGGCTAGGAATAAAGAAAATAAAAGAATAAATAAAATCCAGAAAACTCCAATAAAATAGGGTTTTGGGCTTATAGGAGGGCCATATGGGGAAATGGGCCTTGGATTTGGGTTGGCGGGCTCGAAACGAATCCGGGGAGTATAAATATGTATTTTGGGCTTTGGCCTAGACACTGTTCATTGGGCTCGGTACACTGTTCATCGGGTTCGGATCCGACGCGGTTAAGCGGCTCGGCTCGACCGCGTGGCACTGGCTCGGTCGGAGGCATCGGACGCGGGCAGGCGGGTTCGGTCGGGCGCGGCGACGGGGCTCGGTCCAGCCGGGTCGCGGGATGGCTCGGGTTGGGCGCGACAGGCACGGGCGGTGCGATCGGGCGCGCCTGACGCGGGCGGGTGCGGGGCGACGCGGTCGGGCGCGGGGCGGCTGGCTTGGCCCAGCCAAGTCAGGGCGGCGGGGTCGGATGAACAGTGCCCGGGGCACTGTTCTTCTTCTCCACCGGGTTCCCGCGCACGCGGAAGAGCAGAGGAGTAGGCGGCGAGTGGTGGCGGAGCTCCAGCGACTTGCGACGCAGACCGAGGGTACCGGCGGGTTCCTGGGAGTGAGGGGAGTCCGTTTTGGGTGGTTGGGGGCCCAGCGGATGCGGCGTTCGCCGGCGGCGAGGCCATCTCTCCCACGGCCATTTTTGAAAGTTGGGGCGACTGGGTAGCTATTGGGGCAATTGGGCTGGTCCTAGGGCATCAGTGGGGGTTGGGTAAGCTCGGGGAGAGGTTGGCCGAAGCTCAAAAAGTCTGGGCTAGGCTGGCCATGGTGGCCGGTTTTGGCAGGGAGGGGGTGAGCGGTGCTGGAGGAGGTGGGTGGTTGGGAGCTCAAGGCCATGGCGTGGGGAGGTTTCTAGGGCTATGGAGGAGCTCTGGGTGGCGGGAATTGGGAAATAGAGGGCCCGGGGTAGGTCATTGCATTAGGGCACGGATTTGGGGGTTTTTTGGGATTACCGGGATTGAGAGGGACGGGGGATGCTCAGGGGCGGTGGTGAGCTTCAAGGACGTCAACGGAGTGTAGTGGGAGGGTTGCGGTGGTTTAAATAGCCATGGTATGGTGGTTCACCGAAGAGGGGTGGGGAGATATTTGGCGGCGGTGGTTTCGGGAAGAGCCGGGGTTGCTCGAGGGCTTCCGAGTGGACGCAGCTGGCGAGGGCAGTACAGAGCGGCAGTCAAGGGGTGTCAGAGGGCTGCTGTCGGCCGTGAGAGGAAGAAGCGCGAAGGGGCAGAGGCGGGCGCGCACGGACGGCGGCGGCGCTGCCACGCACAGGGGCCGTGCCAGGCGGTGTCAGGGCACATTTATGGGCTGGTACGGAGGCTGGCAGGTGGGCGGGAGCTGGCAGAGGCGAGCGACCGCGAGAAGCAGCGAGGAGCGACGGCGGCAGAGGAAAAAAATCGGGGCGGTGCCGCTTTTGCCGGACATGAACAGTGCCCGCGCGGAAAAATCCCGTTCCCTCCGTTATGACGCCGTGACGACTGGGATTAAGGGGTGTTTTGCTTTGAGATTGGTGGAGATTATGGTTGTGGAGGAGATTGGCAAGGGAGAAAAGGAAATCAAATCCAATTTTGCATTTTCAAAATTTTTGGTTGTTTCAACCTACCCTCCTTAAAAGAGATCTCGTCCTCGAGATCAACTCGGGCCAAGGAGTAGGTTGGGAAATTCTCGCTGTAGGTCTGACTCCTTCTCCCATGTTGCTTCATCTGCTGTATGATTTCGCCACTGGATTTTGTGAAATCTGACATTTTTACCTTTCAACTGCCTTTCTGTAGTTTCTAGTACTTGAATTGGTTCTTCGGCATATGATAGATCATCTCGTAAGTCTATGTCATCAACTGGTACTTGTTCTGATGGATGGCGGAGACATTTCCGTAGCTGGGATACATGAAATACGTTATGTACTCTTGCCAGATTTGGAGTCAACTGTAACTTATAAGCTACTTCTCCTATTCTCTCGAGAATCTCGAATGGGCCAATATACCTCGGGGCTAGCTTTCCTTTAACTTGAAATCTTTTTATTGACTTGAAGGGTGTGACCTTGAGATATACCAATTCTCCGGCTTCAAAACTCAAGTCTTTTCGACGAGTATCAGCATAACTCTTTTGTCGCCTCTGGGCTATCTTCATTTTGTCTCGAATAATCTTGATGTGGGCTTCTGCATCTTGAATGACTTGTGGTCCTAATAACTGTCGTTCTCCGATTTCAGTCCAATTCAATGGCGTTCTACATGCTCTTTCATACAGGGCTTCAAATGGTGCCATCTTGATACTAGCTTGATAACTATTATTATAAGAGAATTCTGCAAATAGTAAGCACATATCCCAAGCTGCTCCATATACTAGCGCACATGCTCGCAACATATCTTCTAAGATTTGGTTTACTCGTTCTGTCTGTCCTCCGGTTTGTGGGTGATAGGCTGTACTGAATGCCAAGTCTGTTCCCATTGCCTCATGCAATTTTTCCCAGAAAACAGACGTGAATTGTGCTCCTCTGTCGGATACTATCCTCTTTGGAACTCCATGCAACACCACAATCTTGGTTAAGTATAACTCTGCTAGTTTATTCTTGCCATAGGTCTGCTTGATTGGTATGAAATGTGCTACTTTCGTAAGTCGGTCTACGATTACCCAAATAGCATCGTAACCGTTGCGGGTTTTTGGGAATCCTGTGATAAAGTCCATACCGATATCCTCCCATTTCCATTCTGGAATGGGTAAAGGATTTAACAATCCTGAGGGCTTCTGGTGATCTATCTTTATCTTTTGACATGTATCACAGCGTGCGATGTATTCTGCTATTTCTCTTTTCATTCTTCTCCACCAATATCTCTTTTTTAGGTCTTGATACATTTTAGTTCCTCCTGGATGTATAGAAAATTGTGATGAGTGGGCTTCTTGTAAAATCAAGTCCTTCAGTTCTTTATCATTGGGTATACAATAACGACCTCGGAATCTCAGGATCCCTCGGTCATCTTTAACAAACTCAATTGAACTTTCTTCTTGACTTTTCTTTGCAAGTTGTTGTATTTCCTCATCATTCTCTTGAGCTGTTTTAATCTGATCTGTGAGTGTCTGCTGGATTTCTAATGCTGCTGTTTGCCCTTGTTCGCCATGGTACCTTTTCTGACTCAATGCATCAACGATGTCGTCGGTGGCTCTAGCTGTTTCTTCTACCAAGATATGATTTATTCTTCCTTGGGCTGGTCTTAGTATTCCTTTGTCCTTGTTCATTGCTGACGTTGTAGCTGTCGTTTGAATTCTGGCTGGCTTGACTGTAAACTGTCGGCTCTGGTCTCCTTTCTCCTGTGGCGAAGATGCTTGTGTCCTGACTTGGGCCTTTGCCACTTCAGAAGGCAATCTTCTTCTTGGGCACTGATTCTTGAAATGACCAACTTCACCACAATGGTAACAAGCGGGAGGCCACTGCGGACACTGCTCTTGGGGATGGTTCCCATCACAGCTAAAGCACTTCGGATTTGAGATTCTCACTGTATTTTGTGGTGGAGTTGTGGTATTGTGGTTCATTCGGAACTGTGGGCTTGGAGTAAATACCATTTTCCTGTTTTGCTGGTTTCTGGACTGGGGTGCTAAGATTATTCGTTTTCGAGGTGCCTCTGGTGATGTCTCCTGCATCACTTTCCTTTTTTGAGTGTCTTCTAACTCCTTTTCGGTTTCCTCCGATACAATGAGTTTATTTACCATTGAAGGCAAATCTTCAAAGTCTATAGCCGAGATGTGATGCTTCAACGATATCTGCAATCCTTCCCTAAATCTTTCCATCTTCTTCTCCTCAGTTTTCACGTCATCAGGGGCATAACGGGCCAACGTGTTAAACTGATAAAGGTACTCTGTGACTGTACGTCCTTCTTGTTTCAACGCAAGAAATTCTCGACGCTTAACTTCAATCACCCCAGTAGGTACATGGGCGTGACGGAAAGAATTCTCAAATTCTTTCCAAGTAATTTCTCGATCTTCAACCATAGCTTGATAATTCATCCACCAGGCTGCTGTTGGGCCTTGCAGCTGATGGGAGGCATATAACACCTTTTCCTTGTCGTTACATTGAACAATATTTAACCTTCTTTCTACATCTCTAAACCAATCTTCTGCCACCATTGGGTTAGGTGAGGAAGAAAAGACTGGGGGTCGTGTCTTGTAAAAATCTGTCCATTTTGATTGTACAAGCAGTCCTTGCTGACTGTTTCCTCCACTTCTCATAACAATTTGTTCTAATAGTTCAGCCTGTTGTTCCATCATCCTGGTCTGACGAAGTTCCGCTTGGTGTCGGTTTTCCTCTATCGTTACCATTCGTCTATTATGCTGGGCTGCCTTGCTTCTCCTGGATAAAAATTGCCTTGCTCTTGTGATCCATTTTCAGCTTCAACCATCTTGATTTGAGGGGATTGGGAGCTAGGTCTGCAGCGAGTTTTTAAGAAAGTCAGATAGAGAAGTAAGGATTTAGAACTTAAGGTACGATTAGAATGAAATAGGTAAGAACTTAGAGCGAAATAGGAAGACTGAAATTTGAAGAGGTAAAGACTAAAGATACTTATAGCAAAGAAATTATCAAATAGGCAAAGATAGTTTTTATTCTTTATACAAGTTGGACACATACCATTCATACAAGGTACATACCTCAACTCGTTTTACATAGCCAAAAAGATACTATTATCAAAGGGTTCAACTATAATGCACACAACTCAACATTTTTTTAACCTTTTTTTTTCATCTACTCACATCGCCAAATTTGAATTTAGACAAGAATGGATATAAATAGTTTTAGGAAACAAAACTTAGATCTAAATAGCAGTAATATAGACAGGGAAAAAGAAGTTATATAGGAGTATTACCTATATTTTATGCAATTCATTTTTTTTAACAAAATAATTTTTGCAAACACATCTAACACACTTAGGGTCATCCTACGGTCAAGCAGGCTAGCTCTGATACCACTCTGTGACTTGCAAGGCATTAAAATGGCTGATGTATGCATAGCTTGGCATTGACTAAAACCACACTCATGTCAATATGTCATGCATTCCACGGGTCTAAATCCAATTTATTTGACATATCAAGTAGAATATTGCATATATAGACAACATTTTTGTACCACTTAAATGAACATGTAAGGTGCAATCAGAGCGAATATGGAAGGATTTCCCTTATCTCGTATTCTATTCCACATTTTTTTTTCTCGAAGTCAAAATCGATCACGGATAGTACCGGATACAAATACGAATAGGGACAGACTCGAACATGAATGCGGAGCAAATACATATCGCTCCGAATACGGTTAGACTCAGACCTTGGTTCCCTATTTACATGACTGAGGAAATCCTGCACCGGAACACTTCTTTGTTCCCATGTACATCACTGTGGCTAGCTCATTCCGGCCATCCTTCAGCCAAACCAATTGCACCATCATGTTCCTTGGGCCGAGGTCATGCCCATGCTTGCACGTTCTCTCCACGTTCCACACCAGAGCCCCATCGTCCTTATCAAGCTATTGTCGCCCACCACCGCCTCCAGCCATCCCTTCCCCAACACCCCAAGTTTCCATTTGGCCTTTCCCCTACCTTCCCTAGCCTCTCCTCGTCGGTGAGCCACATAGCCAGAGTCGTCGGCCGAATTGCATGCGTGCAGCTTTGTTCTTCCTCTGTTAGCTCTTCTAGTGATTGGATTGAGACAATGACAGGAGGGCCCCACAAGTCATACTCTCATAATTCCAAGAAAATCTATCAAAAAGAAGATACTGAGGAATATTCCCTTGTTTTAGAATTTTAGGATTTTCCATTTTGACTGACCTTTCGATTGCTCGTTTTCCGTCATCTGAACTCTGAATCTAGTTATTAGAGTTTCTAAATACATATAAAGTCCTAATCTACCTTATGGTATATATTTTATATTTTTGTAATTTTATTTGTATTATTTATTTATTTGTGCTTTTTTGATTTGTAAGTAGAACTCGACGTTGTCAAAAAAGTTCCCGGCCAGCAAGAAAAAAAACCCCAGGCACAAAAGGCAAGTCTTCCTTGAATATATTGATCCTAGTTTTATTAAAGTTATTTACTATTTTAAATTTACATGCATTGTTATTTCACATAAAATGATAACTTGTCTTAAGGTTATTAGTTATTTCGATATTGTTATATGATAACTTGTCTTAAGGTTATTAGCTATTTTGGTATTGTTATACCCTCATTTAATGTTGCTATCCATGTAACGTTGTCACCTTACGATGTCCTTGTCTCAGTAGATATTATAATACTATTCGATAATTTTAGAATAGTAAAACTGCTTAGACAACCTTATCAGCCATTATAACCCTATGGGTGGGAAGAATGTTATCAAATTTCTAAACAAGTGTTTTTACCAAATTTTTTGCAATAGGTATTGTCATTTGGTTTACAAAATAAAAAATGGTAAAAATCAGCTTTAGACTTGGGCGAATGGTAATATTGGGTTGGTGAAGATTGAGCACAAAACCTTGTATTGTGAATGTACCGCCCTAGTCAATTAAGAATTGACACTTGTGATTGTTCAAACTAAACACTACTGTACAACCATAAGTGCGGTTTTAGACAGATCTAGGTAATTAATTTGCAATGGCTTAGCTTAGATTTTGCCAGATGGAGCCTTTTTCTACTCCCGAGAATAGTTACTCCCTATGTTGTATCTCCCGCAACGGGGGTATGTACGTGCAGTATATGAGTATATAAGGTCACTTAGGTGGTATGTATATTTTTTAGATATACTCTTTTTATGTGCAAATATGAAGATATTTGCAAAATACGTTTAAAACCAAGGACTCTCTTGTAATTTTTTCACGTGTACCACATTGAAGTATCTTATAATTAATATATAAGTATACCGAAAGTGATAAAGAAATATTTTAAATTTGTTTAGATAGTATATCAAAGATAAGAGTAACTACACCGAGTAGAAGGTAGAGAGAGATGTATTCATTCTTATTCATAGCAAAGTAGCCAGGTGATCGAAAAAAAGTCAAACTTCTATGCTGCCATATTTAAACTGTCTCTCGTTATGAAAAGGCTTCCTTTTTACAAAACAACAAAGCTGAAAAAATTCTAGGGGAATCAGATACTCGTACAAAAGCAGGTGATACACTTTTTGCAACTCCAGAGTCAATTCTCCAGGCCCTTTTATTTAGTTTTCTTTTCCTTAGATCGATCTGCTAATCCATTGAACTTCAACTGGCTGAAGTCTGTCTACTTTGTTTCTTTATTCGCCCTTTACAATATGCTTTTCCTTTTCACAAAAAGGTAAAGAAACAAAGGTGGATATGGTGTGCTACATCTCTCTTTCCTAGGATCTTGTCTTTGCTTCTGCATGGATGCACTTGGGAGCTAGGGCTATAAATGACTTGAACTCGAGCAAGCTTGATCTTTCAGGCTCAAGCTCGGTAGAACCTCGAGTTGAACTCGAGTTGAGGTTCGAGTCTAGACTTGAGCTTGAGCTCGGCTCAGCCTAAACTCAAGTAGGCTTTAGCTCGGCTCGTTGAAGCTCGATAACAATTAAAATAATTTATTATGTACTATTTTTCAACAATAAGTAAATTTTGAGTCCGAACGGCTTTAGTAATCTCGATAACAGTCAAAATAAGTCAAACATACACTAATTTTCAATAATAAGGAAAGCCCGAGTTTGAGTTCGGTTCGAACAAGCTCGATAAAAGTTAATATGTATCATTATTTAAGCTCGAATCGAGGCTCGTGAACTATTCGAGCTCGGTTCGGTGAAGTTCGCGAGCTCGAGATCAAGCTCGAGTTTGGCTCCTTTAAAGTTTGAGCCGAACTTAAATCAAATCTAAAACGAGTCAAACTCGAGTTGTTCATGAGTTTCGAGTTTTTTTTACAGGCTTACTTGGAGTTGCAGGGGCAGACCTGCACGCGAAGCAAACAATTGTGCTATCTTCAGCATGTGCATAGAGTACAACTATTCAAATTAACTCGTGGTAGTTTCAGAACTGGATCGTCATTTACGCTTTTCTTTCAGTGGTGAAAAAGTAACCGCAAGTTGCCGTACTAGTAGTGACTTCATACAATGTGGAATTTATAATTTGAACTCTAAGCGAATCACTTACCTTGCAAAAATTTTAGAAGTTCTCGATGCAAGCTTAAAGCTCCTTGAATGAACCAAATTAGCTGATCTCTCTGTTGAATAACGAGTAACGAAGTGAAGTCCGACTTCTTGGCCGCTGTTTGGTTTGTTGCTAGAAAATCGAATCACTAAAATACATTATGCATCAATCGTCGATGTTTTGTTCAAACAATGTTTAAATTCATCCGACACTACTTATCACTTGGCTGCCACTAACAACCCTCTACTCAAACTGGAAATGGAAAAGCTAATGAACGGTATACCATTTCACTAAAAAACGACGAAATAGCTCTCTACTGTTCGATCTCTCTCGCTTCCTCTCCTCTCTCTCGCTCACGCCAACCGAGGTCCATAGTCATCATATTCATCATCTCTGGCCATGGCGTCACCACATATCACCATCCTAACCGTAGTGTTGCTGGATCCAGCAAGGATGAGGTTAATTGGCTGCCTGAGCTCCAACCCCAACCATCGTAGAGGCCGCCGTCGCTGAATCCTTCATCTCGGGCTATGGAGCTGTTGTGTATCACTATCCCTGACAGCGGCGCTACCGAATCCAATCATCCCTTAGGCGGGGAGAGGTTGACTGACTATCTGAACTCCAGCCTCGACAGCACTCTAGCTCTCTCTCCCTATCTTCTCGAGCTTCACGAGAGTAGTGGCGCCGAGACCGTTGACCGGTTCAACACACCCCGGATGTAGAGGAAGGTCGTGGAGGCGGTGGTCCGGTGGTGGGTGACGACGGAGGGCATTGGGTGGTGGGTGACAACAGAGGGAGGCACGGTGAGACAGCAACGCACTGAAATATTAGGTTGGACGAAGCGAGAGCGACGGAGAAGGGGGAGACAGCGGCTCGACAAGGTGGCGAGGTTGTCACTGACCGCTGGTGGGGGAGAAGGGGCAGGGAGAGACAGAGAAAGGACACGGAGCTGCAGCCAGTGCTAGGAAAAAAGACAGTAAGGAAGAGCGACGGAGGAGAGAGAGGAAACGAAACTTAATAGAACTTTGTAAAATTCCATACCGTTGAAAATACTTCCAACGGTATAAGTAGCTCCCAGCTGAAAAACCATCCAACGATCGGCGTGACCGTGCTACCCCTGCGTTGCAGGAAATGTCACAAAGAGTGATGAGTTTTGGCGTGGGCTCTGCAGATCGTGCAGCTGCTTCGTTGGGCGGATCACGGGCGCACTTAACACTGTTGGCGCGCTTGCGATGGGAACACTGTACTGGAGAATTGGAGTATGACCAAAATTCTACTAGGCTACTCTATTTTGGAGGGACGAACCATCAGTTCGAGGCAATAATTGGACTAGGCCACGCATTACGCAGAGACAGGGCTGTGAGTATTTAATCATGGCCATTCGATTCCAGAGTCGTCCTGTAAGTTCTGAGTCTTATCTTTGCTGTACATCACTGCTGCTCACGTATACACCTCTAGCATCAGGTCCCAGCTCATCTCTCTCTGTCTATAGGACTGTAGCTGTCTGTAGCGACGAGTAAGCAGAGTGCAGTGTCGACTGTCGACTATGCAGCAAGTGCTGCAGTGCTGCACGCAATTTGAGGAAAGATTTATCACGAACCGATTTGATTAACGGTTTCTGTACGAACAGTAAAGGAAGGCATTCATACGTGTCCATGTGGTGCCGATCCTTCAAGTTGTGTATTGGATCTCTGCACGGCTGTACGTCCGATTTAGGCAAAACAGGGATTTTCGTCCTTGGTGGATCACTCGAATAAACACAGCACCAAGGATATATAAAGTATTCAATAGTTATAGTAAATTAATACATGATCTATATAAAAAGGAATTGGTTTCTAATCGTAAAATGCTTGTACAAGTAGATATATCAAATCCAAATAATTTTTATACGATTTCCAATAAAATAAAGATCATCAGTTAAATAGATAAAAAAAAGTAATACACAAAAATAATTAAAATCGAATTCCCAAAAAGTTCATATGCGTCCTCCCTATTCAGTTCGTCCATGGAAGAAAAACCGATCGTGTTGATCTTGACCGAAATGGCATAATCAGCATTTGTGGCTGCGGAAGTCAAACATGAAACAGTGTTACCATGTTGCATTAATTTGAGTCGACGTCAAAGTGCTAGTGTGTCTCATCTCACACTGCCACCTAGGTGCCACTACTCCCGTTAACTTTTGGTTTCAACAATTATAGGAGGAGGAGGGTTACGCTCTTTGAGTTTCGCAAATTCTGCGAAGCATTACCCAACTAGGGCAGCTTCAGCATAACAGTGCTAGTATAACACAGCTCAGCAACACAAGGCGCGCACCAATCCCAAACTGCAAAACAATGGCCATCGTCCATTCATGCGAAGATACAGCAATGGTTAATGTGGAAGAGAGCAACGGCTGCAGCACAGCAGTAGTCCTGGCGTCGACGTCTGTAACCGGATCTTGATCGAACGTCAGATGCCATGGATTGCTAGCACTGTGGCGCACAGTTTTTCTAGAGGAAGTACCGAAGTAATGCCACGCATAAATAAGTGCATGGCTTCCTTGCTGGCCCAGACATGCATGAGCATAAGCCTATCCAGAAAGAAACGCGTGATCCAAGGCCCATATAAGCCGAGTGCCGAACGCGCCTGCCTAGGCGGCTAGGCCAGGGCGTAGCGGAATAGCTCGGCCCACTTGGCCATTCCGTCACAAACCGAGGTGAGAAATCGCCCAGAAAATAGCGACTCCACCGCACATGTACAAATATGGGCGCCGCCCAAACTACCCCTCCTCGATCGGGCCGCGTGGACCTCTCGAGTCGCAACTGGACGAACTAGCTAGCGAACGCAACGGAGGCCCTCCTCTGCACCAACGACGCCACCAGCCTCCCCCTCCAGCGCCGCGCGTCCGCGGGGGCCGGCGGCGACGAGGAGAAGGGCCGGTTCGGGCCGATCAACGACGTGGGCAGCGGTGCCGTGGAGGAGTCTGTGGCCGTGCCGTTCGAGCAGAGCTTGGTGGTGGTGGACAGTGTCGGGGATGATGCGCTTAGCCTGGCGCTCGGCAGTAAGGTATCCCTGTCTCTTGCACGCAGCCTGTTTGTTGTATTGCGTCCGAGGTAGTGTGTGATTATGTGTAGGCGGGGGTGGTGATTGGAGGAGTTGAGGTGGAGGTAGGTGGATTAGATGGAACTAAAATTATCAATTTTGATGTTTATGTGGAACTAGCAGGAGTGCCCCGCGAATTGCGCGGAGCTAGATTTAGTGTTCAATTAAATATAATAAGAAATACAATTTACTGTTGTCGGGGGCGTTATCACCACCTAGCACCGATTGATGAACAAAAGCCGAATCCATCTCTCAATTTGCTAAATGCTGCAGAGAGAGATGGACCAGCCCCTGCAGAGACTTGACTGTATTGGCTTGCAGTGAGTCTCATCAAATTTTGGAAAGAAGCCTTTTCATGGGAAAAGAAACTCTTATGTCCTGCCGCTTTAAAATATACGTTTGCAAATACACCCTTATAATCTGGACCCACAAAAAATAATGGTGTGGATTTTTTTCCTTTGTACTCATGTTAATTGGCGCAACTATGCAGTTAGATGCTAAAAGGCATATTTTTATATTTGAAGATAAAGAAACATATTTTTGTGATTAAAGAAACATACATTTATATTTTTAAATCAGAATTTCTAGAAATCTGTCAAATGATTTTTTGAATATTAGTCGAGTTTCTAACATTTCAATTTGCATCACGATCTGTGCACCTGCCCACCTCCGTCTCCATCTCTGACGAGCTTCTTTAGGGTCGGGGTTAACCGGGGCCCGGATTTAGATGGAGGCTATGGGGGGCAGTGGCGAGAACGAGGAAGAAGGGCAGGGTGGGGGGAGATTGAGGCAGGCGGCGGCGGCAGGGGAGGAATAGGCAAGCAGCAGTAGTGAGAGGGGAGGAGGAGGTAGTATCAAGGATTGGTTCGCTGGAGGGCATTGTTGGTGTCGAGGCGATGTCGGCGAGGCTGCGGGGGCATGGATGGAGGAGAGGCGATGGCGCTCGGGAGGCTAGGAGGTAGGGTTCGGTACTCCGTTCTTTAGTTAAGGGGATGGGGGAGTCGGCTGGATCGTTTGCTCTACATCCAGCGGCACAAAAATTTGATTGATTTTTTTATCCCAAAATCATTCACCTGATATATAGACAGACTCTTGTTATATAATTGTATTAGCTCTAGTATAAGTAATATGCAGACAATGCACCTTGCACCTTGAGTTTATTGGTCAGTATCAACTTTGACCATCAAGCTTCAAATATGTGTCATTTCAAACCAAACCAACAAATGGATCTGATGGTCCTAGAGGCGATGGCGCTCGGGAGGCTGGGAGGTAGGGTTTGGTACTCCGTTCTTTAGTTAAGGGGATGGGGGAGTCGGCTGGATCGTTTGATCTGCATCCAGCAGCACAAAAATTCGATTGATTTTTATCCCAAAATCATTCGCATGATATATAGACAGACTCTTGTTATATAATTGTATTAGCTCTAGTATAAGTAAGATATGCATACAATGCACCTTGTGCCTTGAGTTTATTGGTCGGTATCAACTTTGACCAGCAAGCTTCAAATATGTGTCCTTTCAAACCGAACCAACAACTGGATCTGATGGTCCCAGTTCGATATGTCCTCAACTCCATGGAAAAAAAGGACAATGATTTGTTACTATACAGATTTGAATTGTAATGAACCCTTCACCGTGACAGGCCTCCAAGCTATCGACGGTAGGTCTCTACCTTGCCACTTGCCTTCTAGGCATCCGTTACTGGTGCGGCGGCCAAAGAATCATGATGGCATCAGTTAAGCATCAGGCTTTTTTTCTTTTGTAGAACGCTATTGGGCAAACTTCTTGTGATTCTCGCGATAATAAAAGCAAGTGTTATACGGAAAAGGCATATGAACATATCATAATAACCTAAGATGCACTTAGGACATATACAATAATTTATCTCTTATGGTTATCTATAAAGTTTTCACCTCACTTAAACACAGCATTAAATACAACATCTTCAATAGTAAATATTTCATCTAACTATTTTTTACTATGATCCGGTCGTTGATCTTACGAAATAATATAAAGAAAATGGTTAAAATCCTTAAGAGAGAATATGGATACTCTTTACTATTAGTGATATACGCTAGAGGTAATTACGGAGATGATTGTATCACTTCTATGTTTATGATCTTTTGAATAATATGTTATTTTGTCTCTTGAATAAATGTCTTTTATATTGATCAACAAGTATGTGGCTTGTTCGTGGAACTCTTTATTCATGTTTAAATGTTATTCTAAATTGTCTCTGATCTTATATCATTATGTGGGACAATTATAATTTATATATCAGCACATGTATTGATTGATGACCACGTTTCGCAGATCATGGATATGGGATATCAAATCAATAATGTGGACACATGTTAAAGAACATGATATCGGATTGACTCACCATGAGACACTGCGGGAATTGTTATATTCTTAAGTGTCATTAGTTGGTCTCATACATAATGCATGTATAATCCTTAGATCTGATATTGTTATTGTTTTCTACATGCGTAATAGTTTACTTAGAGATTACCAAACACTACTCCATGACTAGGTAGTCATAAAAGTAGCTTTCGGGTTTACTATGAAGCATACAGAGGAATATGAGCTATCAAGATAGAATTTGCCCCTTCTATATAACAAGAGAGATATCTCTGGATCTCTCAATGTGGTTGGATTAAGGAGGTGCATGGTTATACTAAATGTGGTTGATGAGTCAATCAAGGTTAGCATTAAATAGGAAAAGAAATCAAAATTCTCCTCGATTGTTCGGAAGCTTCGTGGGATTGAGGAGGTATGTTTTGTTCTTCGTTAAATGCTGCAAGCTGCATATTATTAACAGTACATTCCCACTCTAAATCTTGCTTACATCGGTTTTTATGGGATTTAATTTACATTTTGGGCATCTCTCTGGTTAACTTTTGTGGTGCATGTTGGTTCTGATGGGATCCTTTGCTTTATTACTGGCATGATTGCATCCTAGTACAGATTTTAGGTCATCATATCAAATTTAATGCGGCAAGCTAGGACATGTTTGTTAAGGAGATAGAGTTGTATTCTATTCCATATATGCCTTATCTCTATATGGCATATCCTCTTGTACTCTCTTATATATATGGCCCTTTGGGTCTCATATCAATACACACAATATTCATAACATGGTATCAGAGCAATACACACAATATTCATAAGAGATAAGGCATATATGGAATAGAATACAACTCTATCTCCTTAACAATGTTATGCTGATCTCTTGGTACCACTGCCTGATGTGAATGCCTTGACATCTGTTTTAAACTTTTTGGGTGAATGACTTTAATAGCTGATAGCATTGGGTGATTTGTACTAATATTATCATAATTGGACAGGAGACTTGGAAACAACATGTCACTGGAGGAAAGCTTTGGGAAATTACCGAGGAAGCCAAGGCATTTTCAATCAGAGACAAGGCTTTGGCTGATCTCTTCGTTCACACACCAGCTGGTGATTTACAACGCCAAATCCAAGCATGGCTTGCTGAGAACTTTGAGTTTCTATCTGTAACCGGTTATGTTGGTAGAGGAGCTACTGGGCAGCTTGAACTGTTGTCTACTGCTATTATTTATGGATGGATGGCTAGCCTTGGTACAGTGCAGCCCCCCACCACAGATGCTTTAGGCGAGCTGTTATCTGAGTACACGAAGCATGTTTACACATCACAGCTACAGCACTTGAAGGTTTTATTTTTTTTACCTGCCTCATCATCTGGTCCAATAATTTCAGTAAAATTGTTTCTCTTATCATTCACAATATTGCAGGACATAGCTGGCACATTGGCAACAGAGAGAGGCTGATGATCCTGCTCATGTCAGTAAGCTACGTTCTGCTATGGGGTCTGTCGATCACAAAAGAAGGGCATGTTTGGCAACGGCTGCGGCTTATGGCTTTTGGCTGAAATTTTTGAATTTTGACTGTTTATGGTACAGATTACGAAGAGATAGATACTCATTTGCGATTTTGGATGGTACAAATGTTGGGCTTTTAACGTGTACATCGTTTAACCTATAGACCCCGTCTTGAGAAAATACTCCGTTTAAAAGTTAGGTACTGTAGCAAAAGTCAAAAGCCGCTAACTTTGGAGGAAAAGAACAGGAATGGTTCCTGCTTCTCCCTCACAATTTTTCATCTTCTTTCTACCTGTTGTACGTGCCAGATTTCTCAAATTTATGTGCTCCTATCTATAGAATAAAGAACAGACACACGCACAATGTTTGTAGTTCAGATTTTGGTGATGGAATAAGTTTTTTCCTCCGTGCTCCTTAATTCAAATGTTAATGTGAAATTTTCATTCTTTAAACTTTCAAGAGGCTTATGAATGCTAGTGGCAAGTCCTTGGATTCATGTTGATGTATGGCATATAATCATATTTCTGCATTCATTTCGTAGCTTAGTACACTTAGATTATCTCAGTGGACATTTGTACTCATGGCATCTCAATCGTGTCATACTCTTATCAGATCATGCAACAAATGAGAACTGATACTGCCTTGTTAACCAAAGAAGAAGGTGGTTCGCCTATCCGAAATCCTCTGACTGCTGCTGAAGATGCATGACTAGCATCTCTCATATCTTTAGACAACATTCTAAAACAGGTCAAGGTCTGATGCTATCCATTCATCACTAGTTGTCTTGCTTTTTTATGTTTCACTGGGACACGTGTTTACTAACTAGCCATAGTTGTTCACTTTCGAACATCAGGAAGTAACGAGACAAAGCTCTGCAAGACCATTGAGAAAATCAAAGAAAGCATTGCTAGAATCATTGGATGACCTCTTGGCGCAGATGCTTTCTCTTCTTGATATTGATCATTCGTGTGCTCAGAAGCCGATCATGGAGGCACGGAAAGTTGTAGAGGTATGTACATTGTCTCTTGGAATCTTTGCCTTGAAAGAAAAAGAATAAATACCGCCCTTTAAATGGGTTATGATAAAATGACATTGAATATTATGTCTCAGTGAGCTAGTTTTCCCTACATCCTAGGTCACTGTTGTAAGAGGAGGGTAAGTGGGCTGTCCTGGGCCCTGTTTGGATACGTTTAAAATCCGATTCTGGGTAGAATTAAACGAGAATCCCACCCAAACGCTTTGATTATTTTTCGATTCTTTCAACCGCCGCGGTGGGAAAAATCAGCATTTGCACTGAGAATCCAAAATCCTGTACCGCAAGCCCCATCAGGATTATTCAGATCGCAGATTCTTCAGATCGCGACTTATCAGAAAATCTTGATCAAATTAAAATTGATTCTCAGATAAGCGTATCCAAACAGGGCCCTGATTGTCACTTCTCGGTTTCTCTACAGATGCAAAATTTGTCTGTCCAACTTTACGTATCTCTAATCTAAGTTAATTATCATTATTCTCCATGAGTTTCTGGACAGATACTAGGATCTGACATTACCTATATACTCCCTCCGCCCCCATAATACAAGTCCTCCTTCTTGGGAAGTATCATCCCATAATATAAATTTATTGTGAAAAATCAAAGATGTAGTTATTAAATATTTCCACCATGTACCCTTACTTTAATATTGAAAAAATGAGTGAGTGGTTGTAGTATAACATTTAATAAAGGTATGTATGGTTCAATGGTATTAACTTTTTCTTAAATTGAATATCTCCTCGGTTTGTGCGTATGGTGGTCTTTGGACTTATATTATGCGACAAAGGGAGTATTTCACAATACTTTTGCATGAAATCCTAGCTTTCTGATTGGTGATAGTAATGAATAGTTAAGACACCTCATATGCTACTATTGCCTTTTCAATATAGCTTATGCGTTGCGAGAGTTAGGGTTGTGTCCGCAATTTGCTTATTCATTGCGAGAGTTAGGATTGTGTCAGGCTGACAGCACATTGGGCACGATGAAGCCCAAACACCATTCTCAGCTATATTCCTTCAATTTTAGCTGATGCAATACTACCATGTACATATACAGTCACTGCAAGGATCCTGCTCCGGATCCTAATTCGAATTCCAACACATTTGGACAGAGCGAAGTTGGAACGTACTGCAGTTCAACACTGGAACAGCAGCCCCTTTCACCATAAAATGCGGAGAAAATTCAATCTGTGAACTGGTCATCAAGGTTGATCAACAAGTTCAGGAACATAAAGGTGGTGAGATAATCCATGTTATTCCAAGACCATCAGTTCTTGCAGACATGAGCTTTGAGGAAATAAAAGGCGTGTTTGAGCAGTTGCCAGAAGCAGTCAGCTTGCTTGCGCTGGCACGAACAGCTGATGGTACAAGAGCCGGTATTCTAGACTGTACAGAACTTTAGCTAGCAAAGTACCGGCCTTAAAAGACATTGTTGCGGAGATGGAGAGAGGTGGTGTTTTCAAGGATGTCAGATCATAGTTTAGTTCATTTATAGAGTTATATAAAATGTTGTATATGGATGCCATTTGAGGGCAGCCCTTGTAACCTTTTTTGTTTATACTATGTGCAAGCCTATGTTGTAAAATTATTTTTTTGGTCAAGAGAGTTTGTAAAATTATTGTTTTGGTCTATAGAGTTACCTTGTCTCTCTGCCTGTCATATTATGGATGCTTGATGGTTTCAAAATACAAGGTAGCTGTAGTTGATAAATGTTTGTGCAATGCTAAATTTTTTAATAAACTTTCTCAATGTTTTTGGCTATTTCTGTCATGCATACACGGTCTGCTATTTTGAATTTTTTGTTTCTGAGGCCAAGTAGTTCTTTTCTGATCGGCCCTACAGATTTACTTATAAAAATGGAACTCGTTTCAAATGTGTTGATTTCTAATGTGACCGGGGCATAGTTGACTCAATGCACATAATATAAACTGCTGAAAAGGCATTACTTTAACAAGAAAAATCTAACCTTATCATATAAACATCTCACAGGCCATTCCCATTTCTCGTGAGCCAGGCGTCCGAAAGAAGGCATGCCCAGAAAGAAATCCACAAGGTGGCAAAACTTTTAAAAGTTCTCAATATATCTATGACTTCTGACTAAAGGTAGCATCAAATGCAATTATGCATAATTCGTCGTGAAATTGTATGTACTAGCACGCTAAGTTGGCAGCTTGTGATGTTAGCCGGCCGGCTAGACGTTGGACGAGGCTTTGGCAAGTTGGATGGCTATATTAGGCCTATTTGAAACACATGACTTCTTTTTAAAATTCTGCAGAATTAAACTGTTCTCGATGAGAATTCTGTAAAATTTTCCAAACAGGAACTTATCTGCTAAACCACTCGTAGCACACGCACACCTTGCAACATCTTCTACTGTTCTACAGTCTCTCGCTTCGCTGAAGCATGTCATAGTTGCCTGCAAGCCTACAACTGCAGTTCGGATTTTTGTACCCAGGCCACCTTCCACTTCGCCGATTCGGCTCTACAGCATCCTCCTGCCCTCCCTGCCGCCGCCGCAGCCTCCCTCCTTGCTGGCGCCGCCGTATCATCCATCCTCGCAACCCGCGCCGCCGTCGCCCTCCGGCTCGATTCGGTGCACAGAAGGTGCTTCCTTGGGGCACAGCGTTTCCTGGACGGCGATGTCAGCGACGCCGCTCCCCCCACCGCCCCCGGGCGACAGCGCGGCCGCGCTCCCGCCCCCGCCGGGCACGGACATGACGGGGATCTGCTTCCGCGACCAGCTCTGGCTCAACACCTACCCGCTCGACCGCAACCTCGTCTTCGACTACTTCGCCCTCTCCCCCTTCTACGACATCACCTGCAACAACGAGTCCCTCCGCTCTCGCCAAATCCACCCCCTCGACATGACCCACCTCACGTAAAACCCTAGCCCTCCCCATCTCTCCCCAATTCGCAAGAAGCGGAGGTTGGTTACTAGCGTTGTCCCGTTCTCTGTGGTGGTCGCAGGAAGATGACCGGGATGGAGTACGTGCTGAGCGACGTGATGGAGCCGCACCTGTTCGTGATGCGCAAGCAGAAGCGGGAGAGCCCCGAGAAAGCCCACGCCATGCTCGCCTACTACATCCTCGACGGCTCCATCTACCAGGCGCCCCAGCTCTGCAACGTCTTCGCCTCCCGCATCGTAAAGCCTCCCCTCTTTTTTACTTAAATTTGTGCAATGGGATTTTAGTTTCTGTGTTCACCAACTAGCAATGCGATGATAATGCGGTATAGTTGTTTTTAGTTTGTTGAGCGTTGCAATTTGTGGACATTTTCGGTGGATTTTACCAATCTAAGTGCAGATTTTAGGTCGCTTGTGACTTTTTTCCCCTTGTATTGTTCTTGTAACATTTCAGAGTAGGGCTATGCATCACATATCGAAAGCATTTTCTACGGCAAGCTCAAAGTTGGAGAAAATTGGGAATGGTATGGTCGTCACATCTTACATGTTTCTTACATTCTTCTTTGTTTTTACCTGTTTCTCACATAGTCGCATGGTAATATATGATTGCGAGTTTGAGAACTTCACCTCTCAACAGACATTGAGATAAAAATTTTGGCCAAATAATTGTTGTATTGTCAGTGAAATACTTTTGTGGAATATTCTGCTGATCTCATGAATTGTGGTTCTCAAACTTGAAAAACTGAAACTAACAAGGAGTGGCACTATTGTTCAGGATAAATGTGGTCATTGATTCGTGATTAGGTCCGTAAAAAGGTAGATCTATACATTTTCTGGAGGAATTGTGACTATGTACCTCTAAAGTACTGTATTTATAAATAAACTCATTTAAAATTGTAGAATGAACAGACCCCCCCCCCCCCCCCGGCGGAAAGATGGTAACTCTAAAAATCTACCCCTGTACTGTTACAGCACTGATGAATTTAACTTCTTTTTTGGATTGAAAAGAGGATTTTTTTTTAGAGGTAGATGTAGGCCTTTTTCATATTAGAGGTAGATGTAGGCCTTTTTCATATTTTAGTGGTAGATATATGCAACTCTCGGAACTCCGGAGGTACATAATTATACAAGTAGGAACCTTTATGGTTTTCTAAGAGAGTTTAAAGCTCTAAGCAAGAACTTGGATCTATTTTCCTGATTTTCTGTGTTTTGGCTGGCAGTTTGCTATTCTTTTCTTTTGACATTACTGGAATTGTTTCATTATTACAGTATCACTATTCTCTGGTAATGTGCCTTGGGTTTCAAAATATTCTTTAGGCCTCTTATGGTTCTCTAAGAGTGTTATGAATCTTAGTTCATAACGGGTAAACACCACCAAGAAGATGGCCGGATGGAGTCGGCGTAGGGAGAGAGAGGAGACTATAGACTAGGAAGACTTTGTTATTACTCTGCTTAATTACAATAGCATGCGGTAGCCCTCTTATATAGACGGCTCCCCCTAACAGATGGAATCTAATCCCAATCATATCTCTAACAGATATAGTAACTAACATCATATCTCTAATTATATCTCTAACACAAGAAACTAATCTCTAACTCGAATAGAAACCAATCTCTAATTCCTAATAATAACCTGGCTGGGCCCGAGGCCCACGCCTATAACACTACACCCCTCCCGGACATGCAGCTCGTCCTCGAGCTGCTAGACGGCGGCCAATGGAAGACCTTCGGCGCCGATGTAGAGGACGAACGGTTGTAGGGTGCTGCAGCAGATGGAGACGGGCGGCCAGATCCAGCGGAACAGGGCTAAATGATGCCTGCAAAAAAGTTCTTTTTTTTGAATTTTTTTTATTTTTTTTGCTTTGCCTGAACTAATCGGTCGGTTTTATAAACCGACCGACACCCACGACACACCGCAAAGCCAAAGACCGGTCAGTGGGGACCCACGGTCAAGAGCGGCGGCGGCGGCGGGAAGCGGTCGGCGAAGCGGCGGCCCGGCGGCGGCGGATCAGGCGGCGACGGGATCTGGCGGAGGCGGCCCGGGCGGAGGCGGGATCTGGCCGGCGGCGGTCGGAGACGGCCCGGGCGGCGGCGGCGGCACGGGTGGGTGCGGGCCGAGCAGACGGCAGCTGCGCGCGTGGACATGGTCCGGCCGGCGGCGGCAGCTCGGGTGGAGACAGCCCAGCGGCGGCGGCTGCACGGGCGAAGCGGGTCGGGTGGCTGCAGATGGAGGCTGCCCGGTCGACAGCGGCTACGCGGACGGAGACGGCCCAGTCGGAGGCGGAGACGGAGCGGCCGGCGGAGACGAAGAGGCCGGCGGCGGCGGCTCGGGCGGAGGCGGAGACGGAGCGGCCCGCGCGAGGAGCGGCTGCGGCGCGGCAGAGGTGGTCCGGCCCGGCCCGAGATCCGGGCGGCGATGGCGACCGGGAACGGCGACTCCGGCAGATCTCGCATCGGTGGCTGCTCTGATCGGTCCACGACGGCGGCTCCGAGAGACGGGGGCCCGGGTGGCGGCGTCGGCAGCGGCCTGCGAGGACCCGGGCAGCGGAGGGCGACCGGCGCAGCGGCTGCGGCGGATCGGGTGGAGGCAATCTCCGGCGACCCCAAGCGGAAGAAGGCCCGCGGATCGAGACGACTCGGCGGCGGAGGCCAACGCAGAGGGCAGACGGCGCTGACGGATGGAGGGCTGCCGGTGGCGACAGAAGAGGTCTCGGCGGCTGCTTCTTGGCTTCCTCGCCGTCCTCTTTCGGCGGGGGCACGGCCTTGGCCACCGGCGCTGCCTTCTGCTCTTCTTCTTGGGGCAACGACGGGGCTGGGTCTGGTGGGGCGTAGCCGGCGGTGAATAGATCCGCCGGTGGAGCAGACGAGGCATTGATGATGGATGGGATAGCCCTGGATGGAATCGGCAAGAACCCTGGCGTAGAGACGGGCAACACTCTCCTGGATTCAAGTGCTGCAATCCTGGCGTTGGTTGTGATGCTCTGCAGCGTCAAATCTGCAAGTGTGGAGTTCATCTCGGCATACTGTTGCATGATCCCAGCCATCTGCTCCTTGATTGCTTTAAACGTTGCTCTCACGGAACTGGCCTCCTTGCCGGAAATCATGGTAGCAGAAGTCGTGGGAAAGGATCGATTGCTCTGATACCAAGTTGTTATGAACCTTAGTTCATAACGGGTAAACACCACCAAGAAGATGGCCGGATGGCGTCGGCGTAGGGAGAGAGGAGACTATAGACTAGGAAGACTTTGTTATTACTCTGCTTGATTATAATAGCATGCGGTAGCCCTCTTATATAGACGACTCCCCCTAACAGATAGAATCTAATCCCAATCATATCTCTAACAGATATAGTAACTAACATCATATCTCTAATTATATATCTAACACAAGGAAACTAATCTCTAACTCGAATAGAAACCAATCTCTAATTCCTAATAATAACCTGGCTGGACCCGAGGCCCACGCCTATAACAAAGAGTATAGGGCCTTTTTATCAAGGAACTTGTTTTTTAGTTACTACTTTGTGGATTGGAAGTGACCAGATGTAATTATTTGTGAGTTCCTATGAATTGGCACACCGTTTCAGAGCTTATTGTTGAATGCAGATCAACACTGTCTACTCACAGATCATCGCATAGACTATCTTGAAAGCATTATCCATACCTATTACCTAGTAACTAAAACAGGGAGTTGTGTTGATGATCGTTTGTGTCTAAGCTGGAGCTCGGAACACAAACAAAAATTTAAAAGCAATGCTTGATGAAAAGACTACTCCTTAACTTGACACATTGACAATGCTTAATAATGATATTTGGCCTTGGTCATGCAAGATCACTTGCATGAAATAGTTGCTACTGTAATTCAAAAATCACCTGTTGCTTATGATACAAGTTATATCCATTTAAGTTATGTGTTTTTGCTTTGCCATGATTTGCAAAACAAAAACAGAATCACTGGAATCTATTTCTGTACTTGACAGTGGAAGCTGAGTCTGATGCGGCAGCTTCTGAATCAAAGACCCAAAAGGAAGCAATTGACTTGAAGGAGTTGAAACGAGTTGATCATATCCTCGTATCTTTGCAACGGAAGGTAATATCAACCTTTTTGTGCAACGAATGTCTAATGTAGATAGCAAACCTTACCTCCTGTTACATTGCACCGTGGACGTGGTAGATAATAGTAGCCATTAGACAAACGAGCAAAACTTGTGTAATGCATCCTGGACTAACATTTCGCGGAGCTTTTTCTAACTACAGGCGAGTTTTGCCGTCAAAGAGTTCATTAGTATTTGTGATCTCGTCAACCTGTTTTGTCAAACCATGCGTTAATTACTTTCAAACTTCTGACATCTTTTTTTGCAGCTCCCTCCTGCTCCTCCCCCTCCACCTTTTCCGGAGGGCTATGTCCCACCATCTGCATCAGAACAGGAGAAAGCGCCAGATGATCTGCTCGCCTCAGAGGCACTGCCTCCCCAAATCGACCCTATCATTGATCAAGGCCCTGCAAAAAGACCAAGATTCCAGTGAGAGATTGTATTGTCAAGTTATATCCGACTGACATGACAACGGCCTGTATTGCAAGTTGATAAAAGTAGAGTTTTGTAATTCCGGAAGTTCCAAATGTTTTTGCGAATGTAGACTGTGCCTTCCGCCGCAATGGTTATTTAAAGGCGAAAACTGAATCAAACCCTTCACGCATGGTACCTCTCGGGGACAACGTGCAAGTTGGTCCAATATATGTGATTAGGTGTTACTGACTGTTTCCCTTGACCTACTGAGCAAAAGTATTTATGAAGTGATGGTATTTATACAGATGAAAGGTGATACGTGGTGCATCATGCACCGGCGTAATGAGGTGGAATGCATGCTCACGGCGGCGTGTGCGTTTTGTAGCTGACACCTCGACAGTCGTCACGTAAGACTAAGGACTATGCTAGCTTAGCTATTGCACGGACAAGGAGGCTCACACACAAGCAGTTGCGCCAAATTAACGCGCCCCAATTTGATTGTTGCGCTGTCTGCATTTGTAAAACGTGGGAACAATTTATTGTAGGGACAGATGTCATTCAACTCGCGCGATCCCCCTACGATCTTTTTGTTATCAGAGTATCAGATATTCAAGTGCGTACGAAACTAGATACGCGTATGACATATGCATCAAATACGGAGGGAGTACGTAGGACCATTAATTAACGCCAAGAGGAGCTCTTCAGCTTAAAGTTAATAATAGGGGGAACAGGGTATCACTTCTTCAGCTTTCTGAAGCTTAACCTCCTTCGTACAACTTCATTTATTATGTCATTAATAACCTTTTACAGTATTTTTAAATACTACTCGCTCTTATCATAAGAGGTAGTCAGTTGTTTTGGGTTACCTGTAGTCCAATGCTATTTCATATTTTAATAGAAGAGAGAGAAAAGCTATCTCTTGATCAAGAGCTAGTCCCATACACACATTCCAAGATTATGTGAGAGTGTCATGTGAGGTTATTTATGTTATGAGCTATGTGCTAAAAGTTAGTACTATTGGAGAAGTTGTCTTAGAGCTAGTAACTAGCTCATACTGTTGGAGATGCTCTAAACTTTAGCTATCGATTTTTTAAAATATTTATATTAAACATATAAAAATGATATATATAGATTTATCTTCAAAAGTAATTTTACATTATTATAATTTTATTATATTTATAAAACTATTACATTAGAAATAAGTGATCAAAATTATATTTTAAAGATTGTATTGATGTCTAAAATATTTTTTTTCTGTGACTGGACAGAGTATATGTTGGAACGAGTCAGTAGTTTATAATACCAAGAAAGTACTTGTGACTACTACGAGGAGTCCAATTAGTGACCATCCGCTGCTAAGCCAAGCGAAGGGCGCACCTGTCTTCCTCTTTTTCTATATGTACGTAGATTATAGAAACTTTCAACATTTGCTTACGGCTTTCAACTCAAAACTGAAACTTTCAATTAAACTATCAGAGAAATTTGGAACATTTTTTACTAAACCTCCGGCTTCGGCTGGAGTAGGGTTGGCAACGGGGCTCATCCCCGACGGGACCTAATCCCCGTCCCCGATCCCCGCGAAATTGAAATTCCCCGATCCCCGGCCCCGGCCCCGGGCTCGGGGCCAAGTTGGACCCGCCCCCGTTCCCCGACGGGCTTCGGGGGCCCGACGGGGCAAAATTACCCGCCAACAGGTTAACCAAGAATAGTCAATTTGCAGTGCCAACTATCATCAGTTTTCTCAATTTGCAGTGCATTCAGATTTGCAGTACATGACATATTCACAATTTCACATACTATCAAGGAAATGCAGTACATCACATCCACATACCAGCAAGGAAGAAGATGAGTATTGAGTATTTGAGTACCAGAGGAGCAGTAGAAGCTCGGCTCGGTGGAGTCGCCTCGGTGGGGAAGGGCCGAAGGGGGAGCCACCGCCGCGGGTGAGGAAGAACCACCGCCACGAGTGGATGCGCCGGTCGCCGCCGCAGTAGATGCGCCGTCGCAGATCTGTGGAGGAGGGGGCGGAGGCGCTGAGGGAGGGGGTCAGGGGGAGGGGCGGCGGTGGAGGGGGCGGAGGCGCCGGGGAAGGGGAAGGGGAAGAGGGCGGCGGGGGAGGGGGCGGCGGCGGCGGGGGAGCCTGGCGCGGTGGGGGCGGAGGCACTGGGGGAGGGGGACTGGGGGGCGGCGGGGTAGGGGCAGTCGGGCGCAAGCGCAAGGGGAGGTGTTGGCGGCGCTGGGGGAGAGGGACTGGGGACGGCGGGGTAGGGGGAGGGGCGGAGGCGCCGGGGAAGGGGAAGGGAAAGAGGGCGGCGGGGGAGGGGCAGCGGTGGAGGGGGCGGCGGGGGAGCCGGGCGCGATGGGGGCGGCGGGGGAGCCGGGCGCGGTGGGGGCGGAGGCGCTGGGGGAGGGGACTGGGGGCGGCGGGGTAGGGGCAGTCGGGCGCTGCGGGAGAGGGAGTGAGGGACTGGGGGGCGGCGGCGGGGTAGGGTTTTTGGCTGACTTTTATATGTACTGTAGAGGACCCCACATGTCAGTGATCCCCGACGGTTAACGGGGACGGGGATCACTTCCCCGGCCCCGGCCCCGCCATCCCCGACGGGGACAGTATTTTGCCCACGAAAATCCCCGCGGGGAATAAAATCCGCCAGACCCATCCCCTAATAGGTGAATTCACCGTCGGGGATCGGGGATCGGGTCACCATTGCCATCCCTAGGCTGGAGAGGGGCGTCAGGTGGTGAGGAGTGGCGGTGAACGGTGATGGTAGTCGACGCCAGTGGCGCTCGCTGAAGCTGGTGGATCCTCACCGTAGCAGTGTCACATGGGAGAGGACACGGAAAGCTTAGCCGGCTACAGTGACAGCAAGGCAACATGTGGCAACACGTATGACTTAGCTCACTACGGCATGGGGAATAGAATGCGGCATGGGGTGTTTGAATTGGTTTTTATTAGTAGTTTTTAGTTATGATTTATGGTTTTGATTGAAAATAAATAGTAGTGATTAAAAGAAATGATTTTTAGTAGGAGAGGATGAATAGTGCAAAAAGGTAAGAGAAATGTGTACGCGTGACAGAAACAAGAGAAATAGGATAGTGATGTAGTTATGACCCCTGTCTTATCATTAGAGAGAGATGGTAGTGAGAATAGAAAAACTGTTTTAAAATAATTAAGTATTTATATTAATTTTTAGTTTTTATAAATAGAAACTAATGCGAACAGACACGGTTAGAGTCACGGCTCGAGATTTTGCCTCGCACGGTCGCACGATAGGGAGCAATGCAACCAAGCAGCAGATGCACGTGGTGGATCTCCTTTGTTCATCGGACAACCAGTGTTGTGTGTTCCCTTCATTCAACGACCGCTACGGGTGTCTATTGGATAGTGATTAATTTAATGTGAGTTTAGTTGGGCAGATCAAGATTGATAGGATAGGATGATCTCAAATTTAGTGAAGTCACTACTGGAATCAGCCTGTTTCCCTAGAGGTTTTTTGTTTCCCAATAAAATCTTGGACAACCGTAGGGAGAATTCGTTTCCCTAGAAAATCCAGGTCCAAACAGTAGGGAAACCGAGCCTTCTCTACAGTTTCGTTGATTTCCTCGGGACGAATTGGTCGGGCTCTGCCACGTAACAGCCAGGTGGAAGGTTTCCCTAGGAATGAATCCGAATCATAGGGAAAGCACGGGAAAAAAATCAGCTTCCTATTTTTTCTCACGCCTGCTCTGTCAAAACCCTAAGCCTCTGATTCACCCAATTCCTCGCGCCGCCGCCCAATTTCGTCCTCCCGCGCCGCTCCTCCGCGCCTCCGCCCAAATCCACCCGCGCCGCTCCTCCGCCCAAATCCTCCCGCGCCGCTCCTCCGTGCCTCCGCCCAAATCCTCCTGCCGCCACCTCTCAGCCACCATGCCGTGCGCCCAAATCTTGCCGCCTCAAATCCACTAAACCACGGACGCACCTCACCCTCAGTCCACCTTGCTGCCGCTGCACCCCACGCTGCCAACCAGGGAGGAGAGGAGCCGTGGGCTAGAAAGGGGAGGAGAAGCCGGCGACGCTGACCAGGAAGGGGAGGAGAAGCCTGTGCAGTGGAACGGGGAGGGGAGGAGTCGCTCGCATCGCCGACCAGGGAGGGGAGGAGCCGCCTGTGCCACCGACCAGGGAGAGGAGGAGCTGCCCGTGCCGCTGGCCGCCGGACCCAAGCCTTGGAGGAGGAGGACCTGTGGCCAGGGGAGAAGAAAGGCAAGGAGCTAGTGCCACTAGTGCACGGAAGACTTGAAGGTGAGACACAAACATAATGTTCTATCGGTGATTACATCAGTTAATTTTTCTTGTGCATTGTGATTGTGACTGTGATGTGTGATTGTGATCCGGTTTGCTTTGAGCGACGATATTGAACAGGGTTCTAGATCTTAGACAAGGGTTTATTTATTTGTAGCAACAACTATGTCAGTAGCAGACCGTAGCTGGATGTACAATGGTTGGAATGACAATGGTTGTCATTCTCAGGATTGAGTTCACAACACAAATGATTTTCTAGAGCATGCTTTTAGTGCTGTTCCTAATGCTGACAAACGTGGAGTAGCTTGTCCGTGTTCAGATTGTTGCAATAGAGTTAGAAGGAGGAGAGCTGTAATGAGCATGCATTTATGTAAAAGAGGATTCATGCCTGGGTATACTCTATGGACTGAGCATGGAGAGCAACCTGTTAGTGAGCCTCCATTGGAACATGAACATCATAATCATACTGCTGATGGCTTAGACGAACTGTTAGGCGACCTTGCTGATGCAATGCATAGTGTAGAAGATGAACCACCACCAGATGCTAAGGCATTTTATGCCATGTTGTCTTCTTCAAAAGAGCCGCTCCATAACTTCACAAGTGTTGCACAACTAACCGCAGTGGCACGCTTGATGGCAATTAAATCACAGCACAACCTCTCTGCAGAATGTGTTAATAAATTACTTAGTCTAATTAATGATGTGCTACCTGAGAACCATAAAATGCCAAAGAACTTGTATGAGTGCAAGAGTCTGCTTAGGGGTCTGAAAATGCCATATATCAAGATAGATGCTTGTGTAAACAACTGTATGATATACTACAAAGAAGATGCGAATAAGGAAAAATGTGATTTTTGTGGGGAAAGCCGATATGTAGTTGTTGAGCCAACACACCAAAGGAGTAAACGAAAGCCAATAGCACGTAAGGTTCTGCGTTATCTCCCACTCATACCAAGATTGCAGCGGCTATACATGGAGCCTAAAACTGCAAAGCACATGCGTTGGCACAAGGAGGGCAGACGTGCTAACCCAAGTGTTCTGGTGCACCCGTCTGATGCTGAAGCATGGACACATTTTAGTGCGGCCTGCCCAGATTTTGCAATGGATGCTAGGAATGTTCGGATTGCTATGGCAACAGATGGCTTCAACCCTTTTGGCTATGGAAAAGCACAATATTCTTGCTGGCCAGTTTTTGTGATTCCTTTGAACCTACCTCCTGCTCTCTGTATGAAGGAGGAATATATTTTTCCTAGTCTTGTAATTCCTGGACCGGAGCATCCCGGTAAGAATATGAATGTATTTATGCGGCCACTAGTTGATGAGATCAAGCAAGCTTGGGCAGGAGTACTCACTTATGATAGCTTCTCAAAGAGGAATTTTAATATGCGTGTGTCATATCATACTTCCATTCATGACTATCCTGCATTTGGTATGTTTTCTGGATGGTCTACACATGGTGGGTTGGCGTGTTTTGATTGTATGGCAGATGTGGACAGTATTTGGCTGCCAAATGGGCGCAAGTGGAGTTGGTTTGATTGCCATAGAAGATATCTACCACATAACCATAGTTTCAGGAACCAGAAGAATGCATTTAGAAAGGGGGTAGTGATGCATGACACGCCTCCACATAGATTAACAGGGGAAGAGGTGCTAGCATACATGAATGATGTCAAAGCTAATAATTTTGATGGTTATGGTCGTACCCACAATTGGACTCACATTCCATTTTTGTGGGAGTTGCCATATTTCCCTCTACTTCTGCGTCCACATAACATAGATGCTATGCATACCGAAAAAAATGTAGCAGAAGCTGTTTTTGCTACGTGTCTTGACATGGCTGACAAGACCAAGGATAATCCTAAGGCTCGCCTTGACCAAGCCTTGATGTGCAATAGAAGACATCTATACCTTGTTGAGAAGCCCAATGATAGGTGGGATAGGCCTAGAGCACCTTTTTCTCTATTAAGACCCCAGAAAAAAGATGTTATGCAGTGGTTTATGGACATCAAATTCCCAGATGGCTATGCAGCAAACTTAAGGCGAGGGGTCAACATGGATCAACTAAAGATAAATGGCCTCAAGAGTCATGACTACCATGTATTCATGGAGCGATTGCTGCCTGTGATGATGAGAGGTTTTGTGAAGAATGAAATATGGGAGGCGCTAGCTGAGTTAAGTTATTTTTTTAGAGTGCTTTGTGCAAAAGAGGTTGATCGTGCCCAGATACTTCAATTGGAAGCAAACATCCCTGTTATACTTTGCAAATTGGAAAAAATCTTTCCACCGGGTTTCTTCAATTCAATGCAACATCTAATGGTGCATCTCCCATATCAAGTGAGGGTAGGAGGCCCTGTAAAGTATACTTGGATGTATGGAGTTGAGAGGTATAAATATAGAACACATTTTTCTTTCGTCATTGTGCCTTGTCATAGGCAATGAACTGATAATTACTTATTTTCTGTAGGCTGTTAAAAAAAGTTAGGGCTAAAGTCCGTAATAAGGCTCGTGTTGAAGCCTCAATAGTAGAAGGAAGCCTTGTTGATGAGATCACTCACATAACATCTTTATACTTGCCTGAAATAATATCTAGCTCCCATAATCGTCCGCAACGTTATGCTCAAAATGGAGCTCCATCTGATTGTACCCTTAGCTTGTTCCAAGTGCGTGGATGGAAGATCGGTAGAGGAGTGTCCAGATTCCTAACTGTTGAAGAGTACAAGACATCAATGATTTATATCTTTACAAACTTGACCGAAATGGACGAATATGTGCAGTAAGTATGCGAAATTAGATAAATCAGCATACTAGCAGTGCTCATGTTTCTGTGTTCTGTAGAAAATTTGATTAAGAACAATGGAGACGTGCAAGACCACCAAACCAAAAACAACTAGACAGCTTAAGGATGAATGGAGCTGGCAATGGCAAACCAGACTTGCTGGACTGGTTTAGAAGCTTGGTAGTAGTTACTTGGCTAATTTCTGTTAAGTTTTAAACCTTAGGATAAAATCTTGTTTACACTTTATTGTAACTTTGCAGTGTGACATAGATGCTAGCATACCTAGTGAGTTGCGTCGTTTATCACGTGGATGTGCCCTCAAGGTCAGGTCATATGATATTTATGAAGTTAATGGGTACAGATTCAGATCTGAAAAGCACGAAAAGTATAGAGGGAACTTAACTACCACCAACACGGGGGTGCTTGATGTTGGTGTTGATGATGGCACGGACAATGAACTTGAGTATTACGGTATTATAAAAGACAAAATTGAGTTGAATTTTGATGGTGATAGTGAATTTAGCCTTGTTTTGTTTGAGTGTCATTGGTTCCACCCAACTAATGGAGTGCGGCACTTGGAAAGGTTTGGGTTAGTTGAAGTTGCCCATGCATCATGTAATCCAGCAAATGAGCCTTTTGTGCTTGCTAGCCAAGTAAAGCAAGTGTATTACCTTCCATATGCATGTAAGTCTGATCCAAGCCTTAGTGCGTGGTGGGTTGCATATAAGGTCAGCCCTCTTGGAAACTTGTCCATTCCATCAACGGATGAGTACAACGATGAAGACCTACCATATATGGACACCTTCCAAGAAGATGGTTTAGAGGGTGAATTCTTTGTAGACATTGGACTAGGTTTAGATGATATCACAACTAGTGCTGGCTTCGATGAGATTAATGATCCAAATGATATCACAATGCTGATCAAACATCGAAATGGTGCAAGTGAAGTGAACGAACCACCAGCTGAAGAAGCGCAATCCGACACAGAAGAGGAATACATAGATCCTGATGACTTTTAGGTGGATTTCAGCTCTGTTTTCAGCATCTGTCTACTTCTTGCCAATACAATTACTCATGTGTAATTGCCATATTTTTTCAGGGATGACAATCTCACACCGAGGGACACGGAGTCGGTCTTCCAGCAGTTCTTTTGCTAGGGAGAACACGGTTTTGAGTCACAATGAACCTGCTGATCCTCTGCAGCATGCAGATGAGGAAGCTGGAGAAGGCCACTTGAGGGGAAGTGCATAACTTCCTCCCACTATCCCCAACGTGCAAGATCGTCCATTGATTGAGCCACAAGGAAAAACGTGAGTATAAAAAATTTACATTGTGATTCTCATGGAAATCTGCAATCATATAACATGTGTTAATTGAATTATTTGTTTATATTTCAAGGCATTGGTCTGAAGTACAGGGAAGGACTCCTGCAAGTGTGTTAACATGTCTTCTAAAGCATTATCATCCTGGTTTGGTTCAGTACAGAGGCAAGACTGTGGTGGCATCAACATGGAAACATTACCAAGCAACAAAGGACTTATCTGGGAGATCCATAGCTGATATTGTTGCTGAAGGTTTTTGGGTAATTATCTCCTTTGAATATGCTGTCTACAGACCTGTCATTGTGTTTGTCCTTTTAGAGCTTCTGTTTTTCTTTGAAGTTATCCCTGAAAACTTGATGAAATCTGTTACTCTGCTAGCTGTGTGTGTGTATATATATGCTGTGGCTATTTGTTACAAAAGCATGTTCTGGCCTGCAGAGTTTTTTTCACATATATAGCACATTCTGAACTTGTTTACTGAGTAGCAATATAACTTACATTTGCAGCAAAGATTTAGATTCAATCCAGCCAAAGAAGATGATTCAAGAGAACATGTTGGTGCGTGTTGCTCAGATCTGCTAGGAAGCATCATGTATTATGCAAGAATCACTGCTACAATGGAACATTTTCGCCTAGTGGAGGGAAGAAAAATTTGTGACAAGATTGCCGGGCAGTTCTATTTGACACGAGAGGAGTACATTGATCGACGACTTACTTGGTGCAAACAAGATTGCTAGGATGTTTTGGCCACAGAATGGAGCAGTCCTGGGTTCAAGCAAAGGTCTCAGAAAAATCGTGCAAATCGCTTGAGCAGTAGATTTAAACCTCACAAAGGAGGATCCAACTCCATTGCAGTAATACGCCAAAAGATGGTTAGTGTTCACTTATTCCTGAAATTCGGTTGGATAGTCTTTTGCAGCAACAAACAATTTATTCCAGATTCTTGTTATTGTAGTCTAAGAAATTAGGGAGAGTTGTATCTGAAGTTGAGGCATGGGTCCATACTCATAGAGGTTCAAATCCTGAAGATATGACTTCACTGAACACAGAACAAGCCACAGCATGCTTGGTAAGTCCTTAATGCACATCTCTACATATGTATATATATTGTTTCCACATGCAATTGTTCTCTATTGTTATTTATTCTGCAATATCGTCATACATTAATTTCTGCATGGAATAGGAGCAATACAAAGCCAAGGCTATTGAGATGAATGGACAAGATTTTGATTGGCTGCATTCACCATTGGATTACAGAGCTCTGTATCAATGCTGTTGCGGTCAGGAACATGGCAAATGGGCTACATTTAATGGGATCATCAATGACAGAGAAGCTCTGCCTGAGCTGAAGAGAAGTCATGCCTCTGTAATGGCTGCTAGGCGTCAACGTCGAGAGGAAGAGGAACGTTTAAGGAAGGAAGCTAATGATAGTAAATTGGCTAAGAATTATGCCGATAGCATGTTGGAGTGGGGCAGAACTGTACAATCTCAGTATGGAACTCTCCAAAGGTTTATGGAGGTGAGATGAGACATACAACCTTATATATGTGTTTGCTTTGTGCCAATTGAGCTACTTTCTAATTATGTTCTATATTATTGAACTGCAGACTGTTGCTTTGCACACTGGTATACCTGCCGAATGTATTCCTTCTCCCCTGCCTCCCCCACCCCCGCCTCCAGGATATGCCATTTCACCATCTCCAGTTCCCTCTCCTCAAAATAATGTAAGTTTGATGATTAGTATCTCATTCTTGACTGTGTTCTTTCTGGAGCGACACGACAACACCACATCGACATCTTTTAGTTTCTTATAGAACTGGTACAAGATTTTCTATACATCTCATTGATCAAATATCTTGCGATGGTTCTAGGATATATGGGCTGCCCTTTTAATTACAATTATAAGCAGCTACTGGGTTTAATTTGCTTGTGCATTTGTTTTGCCTCCCATTAGTAGTTCCACTTCTCACTGTCAGCCCTTAATGTTTTCTATGAATATGAGTGGGCTCAATTATTTTTATGACCAGCATTGCTTTCTTGCAATGAGAAGTGCTCTCTATCATCTATGCTCCATCTCCAGTTAGTTAAAACTTAAACAAGGTTGGGTGTGGTATAGAAAAGTTATGGAGAAGTCTTGGTTTTTTGTCAGAAAAGGAGGAAATCTTTTTATGTTTGGTCTAGCAGTTGATGAAATTGGTTACATATGTCTTGTCTTCTAGAGCAGAAGTCAAGATCTTTAGTGAGATTGATTATTTGTCTGTTTTGTGCTGCTACTCATTTGTTGGTCCCATGTTCTTTTCTTGTCACAGTAACCCTACCCTCTTTCCATTTCAGTATAAATAGTGGGTACCCAGACTAATAAATTGGAAGTACTTGTTTCAATGTGGTACCACATCCTTTTCTACAAGAATTTAAAACTAACATCACATGTCTTTTGGCATCGATATGTTCAAAGAAGTTCTCAGTGCAATTCTAATTTGGCTGTTGGAAAGGGATTCTGTACAAAATTGCTGAAATAATGTGAACTTTGTAATACCAATAGGACAACACCGAGTAAAAAAGCCCACGGCACCTCATAGCATTGTCAAAAAAATGTTGTCATATTATTGAAGTAACCCAACTATGATGAAAAGTTGAAACATAAAATGTATGATGTTTTCATTATTACTGCAAGTCCATAAGGTGTGAGAGATACTTGTATAGAATATGTGTTGTTTGTAAAAATGAGTCACCCCTCTCATGGTGTCCAGATACATACATTTATATTTATGAAGAGGTTAATTACATAAATGATCATATCTGAATCTATATTTCTAATTCATTGCTTGTTTAATTGCATAGGCTGGGACATTTGGCTCATCTGTTGGAATGGAAACTCCTGAAGAAACATTGAGTAGGATTGCTAGTGGAAACTTCCACAGCCATGTGAATGCAACAACAAGTGGTGGGGGGACCTACTCTCCACCTCCAGAGGAAGAATTTCCCATGTTTTAATTGTTAGTAGTTTGGTTGAGCAGACATTTGGTCTCATGTCACCTAGTGAATCAGCTTGTAGGAAGTTCTTTTGGAGCTAATATTACTGGATTAGTGAATGTCACCTAGTGAATCATCTTCTATTAGTGGATCATCTTGTATTGTCGACCTATTAAGAACACATGGATCAGTGAATGTCGATCTGGAATCAATGCTTTTGTCCCTGTTGTGCTTGAATCCAATTATGTGTGAAAAAAAATCATATGTGAATCTAAATTTAAATTCTGTATTTGAATGCAAATATAAATTCAGTACCGATTTCAAATGTGAATTCTTATGTGAATTGGTTTAATGGTCAGCCCAAGAAATTCCCTAGAGCAGTAAGTCCTAGGGAAACTTCCATTCCATGTTGGCACTACTTTACACGTAGGATTTAGATGTGCTGTACCAGCAAGTTTCCCTAGGAACTCCATTCCTAGGGAAATATGATTTCCCTACCGTTTCCTAGGCACGCGGTAGGGCACATCGCCTTTTCCCGTCGAATTGATCCCTAGGAAATGTTCCCTACCAAAAGCCGTAGGGACAATCTATCCCTACTGTTTTCTGGCCTTTCCCTAGGGATTCAGACCCTAGGGAAACAAGCTGATTGCAGTAGTGAGTAGGATAGAAAGGGATGATCTAGTAGTCTATTTAGTTGGGTGAATAAGATGATACAAATTATTAATTTAGTTGGTTGGATGAAAGTGGATGAGATAGTCAATTTTGTGTTTAGTTATGTGGACAAAAATGAATGAGATTGATCGAAATAACCCCTGCTAAAATTACCTTGCATCTTGTAATGGTTGGTGGTACAGGTTAGATTGCTACATGATCAGTTGTCGCGACAATGAAAGCACGTTATTGACTTTGTGTTATAAATGGATTTTGCTGTTTACAGGTTTGAAGAAAACGATGTAGCTTGGAGTCCGTACTTTTCAAGACACAACAGACTTTTCAAGTATCACGCAGGTATACAAACGATGTAGCTTGGAGTCCGTACTTTTCAAGACACAACAGACTTTTCAAGTATCACGCAGGTATACAAACGATGTAGCCTGGAGTCCGGACTTCTTCAAGTCTTGGTGACAGCAGTCTTGCAAACTGGGCAAGCATTCTTCTGAGAAAGCCATTGCTTGATGCAACAAACATGGTAGCTATGACCACAATCCAGCCTCCCCATCTCTTCATTTGCTTCAAACTCTTCCTGCAACATACAGCACAATGGACTTGGTTTAAACACCAGACACTGCTAATATAAGGAGAAGGGAATTACGGCGAATGGAGGTAAGGGCATACTTGACAAATATTCTATTTCTTTTCCATTTCTATTGGAAACCGGAAGAAGTCGAAGGCTGGGTGCTTGACCTTCCTAAGGTTGCGAATTATCTCATCCTCACGTAACCCTGTGTTAACATATCCAATTCTGTCTCCAAGCTCGAGCAACTCCTGTCAAACAAAGTGGGTTGATGATGATGGTGATAAGGGAGGAGAGACAGACCTCATATGTCATGTTATCAACAGAAAGGCGCCAATCCTAGTACCGATCATACATACTCATTCCTCCCAACAACACTTGTCTGAAACATCATGATCTGCCATATAAAAAACAGTTTGATGCAGCTTAATGAAGTTTTTAAAACTGGTTGTCAGGACTAAGTTGGAAATAATTGCGAAGATCGAATTTTGTTGGGCGCAAGAAGTTACAATGTGAAACTGAAACAAAAGCTTGAGGTTTCTTGAGAGCAAAACATCAACCAGCAAAATCGAATATTTTGACATAAAACTTAAATCTTTTTCCATCAACAGACAAAAAGGAGGAAAAGAGAGGCACAAAAAGACCAAACACAAACAAACAAGAGAAGAAAACTAAATTTAACACACCCACCACCTAGCAAGAGCAAGCAATCCATCGAAATGAGCAAGCTCTGAGCACCAACAGACCCAAAAAGAACTAGATCGACAAGCAATAGCTGTTGAATATAATCTTGTTGTTGAGAGTGGTTGGTGTTGAGTACTCGGTGTATTCAAATACTGTGTGGTCGTAGTAGAATACTCGGTGTATTCGAGTACTGTGTGGTCATAGTCGAGTACTCGTGTGTTCGAGTACTGTATAATCTTGTAGTTTTACTCGATATGTTCAAGTACTGTGAAGTCATGTACTTGGTGTATCCGAGAACTGTAGCAGTCGGTGAGTCCGAGTGCTACAGTGGTCATAGCCAATGTGGTCGTAGCCATAATGATCGTAGCTACAATAGTCGTAGCCACAGTGGTCGTAACCACAGTGGCCGTAGCCAATGTGGTCGTAGCTATAGTGGTCGTAGCCTATGATCGAAGCTGCAATTGGAGGACTATTGAAGTAGTCGGTACTCGTAAGTCGAGTAGCAGCTATGATCGAAGGCATAGTCGATAAGCTGTGGTCGAAGCTATGGTCGAAGGCGTGGTCGACAAACTGTGGTTGAAGCTATGGTCAAAAGCGTGATCGACAAACCGTGGTTGAAGCTATGGTCGAAAGCGTGGTCGACAAGCCGTGGTCGAAACCACGGTCACAACGACAGTAAGACGGTTGGTGCTTGAAGATCTGTGTGGTCGAAAATGCGGTCGAAAAACTATCGTCGGCAAGCCGTAGTCAGTGAAGCGGTCAAAGGGAAGCCGTGGTCATTGCTCAACAAGCCGTGGTCGATGAAGTGGTCGACAACACATGGTCGAGAAATCGTGTTTGAGCAGTCATGGTCGTGAGGTGTGGTCGAGACACCGTGGTCGAAGAAGGACTCAAAGCATGGCAGATCTATGTGGTCAAAGTAACGCGCTCGGAGGACTTGAAGCCAGTGGTCGTCATCGTGCGGTTAGTCTCTGTAGTAGTCGTCAGCATACTACGCGGTGTGGGCAGGCGGTTGGTCACTATAGCAGTCATCAGCATACTGCACGGTGTGGGCAGGCGGCTGAGCGGTGTGGGTAGATGGTTGAGCGACATGGGCAGGTGGCGTGGTAGTTGAGGCCGAAAAAATCTGATCACAGGTAGTGGCTGTCAGAGTCTGTAGTAGTAGTAGGTGCCTGCATAGGTGGCGTAACCGTGTGTGCGTGAGGCTTATTTAAGCCATGTAAATTTGTGGAGTTTGATAGTGTGTGAGAAAACATAGTAAAGGGAAAAGGAAGATGGAGAAAAGGCGTGTGTTACCAAAAAAAGAAGTTCCCCTTGTGTTTTTGCTTGTTCTCTCTTCACTCGTGTGCATTTCTTCTCTTGTCTGTACCAACAATTGGTATCAGAGCTTGGTGATTCCCATGAGTCAGAGAATCAAAGCTTGGTGATTCCCGTGAGTCAGAGAATCAAAGCTTGGTGATTCCCGTTAGTCAGAGAATCAGAGCCTTAGTGTTCTTCGTGCGTCAGAGAAGAAGAAGCGCAGGTGTTCTTTGTGAGTCAGAGAAGAACAATCCTTGGTGATTTCCATTAGTCGGAGAAAATACTGAGAGAAGGAAGGAGTGTGTTTCCAACCGCAATGCGTGGCTTGCTGCGAGCTGGTCCGTCCGACTCACAAGTCGTGAAGAGGGAGAGCATAGTGACTTTGACGTACCCGCAGCTCACGTGGACCAACTACATGACTTGGGTGATGAATATGTGAGTTGCTCTTCAGGCTCAAAACATGTGGGAAGTAGTCGAGCCTGGTGCTGCCGAGTACCAGAAGGAACGGTTGGTATTATATACCATATACCAATCCGTATCGGAGGATGTCATGTCTTCCCTCGCCGGGAAAGACACAACGAAGTCGGCATAGGAGGCAATCAAGACAGCGCACATGGGGCATGAGCGTGTATGCAAAGCCAAGCTCCAGACCCTCAAGAGAGACTTTGAAGGGCTGAAGTTGGAGGAAGAGAAGTCCGTTGAAGACTTCGCCGGTCGGGTGACATCGGTCGTCGTCGGCATCTGAGCATTGGGCGACACCACGGTAAATGAGATTGTCGTTGTTCACATGTTTCTTTGGGCTGCCCCAGCGCGCTACATGTAGCTCATGACCTCTATCGAGTAATGCGTGGACTTGAAGACCCTCACCGTCGAAGATCTCATAGAGTGGTACAAAGCCTACGACAAGCGCGTCTGAATTAGTTTCGGTGACATGAAACAGAGTGAGCATCTGTTGCTCATGCTCATGTAGTGGAAGACCCTCAACAAGAAGAATGGAGAAGGGTCAGGCAGTGACGCGAAGAAGAACCATGGTGGTAGATAGAGGAGGTCATGGTCAGAGACAACCATGATGACGACGACAATGACTCGCAGACCAGTGAGCACAAGACCAACAAGAAGAGCGTGAAGTGCTTCAACTATGGGGTACGTGGGCACTTTGTCAGCAAGTGCCAAAGTCGAGAAAGAGGAGGTGCATCTCATCACGGTTGATGCCGATTACGAATCGGCGCTGATCTAAAGTTGGGTGAGAAAGTGCTCAAGAATAATACAACAAGATTATGGGGTTGAATGTTGGATATAATCTTGTTGTTGAGAGTGGTCGGTGTAGAGTACTCATGTCTTTGAGTACTACATAGTCGTAATTGAGTACTCGGTGTGTTTGAGTATTACATGGTCGTAGTCGAGTACTCGGTGTGTTTGAGTACTACGTGGTCGTAGTCGAGTACTCGGTGTGTTCGAGTACTGCGTGGTCGTAATCGAGCACTCGGTGTATTCGAGTACTGCGTAGTTGTAGTCAAGTACTCATGTGTTTGAGTGCTGTGTAATCTTGTAGTCGTACAAAGTGTGTTCAAGTACTATGGAGTCGTGTACTCGGTGTGTCTGAGAATTGTAGCAGTCGGTGAGTCCGAGTGCTACAGTGGTTGTAGCTAATATGGTCATAGCCATAATGTTCATAGACACAGTGGTTATAACTATAGTGGTCATAGCCAATGTTGTCGTAGCCATAGTGGTCATAGTTATAGTGGTCATAACTATAATGGTCGTAGCTATAGTGATCGTAGACTATGGTCGAAGCTGCAGTTAGAGGGCTACTAAAGCAATCGGTACTCTAAAGTTGAGTAGCAGCCATGGTCGACAAGTTGTGGTCAAAGCCATGGTCGAAGGTGTGGTCGACAAGCCGTGGTCGAAACCATGGTCAAAGGCGATGTCGATGTCGTGGTTGAAGCCATGGTCAAAAGCATGGTCGACAAACCATGGTCGAAGGCGTCATCGACAAGCCGTGATAAAAGCCATGGTCAAAGGCATAGTCAATGCCATGGTTGAAGCCACGGTCGCAAATACAATAAGACGGTCGGTGCTCGAAGACCTGTGTGGATGCGGTCAAAGAACTATCTTCGACAAGCCGTAATCGGTGAAGCAGTCGAAGGGAAGCCGTGGTCATTGGTCAACAAGCCATGGTCGGTGAAGTGGTCGATAAGACATTGTCGAGAAGCCATGTTCGAGCATCCATGGTCGTGAGTTGTGGTCGAGACACCGTGGTAGGAGAAGGACTCGAAGCGTGGCAGATCTGTGTGGTCAAAGTGCCGTGCTCGGAGGACTCGAAGCTAGTGGTCATGGTCATGCGACTAGTCTCTGTAGTAATTGTCAGCATACTGCGCGATGTGGGCAGGCGAGTGAGGGCGTGGAAGGCGGTTGGTCGCTGTAGTAGTTGTCAGTCACTGTAGCAATCATCAACATACTACATGGTGTGGGCAGGCAGCTGAGCGGTGTGGGCAGGTGGTTGAGTGGTGTAGGCAAGCGGCGCGGTAGTTGAGACTGGAAAATCTTTATCACATATAGTGGCTGTCAGAGTCTGTAGCAGTAGAGGATGCGTGCATAGGTGGTGTAACCGTGTGTGCGTAAGGCTTATTTAAGCCATGTAAATCTGTAGAGTTCAGTAGTGTGTGAGATAACAGAGTAAAGGGAAGAGGAAGAAGGAGAAAAGGCATGTGTTGCCGAAAAAGAAGTTCCCCCTGTGTTTTTGCTTGTTCTCTCTCCACTCGTGTTCATTTCTTCCCTTGTCTAGGCCAACAATATCAAGGATTGAAGGAGAGAAGCCGTCCATGCACCTCTCTATGCACCCTGTCCACCTCGCCACCCTGGCCCCTCCCCACCAGTTGGTGCCGTGCTACCATGTAGTCCACCGACGACGCCTTCACGACGAACGGTATCCCTGGGCACAACACACATCGACACCAATCCCTCCGCCCACAAGGCCTCCCATTCCTCCACCTCCTCCCCCGTCCCTCTCCTTCCTCCTCTCCTTGCCCCTCTTCCTCCTTTCCTTCCCCCTCTTTTGCCTCCGAGGACACACGCTTGCGAGGCCGCAGTCAACATGCAGCCCAATCCATGTAGCGCTGCTGAGGCAAAACCCTTGCTCCACACCTCCTTAGCTTGAGAGGTGAGTGGAACGAGATATGGGTAGTTCACATTCATTGCTAGATGACCTCATCGGCTCATCCGACGATTTTGGCTGCACCACTCCAAGATCGGGAGGAAATATTTGTTCAAGGTGTATGAGTTCGCCCAGGATGGTTTGGTCCTATCTCATGAATCAAACATAGGGATAACTCTAAAAATTAGATGGGACTATCCCATTCATCCCTTATCTCACTAACCAAACACATCCTCAATGGATGTGATAGTAAAATTAATCAACAATAAAGGATTTAATGTTATATCCTTAGTTTGATCCGTTTAAATATTTTGTTCTACCTATCGAAACATCCGAAGTTGAGAGTTGGATAGATATTCTAAAATCACGTTTGGATTGTTCCACTAATTTTTATTGTTTGTTCCACGAGATATGTTACTATCGCTACGTTAAAAATACTTGCAATGAAGATATTATTTTATAGAATTTATCGGAAGAACCATCATAGTTTTAAATGGATCGTGAAAGTGATATTTGTTTAAAAGATATATGTTTTTGAATCTTTGAAACACAAAAAATAAGGCACATGGGTAGCACCTGGTCCACCTTGCCACCTGGGCGGCAGGGGTGCTACGCGTTGCCCAGGCGGTATATAGGAGCTCCCCTAATTGTTGTGCCTCGGTGGCTTAGTGGCTGGTCCAGTGGGCCTCCTCATGCGGCATCAACCCAAGGAGTGAGCCATCTCGCCAGGCCTAGCGCACACAGCAGTGCATTGCTTCTTCTTCCTTCCTCATCGAGACAGGCAGATAGCAGAGATCCTAAGCCATGGCGAAAGGTAGGAGGGGGTCTAGCCGGTAGGGCACCTCATGTGGCCACCCAAGCTTGCCCGAATGCTGGGTACACCCTTGACTAGCACTCAAACATCATGGTCCAACTGCATTCACTAGCTCAATCCCACCCCAACCTACTCGAGCCAGCCCTACCTGTCCACATAGGGGTGGGCGTGGGTCAAACTGCATCGACCCTTCTCTGTCACGTCTACCCCACACCACCATTTGGAGGTGAATGGGCCAAGTCCAGGAGGAAACATGCAAGAACCCTAGGACCCATTGGATTTTCAGTGTCAATCTCTTTTAACTAACCCACCACACACATCAAGAAGTATGCTACGAGTCACGATCTACTACAAATCAAAGTCTAAGATCAAGCATCTCCATTCCTTTTACAGATAAACTAGGACTCATTTTGCAAGTGCTTATATGAAGCAACAACATACACATTTGCCAGCGTGTGTAGAGAACGCGCACATGTATATGTGTGTGTTGTGAGTTTAGTGTGTGTCCGTCTTGTACCCTTTAAAAAAAGGTCGTTTACCATCCATGAGAGAAACAAGAACATAAATATATAATAGTAAGCAAGTAGAAACATAATAATTTAGACAATGAAAATCAGAATCCAACATTTACATTCTCCAACTCAAGATTCCTCTGGCATTTACACAAGACTAAGTTTTAATGACATGCAAATCAGCATAGCTTTAATGTGAAACTAGACTTTTAGCAACAGAAAACTACAAGCTCGACATTTAGAATCTCCTAGTTTCTTCCAGCATTCAAACAAGGTTGGTAAAGTGTTAATGGCTTGAAAACCAACATAACTTGAACTTGATAGAGCTTTAACTTCAGCTTGAAACAGATAACCAAATGGAAATAAAGCCATGAATCAAGCATCTATCAGCACAAATTAAGCACCGTTCTCCTAAATATGATTAAAACACACATAAAAAAGAACCGTCTCCCAAGCAAAGAAGGAATGATGATCTCACCATAAGGGGTACCGATAAGGGCAATTGGTGTTGTGGTAGAGAGCCTTGACATTGGAGACATCATCACCAAAACCCTTTCCACCGCCGACGATGAAGAAGAGCCTTGCCACCCTTCTTGAATCTGGATCTCGCCGGAGACATGACCAGCACCCTGCCACTGATCTCCTTGCCTTGCACACTTCTAGTCTTCAAAATGACCTCACCGCCAACCGTCGCCCTCTTCCTCTCTCATTGTTCGGCTGCCACACCATTTTGGTTTGACCACTTCATGGTGCCGGAGCCTATGGCTCGTTGGGTAGAGGATCAAGGCCGTGACAGTGGCATTGTCACTAGAAGGATTGAGGAGGCAAGTGGCAGCGCTGTGTTGGAGCATGCAAATGTTCGCACGGAGGACTCGAGGAGTTGGGGTAGAACTGCGGTAAGAAGTTAGGGTTGCCCTGTACGATCCAAAGGAGCAACAGGTTAATAGACCTTTTGCCCCGATTTATTTTTGGATCACAACCCTAACCTATTTTATTGAAAATTTAGGAGTAGATGGGTTATTCAATGGATCAGCTTAGACAGAGTCCACATATTCCCCACTCCAACTCACCAATCAAACAAACTGAAAAAAAGGCAAAAAGCCGCACGTTTTTTTTTCCAATTTCAGCTCCCCGCAGACCCTGCCCGGCCGCGCCGCACGCACAGGCGCAGCCACACCATTCGCCGGAACAGGGAATCCGGCGGCCGCGCCACGCGCTCCTGCCACGGACAGTATTGTTCCCCCCTCCTCGCCCCTTTTCCTTATCAGGAAGCCTCCGCGCGTCTCCGGTTTTACCCCATCTCCACACCACACCCCACGCCAGGCACCCTTTTCGCCAGCGCGGGCGCGGGGCCCGCGCGTCAGCGGCGCGGCTGAAAGGCCAGCGCGGATATTTTCGGGCTATAAACAACGACCGGTGCGGCCAAGCGGAGTCGCCTCCATTTACCGCTCCTGCCAATAGGAGCGCGGCGTCCCCTCCCTCCCCTTCCCTTTCGCGTCGCTTCCCCGTTGGCGAGCCGCGTTTTATATACTACGCGTACACGCACCCGGTACAGCAGAATCGATTGGGTTTTATGCTTCTCGTTTCTGTTTGGTGTGGTTGGGGGCGAGCAGGAGGCGGTGGTGAGAGGCGCGAGCTCTTGCTGGGCTTCGAGGGGGTTCGATCGATCGATGGCGCGGGAGAGGCGGGAGATACGGCGGATAGAGAGCGCGGCGGCGCGGCAGGTCACGTTCTCCAAGCGGCGGCGCGGGCTGTTCAAGAAGGCCGAGGAGCTCGCCGTGCTCTGCGACGCCGACGTCGCGCTCGTCGTATTCTCGTCCACCGGCAAGCTCTCCCAGTTCGCCAGCTCCAGGCACGCGCTCCCCCCCCCCCCCCTCCCGCTGTCTCCGATATCATATACATATATGCTTTTCTATTATTCTTTCTCGCGAGTTTTTATTAGATCTGCCTGTTGGTATCTCGCTCCCACCCCGGCGGATTTCAGATCCTTGCACTAGGGTTTTCGCGCATAGCCACCCAAAGATTTCTTTCCTTTTTAACCTCTTCTACGGTTTCTACTTATGGAACAAAAATCCTTGCGGCGTCCGGTTTGTGAGCCACTTCGGGTCGGCTCAATGGCCTCCGGAAGAAATGGGGAATTTTTTCACTGTAGTTTCCGCACAGGACGAGATCGATCGCTCACGGATTATTCTCGGAGACTTTCGCTCTGTTCGCGTGGATGGACAGACGCGTGTACTCTTGTGTTTTGTGCGGGGAACAACCGAACAAGGCAAAGTCCGGGCAATTTGCTGCGCCTTGCGTTCTGCGTCTATAAAATAAACTCGACCCGATCGACCTCTCTGGATCGGTGCGTCGTGGGTGTAAAAGCGTCTAGTTGCATGCATCGCTGCTAATCGTGCACGGCCGTACCTGTGGTGATTTTATGTGGTGGCATGCCGTATGCATAGGCCGTGTTGATCATCTTCCCTGGGGCTCGATCTCGTGCTTCGTGCAGGTGGAGTCGTCTAGGGGGTATGTAGTACTTCTGGGCTAGGGTAGCTATCGATTACACTTCTGGCCTTCGGGTGTTTCGGTTTGCTTAACATTACTGTTGCTCCGAGAGAAAAATAACATTTCAAGTACGAAGAGGATACGTGGCCTTGCATGTTCCATAAGCATATCCAAGGGTTAATATACTAGGACGTACCAAATTTGTCCTTATCTCTCTAAGAGAATTGTTCTTATCAATTTCATTTCGGCAGCCAAATTAAGCAAGCTAAGATTTGCCGAGTTAAAGAGTGCAGATTAGAAAGTGCATGCATCACGGGATATAATTGTATATGCCTTTTGAGATCTTCTCTAAGCGTTTATAATTGTATATACCTTTTGAGATCTTCTCTAGGCGCTTGTTGTGTATTTTTTTAACGTAGTTTGCACCATGCTATGGTTGCACCCGGTTGCTTTTTTCCTTTTAACAAAGATAAATATGTAAGTGTTCTTTGCTGGAGCTGAATGTGGTTGGGATTTGTTTGGGTGAGAGTTAATATTTGATGCTTGAAATATACAATATGAGATGCTAAATCAATATATTAACTCAAATATATAATTCATGATTTTCTTGGGAAGAAAAGGGAGGAAAGTGAAATACAAGCAGGGGTGAAAAGTGCTTATGCAACTATATCTCTTCCGTTATCAAACTTAAGCATAATACTAAAAGTACTTCTTATGAGTTTTTAACGCATGTAATTTAGTGGAAGAAGAAAGGCATGTACTTAAGTTTTCCTTAAGGCATGCATGTACTATCAATATGTGTTATCTCTATTGTAATAAATAAGCTGAGAAGATCTCTGAAATACAGGAGAAAAGTGTGCATAATTTGTTTTCAAATGATTCCTTTTGCTGTGGATACACTTTCAGCATTTGTAATCTAGCTCAAAATAACTAACTAAATAAATAAATATATTCAGGCTTAAAAAGACATTTATAATCAGATATAGCAAAAGATGCAAAGTATTGTTTCTGGTTCTTTCTGCTGATCGACATTTCTTTTTTTTAAAGAAAAAAACTAACACTGCTGACATTACTAAGAGCATATATGTACAACCATGCGTTTTACTTTAAATACAAATATGCTCATTTATAGCTTTAAGACTTTAAGCTGAAACTTTGACATTAGATGCTACAGAATTTGTTGGATAATTGTAAAGATTGCATCCAATTTATGCATTGTAAGATGAACCATGGCCTCCACTCTCTTGGCTAGAGATGCATATTTCAGGTTGAATGATTGGAACTTTCTCCATTCGGAGAACATGATACATAGATGAAACTGAGTTCAACCTTTTAAAAAAGATGAAGCATTAATGTATTATTGCATACCTTTTATATTATATTGAATGACCCTGGAATAATCAAATATTTCTGAGTTTAACATCTTAGTTAGCATTCGATCCATTGATTACTAGTTATTCATCTGTTTTGTGCATCTTTTTTTTAGAACATATGCATCATTTGTTTGGACTAATAATGGAAACTCACGTGACAGCCATAAGTTTCATACGAGTGGGTATGCCTGCTAATTGGTTTCCTTTTTGTAAGTGTTTCAGATCAATTTGGCATTCCTTCAAAAGAGGAATAAGAAATTAATGTGGTAATATGCAAGAGAATAAGTTGTTGGTTTCTAGGCACTTGATATGAGATGGAGTATGATACAAGAAGAATATATCATTGGTTTTAAACAATTATTAATGAATTTTAGACAGTACTTAAATTAATGTGGTAATATGCAAGAGAATAAGTTGTTAGTTTCTAGGCACTTGATATGAGATGGGAGTATGATACAAGAAGAATATGTCACCGGTTTTAAACAATTCATGAATTTTAGACAGTACTTGATATCGGACTATTCACTACTATATATGTGATTTGCTGGTTATTCCACATTATATCTACCTTTGAATTAGTTTTGCACATGATGTTATATACGGTTATATGATATCTCTTCATCAATATTACATCTTCATGTATTGCCAATTTGGGCTGTATTTGTTATATCTTCAAACCACTTTTGCACTTACAAGCTTGCTTGCATAATTGATATGTAGTTTATTTTTCATGATACCCTGGTAAAGTGTAACTTGGTGCAAATACTGATATTGATTTTGCTTTGGTCATACAGTATGAACGAGATCATTGACAAGTACAGTACACATTCTAAGAACCTGGGGAAATCAGATCAGCAGCCTTCCCTTGATTTGAATGTATGTCAAGCAATCTTATTTTTTTTAGACTAGTACTGATGAAGGATCTGTGTAACCAGAAACTGCAGAGCAAGAAATTAAAATTAAGTGTGCAAGGTCCAGAGATAAAACGTTTTATGTGGAGAACCTAGTGGGCCCACATGTGATAATAATTCTTAATCTTTGAAGAGAGTTCTGTATACTCTATTTAGTTCTTTCTAGCTGTCTGTGCGTAAATTGTGTCTTTTGCCAATCATAAGTTCAGGTAATGTTTTCCATAGGTTAAATGTTCTCAAATCAAGTAGATGGGAACTTGTTTGGCAGACACACTAAAAAAGAGAGATAATGTGCACGGACGGTGCAAAGTCGCTCTTGTATTCTGTTGATCATTCATGAGCGATGTTAGGTTCTTTAACAGTTTAAATTTTGTATTCCCCAAATAGAAGAATTTGCTGTAATGTGAATGAACAGATACAGAATTTGCGAAGCTACCTTGATGACCCAATGCTGCTATCCTGATAATTTATTGTAGCTTTCATCATCAACATTCTTTATTTAGTCCTACTGTAAAGGATGGCAGTGCAGGGAGCTGCCGGTCCAAGCTATATATTGCCATTACTTCATCAAACTCTTATTCTGGCTAGGTAGATATGTAGCATGTTAATTTTAACATAATACTATATATACTAAAATATTTTTGAGTGAATTGTATCGTGGGTCCTTGCATGGATTTTCCACTTAGGTAGGTTAATAACCTTAGAATTCAACATCAAAGCCCCTAAACTAGCAAAACTGCTTTACATGCATCTTGCAACTTTCACAATATGAAATATAGAATCGAACTATGTACTTATGCAAGTTTAGGGGCATGGATGTTAAGATATCAAGTTTATGGACCTAGTGGAAAATCCATGCAATTTAAGAGACTTTTGATGCAATTTACTCCTTTTTTCCTGTAAAACTTTAGATAAGTGACCTACGGTACTCTGACTTCTCACATGTATCTATCCTCCAATGGAGGTTTGCGCAAATCTCATAAGAAACCGTATATATAGAATTGTATTGCTAATATTGATAGTTATATCATCTTTTCAGTTAGAGCACAGCAAGTATAGCAGTTTGAATGAACAACTCGCAGAAGCAAGTCTTCAACTTAGGTTATGTTTTGTTCCATCTTGATTTTATGTGATTAGTTAAAAACTTATTAACAACAGCAAAGGAGCCATAATGTTAACAATTAATGTCACTATTCTATATTATAGACAGATGAGAGGTGAGGAGCTTGAGGGATTGAGTGTGGAGGAACTGCAGCAGATGGAAAGGAATCTTGAAGCAGGACTGCAGAGAGTGCTTTGTACAAAGGTGGGGTGACCTACCTTGTATTCTCCAGCTTCGTTTGAGTTGGCAGGCACAATGTCAAGTGTTTCACACAACATATGTTTCTGCAGGACCGGCAATTCATGCAACAAATAAATGAACTCCAACAAAAGGTGAGGAATGAATTAATAAACTCCATTGCTTTTGTGAACCCTGTATATTAGACAATAGTAGCAACTTGTATTAGTAGTGTTCACTGCAGAAGATAGAAGTTTAAGGGGCTTCTTTGGAGCATTTCTTACTTTGTTGATTTCTTCTTTTTAAATATTTTATCATACTTAATTTTGGAACCAATTTTTGAGACAGAATATATAGATGAGTGCTAATGGGTTTTATGGATCCTTACCGGTCTGAATTGGTGTAGCAAATTAAGGATTGGAAGTATTGCTTAACGCATGTTACAAAAGCAAAGGAGGAATGAAACAATTTGTCTTGAATCTGTTATGTATAAGCTGCCTAACGTACGTTACAGAAGCTAAGGAGGAATGAAACAATTTGACTTGAATCTGTTATGTATGAGCATAGTTAAACTGGTGTAGCGAGAATCTTGGGTAATATTGTTGCTAGCTCCCAAGTGACCTCAATTTGGGTGCCACATGGATTATTGCTAGTGGCAGCAGACAGGGAGGAGGAACTAAATGAAGGATGTTCAGCAGGACCTATCAGAGAGATTGGTAGTGATACATGCCCTTGTACGACGTAGAGAGATGGAGATTGATATGAATATGCATACGTACGTAGTAGATATAGCAGACTGCGATTCCGTTGTTGGGGTGTGATGGGATCTCATGAGCCAACTTTTAGGTATGGATTTGTTTGCACATGGATTTAGGATGTTCTTACATTGGCATGCATATGCTAGTATGCTAGTCAAAGTATAACTTGTGTCATACATGGGACTGTTAGTGCCCATAATGCATGGAAATGTTGTAACTTATAAGCAATTTCTCAGATTTCTGTGTACATCTTCGGTGTAGGAAGTTTTTTGTGTGGCTTTTGGATTTATTATTTAATTAGAAGAAATGAATCCTTCGCCACAAATGCAAACAATGTAGTTGTTCTTCAACTGTATTTTTGGGGTTTTTTAACCGTCCAGCAGCACAAAATCTATTGCATCAGATGATGTTTGATTGGTTTAGAGAATATAGGAGGTATACGAGGAATATTTCATGATGCAATTTTCTTTTTTCTTGTAGGGCACACAGCTGGCAGAGGAGAACATGCGCTTGAGAAACCAAGTAATAAGATCATATATGCATTCGTAGTGGCTTCACTTAAACGCCCCTCTTGTTTCTCTATATGGGGCGTGGCATTACACACATTTATATTATGTTCATGTACTTGGATGCAGATGCCTCAGGTGTCAACGGCCGGTATGTTGGTGGTTGCTGATACTGAAAATCTTTTCACTGAAGATGGACAGTCATCTGAATCTGTGATGACTGCATTGCATTCGGGAAGCTCGCAGGACAATGATGACGGTTCTGATATATCCCTGAAACTAGGGTGAGTTACTGCCAAAACGCTTGTTTACTTTCTTGAAAGCTAATTCAAATTTTGCTGAACTACTACTGTTGATGTTTCTTACTTCTTTGCTAAGCACGGCCGGTGACTTCTGCTTCTGATCTGACCAGTCGATGATGGCGCCCTCCTGCTGGTTTTGCCGACCAACTGGCTCTGCCTTGACTTCCTCTGCGGATCCCACGACGTGAACGCAAGCAGCACCTCTGCCTTGCTTCACGTCTTTCACGTGGTGCACAACAAAACAACCAAAATAGACTCACGTGTATTGGTTTCTCTAGAGCACCTGCCCCTCTTATTTTTATTTCTTATCTACACCCCCGCTACTTACATTGCTTGCTCATAGCCTTATAACGGCTGGATACAACCGACTCTATCATATATTCGTACGCGGACTTGTACACGGAAAGAACTAGGAAACTAACTCGGCAACTATTCCTATACACGCACACGGCCAACCTCATAGTCGGATGCTAAATTGTACTAGTTACATGCCCGTGAGTTGCAAGGAAAAATAAGTACCATACAGATATCACATCTTTGATAACAATAATCTAATCATTGGTGTCGCAAGAGAAAGTAAAATCTGTTTCAGTCATGCTGCTTTTAGCATGTTTGGCTAATGCACCAAATTTCCTTGATTAATGAAAACTTTGCTCTGGGCTTATGTCAAACTTGCTTTTCCATTTATCAAATGGTTCATAGGATTATAGCTCCGGAATTGACAGGAGTGGAATGTGAACATGAAGACATAAGGTAGTTGATTCACAATGTGAATTTTGAAATACACAGAATAACTCATCGCAGAAGTTCAAATGAAATGTTTAGAAATGTCAATAGCTGAAGTAAAATTCTTACGGATCCAACTGCTGGGTAGTCATCTTTGTCGGCAAACTCACACATGTGATACATATTATCAAATGTGATCTCAAGCTGAACATTGAACATCAATTTTATCTTACGCCATCATGTATTAAGCAAAGTATACATGTTCACCCTCGTAGATAAATCAAATTAGAATGTACAACGGAACACTAAACTTTACATAAAGAACAATATTTCCCTTTAACACATATAACGAATCAACTAATTAAAAGATGATGATACACACACACAAGCATTACATATATCTACAAGCATAACATTAGTGAAGCATGATAGAACAAGCACCACATATGACAACTATGTACAAAAATGGTAGTAAACAATAGTTTTCCGTAGTATACTTAATTCATAAATAACTGTCAGACTATCTTGGAGAATAACAAACAACAACTATGTACGAAAATGGTCGTAAGTCGGAAGCCGTCGATTATCACGCGTGATCGTAGGTCGGGAGTGGGCGACCATCGCTAATCGTCGTAAGTATTCAGCGGTCGAGCATTGATCGTGGTCATAAATTGGGAGCTTTCGACCAAGGCTCATGGTCGTATGTCAAAACACCTCAACCAACGCTCGTGGTTGTAAGTCGGAAGACATCAACCACACCTCGTGGTCGTAAGTTCGAAGCCATCGATCACACCTCGTGGTCGTTAATCGAAAGCCATTGATCACACCTCGTGGTCGTAAGTCGGAAGCCATCGACCATCACCCGTGATCGTAGGTGGGGAGTGGTCGACCATCACTGGTGGTCGTATGTGGGCAGCAGTCGACCATCTTTCGTGGTCCTAAATCGGGTGCCTTGACTAGGGCTCGTAGTCGTAAGTCGGAAGACCTCGACCACATCTTGTGATTATAAGTCGGAAGATATCGAGGACACTTCCTGGCCGGAAGTTGGAAGACATTGACCACACTTGGTGGTCGTATGTCGAAAGCCATCAATCACACCTTATGGTCGTACGTTAGAATACATCGACCATCACTTGTGATCATAAGTCGGAAGCCCTCGACCACACCTCGTGGTCGTTAGTCGAAATACATCAACCATCGCTCCTAGTGGTAAGTCGGAAGACATCAACCACACCTCGTGGTCGTAACTTGGAAGCCATCAATCACACCTCGTGGTCGTAAGTCGGAAGCCGTCGATTATCGCGCGTGATCGCAGGCCAGGAGCGGGCGACCATCTCTAGTCATTGTAAATATTCAGCGGTCAACCATCGATCGTGGTCGTACGTCCGCAGACATCGACCACGCCTCGTGGTCGTAGGTCGGGAGCCCTTGAGCATACCTCGTGGTCGTACGTCGGAAGCTCTTGAGCACACCTCGTGGTCGTAAGTCGGAAGCCATCGAGGACACCTCGTGGTCGTATGTCGGAATACATCGACCATCGCTCGTGATCGTAAGTCGGAAGCCCTCGACCACACCTCGTGGTCGTAAGTCGGAATACATTGACCATTGCTCGTGGTCGTAAGTTGGAAGACATCAACAACACCTCATGGTCGTAAGTCGGAAGCTGTCGACTATCGCATATGATCGTAGGTCGGGAGCGGGCAACCATCCCTGGTGGTCGTAAGTAGGCAACGGTCAACCATCGATCATAGTCGTAAGGCAGAAGACCTCGACCACACCTGGGGTCGTAGGTTGGGAGGCATCGACCACACCTCATCATCGTACATCGGAAGCCATTGAGGACACCTTGTGGTCGTACGTCGGCAGACATCGATCACACCTCGTGGTCGTAAGTCGGAAGCCATCAACCACACATTGTGGTCGTAAGTCGGAAGCTGTCAACCATCACGCGTGATCGTAGGTCAGGAGCGGTCGACCATCGCTTGTCGTACATTGGCAGTTGTCGACCATCGATCATGGTCCAAAATCGGGAGCCTTCGACCAGAGCTCGTGGTCATAAGTTGAAAGACATCGAAGACCTCATGGTCGTAAGTTGGAAGACATCGACCACACCTCATGGTCGTAAGTTGGAAGACGTCGACCATCGCGCGTGATTGTAGATCGAGAGCCGTCGACCATCGCGCGTGATCGTTGGTCGAGAGCCATCAACCATAACTGCTACGACCACGGCCACGGGCGCTACGAATACGACCAAAACTGCTACAACCACGACCACGTGTGCTACGACTACGACCATGGACACATATCAAGGGACACCTATACTGGCTTACACACATATGCTTACAGAATCTTACACACTTTGGCTCGTAAGATCGAGTTTTTATTTAGGATACATATATAATTATACACATATATGCTTACAGACTTACATACTCTGACTCGTAAGATCGAGTCTTTATTTTGGAAACATAGATACACACATAATTATACAAGACACACATACTGACTACATATTCTCACTTGTAAGAGTCAGATACTACTTATGTACACTACATTGTGGAGTGATAGTGAAGGGACTTCGATGGAACTACGACCATGGCCACGGGCACTACTACTACAACCATGGCTACTCCTGGTTGTAACGACTACACACAAACTGCAGTCGCGCTGACAACACACACCGGTCGTAACGACTTAACACACATTGGTCGTAGCGACCACACACACAAACTGGTCGTAACGACCATGGCGCATCAACTCAAAGCTTTGACCAAAGCGCATCTAATCAACTCGAAGTTTCGACCACGGCTCATCATCATGATGCTTCGACCACGGCTTCTCACTTACTCAGAGTGTTTGACTGCGACTACCGCAGCTTCGATTGCTGCTACGACCATGGCTTCAGAGACTGCTTCGACCACGCCTTCGAGTGTAGCTTCGACCATGGCTTTGGGGACTACTTCGACCACTTACAAATCATCAAGATTAACAAAAACCTCACCTTGCAAACACACATAGAGCACAAAGGAATCATAGAGGGAAAAAATATGTGGGTCTCCAATCAGAGCGACGACCAGCTTGGGAGAATAAAATCGCTAGACAGTGCGACGGGCTCTGAGCGAAGAGCATGAGGAGGTAGAGAGGCTCACTGGGCGACTGATCGCTGGGCGGTGGCGACAGAGGGAGAACCACGTGGCCGGGCGCAAGAAGAGGAAGCCGCCGCCGCACGGCACCGAGCAACGGCAATAGCAGGGGCAGGTGCGGCAAGGGGAGGAGAACTGTGGCGACGCAGCGCCACGGGGGGTGGGGCGAGGAGGGAGCAGGGGGCGACCATCGTATCCAATGGCAGCCATCTACGAGCACCCGTCTCTTGGATCCATCGGCCGCCATCGATCGCTGCCTTCTAGATCCATTGGCTGCTATCGCCGAGCATGCCTCTCGGATCCATTGGCCACCATCGCCGAGCGCCCTTCTCTCCGATCCACCGGCCGCTGTCGCCGAGCGTAGTGTCGCCGAATCGCTTCACCGCACTGTTCATGTAGCGAAAAATCTTGGTTGGAAGGGCGATGGGAGATGGGGCGGCAATGGTGGGGAGAGGCCTGGTGGCCATTGAGGAGGGAGAGGGGAGATGCCCTATGGGCAGTGTGGAGGGAGAGGAGATGTGACAGGTCTGCGAGGGAGAGAGCGTGGGAGAGAGATCTGTAGAGAGAACAGAATAACCGAAGGTGAAAGTAGAGAGGAGGGACAGTTAGCGAGAGAGAGAGTGGATATAGATGGTCAAGATTCCTGTGTTTAGATTGGACGGCTGAAAAGAGAGGAGGGAGAATGCACCGACGACCACGGAGAATGCACCGACGACCACCAACTCCTCTTTATATAATAGTAGAGGTACGGACACAACTCATATACGTATACGACAAAACTGACTCGAATATAACTAAACAAGATTACTAACTTTAACAATCACCTCCTTAATCATGTTTCTTCATCTTGATCACGCTGAACTTCTCTCTTGCTTCTGCTTCTTCCTTTTACCTGCACTCCCGTGTGTCGTTCCTTCCTGAGCCGTCACGCCCTACCGCTTGTGCTTGCTTCATTCTGAGCCTCGCACAATCCGACACTTGCCGCGTCTTACACCTAGACTTAATCCCGTTCTTTGCACGCTTGCTTGGGCTGGAGCACCTGCTCCCACAGCCACCTTGGCTTCGCCGTTACCTGAGCCTCCCGCTCCTCTCTTGGACCAAGTTTGTCTATTTTCCGGCATACGTCTCAGCTGAGGCTACGCCGCCCCTAACTTGTCTCCAATGCTTCCTGCTTCCCTCTACAAAACCACAAAAGACTGTACCAACTTGTACTCCAAATCTTCCTCTTGAGCCTTGTGCACCTTTTTCACATGCCTCCCGCATGCATGATTTTGTTGGAGTGACACTCGCATTGCCTCCGCCAACTGCATGCGCTCTGGAGCCGTTGCTCCCTTCATGCGCGCCGGCATGTATGTGGTCACCCGAGCTGCCACTTGCAGTATTTACTTCACGCGGGCCATGCGCATGGGACGCCACGTCCGCCTGTGGTCTCCTGCCCGTGCTATCTCCTTCAGCATCGTCTGCATAAGGATAGGGTGCCGCACCTGCATGCGCACCATGCTTGCCTCCTGCTGCCTTTGCACCTCGTCTATCCGTGCCTCTCTTCACACAAACATGTTTACAAGTTTTTAAAGAAATATTGTACAACCGATTTAGAGATCTCTTCACTTGCATCAACAGATCTTTGTTCTTTCGTACACACGCAAGGACTCATCCTGCAGTACCACTCTGCACCCTCTTTCTGTCATTTGCCCGAGACTAAGTATGTTGTTGCACAGACTTGGTATATAGTAAATCCCTGTCAACTTCTTATCTCCATTCTTGCATTGCAACAACATCATCCCTTTGCCTTTTATCTCCACCATGGAGCCGTCGTCAAACTTGATCTTGCCCTAAATCTTCTCGTCGAGCTCATGAAACATGGAGCAATCTCCCGTCATATGGTTGCTTGCTCCATTGTCCAAGTACCACTAATCAGTGTGATCGTGGCTGCCTTCGTTAGTGCATAGTTTTGGAATTACGTTCTCGTTCAGCATCACCATGACCGGCACATTTTCAACATATGAGGAGAGTAGTCCCGGTTTGTCATCTTCTTCGTCTTGGGTGAGGTTTGCCTCCCCGTTCTTCTTCTTGCTTCGACACTTCGAAGCATAGTGCCTGTACTCGTTACAATTGAAACACTTTATATATGGCTACGGCATCCTGACGCATAGTGCCCGTATTTGCCACATTCAAGGCACTTGACATGTGACTTATCATGGGATCTGTCACCACCGCCTTGCCTAGCCTTGTCTCCACAGCCACTTCTGCCGCCTCGGCCGCTCGGCTGCCTCGATCGTGCCACCTCCCGCGGTTGTTTGATGATCTACGATCGTCTCTCGGATCTCCTTTTACTAGCAACGCTTGCTCGTTGTGAGTCTGAGATCCCTGCTTGTTACGTGACTGAAACCCCTTCAGTAACTCCTCGTGCGCCTTGAGGGAGCCAGTGATCTCTTCTATCTTCTTGTCCAGATCAGAGAAGTATATAAGTGTGGTGACAATATGCATGTACTTCTCTGGAAGCACGCACAGGTACTTTTTCACCACAACAGATTCCTTCATTTTGTTGCTTAGATAGTTAATCTGATTGTACAATGAAGTCAGCTTACCAGCGAACTCGTCCACCGACTGGGTCTCCCATTTTCAGATTCTCGAACTCGCTCCACAAATTCTGGAGCCGCACCTCCTTCACACGATCAACGCCCCCGTGCATCGTCAGCAGCGTCTCCCACGCCTCCTGTGTCGTCTCCTTGCCGATGAGCTGATGCATCATCGCATCTGGCACTGCCTGGTAGATGATGGCCAAAGCCGCTTCATCCACCTTGTCATCCACCACCTTATCCTTCCCCTTCGGATCGACTGCACTCCAGACTCCCTGAGCGCGCATGTTCACCTTTATCTTCATTGCCCACACCGGATAATTGTCGGTCATCAAGAGAGGGTATTGGAGGGAGATTAGCCCACCCTAGGCCTTCGCCTTATCATCTATGATCTTCAGAAATCACCGAAATCAACACGCTCTGATACCACTTGTTGATGTTTCTTACTTATTTGCTGAGCACGGCTAGTGACTTCTGCTTCTGATCTGACCCGTCGATGATGGCGCCCTCCTGCTGGTTCTGCCGACCAACTGGCTCTGCCTTGACTTCCTCTGCGGATCCCACGACGTGAATGCAAGTAGCACCTCTGCCTTGCTTCACGTCTTTCACGTGGTGCACAACGAAACAACCAAAACAGACTCCTCTGGAGCACCTGCCCCTCTTATTTTTATCTCTTATCTGCACCCCCGCTACTTACATTGCTTGCTCATAGCCTTATAAACGTTGGATACAACTGACTCTATCATATATTCGTATGCAGACTCGTACACGGAAAGAACTAGGAAACTGACTCGGCAACTATTCCTACACACGCACATGGCCAACCTCATACTCGGATACTAACTTGTATATGGACACAACTCATACGTATATGGCAAAAACGACTCGAATACAACTAAACAAGATTACTAACATTAACAACTACAGATTTTAATGTTATCATTTTGATCCCTGGCCGTATGTCATGTTCCAAATTAAAGGCGATCAGAATATGTTTTACATTTGATCTGGTAGACTCTGATCGATCAATTACATGAGTTTAACTTTGTTTTGTTTGAAGAGCTGATACTTTGAATGTGACATGTCCGCCTGAAAGGGTGTTCTGATTTACCAAGAAAACTATCTCCTCACATCATTCTTTTCTACATACTGTTGAATGTGCCTATGCATAGATGTCACCATAGTTCTGTCAACTCTTTTCTACCTGCAGGTTGCCTTAGAAGTAAGGACGTGAGATGACCACCCATGATGGTCTGCATAAGTGGATGGAGTTGGACGTCAGTTCAGCTTAGTTGAGAAGATGCATGTGTCATGGATATACCAAGAATTGAATAATCCCATACTAGAAGCGAGATCAGTTTAGCCTGAGTTGACATCCTTATGTCTGCATGATGCAATGTTCCACTTGCTTGGATCTTCACTAAACTTGTAGTGGTGTATCGTCTTTGTTAAAAAGAATGCGGTGTATTGTTCCGTAAAAAGAATGCGGTGTATTGTTCCGTCGCTCTTGCTATATGTATCGTTCGTGCAAACCATGTACCTGTGGATGTGGTTATATAAACTTATGACCTATAACTTATTAAGAAAGCTTATTGGCCTAAAGCCACTCTCTTGAGTTCATTGTACCCAGCTGATTGAAATGGTTTGTTATGCTTTTATACTTAGTGTGAGTAATATGTTAATGGATGGATATGGTACCATATGATACCTACACGGTTTACTTTTTTAACCACCTGCATTGATTTAGTTAGTATGCAGTATGCTTGACATTTATGAACTATATATAACGTTGATCTAAGTCAAAAATTAAAGGCGTACTTTGTTGCCTGACAAATAATCATGTGTGCTATGTTGGTTTGGGCCCGCCAAAGGTGGGAAAACGGGCAACAAATGTTGTTGGCTTTGGCTAAGCAAAATAGGGCTTAAAAAATGTGTGAACTATATATAACGTTGATCTAATGCCAACCATTTTATTTCAGTTACAGTATAATTTCAGCTATAAACCAGCTTATTTCAACCCAACCGAGTCACTTAAGTCCTTCAAAAATTAAACAGTACTTTGTTGCCTGACAAATAATCATGTGTGCTTTGTTGGTTTCGGCCCGCCAAAGGTGGGAAAACGGGCAACAAATAATGTAGACTTTTTTGGCTAAGCAAAATAGGGCTTAAAAAAAATATGTGTACACAAATGGCGTCGCCCGGACTCGAACCGGAGACCTTCAGTGTGTTAGACTGACGTGATAACCAACTACACCACGACACCTTGACAGTTATCTTTCACTTACCTACTATTTTATTACTTGCGATAACGGCAAACAATTAACCGATCCTCCACTTGGTGAGTATTTCTGGTTCTACATTTGAGCATTATGAGAACAGAAAGTGGAGGCTTCCGAAGTTCATAATTCCACAGATGCAATATTTTAAATTTTAGGTTAGAAGTCGCCCAAAACATCATTGCACATGAAGACGTGAGCTAAGCTACAGCCTTTTGTGCTCCAGAGTCCAGAAGGACGGAAAATTGTTGCACGATTGGTAGTCAAGATAACGATGCAATTTGCAGCTACTACTCAGCTTGAGTACGGCTAGAACCTAGAAGACTGGAGTCCGACCGAGGACTGTCGCTGAGCATTGGGCTTGGGCTGACATCGGCACGAGCGTGTAGCAACGAGAATACTCACTGTATACAGCCCGGCTACATAATGGGCCAATAAGATTTACCTCGGGTACCTGGGCCAACTTGAATGAAGCAGCTTCCGACCGAGCTAATAAAAGTTCAGGGTTAGAATGTCAGCAACTTCGACCGATCAATATGTTGAGCTTACACTCAAACAAATACAAAGTTGAGAGAACAGATCAAGAACACAAGAGTTTTTATGCTGCTGAAAATCTGGCAGCGTTTTCTGTTGTATTAGTCTGCTATTTAAAGGAAACTCTAGTCTAACTCTAGTAGTTAAGCCACCCTTATTACGCGCCACTACCTGCACAATCCCACACACCCAGGCCATGACGCGCACGATGCTAACAAATTGGAGAACATGCTCTCACGTGGACTGAGCACGCGTTGAGCACTTTCGACTGTTACAACAACTCTTTGACCACAGGTGCTACGACCATGGCCACTACAACTACGACTTATGACCAATAGCTCTATGACTACACAGTAACTCTACAACTGCTACAATACTTTACAACCGTTACAGTAAATCTACGACTACAACGGTACTCTACGACTTCGACTATGAACTACGACTTACGACTTTTGACAGCGGTAAACGTGCTGGATTATTCAACATTCTCTCCTAATCCTTGCCGTATTCTCCTATGATCTTGATGACGCTAATCCTTACGCGTTGGTCCTGGAACTTAACGCACTCGAGCGACTTCGTGAGAATGTTTGCGAGCTGCTCCTCTATGTGAACATGCTCGAGGATGATCTTCCCTCCATCAACGTACTCCCGGATGAAATGAAAGTGAGTGTCGATGTGCTTACTCCGATTGTGGAAGACAGGATTCTTGGCTAAGGCAATGGTGGACTTGTTGTCTACCTTGAGCACTAGCGCTCTGGGCTCTGAGCAGAAAAGTTCGCCTATCAGCCGAGCTAGCCAGATGCCTTGACATGCCACAGTTGTCACGGCGATGTACTCTACCTCACAGGACGACAATGCCACCACCATCTTCTTTTGTGATTGCCAGGTGGTGGGGTTGTTTCCGAGGAAGAAGAGCACTCCAGTGGTGCTTCTCCGGTTGTCGACGTCGCTGGCCATGTTGCTGTTATTGAATCCCAACAACAGTGGCCAACCGTCTCTTTTCCTCGTATAGCAGACGCCGTGGTTGCGCGTTCCAGTGATGTAGCGCAGTATGTGCTTGACCGGGACCATGTGGTCCTCGTGCGGTTCCTTCACGAACCGGCTTGCGTAGCCCACCGCATAGGCTATGTCCAGCCGCGCGTTCACCAAATACCGAAGGCTGCCGATAATACTCCGGTACTAGGTGGCGTCTACCAGTGGGTAGGAGCTTAATTTGCACATCTTCAAGCGAGCTTCCATTGATGCTTGACAACTGTTTCAGTCCTTCATGCCACTCCTCTTGAGCACCTTGAGCGCATAGGTCGATTGGCACAAGGAGATGCCACTTGGCCCTTGGCTCACTTCGATGCCAAGGTAGTAGGAGAGCAACCCAAGGTTGCTCATCCAAAACATTTTCTTCATCTTGGCCTTGAATGTGTGAATGTCGACGACTTTAGTGCCAGTGATGATCAGGTCGTCAACGTACACTCCGACGATCAGCTGATGCGCTATATCCCCATATGTGTACACAACATGCTCGGAGACGCTCTTGTGAAACCCCAACATCGATAGGCTGGTATAGAGCTTGGCGTTCCATGCTCTGGGTGCTTGGCGAAGGCCGTAGAGTGCCTTTCGGAGCTAGAGTACCTTATGCTCACTGTTGTCGACGATGAACCCAAGCGGTTGGGCCACATACACCTCCTCCGTCAGGTCACCCTTGAGGAATGTAGACTTGATGTCCATGTGATGGACTTGCCACCCCTCGTGCACAGCCATAGCAAGTAGCAACTGGACTGACTCCATGCGCGCCATGGGAGCGAACACTTCCTCAAAGTAGATACCGGCCCACTATACATAGCCCTTCGTGACTAGCCATGCCTTGTACTTGGCGATGTCACCGTGTTCATCACACTTCACCTTGTAGACCCACTTGAGCCCAATGGGTCGGTGGCCAATGAGGAGATCGACGAGCTCTTAAGTGTTGTTGTCCTCGATCGACTTCATCTCCTTGAGCATCACCTTGCGCCAGCACTCGAGTTGCTCTACTTCGCCAAAGGATGTTGGCTCATTAGCAGTGGTGAAGAGTAGCCCAATAGAGTCGAGGTCGTGTGGTGTGAAATCGCAGGGTGAGGCCACCCCCGATGACGTTGTCGATGGTGTGGTACAGAAGCGGTGTGTCAGTGGCGGCGGCATTGAGTGCCCCTCCCGTGTTCATTGGCGGCGACGTGAACTCCACTATGCCTAGCATCGCGGTGTTGCTCATGCCCACACCAGCAGGCATGCATGGCGATCCTTGATCTCCATCCGACATCCTTAGTTCATACTTCATAGTATACTCCATGGTGAATGGCTCCAGTCTGCTCACCATACCTTCCTCACCATGAGCGTTGTTTCATCAAAGACGACGTCACGGGTTACGTGCACATGCTGGGTGATAGGATTGTACACGTGGTACGCCTTGGACCCAGACTCGTACCCAACGAAGATCATCGGTGAGCTCCGATCATCCAACTTCCTCATGGCGCTTCGTGTTCCTGACATGCGCTACACAGCCGAAGGTGCAAAGGAAGTGCATCGTCGGCTGTTTGCCATGCCAAGCCTCATACGACGTCGTCCTATCAAAGCTTCGTGTCGGTGCACGATTGAGGATGAAGACAGTGTCGGTGCACGGTTGAGGATGAAGACGGCGGTGGAGACGACTTCAACCTAGAACTTCTCAAGGAGTCCCTTCGCCTTCATCATGCTGCACGCCATGGCAACCACTGTCTGGTTGCAGTGCTCAACGATCATGTTTTGCTGTGGGGAATAAGGGGCCATGAGCTACCGCTTGACACTACGCTTAGCACAGTACTCACCGAATTCCACCGACGTGAATTCCCTGCAGTGGTCAGTTTAGAGCACCTTGAGCTTGCGACGTGACTCCACCTCCACCATGGCAAGCACTTGATCGACGCTGGAGCTTGTCCTCTCGCAAGGAGACTGAGCCACATGTAGCAGCTTAGGTCATCCACATGCAGTAAGAAGTAGTTGTTGCTACTCAGCGTCGTTGGTGTAATCGGCCCACAGAGATCACCGTGGATGGGGTTGAGAAGTGAGAACATGCCGTGCGTGGACCTTTCCCTGCTCTAGAAAAGGAGCCCACCGCTGTTTACCGACGAGGCAGCCGTTGCAGGCTTGATCCACCTGATCAATCCACGGTAGCCCTCATACCATGTCGTGCTATGCGAGCTTGTGTAAAGTCTAGAAATTCAGATGACCATACCTTGCATGCCACTACCACGTCTCCTCCGAGCTCCTTACCGACAGGCACACCAATTGCACAATCTTGAGTCAGAGTGGGTCAGTCAGCTAGGTGAGCGCCTGACTTTCGCTAATAGATGCTGATGCTCATCGCGTATCCTTAGGATCCCACCGTCAATCAGCACTCAGTAGCTTGTCTCATCAAGCTACCCAACGCTAATGAGGTTGGTGGTGAGCCGGGGAATATAGTACACCCCCGTAAGGGTGCGATGTTCCCCGGATTTGTACACGAAGAGGTTCATCCCGTGCCCCTCGGTGTTGACGACGGAGCCATCACTGAACTTCACTATGCTAACTACCTCGAAGCTTAGCTCGGAGAATACCTCGCGAGAGCTTGTCGTGTGGTTGGTCGCTCTGGTATCGAGGTACCAAAGCCCGTCGTCACACGCCTCCTCCCGATCTAGCTGTGCGGAGAATAGGAGGTTTTTAAACTTTTCTTGTTTACTTGATTAATTCTTCACAATTTAAATAGCAAGAATGTAAAGCAATTAATCCTATGCAATTCTAGTCAAGAATATAGCAATCCTAGCTCTAAGCCAACAAATGATTACAAACAAGTAAGTAAGCAAGAGCCAAGAAAGAAATGAACACAACCGATGTTTTTACCGTGGTGATCGGAAACTTGCCGGTTTCCCCTAGTCCACGTTGAGGTTAGCCCGGACGAATCGGACCGGCTCCACGAATTGAGCCTAAGCACCTCGATCACTCGTGGTAGCTCTTCCCCGCTCCGGGTAGGTGAGCTCCGACCTTCACAAATCACCGGGTCTTCTCACAAGCTTCTTGAGAAGATCACCTATCCAACTCTGCCCAATCGTCCAAGTGCCGGCAAGCACTAAGAGTAATAAATCCTGGGCTTCACTTGAATGCAATCTAGTGCCAAGTGGATCAACGAATGAAATTCTTGCACTAAATGCAACACCACCTCAATTTAATGCTCAATGAGTGAATGAGGGTGGAATGAATGCTCTAGAGCTCAACAAATGTGCAATGGGTCTCTCACCTTAGCCCTTGTGCAGTGGTGGGGGTATTTATAGCCTACACCAACCAAAACTAGCTGTTTGGCACAAATTCCTGAAAAATTCAGGATGAGCGGTACTACCGCCCTCATGGGCCGATACTACCACTACCAAATCTTCGCTGCAGAACGGCTATGTCAGACCTTTGCAGTGACCGTTGGATTTGGCGGCGCGGTACTACCGCCGTTGTACTTTGCGGTACTACCGCTCTTCGGTAGTTCCGCAAAGTCGGCGCGGTACTACCGCTTTGACCGAAATCCGAAAGGTCCCAAATTTGGCGCTCTCTGGAAAAAGACAGCCGCTCTGAAACCGGATCTTCCGGACTCCGAAAGTACCGCTCTGAGTCGCGGAACTACCTCACACAGCTGTAGTTCCGGCGTTGAAATCGCCGGTACTTCCGCTCTAGGAAAATCCAGACTTCATCCGGAGGAGCTCTCTGGAAAAAACGTTCCGCTCATCCTCTGGATCTTCCGGGATTCGGAAGTACCGCTCAATAATGCGGTACTACCGCTCGGTGCGGTAGTTCCAGCTTTCAAGTCACCGGTACTTTCGTTCCCGCAAGAGCTCAGGTGCATCCGTGGGTGTTCTCTGGAAAAAAGGATCCATTCGAGAACCGGATCTTCCGCTCGCCGGTACTACCGCTTTTGGGTGCGGAACTACCGCTCTCCGGTAGTTTCGACGTTCAAAACTGCGGTATTACCGCTCGTCCAGACAGAGCACAAGCTTAGTTTTAAAACGGATTTTTGATGAATGCAAGTTTCTAATATTGATCCAAATGGCACAAATTTTGTATTCAAGCTACTTGCCAAGATCCCTTTTGATGGTATGATTTTCTACCCTATAATCCGATCTTCCACCATTCACCTAAGACCGGTAAAATTAAAGGGGTCATATGCTAAGTATACCTTTGTCTTGAGCCAATTTGGTCTTCATATATGTCCTTTGGCTTGCATCTTGTCGCTCATATGTAGACTAACCCTTCGCATGCTTATAAAACACGTTAGTCCCATATTCACATAATTTTATTAATTACCAAAACTATTTTTAGGAGCCTAGATGCTTTCAAGACCCCGCCTCGACCAGTCAAAGGGGCCTGCTTTGTGGCGATGGGGATGAGTGGTCGAACCCATGGTCGAAGGGGCGGTCGAAGCCATGGTTGAAGGAGCAGTCGAAATAGTGGTCGAAGGTGGAATCAAAGCCATGGTCAAAGCCACTGTGAGTAGTCATGGGGACGGTGGCTTGCTGCGTCAAGGACTCGGCCCTGGCCATCAGGAGTTTGGCCTCATCATCATCGCCTTACATCAGATGAGCCTCGGCCCGCTTTTGCCGGCTGTGGCAATCCTTGGCCCAATGACCCATTTTGCCATAGGTGCGGCACTTATCTTTCGAGAAGTCACGTCCGCCACCAGATTTTGGACTTTCCCTACTTTCATCCATGCCGTAGCTATCAGCCCATCGTCACGGTGGTTGCATCAGCGGTTGCCAAACTTGGAGCCGCTAGGGGATTCCTTCCCCTACTGCCGCTTACTCATCCGGGCAGACCACTCCTCCGTGAGGAGTAGCTTCCCGCTAGCTCCCGTGACAGGCGCTGTGTCTAGACGATCTTCTGCCGCCTTCAATCTCCCGGTCACCTCCTCCACGGAGAGCATCAAGACATTGAGTAGAGTTTCAATTGGTAGAGCAATTTGGGAGAATATAGGGGGACAACACGCAGGTACTTCTTGACAACCTTGTGTGGTGGCTCCAGATCACCGAGAGTGCTAAGCTGGTTTACCAGCCCGGTGAGCCACAACGCGAAGTTGTCAACAGACTCCCTGTCGCGGAATGCAATGCTCTCGAACTCCTTGCAGAGCTTTTGAGCATTGGCTTTGTGCACTTGATCAATGTCGATGCGCATGGTCTTCAAGGTATCCCACGCCTCCTTAGCGGTTGCCTTGACGGCAAGCATGGAGATCATCTCCTATGGAACGGTGCACAGGATGGCCTCCAATGCCATCCTGTTCTCCTAGAATTCAGCCCTGTCCGTGTTGACGGCATCCCAGAGCCCACGAGCCTAGAGCATGACCTTCATCATTAAGGTCCAATCACCATAGTTCGTCTTTGTGAGTATCAGATACGCCGGGGATCCCCTGACCTCCTTCACCACCCTTTGTACCACCATAGCACCGCCACTGCCGTCAGCACGGTCTCTGTGACATGGCAATGAAAACCGGGAGCGTCGAGGTGACGCGGAATCACCTAACTTCATCATGGATTAGCATTCCCTAGCTCTGATACCAAATGTCAAGAATTTCAGCCGATTAACACTCCTGAGCTCATACTCGAACACACATGAAGTTGGAGAATAGAGTAAGAACACAAGAGTTTTTGTGCTACTGGAAGTCTAGCAGTGTTTTCTGTTGTATTAGACTGCTATTTAAAGGAAATCCTAGTCTAACTCTGGTGGTTAAACCACCCTTATTACGCGCCACTACCTGCACAATCCTGTGGACTCAGACCATGACGCGCATGACACTAACAAAATGGAGAACGTGCTCTCGCGTGGACTGAGCATGTGTCGAGCACTTTCGACTGTTACAACAACTCTTCGATCACAATCGCTACGACTGCGACCACGGCCACTATGACTACGACTCAGTACGACTACACAGTAACTCTATGATTGCTACAGTCTTCTACGACCGCTACAGTAAATCTACGACTGTAATAGTACTCTACAACTTCGATCGTGAGCTACGACTTATGACTTTCGATCACGATTAATGGGTTATTCAACATCGAAGGCCCTATTGTGGCGGCGTTGCACAAGGTGTAGTGCGAGACCACCCGTGTGACACAGATCAGCAGCCGCGCCCGCGTGTAACGAGCCCAAGTAGTCCATGTAGTCGCTGCGTTAAGGCATGAGTGTGCGTGCGCGCCGACGCGTGCGGTCGGGTCACTCCTTGGCCGTGCCTGCCGTGTCGCGTGGCCTTGTCCGCGGGCACGTATGCTCGCTTAGTTCCCCACTTCCCCGAACGCGGAAGCGTGGCCACCGAGACGTTGGCGCGCTCGGCCGTGACGCCCGTGCGGGGGGCGAGCTCCTTCGCACGGTTTTGCCCGCAGGGGTGGAACACGGTCAGGGCCACGCGGTCGAGTGAGTGATGATGCACGGTTAATTTTGTCCGAACGAGCTGAACTAGCTGGCAACTTGCCAACTTGGCATGGTCCAGTGGCGGTGCGCTTGGTGTGAATGTGCAATTAAAACACGATGTGCGAGTGCGACGGTGGCGGACTGGCCGTGGTACGTGTGATCGGTATGCGAGTTGGGTCTCAATCGAACTGCTCATCAGTCGCCACATGATATAGTACGATGTCGATTGCTCTACGCGCGCACGGACTGTCCTTGCGAAAATATTTTCGTCCCTGTTTGGAAGACAAAAAAATTTCTGGATTTCTGCAAAAATTAAACTGTTTTCGTAAAATTTCTATGATCCAAACGAGCTCCTTATTCATACAGCCGGAGATTTACAATACCCTCGGGTTCACTCGTCCTACGCTCCATTGGACGGCGACTCTGAACGAGCCAAACTACACGTACCTGCAAGTGCACCGATGTCCCGGCCCATGATAGTTGAACTCTAACTATTACATTGACCCGATCGAGCAGCTAGCTAGGCGAGTCCAGATCGCCCCAATAATTGCAGGGGCATGGTGAACACCACGCACGTACTTCGGCCCACAATGGCCATGGACAGGGCCGGACCTGGGCCTAGGCAGCAAGGGCGACCGCCTAGGGTCTACGAAAACTTGAGGCCCCTAGCTCATGTATATTAGTATATATACATGCATTTTGTCAACAATTAGTACTTTGCATTTTGTAATGTACTAAGCCTAATGTTGTCGATAAGTACTTTGTATTTTGTGATGTACTGTCTAATGGTTACTGTATTGAACTTTACCTTTTACAATTGATATAAAATGTATTGTTACATATTTATATTAGAATGAAGGATCTCACTTTTATTATACCCTAGGGCCTTCAAGATGACAGGAACGGCCTGGTCATGGACGCACCATGCTCGGCCATTAGCCCATTACCATGTCACGGTCCAAGATACCATGTAGGCGAGTGTCAAGCAGCAATGGTCTAGGCGCCGAGGGGGGTGGTGGTGGGTAGGAGGCCCAATCCGCCGATCGATCGAGTGCCCGACCACCACGAGCCATCAACGTCTCGATCATCCTCCCCGGAGGCTGTCCGGGAGGGCCCCGCCGCAGCTCTCCTGAGATGCATCTCGTTTTACGAGCCAGGTGATAGGACAGCGATCGAACATAGGGGAGACTGGAGACCAGATTGTAGGAAGAAAAGTGTGGCTATGGTAGTCGCAAAAAAAGAAAAAAAACAGTGTGACACCAAATCACAACGTCCGAGAGGCAGATGGGCCGGGGAGGACCGACCCTTTTGGTGTTTACAGTTGCTGCCCTGCCGGCCCCAGGACCCAGGGGGAGAGAGGAAGGGGTAGACTAGGTAGTGGTTGTGTGGGACCCACCGTTGGTGGGGCGAAGCGTGTGGATGGCTCTAGAACGGTGACCGTGGGGCCCAGCTAAGCGGGGCAGGTGAATGTGCGAGGTGTCGTTGTTCGTCTAAGGCCAAAGGGCTTTGACTTTTTCTTACTGTAGTAGTTAAATTTTAAATAATATAATTTTTGAAAGTATGATATACAAATATAATAGATTATAGTAGATATTATATCGAGTTTAGCTATGTTAGCTAAAATTATATGTGACTATTTTTCTTTATGTACTGACATCTACTCATAGCAACACCTCTGCGATCTTCTGATGGCCAACTTTCAGGATACGTACAACCACCCTGGGAAGGAGGACCACCTGCATCGAATGCGCCAAGGTAGCGATGAGACCTTACGGTAGTTCATCCGATGCTTTAGTTAGGTTCATAACTCAATTCCGGAGGTCTCTGACACTCTGTCATCAGGGCATTTTAGGCAGGGTGTACGCAATAGGAGGTTCGCAGAGGACATCGCCTTGAATTCTCTGACTACTATCGCTGAGCTCTTTGAGATGGCAGACTGCTATGCGACTGCTGCTAAAGTGGTCGAGTGGACCAGGACTATCGATCATGTCAATCCAAGTTCCAAAGGGTAAGATGAGGGTAGTCGGAGGAATGAGAAGGTCAAGAAGTCTAAGAACAAGGCCAAAGGGCAAAAACCTTTGGTTGGAAGTTCCAAGGAAGTCTTAATCGTGGGTGATAAAGAGCCTGATCAGGGCAAAAACAAAGCATCCGCGTGAAAAGAACAACAAGCCTAGATGGTACCCTTTTCACAGGAAAGAGGGGCACGCTCTTCGTAATTGCCGAGTTTTTTAGCAGAAACTCGAGGATTAATTCTGGTAGGGGACCACTTCCCATGCTCCTAGAGGCGGGATAGTCGAGTGGTCAAAAGAACTTAGACGAGGACGATGACATGCCTTTCCAAAATCCAAAGCACACAATTGAGCATATCTACGATGGGTCCTTAGCGTACGAGTCCAAGCGACAGCATAAGGCTATCGAGCGAGAGATAAATTCTATCGACCCTCCCCTTGCCAATTATCTTGTAAATTCTAAGTGGTCAAAAGTCACTATTTCTTTCAAGAAGAGTGACTGTCCGATCCCTTTGACTCGACCCAGTCGGTTTCCAATCGTGATCAAGCCCACCATCAACAACTCTCGAGTCACATGTTGATTGATGGTGTTAGTTCTTTGAATATTTTATTTGTTAGTGCTTTGGACAAGATACAAGTCTCTTGTACTATAATAAAATCAGTACAATATTCATTTTATGGAATCATACCATGATCTTTGGCCAAGCCTATTGACCAATCTCTCTGCCTGTCACATTCGGGACTCCAGACAATTTCAAGATAGAGAGAATCTCCTTTAATGTGGTCAATTTTGACATAGCGTACAACACCATACTTAGACGATCAACCCTGGCTCATTTTCTAATTGTCGCTCACTATGCATATCAATGTCTTAAAATGCTAGGTCCCAATGGAGTCATCATAGTCCACTGTGATAAGAAAATGGCGTTAGCGTGCGACCGCAAGTCCCTCGAGTTGGTCGGATAAGAAAATGAAGGGAACAAGTCAAGTTGTTCTTCCTCTTCCTCTTCTTCTTCTTCTTCTTCTTCTTCTTCTTCTCCGACAGTACCTTCTCAAAAGTGAAGCGGGATATCCTCGGTGATCTCCTCTTCAACGTGATGGTCGAAAGGATATTCAACCCCTTTATCAGCTTTGGCAGCAGCCCCAATTACTGCTGTGGTCGACTTTTCGACCATTGTGTCCACCATCTTTTTGGTCACTGGTAGATCTGTAGGGGGTTTCTCAACAGGAACATCCTTGGATAGTGGAGAGACCGAGCTAGAACAGCAAAAAATGAATCAGCATGCGAGAAGATATAAAGGTAAAATGTAGTATTTTTACTTGTATCTTCATACCTTGGTGTCATTACCTATAGTGTGAATTTAGAAGGAACCCTCCCAAAGAGCGGTTTCTTCGACTTCTTCTTTGCAATCACGTCTGGTTGCAGGGAAATAAGAACCTCTTTGACCATGCTTGGTCGAGAGTCTTGAACTCTTTTGACCACGTTTGAAAGGTTTGGAGCAAGAGTTACTGCTTCTTCCTCCTCCTTTTTTTGGTGATCAGTCTCAATTTCGGTCACATTGAGAGTAACCTCCTTTTCGATCATAGGTTCTGCCGCCATGGCAGTCACCTTCACAAAAGACATAATACTCTTCCGGTTTTTATTTTTGAGTCACTTGATAAAGCCTTGAGAAGGACCAACTGAGTTAGTTTTGGGGTCATAATAGAAGGGTACCTTGATCTTAGGAGTCGATTTCTCTAATATAGCTGCCCCTATTTCACTTGTAGCAATCACATCTATAATGAACTTCTCAATGGGGCCACTCAGAGCAACAGGAGGAAGAGCTGCAAGAGGAACAACTACACGTACACTCCCCTTGTCTTTATCGACTGGCTTAACCAGTTGATGTCTCTTTGATGGAGGAGCTTTAAGTTTTTCCATGTCTCCTCTGATGATCATCAATTCAAGCCTTTGGTCGTCTTGACGGTGCTTCATGCCCACGCTCTATGAGAAAGAGAGAATACTATTTAGTTGTTCATTACGACTATGTAGTCTTAAAGATAAAGTCAATTATTTGACTACCTTTAGGCGTTCCTCCCTATCTTTGGTGGATACATCCACTAGGATTCGAGGAGCCTCCACATCTAGCGATGGAGCCTTCTCGCAGACGGCCTTAACCCGGGAGTTAATTTCCTCCAAATCAAGATCTATTCAAACAAAATGATCTATACACAGAACTTGAAAGAGGTAAATCTAATTATGATTATGAGTACGAATGTTACTTACCATTCTTGTAGTCCCTAGTCGGATCTAAAGCACCTGAGTACATCCACATGGAGTGCGCTCGTTGCTTCAGAGTATTGATGCAGCGCATGATGAAATCTTTCACCACGTGCCAACCGGTGAGTCTCTTAGCTCTTTGATGGCCAAGATGTAGGGGGCTATCCGGGTAACACCTTTGGGAGCTGAATTCCATAGATTGCTCTTCTCTGCACCCTTTCCCATGAAAGACAAGCTGTCGTCATTGGTTGTCTTCCAATAGAACCATCTTTTCTTCCAGTTTGGCCATGAGGACTGAGTGTACATTGGGATATATAGCTTTGTCTTCCCATCGTGGAGCTTCAGAGTACAGCTTCCCGTAACTCTAGTTTGCCGGCTCATCTCATAATAGAACTGGAGGAGCTCGAGGTCCAGCCGAATTCCCAAATATGCCTCACAAAGATATACGAATACGCTAAGCATTGTGATCGAATTGGAGGCTAAGTTCACCAATTCGACCCTAAATTATTTGAGCATTGCTGTGAGGAAGGGATGAGCACGGAGGCGAAGGCACACTCATAGTAGGTCTGAAACATCAGAATCTATCCAATTTTGCCCAACGGCCAGTTTTGTCCAGCGGCTTCAATCCATGTGACGAATTGCCATGAAGGAATCTTCTCAGCATCTCCCAAAGCCTTCAATTTTGCATCATCCATTTCTGACACTACCCAGGTAGGTGATGACTTTGCCATTTCTTCGAGCTGGTTGGCTGGAATTTAGGCAAGATTGTGGGAAGGAGATGATTTCACTGGTGGCAGAGAGCTCGAGTGAGTTGGAGCAGATGGGGAAAGAAGGTGGCAAGAATTACCTCATGGTAAGTTTTTATAACCGTGTGAGTTGGTTACTCGCCTTGGGAACTGAAAGGTTATCTCGAAAACTAATTCGGTAGACACAATAGCAAAAACAATTGGGTTTTCTCTTATTTTAAAGTCCGTCTATCTTTACAACTTAAGAGAAATTACCTTATTGCCCAAACTTTTTTCTGGTCGATAAGAATCGAAAAGACTTTGCTTTCGATCATTTTTTCATCTACGACTACTCTTTCTTTCTCAAGTAAGTTATTTTCACTCGAAATTGGGGGGGGGGGCTAGACAACGAGAATAGAATAATCCTCAAATTATTATGTCACTGTATCCACCAGATATACCTTTTATGGATAAGGGAGAAGATTCATGAAGTGGTCATAAGTCCTCTTTCGGCTACTCCATGGTCGCAAGCTCTTTTACGACCATGAAGTCGTAAGTCCTTCTATGACTACTCCCTCATCGTAAGCTCTTCTATGACCATGAAGTCGTAAGTCCTTCTATAACTACTCTATGGTCTCAAGCTCTTCTGTGACCATGAAGTTGTAAGTCATTCTACGACTACTCCATGATCGTAAACTTTTCTATGACCATGAAGTCGTAAGTTTTTCTACGACTACTCTATGGTCATACGCTCTTCTACGAACATGAATTCATAAGCTCTTTTACGACCTCATAGTCGTAAGCAGTCATACAATCACCTTGTGATCGTAGACTATTCTGCGGTTTCTATATCCCTAATCGATTTGTCAAACAACATCTTACTACATTGTGGGGCATCTGATAAGTCAGTTAGAATGCGCGTTTAACTAATAACCAAACATGATCTTTCTCTAACAACAACTGCTGCATGGTGAACGGACCACTACGTCTCTCTAATAATAACTTCTACCAAACGGTTATCACCCAAAGCATTAAGGTGTCTTCTAGCGCAGGACAACGGCCATCACTTTATCAGCTATTTAAAGGTTAACATCAGGGGAAGAAAGACGGGAAGCCAGATTAGAGATAGTGCAGACTTTTTCGCATTAGACTCTTGTAATTATTTTCCTTTGATTAGTAATCACATAGGACGTAAGGTTATTATTCTCTTAAGAGAAAGCCTGAACCTGGATAAAAATTTTGGTGTCCATATTCCACAAGACCATAGCTTAGTCTTCTGTGAAAATCCCCAAATCCAAATAAATCATATGTTAGATCGGTATTAAAACACCGACAACGACCAATTCAATTCTGCGATAATAAACTCCCAAATTAGTTTGTAATCCCAAAATTCACTAGTTGTCTTAGCGGTGATGGCGATAGAACTTGGTGGTGATGATGATAGTTGTGGGTGATGGTGGCTAGTGGTGATGGCGACCGAACTTGGTGGTGATGACGATAGTTGTGGGTGATGGTGGCTCCTGTTGGTGGTGGACCTAGTGGTGACGCTTCTCAAGCGACAGCAGCGATGGCATGGATCTGGCTGGCAGCTTGGTGCATGGGGTGATGATGCAATGGATAGGGCTACGGTGCAATAGATTGTGGTGGTGGCTTCAACGGTAGTGCGATGAAGGGTGGAAATTGGGTTTGTTTTTTTCGGTTGTGTCTTATATCTTTTGGCTATGACTTATCAGTTTAATGAATAGTGATTATTGAGAGAAGTCAAAAGCCACTAAAAAAACCAAAAGGAACAAGGCCTTTATCCTTTTGTGGTCTTCTGGAGCCAGCGAAGCTAGTTCGTGCTTGTTTTGATCTCCATGTGTAAATCGGGTTGCAGTTTTGATAGGCTCTTGGGTGGAGTATTTCGGGTTGAGGCCGCGGAGGAGGTTGAGCACCAAAGTCTCATCAGAAACTGGGTGGTCAACATCGCGGAGGCTGTCGGCGAGGTTCTTCAACCGGTGGTAATATGCCGTGATGGACATATCACCCTGGTGGATTGTGTTGTCACGGAACGATGTTTTGAGGTTGGTCCATCAACTTGATGTCAAAAACACATTTCTTCATGGTGAGCTTCGTGAAACCGTCTATTACTAACAACCCTCTGGGTTTGTGGATCCTTCTAAACATGATCATGTTTACCTTCTTTCAAAATCTTTATATGGTTTAAAATAAGCACTACATGCTTGGTACACCCCCATTTTGCCACATACATTCATTCCTTTGGGTTCAAATCTACTATCTCAGACCCCTCTCTCTTTGCTCTTTGCCATGACAATGATTCCGCCTTTCTTCTTCTCTATGTTGATGACATCGTCCTTACTACTTTCTCCAGCACCCTTCTGCACCGTGTCATCCAACACCTCAACTCTGAATTTTTCCATGAAAGACCTCGACCCATTCATTTCTTTCTTAGGATTTCTGTCTCTCGCTCTCCAGCCGGATTCTTCCTTTCTCAGCACAAGTACATCGAGGAACTTCTTGACTGTGCTGGCATGTCCTCATGCAAATCAGCCAACACCTTGATTAACACTCGTCCAAAGCTCTCTGCATCCAGTGGCACACCTCCCTCTGACGCCTCCAATTATCATAGCTTGGTTGGGGGCTTGCAATACCTAACCATGACCAGGCCAGATCTTGCATATGCTGTCCAGCAAGCCTGCCTTCACATGCATGATCCAAGGGATTGCCATCTTACTCTTGTCAAATGTATTTTGAGCTACATTAAGGGTACATGCCACTTTGGGTTACAACTCTCCACACCTTCTCCACGGACCTCATCGCTTACTCTGATGCATACTGGGCCGGCTGCCCGGATACCCGTCGTTCCACCTCCGGCTATTGCACCTTCCTCGGTGACAACTTGATTTCCTGGTCATCCAAGTGCCAGCCAACTGTTTCTCGTTCAAGCGTCGAAGCCGATTGGGTTGTCGCCCATGCTGTGGCAAAATGCTGTTGGATCTGTCAACTCCTTGCCAAACTGCAACACGCACCTGACAAAGTGACAATCGTCTACTACGACAATGTATCCGTGGTCTTCATGCCAACCAATCCTGTTCAACAACGGCGCACAAAATACATTGGACTGGATGTTCATTTTGTCTAAGGAAAAAGTTGCCCTCGGTGAGCTCCACGTTCTACATGTTCTCTCAACCTCTCAGTTTGCCGATGTTATGACCAAAAAGCTACCTTCAACAACCTTCGTAAAGTTCAGATCCAGCTTATGCTTTTTTCTAGGTGACGCACCATCTGCTAGGGGGGTGTTAGCAGAATTATGTTTCTTCTCCTATGATCACGACACATGTTCTATTACCGTCTCTCTCTCTCTCTCACCCTTTCTTCATGCTAGAATAGCTGCTAGATTAGCTGAGTTAGTTGCGTACTTTAAAACTCATGCACTGTAATGTGGGTCCATAAGCTCAATTTGAAAAGCCTTTAAGCCACAACAAAAAACTATTAGTCGTAACCTAAGAGAACTAGGCCTTCATCATTTAGATTTTCTGCTTCCGCCAACTAATGCCTTGAGTGTGTATCCGTGCTGACACTTCAGCTCCACTGTGATGAGCTGACAAATGGTTAACTATGTTAGTGTAAATTGCTTTTTTACAAGACAAAAGAAATAGGTCATGTATGTTCTGCTTAGTCCAACTAGATATAATAATCATTAGCTTTGCATTATGCTGTAGCAGCATAGCTAAGATAAAATTCAGAACATAAAAAACCAAAAAGGTGTTCTATATAAATTATCTGCCAATGATTAAGAAACGCATATAAAATTATTTGTCAATGATTGAGAAAGGCATATAATGCCACTCTTGCAACATCTCAAAATATCGCATAGTACAGGGATACACTGTTTCTTAAAAAAACAAAGGTGATCTATAAAACCATCGAAGGACAACTAAGGTGGTGATCAGTTGGGCTTAAAAGCTCATGGCTTATGGCTAAAAACACTGTAGCTGGCTGAAAAAAACACTGTAGCTGATAGAGGTTTATTTAGCATAATTAAATTTTAAAAAAAAGCAAAAATATAAAAAATATGTTAGTCCATTACGTATAATACAAACAAATACGAGAAAAAAAGAACCGGCAAAAAAGCTCAACAAAAAAACCAAAAGTTCGGAAAAAGACGAAATTTATGAATAGTGAAAAATAAGTTGGAAACCAAAAGCTTAAGCCCAACCGATCACTTTAAAGCCCAAGTGGTAATACACCTAAATACCTAACCAACATTAGAGGAGATCAGGGTTTCTAGTCGCACCATGAACTTTTATTTTAAGCCTTGCTTGGAGCGAAGGATTGTTTATAAATACAGTGGGATTTCGACAAAATTACTCAGAATTATAAGGTTTAGAAGCTAGTGCCCTATTTCAAAATAGACATCATTTTAGAATACGTGTAGTTCCACTAACATACATTAGATTTGTCACGTGGGAACGGCCTTAGCAAATGTCATTAAAAGTTCTAAATAATTATACTTTCATAATTTTCAGTAACATATGGAGTAATTAGAAAAATAATAGTTAAATTTGTGCATTGCAGACTGTATCCGTATAGAAAACAATACAAACGTCGAAACGAAGGTAGTATATTGATGCCCGTGCTCTCGAAAACCAAAAATTAAACTATTACCCGAATAAGAAAGAAAACATCCAGATGATATTTATCAATACTCAAAATTAAAACCACCAAACGAAAACCTCTGGAGGCAGACCATATTGATTATGGATTTTTTTTTTGAAAGTGAGGATTTTGGAAATTCAGAACACGAATCGTGTCTCCATGACAATTCGGCCCCACTAGGTGCAGCTCCAGTGCCCCACATATCAGTAAAACTACAAACTCTTCTCACCGACGGCCATATACCCACCCGTCCCCTCCCCTCCCCTCCCCTCCCCTCCCCCCGGCCTCCCCTTCTTCTTATTTGAAAATAGAAGTGTTAGAATAATTACCCATAAAACCCTACCCACCCACCCACCCCACCTCCCCTCCCCACTCGCAGCTCTCAACGATAGTCCTCCCGAGGTAACCGACGAAGACCACCACCACCTCCACCTCACCTCGAGAAGCTCCTCTAGGGCTAGGGTTTAGTATCGAGGCCTTCTCCAGCGGACAGTCGCAATGGAGGGCGGCGGCGAGGGCGTGGCACCGGCTGCGGCGGCGGCGGCGGAGGTGAAGAACCCGAGGTGCTTCATGGACGTCAGCATCGGTGGCGTGATGGAGGGGAGGATCGTGATAGAGCTCTACGCGTCGGTGGTGCCGCGGACGGCTGAGAACTTCCGCGCGCTCTGCACCGGGGAGAAGGGCGTCGGCGCCGTCACCGGCAAGCCGCTCCACTTCAAGGTTAGTTCCGATCGATTGGAGCGACGAGAGGCTTGGCACCTACGCCTCTGTGTGATTTGGTTCCGTTTGGTAGGTCCTTCGGTGCTATTGCCGAGGGTTTGGGTGTTGGAGAATGTAATTTAGTCTTGTTGATTGAAGCGTTTGAGCTTCTCGATTTGGGGGTAGTTTGTGTAATCAATGTGCTGCTGTTAGGGTCGGAACGCACCTCTCGTTGTGTTTTGGTGCGATTGACCGCTCCCGGTGAGAAAATTGCTATAATGGGACTCCCATTATAGCAATTTTCTCGCTCCCGGTAGGTTTTTGAGCGTTTGGAACCGTAGCGTTGTTTTTGATGCGATTGATTGGTTATTGTAGGGATTTGATGCGGATTTCGTAACCCTGGAATCAGAAGGATTTGTTTTTGATTTAGTTTACTCTCCTGTACAGCAATTCGGATAGCCTCTTAACCCCTAGGAGCTGGCAATGTTCGTTTTTGATGCGAGTGGTTTGCTTTCCGTGTGATTAGTTAGCTGCTCTTATTGATAATTGGATCCTTTCTTTGGATATATTATTGTCCCTTTTTGTCATGTGGCTGGATATTCCTCGGCATATTGTTGCCTACATGTTTTAGGGTTCTAACTGTTGGGATTTTTGTGAGAACCCAACACTAACTAGTGCCCCTTCTCTTTTTTTCTTCGTTTTTTTTCCTTAGTAGAATCATGCTGTGATGCCAAACCGTGCCCTCTGATGTGCAGTAAACTCTATGAAGTATGCGCGGCTACCACTAGTTCTGCTACTGTTAATAAGGGCCCCTCCCTTTTGACTTCATTCTTACGTCACCTTGCACTTATTAACCTATCAAGTACCATCCTGTGCTGCCATGTGCTTGTGGAAACATTCACATTTTTTTTGTTGTTAAAATCTGGCACGTTGGCTTGTGCTGCTATAGTGTTGTTCGATTTATTTGTAGGAATAGGGAATGGCATACTATCACTCGTACAATGCAATGTGTCTTGTGATTTGGTCACATGGAGGTTCTTTTGCACACGAGGAACTGCATTGATGTTAACAGTAGGCTATGAGCGCAGGAATTGGATACGGGTCACCGATTTTTGTGGTACTTTTGTCTCAAAATATTCCTTTGCCGGTTAGACGCCTCGTGCATAAGCTTTGTGTATAGAAGTTCCTTTTTTTTTTGAATGAAATGCGTATGAGCCCCCCATCGTTTACGGTTTATTCACTGACAGGTGGGCATCCAGGATCCACGGATGGCTGTATTTTAGTGAGAAACCGGGAGGGTTTTGTATGTATGTCGTGAAGAAACATTTCGTATGCATAGCAGACCTCGTAGTCTTTTGGAAGAGACAGAAGCCAGCACTGTATCTAGATTCGCTTGGCTGGTCATTTGATTTGAGTTTGGTCATTATTTTGACATTCAGTCAAGGACAAGTTTTAGTGGTTACAGGAGCATACCATGTGCTGATGCGCTTAATGTTTGAATAACTGCTTGGCATTTGCACCTCATGTTTCGCAATCGCTGATCACCCTGAGTGAAACCATGCCAATGAGAACAGTGATGCACGGGGAATGCATAAGTGCAGTGGTACTGATTAGCCTTTTTCTGCTCACCTGCTGGAAGGTGTGATGTGAATATGGATTCCCAACGTGCATTTTGAGTTGTTCTGGGTTTCTAGTGGTGGGGACTGGTACTAATTGGCTTCTCTTTCTTTGTAAATTAAAGCATCAGGAACAGTAGTGTTCCTTGTGATGACAATTTGACAAAGCCAATCCACCATATTAACATCTGGCATTCATTGACCATTCATTTTTTGGGTTAATGGATGCAAATACAACAGTAATACTTTACTACAGGAATGAGAGTTGATGGAATGATAGGTGATTTTTTTTATTGAGAACTCATTGTTTTAGTCATTTCCATCTCTCTGCTAATTGTAGCTTCAAATCCCAAAAAAATGATGGTGAAAAGTTTTTACACAACTGCATACACTGCACTGAAATTTGCTTCCAGGTCTTCACAGTAATCACTAAGCACATGTTCGGTAATTGCTTGTGTTGCAGGGCTCATGCTTCCATCGTGTTATCAAAGGCTTTATGGTACAAGGTGGAGATATAACTGCTGGTGATGGAACAGGAGGAGAGTCAATTTATGGTTTGAAATTTGAGGATGAGAATTTTGTTTTGAAGCATGAGAGGAAAGGAATGCTATCAATGGCTAATTCTGCCCCCAACACAAATGGATCTCAGTTTTTCATTACTACCACCCGAACACCTCATTTAGATGGGAAACATGTAGTTTTTGGGAGAGTAATAAAGGGAATGGGGGTAGTTCGCTCTGTTGAGCATGTTCCCGTTGGAGAAGCTGACCGTCCCACTGCTGATGTTGTGATTGTTGATTGTGGGGAACTTCCTGAAGGTGCCGATGATGGAGTTGTAAACTTTTTCAAGGATGGTGACACATATCCTGATTGGCCCAATGATCTTAATGAGAAGCCTACAGAGGTTTCATGGTGGATGGATGCAGTCGAGTCTGCTAAGGCTTTTGGCAATGATAATTTCAAGGTAATTTGCTCTCTAAGCTAAACTCAACTGGTTTTGTTTTGTTTAGATCAGTGGTACTCACTGGTTACATTGAAACCAAATCAGTGTATGAAGTAAGTTCAGATAATGATATCACATCCTGACAAGATTAAATCTAAATGTGTAGCTTAAGATAGTGGGCATAACTTATGCCCTTTAGCTGTTTGCAACTTGCTCAGCTAGTTCTACTATTGACGTGTTTACATTTCCTTAGTCTTTTGCCATCATGTTTTTATTGGTAAAGTAGCCTATCTGCTGCTGCATCAACGAAATCCCTCTGTATATCAGCTCAGTTGTATTCTTCATTTATTATCAAAGATGACCTTGTTGTGTCATTTACACGTTCCCAGCATATAGCTGCTAGCTACAATTTAGCCTCTCCTTTCTTTGATGTGTACTCAGTTTTCACAATAATGGTCACTTACTGCAATAGGTGATGTTATTCCAACCCATGCATCCCTAACATCATAGGATGTAGCACTAGGAAGTTCTATGACATATATCTGTGGGGAAGCCTACCAAATGGGAACTAGCTTTAAAATAGGAGAATTAGAGCTGACAGCCTTAGCTATTGGATTGTAACTAGATGGCTTAGATCAGCCAATAATAGCCACATGCACTTTTCAAAAGATCCATTGATTTTTTTCTACTTTGCATTTATACCCTCCCACCTTCTAGTGATATGGAAATCCACTTTGGTCTACAGCATTCAAACTTGATCTTGTGGTTAAGATTGGAGTTCTCATTCTCCTAGTTTAAGCCTAGTTCCTATGAAATACACTCCCTGATCTGTGGTTTCTGACTTCCCACATGGCTTTTATTAGGGATTTCATTTCAGTTTTTTTATATTTCATCCAGTTGCTAAAATGCTATTCTAGAATGCTAACTATATAAGTAACTCTACATGTAAAGGTATCTCGACTTTATAAAACTAATTTCACTTTGTTGTTCAGCCTGCATATCCCGTATTCCCGTGACATATTCAGCAATTTAGCATTCTAGTAACGCCTCTTCTGTTTATCATAGGGATTATCCATTTTAAAAGTTCTGACCTAATTTAGTTATGTTTTATAGATATGTAATGTCATATATCCCTGTTTGGTTCCCTGAAGCTGAAGTTTGTGCCTCTGTTCTATACAGAAACAGGATTACAAGACAGCTCTGAGAAAGTACAGGAAAGCACTGCGCTACTTGGATGTTTGCTGGGAGAAAGAAGAGATAGATGAAGGCAATTATATTGTTTCCACTACAATCGTTCAATTTTCATTGTTTCCTGTCACATGATACATACTGATCATAAAACAAGTCACATGGCACTTAATAGTATTCTGAACATGTTGATACGCAGAGAAGAGCTCAGCATTGCGGAAGACCAAGTCCATAATACTCACAAATAGCTCCGTAAGTTATGTTGTCTAGTCTAATTACTTCCCTGCTGGATGCATATCTTCCACTCTTAACATCTAAGAAAATTGTGATGTTAATATTATCTTGACTAGCTCTGCCACACCACTCATCCACATGGTTGTTAACTTGTAGCAACTAACAAGCACTTCAAAAGGTGCATGGCCTAAGTTAGGCAGAATGCTACATGGTTCATTTATCTGATTACCTGTTGCCTAACTCTAGGTTACCTTCTTGAGCTCGTCTTTAAGTTCCAATACACAATTTAACTGCAAAGCACAAGATCATTTGTCTTTCAGTTCCTTGTTCATAAGCTCTACTAGGGAGTTTGAGGAATGGGAGCCTAATCTAAACTTTAATCATCCCTGTTGTTCATCGCATTGAAAACCCCATCTACTTTGCCAGAGCAGTGCTTTTTTCCTCCTGCATGTTCCTTAACTAGCTTCAAGCTTATGCTCTGTTGTTCCATTGTTCTAGAAATAATTGTTGTCAATCTATTGCTAGAAATGTTTGTATCAGCCTCTTTTGCCTGTGAGTGTCTTTGAACCATTTCAACAGTACATCTACAATGAATTTGCCAATTTCTGCACGCCAACTCAGCAAAATGTGATTGATACGATTTATTTCTGTACTAATGCTACTTTGGATTTAAAAAAAAAGATTCTACTTAATCTCAACATGGCACACACTACTATGCTAATTTTATTGCTTGTTTCCTGAAATTGATATATAACTTCTTCAGGCATGCAAGTTGAAGTTGGGAGATTTGAAGGGTGCATTGTTTGATGCGGATTTTGCACTGCGTGAAAGGGAGGGCAATGCTAAGGCTTTTTTCCGACAAGGGCAGGTTGGTGTTGACCATCCGTGTAATGGTTCTAAGTTCTAATTGATATTTTTCTCCAAGCTATAATTTGTTTACCAATGCATGCATACTCTTGTTTGTGAACATTCCAGCTTAGTTTCTCAAACTACTTGCAACCATGTACATATTATCATTCATTGCAGACTCTGAGTGGGTCATTTTCTTAAATGTTGTATTGTTCCTTTTTTACGTTTCTATGTGCTCTGGTTTCTTTTGAAGTGCACAGCAATATTTTCCCTTGTCATCTAAGATGATGTATGGGCATTTTCTGCCGAGTTTCACTTCTCTGTCTGGCACATAACAAAGCCTTGAGATGACTCTGATGTGTAAGTAGGAGGGTTATGCTTTTTTTTTTGTTTTAAAAAATATTTTTGCCAGCATTTGAACATGAGTTACAGCCATACAGCCAAGGAACTGTTTACTTGGAAGCAATTAGCTAAATTTCTCTTTTTTTTTTCTGTTCCAATTAGCCAAGGCTGGAGATATGTATTGTAATTTTAGTTTTGTTGTTTGTAGCTACTATCTGTTGCCACATCTTCACTCGATGTCAATGTCGATGTCTTAAGCACATGCGATTGAGCTGGAAAATATTTTTCTTACATATCAATCTATAGCATTCAAAAACCATAATACCGTAATGTTGTCACCTGTTGATATCTGTGCAACTGTAAATAAATGTGATTTGCAGGCACACATGGCACTTAATGACATTGATGCAGCAGTTGAGAGCTTCAAGCATGCATTGGAGTTGGAGCCAAGTGATGGTTTGTCTCTTTCCTCTTCGTTGGCAATTCATCTCTTAGTGGCAAATGAAAATCTAATGGATTTGCTTTGATAACCCTCAGGAGGAATTAAACGAGAGCTGGCTGCTGCAAATAAGAAGGTCAGTTTGATAGCCTTGTGAACGTGGAGCCTGTATAAATGTTTATTGTTACCAACTCTTTGGAAACTACTACAGATTGCTGACAGAAGAGATCAGGAGCGGAAGGCATTTGCTAGGATGTTCCAACCTTCAGGAAAATCAGACAGGAGCAACGAAGTAATTGCCAAGTACCGATTCATCTGTTGAACTTTGCTCCAGGCCTTCAGTACAGAGCAGCTAAAGGTGCTAATGGTTTGTTTTTGTCCTCTTGCAGGAGAGCAATTGATCTGTAGTTTCTTTCCCCCGACAGAACTTTTGGTAGCTTAATCTGGAATACATACCGGAACCGTCCGCGAAAAAGGTTCAATTTATACCACAGAATATCACTTTCTGCTCCTCATCGTCATAGTTTTGTTGATGTACTGACATTAAAAGATGATTTCTGTTGCAGGTATAACAGGGGAATCTGCCTAGCAAAAGTGCGGACTCCCAATCTAGATACTAGGGAAAATAGTGGGGGGGAACGAGAGCTTTTGTTGTTTTACTACAGAAGTAAGCATGCGTCTAAACGTTGCCTTAAGGAAAGAGACATTGAAGTGAACGGTACAATTTTCATACGTTGCAGCAAGGCATTGCCAATAGACATTTCCTTTTGTTTGGACTGTTGTGGTCAAACCTGACAATTGGAACCTTTTGTGCCTGGTTTGCTTATTTCGTTTTCCTGATGTTCTCTGGGTGCCTTGCCTTTTGTCTGCCACATCTGCTTGTTGCGAAGCGTCCGGTGCTTTTGACATTTTTTTCATCTTGCTTTTTCCCTGGTTCATTTCCCTCGGCTCACGGCATGTGTTTTGGCATGTCTGAGGCCTGTGTAGATTATCGTGCACGCCACGCATGCGTCAGAGAATAATCGCCGTCTCGTTGGAAGGGTGCGTATTCTTCTTTTGCCATGTAGGGTGGGTATAATCTGATTTCGTGCTCTTTCAAACGTTGGTTTAGAGGAAGATAAAATTGAACGGGGAAATAACTGCCTTTTCTATATTAATACAAACATCGTACTGAGTTACTAGATTATTGTTCGTTCCATTGAACATCATTAACTAACTAAGCCATCGCCTTATGTGAAGCCACAGTCGTTCCACCGAAGAGGGATGGGATAGCGAATGCCCGTAGATGTTGGAACTTTAGCAGATTTAATGCTGTTTATGATGGTATCTATAAAACTAGTTGTATATGTAGTGTATTTATAGAAATGATGTTTTTACCGTTTGGTGGGCGGGCGATAGTGCGGGGGAGATGACATGTGGCACCTGCCGCCCCGTGAGCAAACGGCAGGCGTTTGTCGCCCGTCCACGGGACGGCAGGCTAGCCAGCTTAAGCACTGCCTAAATTTGTAATTTTACATCATATTTGTTTGAATTTTGAAATATATCAAATGAGGTTGAAAAATTACGAAGTTTTATGCACAGACTCCTGACACAATGTACTTCATTGTGTAATTTTTTTATAATTTTATCCCCTCTGAATATTACTCGAAAATTCGTACAATTTTGATATTGTAGGAATTGTTACATATAGCAAACGAACTCCAAAAATTATAAATTTCATGTGGAGCCACCCAACGCAGTCAAACTAATTGTGTATTTTTTTTGGAAATTTTATATGCTCCGAATTTGCTATGTTAATTGGTTATAATTTAATTGTAATTAGCGATATACAATGCTCAGACATCTTTTGAAGTGTCTGACATTTGTGCTTCGCACATATATCAGTCTGTTGCTGCTATCTTTTCTTTTCTATTACATCATTCGCACAATTGTCACTCTGCCCGTGTCGTCCCCCCTCGCGCACACGAGGGAGCGGGCGAGGCGAGGTGACATGGCCAGACTAACATTTGTGCAGGCGAGAGAGCGGGAGAGGGGGCCGGTATATCAAGCCAACATATGTACGAAGGAGGGAGCGGGCAAGAGGGTACAGTATGGATAGACTAGCATTTCTGCAGGCAAGGGGCAGCACCAAGGGGGACATCCCCTCGCATATCGCTAATTATGATTAAATTATAACGAATTAATATGGCAAATTCAAAGAATAGAAAGTTTCCAAAAAACACAATTAGGTTGACTGTGTTGGGAGGCTCCACATAAAATTTTACAATTTTTTAAGCTCGTTTGCTATATGTAACGATTCTTACAAATATCGAACTTGTACGAATTTTTGAGCAATATTAAGAGGGGATAAAATCATAAAAAATTGCACAATGAAGTACGTTGTGCTAGGAGTCTGTGTATAAAATTTTGTAATTTTTTAACCTTATTTGCTATATTTAAAAATTCAAACATTACTAATTTAGGCAATGATTAAGCTAGCTAATTAGCCTGCTTAATCACCTGTCGTCCCGTGGGCGGGTGGTAGGCACCTGCCGTCTGCTCATGGGGCGACAGGTGCCACGTGTCGTCTCCCTCGCGCTGCTGCCCGCCCACCGGATGGCAAAAACGATATTTCTATAAATACGTTGTGCATATAGCTAGTTTTATAAATACCGTCGTAAATAGCGCTAAATCCACTAAAACTCGTAGATGTTTGCAAGTAGGCTCACTTGCATGTGTGTTGTGGTGTTGTGCGTGTGGGGTGTAATATATATGACTATGCCCCCTGTCCGTTTTCATATACAACGGAAACCCTCTTCTTTTCTTTCATTCGTTTTATATTTCATATACTCCAGCCCTCTCCTTTTCAACAAGGGTTACATATAATGATATATTTTTATTTAACTCTTTCTTAATAATACTAGTCATATACCCGTACGTTACAATAGAAACTAATACTTTTGTTGACGCAAAGTGTGTGCAATCAAATATAACTGCAGTGCATTAGTCATTGTAGCTTTCTGTCTAAAGTATTCTAGAGTTTATCGAATCCACAATCAACATATGTACCAATCAACTATGGTTTACTAATGATCCATCTAGATACCCAAGCACCAAGGGTCAATAAGATTGCATGAATTAATGACTCAATCCACAAAATCACATAAAATTCCCAACAATAGACAATTGCGTTCTGGAGTCCCTAGCCAAAGTTGAAAATTAAGCTATGATGTGAACCTAAATCTATCTAATCCAATCTTCTCAAATGCTGATCTAAGACAAACTAAGCTAAGATCTAGCCCCTTAAAGCCAGTTCATAGAATACCATCAACTTCGTAGCCAACGACTTGCGTCTAGACATAAGGATCATGGGATGCCAACATAACAACACTCCACATATAGAAATGAATAAAGAATACGCCGGGGAAGAACAAGTGAACTGGTGAGTCGACTGGACCTGGGAGTAGTTCCGGATGACCTTGTTGAAGTCGTGGTTGTAGGTGTGGCCGACCTCATTGACGACATCCTCGATGAGGTCACTCTACTTCTTGAAGAACTAGAACTCGCCCTCGCGATTGTTGGAGGTTAGGATATGCACGACGTGCAGTAGCAAAGTCGAACTCGCCCTTCTTTCAAGTGCTACACACCCAGACCCCACATTCAAATCCCGATCACGAATTCCGGGTTAGGAATCAAGGGTAGGGAACGGGGGCTCATGGATTTGTTGGAAAATCCACAAATCGAAGATATACTCGACGAGGGGCGTGATTGAAATAGGCACTCTTCCATATCCAAATCAGTAGCGCGTTGGCGGCCATCGCCACCAATGGAATCGAGGGTGAGGTTGTGCTTCTTTGACACTACAAGGCATCAAGGAGGTGAATCAGGTGGAGGAGGCAAGGTCGAGCAATAACCCACTGCTGACATCGGCCAGTTGGAGGACAAGGCTAGTGGCTAGATCAAGACGTGAGGGGGGAGGGGGCGATGAGAGAAGGGGTTGGCTGGATTGTTGCATAATGGGCATGGCAGAGAGGGGAATGTGCGAAACATAGGTGTCCATATGGAGGACGTGAGGTTGAGTGATTCGGAGAAGGAGCGAGCCTGACTAATGCATGAGGATGGCAGTTGTGCGTGGGGGAGCATCAACTGAGACCTGACCGATGCACTGGGCCAGTCCATATGTCAGTCTATTTGTGTTGTGGCTACTGATCAAACAGTAAAGTATGAGAGTAGTGTAGTGGAGATGATGGATGAACAATGCTTGCCTCTTCCCTATGTCCAGGGCACGTATATATATTTCCATGAAGTGTATTTTATAATCCTACCCTTACATTCATGTGTCCTCCATAGGGGTATCTATGTCATTACACATCCCATTTTGGGCTTTACAACCATTTAGCAAGCCGGATGGCTTAGGTGGGGGCCACCCCTACAACAATTTGCCTTGGTGTTTTCTGGTTTTTATATGTAGTTTTTCATTGGAGGGTGTGGGGTTGTGCTGCGCTAGGACGAGATGAGCGCGCCACACATATGGGGAACAAAGATGATAGACAAACTCTCACTTTATATTAGTAGAGATTTTAAAATGCCTTGTTTCTTGAAATGAATGACACTTCATTGTTGGTGGCTTGGCAAATATAGCTTAATTTGGAAATAAGTTGAAGTGGGGTTAATGAGTTATTAGTTGTAAAAAAGTTTATTTAATAAAAAATCTTGGGGTCCATTGGTGTGTGTCGAGGCATATTTTCCATGAACTCTTATGCTCCCCCCTACACCGTACTTCATATGTCACTTTTTATGAAGGTAGTTCTTAATTTAGCAAATATCCCTCTAACTCATTTTTTTATGAAGGTAGTTCTTAATTTAGCAAATTTCCCTCTAACTCATTTTGAATTTAATCTTGAAAAATTTAAGGATAATGTTATACTTCATAGAATGTCTCCTCAAATTATTTTAGGGTATTCTTCACATTGTTTGGTGCTCAAATTGAAATAATTTTCAAGTTTTCAAAAAGATGATGGTTTTCACTATGCCACCTTCGGTAAAGAAAGACTACACGCCTGAGCCAGATTGTGGGACACTCTAATGGATGCCTTCACGCATTCTGTCCCTTGGATAAAGGGCTGTAACGTAACCCACTTTTTGTCCATTGCTGTTTTAAGGCATATATACAATTATACATTGCATCTTTTTGAAGGGTAATACTCAAAGCATCCTAATCATTCCCCATATGGACATCATCAACTAAGCGAAGAAATGGCCAGCCAGGAATGGTTTGTGTATACTCTTATGCTACCGCTTTTGGATTGGCCGGTCCCGAGAGTGCCAATCGAATGTATATTATGAGTTTATGATCATTAAGCCGCTCATCTTTTAATCTTGTCTTCCAAGCTACGTACTGCACCACGGAAATGTGGGGACACCTATGAATACTAGTGCATAGTGCAGTGTGAACCTACACCTCACATGTCAAACAAAAGACGTCTGAATACAAGAACACTCATGATGCAGGCACTACACTCTCCACTGCCTGGTTCAATTGAGATTGCATACAAGAACGTAAATTATACGCGTGATATTGATATGATGTATTCTAAGTGCTGTGCATAAACAGTTGCCGCAATTTGCAAGCAAGCTTTTATCTCTCCCCCTGAATTAATCTTGTGATTGTTGGAACGTGCACGCACTACAGATGAAATCTGTGTCTGTATCCCAAAGTTAAGGCCTCGCTCGGTTGGGCTGAAAAACTGTGACTTATGATTAAAATTTTACTGTAGCTGAAGGTAGATTATTTGGCGTAATTAAATTTAAAAATAGAAAAAAATATGCTAACTCATCACGGACAACGCAAACAAATACGAGAAAAAAAGAATTGGCAAAAAAGCTTTAAAAAGTCAAAAGTTCAGAAAAAAACGAAATTTATAAATTGTAAAAAAAATAAGTCAGAAGCTAAAACCGAAACGAGCCATGCCGAAGGTTAGAAGGTTCATACCGAGAGAATATTAAAGGCTCGAAGGTAAGCGATTTTCCGATACAATCCCAGCGAGTCTGACAAATGGTGAGATCGCGTGCGGAACGACGAGGAATTCCACTTTCCACTTGGGAGTGACTGGGGCCATACATACGATGGAAACTTCCCATCTCTGTTTGATTTCCTGCCACGTGGTAGCTCCAGCTTGCCGGAGGCAAAGAAGATCATGGCGAACAGCCTCCCTTAAGCACAAATAGTGGCGACCTTAGATCAATGGGTGATATTAGAGCTCGGGATACCGATGCCGAGATTTATGACGTCGGTGGTCGTAGTATGTGTCGATGTTCTAATATCAATCTTACATATAATTTATTTAGATACAGAAAAAAATCTAGAAGACTCGGTGTATGAACATGCATAGTAGAGATACGGGAATTTTTATATAGATTCGGGCCTTCTTCTGGGAGAATAATAACCCTATGTCCTATGTGACTACTGATCAGAGAAAGAATACAACCAAGGGTAATACAAAATGTCTAGCACTATCTCTTGCTTCAATGTGTTTTGATCCCACTCTTTTCTGATGTCAACCTTTATATAGCTGACGAAACGGTGTCCGTTGTCCCATGTCAAAAGATACCTCAACGCTTCGAATGATAACCGTCTGATAGAAGTTACTCTCAGAGAGACGTAGTGGATCGTTCGCTGTGCAACGGTTGTTGTCAGAGAGAGATCGTGTGCGGTTATTAGGAATAAGCACACCTTCTAACCACCTTGCCAGATGATCCCACAACGAAGTAGGTCATCGTAAACAAGCTGGTTGGGAATATGCTGGTTGCAGTAAGATCTACGACATGAGGTAGTCGTAAGATATCTTACGGCTATGTGATAGTAGAAAGACTTATGACTGAATGGTCATAGGAAGATTTATGACCAATAGATAGTCGTAGTAAGACTTACGACCAAGAGATAGTCATAGTAAGACTTACGACTGAGTGGACGTAGGAAAACTTATGACTAACAGGTAGTCGTAGTAAGACTTACGACTGTGGTCGTAGAAAGACTAATGACTAATAGGTAGTCGTAGTAAGACTTATGAGTACATCTCTCACTTATCGGTAAGGGGTATACTCGGAGAATATAATGACGTAATAATTAGAGGATTATTGTATCTTCATCATTTAGCCCCCTAACTTCAAGTGAATTCAACTTACATGAGAAAGTGAGGTCGTAGACAAAACAGTAGTCGAAAGCAAGGCCTTTTCGACCGTCATCGACCAGAAACAAGTTTGGATAATTAGGTAAATTCGCTTGAGTTGTAAAGACAGACCTACTTCAAACAGAGAAATTAATGAATTCCAATCAATTTTCGCCGACCTATCCGCCGGATCGGTTCCCAAGATGGATAACTCACATGGTTATAAAAGTTTACCTTAGGGTAACTTTTGGCTTCCTTACTTTCCCCTTCTGCTCCGATCTGTTTTGAGCTTTCTGCCGCTAACCAAGTCGTCTTCTTCCTTCAACCTCTTCCAAATCCAAACCAAACACTTTGGAAATGACTAAGCCTTCATCCAATTGGCCGGTCCCAGAGATGGATGCTATGAAATTGAGGGCATTGGAGGATGCTGAGAAGATTTCTCTGCGAAAATTCGTGAGATGGATCAAAGCTGCCGGACAAAACTAGCCATCAGGGAGATTAGGCAAATCCCGGTGTTCCAGACGTATTATGAGTATGGCCTTCGCCTTCCAGCTCATCCCTTTCTTACAGTCGTACCCGAATACTTCAAGGTCAAATTAGTGAACTTGGTTCCTAATTTGATCACGATGTTGAGCATATTCGTGTACCTGTGTGAGGCGTATTTGGGGATTCCTGCGAATCTCAAACTCTTTCGTTGTTATTACGAAATGAGTCAGTAGACCAAAATTGCTAGGAGCTGCGGTCTGAAGCTCCATGACAGCAGGACGAAATTGTACATCTCAATGTACACTCGATCTTCATGGCTATACTGGAAGAAGAAATGGTTCTACTGGGAGACGACCGGTGCAGATAGCCTTTCCTTTGTGGGGAGGGTGCTGAGAAGAACACTTCTTGAAACACGGTCCCAAAGGATCTTACTCAGATAGCCCCTACATCTCAGCCATCAAAAGAGTTGAGGAACAAAGGGCTTACCGGTTGGGACGTGGTAAAGGATTTTATCACCCGTTGTATTAGCCCTCTAAAATGATGAGGTCATCCCATGTGGATGTACTCGGGAGCCAAAGATACAACCAGAGACTATGAGAACTGTAAATAACAATCATACTCATACTCATTTATGTTTTTGAGCTCTGTGTATTGACCTCTTCATCTGTATGAACAAATCTTGATTTTGGGGGAATTGACTCCCGAGTCAAGCTTGTTTGCGAGAAGACTCCTTCACTCGAAATGGAGGCTCCTCGTATTTATGATAGAATGTAGGCATGAACAACTGTCAGGATGACTAAGGGGTAGAATTGATTGTCATCGGAGGGGAGACAGAGAAAGCCAAAGCTCCTCCATCTAAGAGATGCCGGTTGACAAAAACCATAGACAAGAAAAAGGGGAGCACAAGTGCTATTGTCCCCCTTTCTATCCTTCCTCCTGCTACTCCAAGCGCCCCCGTCAAGTAATTCTTTGCGGATATAAGTATTGTAAGTGAGATAGAGGCTGTTGTATTTGAACAACTGACTCCTAAGATCAAGATATCCTTTTATTACGATACCAAAACTCACTCAGTAGACACTTCTCGAGGCTTTACCAAGCAATTTGAAAAGGAAAACCAAAAAAGTTTCGTATCATTTGTGAAGGAGACTGCTGCAGTAGCAGAATCTGTGATCGAAAAGGAGACCACCCTTTAGGTGGTCAAAGCAAGTTTCGACTACCAGGAGGGATAAGAGGGATAAGGAGCAGTAACTCTTACTCAAGACCTACGACCTGATATGGTCGAAGATGTTCTTATTTGACTAGACGTGGTCGAAGAGAAGAAGTCAAAGAAACTAATCTCCAAAAAAGTTTCTTCTAAATTCAAGATAAAGGGTGCTAAATCAAGGTATGAAAAAGATAGCCTTAAACATAGTAGTTTTATCTCTATCTTCTTTAATACCAACTTACTTTTTGTGATTGTAGCTTGGCCCCTTTACTGCTTAAGGATGCTTCTACTAAGAAGCCCCTTGCGGCTTTGCTCGTGGTTGAAGAAGCGGTGGAAAAGGTGGTCGAGGATATGACCATTGCAGCAACAAATGTTACTGTCGAAGCTGCAAAGACTACGACCATGGAAGTGGTCGTAGAACAAAATTTGAAGTGGCTAAAGACTAGGTAGAAATACCTAGTCAAAAAATTAGAAGCCCTTTCAACTGCTATAGCGAGGAGGAAAACATCGAGGATGTTTCTCTTCTCTCCCAAGAAGGTACAGCCAGAGAAGGAGAAGAAAAAGAACAACCTAACTTCTTCTCTGTATTCTTTAATCATGTGTTTGTAGTGAGATCTTCTACTGATCGAGTTCTAAGCCAAGTTCTACACCTAAAAGATCTTCCCAACAAAGGGAACATTTTCGACGATGAACATCTTGAAAAGGTATGGTAGAGCAAGGTCGATGAGCTCAATCAACTTGGAGACTCCTCGCGAGTACTCACCAAGTTTGCTTGTGGGAGCATGAATGTAAGTATCAAATACTTAGACATTCTTCCTTGGTCGTTTATGATTTCTCACCACCCTTCTTTGTTTAGAGAGCAATAGAAGACATGGCAACTATGGCTGAATGCAACAGGTAACTCATGCTCCTACGACAAGAAAATGCCGAACTCTCCAAGAAAGCAGCGGAATGGTAAGTTACTGGTTTGTGTATTCGAATCTACTTTTAACCTTCGCATGTTTAGGAGCGACACAAAGTTTTTAGCTGCAGCGCTTGACAACGAGAGGGTCGATACACAATGGCTAAAGAAAGAAAACATCGATCAATCAATAGCCATTATAAAGGCTAATTCTGCAATTAGAGCATTGGAGAAGAAAATAAATAGTAAGTTCTGAATTTAGGGCTATTTGTTTGATTGCCCTTCTAGTGTTCCCCTTAAACTTTTCTTTTGACAGGGAAATAGGTTGAAGTGAGTAAATCCCAAACCGAGGTTGAAGAAAAGACCAAGGTGATTAGAGAACTTACTCGTATCAATAAAGAGACCATCTAGAGAATGAAGCTTTTGGAAGGAAAGTACAAGCTGAAGTTGATAAGCTTGACACTCGACTAGGAGGTAAGAAAAGCTTCACCTTCGACTAGTTCTGCTATCTAGTCCTATGATAAGTATTTCCCTAACCATTCTTATTCGATTTGCAGAAGCTGTGGTTAAAATAAAATGTCTCTCAAAAGTCTCGACTTGTAGTCAAGAGGAAACAAAGTCGATAAAGGCAATCCTTCACGACAACAATATACTTCTTAACAATCTACTTGGTAGATTTGGTATGAAGAAAATGAGTCTTTCTAATGATACCATAATCGCTCATGCGAGTATGATCAGATAGCAAGTTGGAGCATTAGAGAAGCATTTATTCACTTTGAAGACCGAACAGGATGAGTCGATTTGGGAAGCGGTTAAAGGCGCTGTAACCTATGCTTTGGCAAAACTCAAGGCATGCGACCCAAACCTCAACTTTTGACCAATTGACCATGACTTCGGCAGCTCTAAAACAGATGCAGCGTGTCTGATCGAGGAAGCTGAACCCTTTGGTTGAATAGTTGTAGAGGAGATGCAACTTGACTCCCTACCTTCAGAATAGTTTGTAAAATGATAAATTTGTAAAAACTTACCTTTGGATGATGAAAAACTTCTTTATTTTTCCTATAATTCATCTTATTGAGTAGTTAGTACTCATAAGACAAAATCAAAAATAAAAGAGATAGACTTTACGACTAAGAAATAAAGTTATATGAATAATTCTATCCTAACCCCCGACTATTTACTTAGTTTAAATGAATAAACTAAGCAAATAGTACAGAGCAAAGTATACAGAGAGTAGAGTAGTCACCAACCATCATTGTCAAATTCATTGTCATGGTCTAGCAGCAAAAGTTAGGAATGAGTCAACGCTAGGGTGTTCTTTCCAGTGAGCAGGACCATGTGCAGAGAGGAAAGGTTTCGACTAGGTGACACTACCTCTTTTTGACCAGGTTAATCAAATCAAAGACATAAATGATAAGAAGATAAAGACTCCAATCCTTCTTACACACATGTTCAACATTTTCGTAGACAATGCAATTGTTTTATGTTGATAGCAAGAGTCAAGAATGGTTCGTTACTAAGAAGTTCCTTCTAGCGGGCAGGACCACATGTAGAGAGGAGAGACGTCGACTAATTGTGTTCCTTTCTCCGACCAGTTAAACAAATTAGATGTACTAGAAGTGGTCGAACAAACATAAAAGAAACTCTACTGAACATAAACAATACAGATTTGAACAAACTTAAAGCTTTATTTAAAGGATAGAAATATTTACACATAAAATTTGCATAATTGATTGATTTTCTAAGAGTTTGAGAGAATCTGACCATTCTTCATAGCAAGTCGTACAAAGCCTGGTCGTGTGACTTTGGTCATGGTGTAAGGATCTTCCCACTTGGGGGAAAGCTTATTCCGATTAGACTAGGATTGAATTTTTCTCAATACCAAGTCGCCTACAGCAAGGCTGTGAGGTTGGTGATCGATCACCTCCTACAAATTTCTTGCTCAAAGTGGTGATCGATCACCTCCTTGGTTGACACATCGATTCGGAGTCGTTCGAGGAACTCTCCTTCAGCTAGAATTGTGGTTTGGAGCCCGTTGCGACCTGTCATCATGTCAAACCCCATGAGGTGAGTTCTACGAATGACTAGATGTGGTCATACCTGTCTGACTGCTAGAGTTATGCCAGCGAGTCTGCTCAAATCTGTCCATCATGCTTTGAAGTCTTCGTGCGATTCCCTCGGCGAGGTGGTTGTAGCCAGGTGCCCGAGCGAGCTCTGGAGTTGGGTTCTCGAGTAGGTCGTTGACGCATCGGAGCCCTCGAGCCTCTATGGACTGATGCTAGGCACACCCATGTAAGGACCTCTGGGCAGCCAATCGCCTCCTTCGGGCGGTTTTGGGATCGTCAATGTTTGAGGCTAGTTGTGGCCGCCTTAATGGAGAGCAATTAATTCTAGTATTTCTTTCATGCCCATCAGAGAACTGACCTAATTCATCACTGGAGGTCTCTTCACCATTCTGACGAGGAGTGACAGGGTGTGACCAACGGGGATGATCCTTAGGTCTTCTTTCAAGAGAGTGATCAAAATCTATAGAGGGTAAAGACCTCCTGTCTAGAATCTCCACTTTCGATAGAGGTCCCCTTGCTTGAAAATTGCTCCAGCGAGAGTGCATCACGGCCTAGAGTAAACTCGCTAGGTAGGAGAATTCTAGGTTATAACCATCTCCCGTTGGAGTTGAACCGTACGAGAGTGCGGATGGACTCATAGGGAGCCCACCCATGCTTTGTGCATGGACAACAGGAGAGTTACGACCACCAGTTGGTGATGAATTCTCAGAATGTTGGACTCCCGTGCCCGCTGAAACTGCCAGAGTGGTCGTTAGGGGATCGAACACTTGGAGGTGGACCCCTCATCATATTGCGAGTCCTGTTCATGGTCGGATTGACCCTTGCCATTTGGGAAAACTAGTTTCTCCGTTTGGCGTACTACTATGGGGGATATGGATCCCTCTTTAGCCTTTCCCATGGTGGAATCTTCGACCGGGATGAATCTCTAGGGACAACCTCACTGTCGGAAGTAAACATGACCTGCTCGTAGTCGTAGCAGGCCTCCATGTCAATATCCACGTAGTCGGCCATGTCGAACCAGTTCTCCTCGTTCCACTCTTCTGCCATGAGGACATCAGAAAAAAGGGAACTTGTCGACAAGAAAATTACTGGAGTCTTAGAAGAAGATCCCCACGGACGTGCTAACTATCGATGTTCTAATATCGATCTTACGTATGATTTGTTTGGATTCGGGGATCTAGAAGACTCGGTGTATGAACATGCAGAGTTGAGACACGGGAATTTTTATACAGGTTCGGGCTTTCTCCTAGGAGAATAATAACTCTACGTTCTGTGTGGCTATTGCTCAGAGAAAGAATTACAACTGAGGGCAATGCGAAATGCTTAGTGTTGTCTCCTGCTTCAATGTGTTTCGATCCCACTCTTCCCTGACTTCAACCTTTATACAGCCGACGAAATGGTGGCTATTGTCCCGTACCAAAAGACGCCTCACCGCTTCAGATGATAATTGTCTGACGGAAGTTACAGAGAGACATAGTGGACCGTTCACCGTGCGACGGTTGTGCCGTTATTTGGAATGAATACACATTCTAACCACATTGCCAGATAATCCCACAATGAAGTAGGTCATCATAAACAAGATGGTTGGGAATATGCTGGTTGCAGCAAGATCTACGGCCACAAGGTAGTCGTAAGATATCTTACGGCTATATGATCGTAGAAAGACTTACGATTGAGTGGTTGTAGGAAGACTTACGACCAATAGGTAGTCGTAGTAAGACTTACCACCAAGAGGTAGTCGTAGTAAGACAGTCGTTGGAAGACTTACGACCAATAGGTAGTTGTAGTAAGACTTACGACTGAGTGGTCATAGAAAGACTTACGACTGAGTGGTCATAGAAAGACTTACGACCAATAGGTAGTTGTAGTAAAACTTATGACTACCTTAGAAAATCTCTCTTATCGTTAAGGGGTATACTCGGAGAATATAATGACGTAATAATAGGGCAGGTAATTAAGCTGACTAATTGCCGCCCCCTCACCGGGCGGCAGGCTGCTTGCCGTCTGGTGAGGGGCAGCAGGCGCCTATCGTCGGTGGCAGCGCCACGTGTCGCCTCGCGGGCACTGCCGCCCGCCCAAAGCCAATGAGGAGCCGAAGACAGCCTTGTAGGAGGCCAAGCTGCAAAGAGCGCTCGAGGAGAACCAGTATACCAGCTAATCACTCGTGCGAGTGCGCAGAACCATTGCTACGTGTTTTGTAATGCCAACGAAAGTATTGATGTAGTAGCTGGATGCCTGCCTTGGGGTAGCCGGATGGCAAAACTGACATTTTTGCAAATACTGTATGTACACAGCTATTTCTGTAAATACGATGCGAAACAATGCCAAAATGGCTTAACTCGTCACAAATCATGAAGTACTTTAATTTATGGTCGATCAGTAGTACTACTACACTACAAGTTGCAGCTACAAAAGTGTTACGTACTCGAAGCAACATGTACTCAACATGACGTGATCGTGAAGCATGTATGTACTGCGCGTGTGCACTCTTACGGTTTAATTAGCACACACATCGGCCAATGTTAAGAGTAATCATCTCGCGCCGCTCTAATCCTCTACAGTAATCATGGCTAATGACTCTTTTTAGCCTGCAGGAACACCTCCGCAACATAGAAATAGATGCTAGCTACTAAATTCCACCACTCATACTCACCAACTCCGGCGCAAACACCGCCACTAAGCACGCCGGCTAATGGAGAACCAAGGTGCAATCCAAACGCGAGCTTAAGTGCTGCTTTAACCGAAAACTACGTCCCAACCGAACCATCCAACTCCGATCGTGTGATCCAAAAACAGCGACCTGACCCATCAAATTTTTCCAGGCCTGTCTGCCTCCATCCAACGATCCGATCGATCGAGCTCGGCGTAGTCAACTTTGCGCCATCATTACGCGCCCTGGACGACTATTTGTAGCACAGCTCGGTCGCGCCATCTCATGCTCATCGCAGACCAAAGCGATCCAATAGCTCGCTGCTAGTAGCTAAGCGCTACAAGTACGCGCATTTGTGAGAGAGTTTTTGTTGGTTTGCGTACGTTGAGATGGACGCGAGGAGCAGCGCAACGCTCGCGGCGGCGGCGGCCGTGCTCGCACTGCTGGTTCTCGTCCCCGAGGCTTCCCGCGCGGAGCGGTTCGTCGTCGGCGATGCGGCGCGGTGGACGTGGGGTTACAACTACACGGACTGGGTCATCAAGAAGGGCCCCTTCTTCCAAAATGACAGCCTTCGTGCGTATACTACGGTGGCTTTCTTTGTTCAGTCTTGGTGATGTCGTTTGGCATTGGGTTGATGGCTTTCTAGAAGCACTTTGATTTGTTTCTGCCATACGCTGTTTGGGTAAATATGAGGTAAAAATCACCCTTTCCATGTAAACTCTATGTAAACCATGTACTAAAGTTTTAAAAAATTCTCAAAAATTACAATATGTAAGGCAGGTGATATTTTGTAATCGTGTAAATTTTTTTGATCAAACTCAGCGCTTTTCCAAGATATGAAATTGGCAAGTCGCAAAGTAAATAGTGATGATCAGTGAAAATCACTAATTATACCGAATTTGTCTTTTTTATATCTTACGAATTCGATTGGATTTGATCTTAAAATTTTATATGATTATAGGGTCTCATCTCCATTACATATGCAAATGTTTGGTGAATTTTTAAAAACTTTTACGTGTGGAGTTTACATGAAAATGGTCGTTTCCACCTAATATTTGCGCTGTTTGGATGTACTAACTAATTGACCAGCTCCGGTTTAAGGCAAAACAAAATGTTTTGCTACAATCAGTAAATACTCTTCAACTAGTTAGGCTCTCTTTGGAACGCGAAAATCTTTACATATTACTGTGGGAATTAAATTATTTCCCAAGCAGTGCTAATGTTGTACATACGGGATCCGGCGAAGGTATACTCCTCCACTCTAAATCCACCCTGCAAGCAGTGGTAGTGTCCTATAAAATAAATATGATCGGATGCGACAAATACATACAGGCTCCCTGTCCCATAGATTGGATGGTCCATAGGAGGATTTACACGTCTCCTTGTACATCTCTGGCCTGACACGTTACATGAAAGATCCTAACTATGTGTTTCTGTGGGTGTGTGGTGCAGTGTTCAGGTACGACCCGCCGAACGCGACGACGCACGCGCACAGCGTGTACCTGATGCGGAACGCGGCGGACTATCAGTCGTGCAACCTCAAGGCGGCGAAGCTTGTGGCCAACGTGATGCAAGGCGCCGGCTCGGGCTACGAGTTCGTGCTCAAGAAGCGCAAGCCGCACTACTTCGTCTGCGGCGAGCGCGGCGGCCTCCACTGCACCATGGGGCAGATGAAGTTCATCGTTAAGCCCAAGAGCTCGGCCTGCCGCAACTGACCCGCCGCCGCCCACCGGCCAGCCGGTTGATCCTCGGACGCCGTCCTTGCCTTCTTCTGCATGCCGCCTTCTTCTGGCTCGATCATGATGCTTGCTTGTAAGTTAATAATTGCCATATTTACGTGTTGTGTGGTGTATTTGTAATGTGTGACATTTATGCATGAGGAGTCGTTGAATAAAGGAGGGAGTGCGTCTGAGTGAGTTGTGCCGTTTGTTGTTACAAATTTAAGGAAGAATGTAATGAGAAACCATGAGCAGTAGTTGCTGCATTAAGCTCTGCTTAATTATTTCGACGGAACACAAAGAATGCAGTCTTTCCTGAGAATTTTACTCCCGAAATTAGCAAGATAAAACCATAAGTGTCCCCTGTTTTTGAACCATGTGATACCTCCAGAAAAAGAGAGTAAATTACAGTTCACTATTAAAGCCTAACTGTCCATTTCGAGCATCACGGGTTTTCGCCCCAATTCACAGCAAGTTGAACTCTGTTTCTGCGAGCTAGGGCTATGGTCGTCACAGGAAACAGCCGTCATTCTGCTGGCCCAAGAATAACAATAAAAAAGAATCACCCATAACCATGGGCAACACACAGGCTCCACCGAAGAGCCCACAGAGCTCAGGAACGAAAACCCAAAACCAAACCAAGCAAACAGCAGCAGTGCGCACCAAAGGCGGACGTCGGAGCAGTAGTTCGTGGTGGACCTAGCTTTTCGATAGACGCCAAAGCGGATACATGTGAATTTGTCTTATTTCCTTGGGCCCAAAGATTAGTAACAGAACAAGCTGAGACCTCACGCAAGCATGTTGTTTGATCTGTTACATGATACTACTAAAAATCAAACTACATCAGTACATACATATTTTTGAGAACACACCGCACCAGCGTTAAATGATAGTTGACTTCTAGTCGTAGATAATACGGGGTATGTTTAGTTTGACGCCAAATTCTATTTGGTTATCGAATTGGCAACCAATGTTTCAGTCAAATTTTGGCCAAAAAACAAAAAAACAAAAACGAACCAAGAGCCAAGTGATGAGAATCTTGCCAAAATTTGGTATAAACCAAAATGCTTGCTAAATCCGATCAATCATTGACATAGTAAGGCAAGCATTGGCAACAGTTGGCATCAAACCAGATATGCCTATGTAGGTATAAGTTACTTCACAACAACAAAACTGGGATTGGGTTTGTGCCAGGGGCGGACCCACAGGGTATGCCGGGTGACCCACAGGGTATGCACAAACTTTGTGCATACTACTTGGTGGTAGTGACAACTTGGTGGTAGTGACATAAAGAAGGTGAACGAAGAACACTGAAGTCACACAACATGTAACACCTTCGTGACGCTCACATAAGGTGGATTCTTTTAGGTAGTGGCTGTGATTTTTTGTCTTATAGCTTTTGAATTCTATCTATTCGTGAGAAATAGTACGAAGAGAGAAAAATCATATGTGATTTTACTTTATACAGCTGAACTCGGTATAATATCTACTACAATTGACTTGTAGATCTCACTTTGAAAAAAAAATCCGTTTAAAATTTAGTTACTATAGCAGAAAATGAAAAGACAAAGACAAAGCCAAACCAAACCCACAAAGTGTAAACGTTCTTCTAAGTTCTTTAAATTTCATCCCATGTTCTCCTACATATTTAAATAGAAAAATTAAGAATATGCCACTCTAATAATGTGCTTCATAAATAATATTATTTTTCTTTTTTTGTTGGTGGGGAGAGGGGGGCACATCAGCACATGCCCCTGCTTAAGGAATCCCTCAACTGTGTACAACACTTTGGTTGTAGAGAGACGAGGAGTAAATGTATATCAGTGACTATTTGTCCAGTGATCAAAGAGAATATCATTCATCCCTCTAACCAAACATTATACTCAGACCATCCCATGCACCTAAAAAAGTAAGACCATCTTGTTCTGCCCCACCTCGTCACCCAACCAAACAATAACTAATTTTCCAAGTTAAACCAATCACATTCCACCGTGTCCACCCAACCAAACACTACTAAGTAGCTGTAAGCAGACTACAGTAGATTCAGATTCAAAGAAGATAATTATTTGTGAAATATAATGCAAACATGCTATATGTTTATTGCTAAAGAAATAATATTAAGCAGACAGGAGCTAGCTCTCTCCAAGACTCGCTTCCACTAAAACCTCATCTGTCACCATCTTTAGATGCAGGCATGGTGGAAGAGATGGTTGCAACGTAGCACCATCACCTCATCCCCAACAGTGAACTATGTTATGCAAATGACGCACGTGGTTTGTGCATTGCCCTAAACGTACACTGTCTGTTTCAGCTGCATGGAATCGTCGGAGTCTTCGGAAAGTGAACTGCAGTCACAATGCTAATGAACCTGCCGATTCACCGAAAAAATGAAAATACTATCACTGTAGCCGATGAACAGTTGGACACTATATCCTGAACTTTAATTTTACTCCTGACCACAATGACTATTAGCTGTTATAGTAGTATGCTAACAAAAAAGAAAAGGCTAAAGAGTATGTGCTCTAAATCAAAATAATGTTCTTCAATTACCGGCTCTTGATTGACCTCGTAGTGGCAAAGAATCTTGCCACCGGAGGCCTCATTGTGTTAGAGACCCTTGTGACCGGAGACAATACAACCAAAGCCCTTTCTACTGACAATGAATGTTGTACTATTGGAACCCCTCTATCTTCTTGCATCTGGAGCTTCTCCATCCCACGAAGGGGGTGAGCATGCCCATTGCCGCCTTCCTCCTTGTCCGCGTCGAAGCCACCCCCCACCTTCGGCCACCGGCCTCTTTCCTTATTCACTGTTCGGTCACCACACCATCTTAGTTTGGCGGCTTCATGGCGTTAGAGGCCGTGGCACATCATGGTGGAGGATCTAGGCCAGTCGGAGGCAACGGATCGAGACAACGATGACAACGCGCAGTGATGGAGGATGTGGCAGTCAGGGTAGAGGATCGAGGTGAATTGACGACGGCAAATCGAGAAGAGGCGAGTGGCCGACGACGATGATGTGTTGGAGCGATGTATTCATTCTATCGACTCGACTCTAGGAACCAATAGGTTCTTATCCTATTAAACCGAGTCTTTTATTAGGCCGCACCTCTGGCCCATATTGCTATAATTTTCAAGCCGGCTCGGTGCCCCATTGGATCAGGCCAAACCACTCTCACCTCTAAAGTAAATTAGGGAAATAAAGCAAAGAATTAAAAGCGGAAGAAGTAACCTGGTCATGAAAGAAAAGGAATTTTTCTTTGCAAGTTTCTTATACAACATACCAGACTGTTTCACTTTCATATGTTGAAGTAAATTGGACACGAAAGAACTGGGATTTTTGCCCTCCAAGCGCATTGTTTCAGTTCCACCCGTTGATTTGCATTATGTGCTACTGACGGCACAATACGGCAGACGGACATGCAGCTGCGCATTCCTTCGCTTGCCCGCGCCGCCCTCCTCCGCGCGGTAACGGCGTCCCCCGGCTGTCGCGAAGCGCAGGCCCTCCACTGCCTCGTCTGCAAGCTCGGCCTCGCCTCCGATGTGGTCCTGGCCACTGCCTTGCTCACACGCTACGCCAAGCGGGGCATCCTGGCTGCCGCCCAGAAGATGTTCGACGAAATGCCGCGCAGGGACGCGGTCGCATTCAACGCCATGCTGGCCGCACTCGGCGCCGCCGGGAGGGTGGCTGACGCCAGGAGACTGTTCGACCGAATGCCGGACAGGACCCCGGCCTCGTGGAATACCATGCTCACGTGCTACTGCAAGGCCGGCGACCTGGCCTCCGCCAGGGAGGTCTTCGAGGCGAGCCTCCGCGCGTCGAGGAGCAGCGTCGTGTCGTGGAATGCGATGATCGACGGGTACTGCAAGGCCGGGCGGATGAATGCCGCCAGAGAACTCTTCGATCGTATGGGCTCCTCGCTGCGGGACGTCGTCACGTGGAACACGATGATGGCCGGGTATTTGCACCGAGGGGATCCCGCCGACGTCATCGCGATGTTCCGCCGGCTGATGCAGACGCAGCAGCAGCAGAGGCTGAGGCCGACCACGGTCACCATGGCCACCGTGGTGACCGCGTGCACGCAGGTGGGGGACTTCGCCTTGGCCCGGCGGATCCATCTCCACATCCGGCGGCGGCGAACAAGGACCGACGCCGTGCTGAGCAACGCCCTCATCGACATGTACTTCAAGTGCGGGAGCGTGGACCGCGCGCTCGACGTCTTCAGCAGCATGCCCGGCGCCCCGAACCTCTTCTGCTGGAACACGGTGATCGCGGGGCTAGGGATGAACGGCCGCGGCGAGGACGCCGTGAGGGTGTTCCACGACATGGTCGGAAGGAAAGAAAGAAACGAGGCCAAGCCGGACGGGGTGACGTTCGTGGCGCTCTTATCGGCGTGCAGCCACTCGGGGCTGGTGCCTGAGGGCCGGAGGCTCTTCGCCGAGATGCTGCCGGTCCACGGGGTGGAGCCCAGGATGGAGCACTACGGCTGCATGGTGGACCTCCTGTGCCGCGCGGGCCTCCTCGATGAGGCCGTGCGCCTCGTGCGGACGATGCCTGTCCAGCCCAACGCCAAGGTCCTGGGGAGCCTCCTGCTCCATGCCCGCCGCTCGGAGCAGGAGGAGGAAAGCGTGAGGGTGAGCGAGTGGGCGGCGAAGCGGATAGCGCAGTTGGACCTCCACGACGGCGCTGCTTACGGTTTGTCCAACCTGTACGTGTCGATGCAGAGATGGTCTCATGTGGAGAAACACAGGAGCGAATTGAACGCGGCCGTGACAAACGGGACGGGCGCGCGCCACAAGCAGCCTGGTCAGGCGCGTTTTGATCTTGATGCTGCACAAATTGTCTGACACACCGACTGATTCGATTTTTAACATGGAAAATTTGTGGACTTGCGTTTTTCTTTTCTTTCTAGCACTTCAGTTCCGCACTTCCACAGCACCGCAGTCAGCCCAACGTCTGCACGGACAGTTCGGCAAATTTAAAATTAGAAAAAAATGTTAACTTATCACGGACAGTACAAACAAATACGGGAAAAAGAACCGACAAAAAAGCTCAAAAAACTAAAAAAATAAAAAAAAAATGGAATTATTAAATAGTAAAAAATAAGTTAGAAGTTTAGACTGTTTTGAGCGAGGCTAACTTGAAAAATTTGTGGACTTGCGTTTTCTGTTCTTTCTAGCACGAGCGCACTTCAGTCCCGCACTTCCACAGAACAGCGAAATCCGTTTGAGCTCTCAGCGATTAGGTCAGGCATGCGACAGCACCGCAGTCAGCCCAACGTCTGCGCTGACGTTGGCAGCATGTAAGCACGTACGCACCACTCAGCCGATGGAAGGTGAAGAACCTTCTTCCAGCCGCGGGAAAGGATGTACATACGCCACGAATACGGAGCCTTTCACTTTCAGGAAAAAGTTTGACACGGCAGGGTCGTTACCTACGTTAAACCATACGGGAAATGTTGTGGGCCAATTGATCATCTCCTTCTTTCCATAAAACAAATAGACTTGCTACGGAAATCCTTTTCTAAGATTCTTTTAATTTATTGTCATTTTGTTATATCATATCTGTTGTAGAAATTAGGCCGCAAACCTATGAAGTGTACTTGCGTGATGACCCTGGCGATGTGTAAGAAACACTCGACTTGCACAAGAAATTTATTTTAAGACAAAATTTCAGGTTTTGTTTAATGAACCAGAAAGCTTGTATCTTTTTTTTAAAAAAAAATCAAGAGCAGAAGCGCTAACATTCAATTAAGTCTCTACTACTTAAAGAGAGAGTTGGTGGTGGTTCATCTATCCCTCTTAACTTCCCTTTATACCTCCCAAAAAACTCTAACAGAAATAGAGAAAAAGTAATCTACTAAGAAATAAATACCACCACTCCATAAATTCTCTAAAAAACAGAGTTTTGTCAAACGCACAGTAGAGCCAAGGATGCAGAGGCATAACGCGGCCGAGCGTAGAGACGAAGCCGATAGCGTAGGCCGGTCAGACCAATTCTGATAATATCGACTCGATGTATTAGGATAATATGTTTTTTTTTGGTAACAAAAAATGTGCATTCAAGTGTATATGACATAAAGGTCACACCGTACAGAAGGACACAACAACTTGGAGGGGGAAAAAAGATTAGATGCTAATCACAAGAGAACACCGGCAACAAGAAAAGAAAACATTTATCTGACGTTCTTGTCTCTCTCTTTTTTACAACCCTGTATCTGAACGTAGAATAGCAACCCTTAAAGAGAAACAATGGAAACAGTAGAAGAGACGGTCTTGTTCGATTTTTACTACTCAACTACAGAGTTGTGCAGCCACACAAAATCCGTACGGGTGTCATCTTTCATACGCTAGTTGCGTCATCTCTTATGCATGCTGATTGTCTAGTGACGACTGGCCTCCGCACCAACTGCTTGGACTTTGGTGAGAACTGGGAACCACACGTCTGCTTTCAAGTGTATGTATTACATAAAGGTCACACCGTACAGAAAGGACACAACAACTTTGAGTGAAAAAAAGATTAGATGCTAATCACAAGAGAACACCGGCAACAAGAAAAGAAAACATTTATCTGACGTTCTTGTCTCTCTCTTTTTTACAACCCTGTATCTGAACGTAGAATAGCAAACCTTAAAAAGAAACAATCGAAACAGTAGAAGAGACGGTCTTGTTCGATTTTTACTACTCAACTACAGAGTTGTGCAGCCACACAAAATCCGTACGGGTATCATATTTCATACGCTAGTTGCGTCATCTCTTATGCATGCTGATTGTCTAGTGGCAACTGGCCTCCGCACCAACTGCTTGACCGATGACGGAAAAGGATGACGAAAGGAAATGGGAGCAAAAGGCGCCGACTAGCGAAAACGAAGATAAAATTGTAAATGGCCGGTCAAATGGACGCGACACGCGACGAGTCTACTGCGACACCTATAAATACAACCGGCCCCAACCCCGTTCAAGGCCAGAGGCAGGGAGAACAGAACTCAGAAGCAAGAAACAAAGCTAGGCCGCTAGAGCTGCTAGTTAGTGACTGCATCTTGGAAACAAGAATCGAGCAGTAGTTGAAACAAGATGGTGCATCAAGCGGCGAAAGAGGCGATCCCGCTGCTGACACCGTACAAGATGGGGCAGTTCGATCTGTCCCACCGGGTTGTGCTCGCGCCGCTGACACGGTGCCGTTCCTACGGGAACGTGCCGCAGCCGCATGCCGCAGTGTACTACTCGCAGCGGGCTACTAGGGGCGGCCTCCTGATCTCGGAGGCCACGGGGGTCTCCGCCACCGCGCAGGGTTACCCGGAGACTCCTGGCATCTGGACGCAGCAGCAGGTCGACGCCTGGAAGCCTATCGTTGACGCCGTCCACCGCAAGGGCGCTCTCTTCTTCTGCCAGATTTGGCACGTCGGAAGGGTCTCCACAAACGGTATGTCCATGAATCCATAAGAAAGCAAGTCCTTGCACGTGGTATGGTGATTGATTGATCGTTGCTAATTCTGCCATTACTTTGTAAACAAAACAGATTTCCAACCTGACGGACAGGCACCGATCTCAAGCACTGACAAGCAGATAACGCCCGATGCCGATTCCGGCATGGTATACTCCAAGCCGCGGCGGCTGCAGACAGAGGAGATCCCTCAAATTGTTGACGACTTCAGGCGCGCCGCCCGGAACGCCATCGAGGCCGGGTTCGACGGCGTGGAGATCCACGGTGCGCACGGCTACCTCCTGGAGCAGTTCATGAAGGACAGCGCCAATGACCGCACTGACCAGTATGGCGGTAGCCTTGAAAACCGTTGCCGCTTCGCGATGGAGGTTATTGAAGCTGTTGTCCGCGAGGTCGGTGCACACCGTGTGGGAATTAGGCTGTCGCCGTTCGTGGACTACATGGACTGTGTCGACTCCGACCCACAGGCGCTTGGTGCCTACATGGTGCAGGAGCTCAATAAGCACCTAGGGTTCCTCTACTGCCACATGGTAGAGCCCCGAATGGCCATCGTTGACGGTCGTAGGCAGATCCCCCATGGGATCTTGCCCTTCAGGAAAACATTCAACGGCACGTTCATCGCCGCAGGCGGGTACGATCGGGAGGAAGGCAACAAGGTGGTGGCTGACGGCTATGCTGATCTCGTCGCCTACGGGAGGATCTTCTTGGCCAACCCAGACCTACCTAGGAGGTTTGAGCTAGGCGCCCCTTTGAACAAGTATGACCGCTCAACCTTCTACACGCAGGATCCTGTTGTTGGCTACACGGACTACCCTTTCCTTGATGACGACCACAGTAACTCAGCAGCTGCTCCTCTTGCATAATCATGCAGTTCATCGATTCGATTTGAGTAATAATGTGCATGATTTATGCAGTAGTATGTATATGCACGCGTGCGTGCATGGTATCATTTCCACCATTCATTTATTAATATTTGGACGGAATTTGTTGGTACGGTGTACTGAGGGGATTTTTGTGTATGTGTGACTACAGGACCAATTAACATCAATTCTATCCACACTTGCGGAACAGATATATGCATTTTTTCCCGTTCATTTCGTCCCGAGCACATGTGTAGTTCTCCTGAAGTTAGCACATAAAGCCGCCAGGTGGACTTCACCAAATCCAGACCATTGCCACGTGAACAATTTGAACTTAATTACTCCGTCTTATGAGTCTAGAGGGAAACTAAACTACCATTTAGGGCTTGTTTAGGAACTCAAATCCCTGTCAGGATTCTGGCCCATTCCCAGGAGCAGAAAACCACGGGTGTGCTTCCCCTATCCAGATGAAAAGTGCATTTCGAAGCCCATGTCATGGGGATCTCCTGGCCTGATCTACAACTTTTTGATGGGGAACATATCCTCGTGTGCCTGGTCGGGAAGTTCTCCCTATCGCCGCCTCGTCTCGCTCTCGATCGCCTTCCTCTCTACCTCGTGGGTGAAGTCATGTTCCCAATGGTCACCTTCGCTCCTCGTCTCATTCCCGACGGCCACTTCCGTCACGTGCCTCCTCCTCCCACTCTGGCAACGGGAACTCACCAGTGAAGTCTTCTTCCTCTCTCCTCCTCCTCCCACTATGGTTCCGCACCTCATCTTGTTTTTCTCGTAGATCGTGGTGGAGATGGTGACTGGAGGGAGGGAAGGAACGGAGCTCAATTAGCTGAGTTGGGTGGGGGGGGGGGGGGGGGTGGGGCGCAGGTTCCTACCAAGGTGCAAATTTTACCACTCCTCTTCTCTGTTTGGTTTGGCTTTTTTTTGAGTTTTTGAATGAATCAGTATCGAGATTGTTACAATTTTTCTCTCCACGAATCCACGATTCTTGAATGCAAAAACAGCTCCGCTGCTTGACGTGATCTCCTGCCTTCCTAGTTGATTCTCAACAACAAAAAACTGCACACACGTATAGGCTCGTATTCTTTCCTGGGAACGTCTCCCCTCTCTCTCCTTTATTTCTTTTCTTCTCTACTCACAACCAATCCTCTCCTCTTTATTAGTTCCTGCTCACGACTTGCTTTTCTCACATACAATACCCATGCAAATATATACCCTCACTCCTAAGACAGACACGAACACGGATCAACCACCAGAAATAACTCGTATACATGACTATAACACGGAACCACAAAAGACACGGAAACAGACTCATCTCACATGCACACAAGGCAACAATGCAGCGTATACGGACTCGTGGTCGGTGCCGACCACCCAAGCCATCACTTTGCTCCTCTCCGCCTGCACGCGGTCGTTCGGAGTTGGCTGCATGCTTGTGCGCACCTCCTGCGCCGCTCGCTACGACCACGGCGTGCTCGCTGTATGCTCTTCCGGAGCCACTGCTTGTTACGACCATGCCCTCTGCCCCGTCTTGCTTCTTTGCCGACTCGGTCTCCTTCCTCGTTACGACTTCTTGTGCGCCAGGCTTGCCTCCTACTGCCTCTGCACCTCGTCCATCTGTGCCTCTCTCCACCTAAACCTGTTTATAAGTTTTCAAAGGAATCTTGTACAACCGATTTGGAGATCTCTTCGCCCTCATCAACAAATCTCTGTTCTTGTCATACACTCGTAAGAACTCATCCTCCAGCACCACCTTGCACCCTCTCTCTGTCATCTGCCCGAGACTTAGTATGTTGTTGCATAGACTTGGTATATAATAGATTCCTGTCAACAACTTCTTATCCCCGTTCCTGCATTGCAGCATCATTGTCCCTTTGCCCTTTATCTCTACCGTGGAGCCGTCGCCAAACTTGACCTTGCCCCAAACCTTCTCGTCGAGCTTGTGGAACATGGAGCGATCTCCTGTCAAGTGGTTGCTTGCTCCATTATCCAAGTACCATTGATCCGTGTGATCATGACTTCATTCCTTTGTGCGTAGTTTAGGGCCTACGTTATCCTCATTCAGTTCCACCATGACCGACTCCTTTTCAACATATGAGGAGAGAAGTACTAGCTCTCCGTCATCTTCTTCTTCGTCTGTGGCAAGGTTCACTTCCCTGTCCTTCTTCTTGCTCTTGCAATCCAAAGCAAAGTGCCCAAACTCGTTACAGTTGAATCACTTTTTATTGCTGCGGCATCTTATCGCATAGTGCCCGTATTCGCCACATTCAAAGCACTTGACATGTGACAAATTATAGGATCTCTCACCATTGCCTTGCCCCACCCTGTCTCCATGGCCACCCCTGCCGCCTCGACCACTCTGGCCACCACGACCGCGCCACCTCCCGCGGTTGTATGAAGAGCCACGTCCGTCTCTCGGATCTCCCCTTACTAGCAACGCCTCCTCGTTGCGAGATCCTTGCTCCTTGCGCAATTGAAACCCCTTCAGTAACTCCTCATGCGCCTTGAGAGATCCGGTGATCTCCTCTATCTTCTTCTTGTCCAGATCGGGTGAGTACATAAGTGTTGTGACAACAGATATGTACTTCTCCGGAAGCACGCGTAGGTACTTCTTCACCACCACAGATTCCTCCATCTTGTCGCCAAGAGAGTTAATCTGATTAAACAACGAACTCAGCTTGCCGGCAAACTCGTCCACCGACTGGTTTTCTTCCATCTTCAGATTCTCGAACTCGCTCCGCAAATTCTGGAGCCGCACCTCCTTGACACGATCAACTCCTTTGTGCATCGTCTGAAGCGCCTCCCATGCTTCCTGTGCCGTCTCCTTGCCGATTAGCTGATGCATCATCGCGTCTGGCACCGCCCGGTAGATGAGGGCCAAAGCGGCTTGATCTACCTTATCGTCCACCTTCTTGTCCTTCCCCTTCGGATCAACTGCGCCCCAGACTCCTTGGGCGCGCATGTTCGCCTTCATCTTCATTGGCCACACCGGATAGTTGTCACCGTCAGGAGAGGGTACTGGAGGGAGATTAACACACTCTAAGCCTTCACCTTGTCACCCATGCTCAGATACCACTTGTTACAATTTTTCTCTCCACGAATCCACGATTCTTGAACGCGAAAACAGCTCCTCTGCTTGACGTGATCTCCTGCCTTCCTAATTGATTCTCAACAACAAAAAACTGCACACACATATAGGCTCGTATTCTTTCCTGGGAACGTCTCCCCTGTCTCTCCTTTATTTCTTTTCTTCTATACTCACAACCAATCCTCTCCTCTTTATTAGTTCCTGCTCACGACTTGCTTTTCTCACATACAATACCCATGCAAATGTATACCCTCACTCCTAAGGCAGACACGGACACGGATCAAAACCGGAAATAACTCGTATACATGACTATAACACGGAACCACAGAAGACACGGAAACGGACTCATCTCACACGCACACACGGCAACAACGCAGCGTATACGGACTCGTATACAACTCATATACGTATACGCGGCAAGAAAACTCGGATACGTAAAAAACAAGATTACTTTTGACAGAGATCTAATAACAATGCAACCGGATCTGATGTTATACTGTGATCTGTTGATCTTGTCATGGTAGAACATTTGTATACTGCTAATTGCATAATTCCCATTCTTGCTGATGCACAAAAATGTTGTGATCTGTTACTGAATTGTTTTGCGTTGAGCCAACCTCCTGTATCCGTTCAATACAATGCTTCTTGTTCTTGGTGTCCTCTTTTGTGTTTGTATGCTAATGCTGTTGCGGTGTTTGACTGGTTGCAGCGACGCAAGGTTAGGGTCTTCATGTACCCGAGCGCAGCATCTAAAGGTTAGTATGGATTGTCTATTTTAATTTGCTGTCATGGATTCTTTGGTAGCCTGCCTTAGTCATTGTGGCTGTTGCTAAATGGATAATCTGCTAGCAACTAAAGACTTGGGTTATTTGTTAGTGGGGATTTTATTATTGTTGAATCCTTGATTTGTTAGTGGCTACTTGCCATTCTTTCTTAGCAACTTATGTAACTTTGCTAAGGTGAAATGGGAATGATTCTCTCGCTGACAATAGAGCCTTTACATATGTAAGCTTGACTGCTTGAGTTTGTTCCATTCCATCTTCTATAATTTCCTTGGGCCCAACAGATGATGGACCTAAAGATTAGTAATAGAACAAGTTAAGACCTCAGGCAAGCATGTTGTTTGATCTGTTACATGCTACTACCAAAAATCACATGTTGTTTGATCTGTTACATGCTACTACCAAAAATCAAACTACATCAGTACATATATATTTTTTGAGAACACACCAAACCAGCGTTCCATGATAGTTGACTTCTAGTCGTAGATAATACAGGGTATGTTTAGCTTGATGCCAAATTCTGTTTGGTTATCAAATTGGCAACCAATGTTTCAGTCAAATTTTGTCAAAAAAAAACCCGAACCAAGAGCCAAGTGATGAGAATCTTGCCAAAATTTGGTATCAACCAAAATGCTTGCTAAATCCGATCAATCATTGACATAGTAAGGCAAACATTGGCAACAGTTGGCATCAAACCAGATATGCCTCTGGAGGTATAGTTACTTCACAACAACAAAACTGGGTTTGGGTTTGTTCATACTACTTGGTGGTAGTGACATAAAGAAGGTTAACGAAGGACACTGAACTCACACAACACGTAACACCTTCTGGTAGTGACATAAAGAAGGTTAACGAAGAACACTGAACTCACACAACACGTAACACCTTCCGGTAGTGACATAAAGAAGGTTAACGAAGAACACTGAACTCACACAACACGTAACACCTTCGTGCCGCGCTGAGATAGGGTGGATTTTTTTAGACTGTGGCTGTTGGTTATGGCTTTTGTCTTATGGCTTTTGAATTATGTCTGTTCGTAAGAGACAATACAAAGAGAAAAAAAATCACATGTGATTTTGGTCTATACAGCTGAACTCGGCATAATATCTACTACAATTGACTTGTAGATCCCACATTAAAACAATACACCATTTAAAATCTAATTATTGTAGCAGAAAAATGAAAAGACAGCCAAAGTCAAGCCAAACCAAACCCACGAAGTGTGAACTATCTTCTTACGCCCCGCTTATTTCGGTTTAAACTTCTGGCTTCTGACTTAGTTTTTACTATTCATAAATTTCGTCTTTTTTGAACTTTTGGTTTTTTGAGCTTTTTTGCTGGTTCTTTTTTTCCTGTATTCGTTTGCGTTATCCATGATGAGCTAACATATTTTTTTCTATTTTTAAATTTAATTACGTCAAATAAGTCACCTTCAGCTACAGTGTAATTTCAACCGGTTACAGTGCAATTTCAGCCATAAGCCACTATTTTCAGCCTAACCGAGCGGGGTAGTTCTTCAAATTTCATCCCATATTCTCCTACATATTTAAATAGAAAATTTAAGAATACGCCACCCTGATAATGTGCTTCATAAATAATATTATTTTTTGTTTTTTTTTGTTGGTGCAGGGGGGGGGAACGTCAGCACATGCCCCTGCTTAAGGATTGCCTCAACTGTGTACAACACTTATGTTGTAAGAGACGAGGAGTAAATGCATATCAGTGACTATTTGTCCAGTGATCAAAGAGAATACCATTTATCCCCTAACCAAACATTATACTCAGACCATCCCATGCACCTAAAAAAGTAAGACAATATCGTTCTGCCCCACCTCATCCCCCAACCAAACAATAACTAATTTTCCAAGTTAAACCTGTCACATTCCACCGTGTCCACCCAACCAAATACTACTAAGTACTTGTAAGCAGACTACAGTAGATTCAGATTCAAAGCAGATAATTATTTTTGAAATATAATGCAAACATGCTATATGTTTATTGCTAAAGAAATAATATTGAGCAGACAGGAGCTAGCTCTGTCCATGACTCGCTTCCACTGAAACCTCATCTGCCACCCTCTTTAGATACAAGCATGGTGGAAGAGATGGTTGCAACGTAGCACCATCACCTCATCCCCAACAGTGAACTATGTGATGCAAATGACGCACGTGCTTTGTGCATTGCCCTCAACGTACACTGTTTGTTTCAGCGGCATGGAATTGTCGGACTCTTCGGAAGGTGAACTGCAATCGCAATGCGAATGAATCGGCCGATTCACCGAAGGAGGATGACAACAACTATTATAGCATGGCACCACCAATGACACCCTTCACAACATTGAATGCTATCATGCGGGGCAATTGGTGAAGACACTACAAGTTTAGTTTGGTGTCACCCATCCTGAATCAGCTCAAAATCAAATACATTTTATTTAGGCATGATAGAACATGATGCCCATTTAGAGAGTAGGGATATCTATTATATATAATAGGCCTCTCCATCGCCAAACTCCTCCGTCGGCATTCTTCCTGTCGGAATTCTCTGATCCTTTCGGTGCCCGCGACCGCGAGAGATGCTGATGCTTCGTCGCCGCTGCTTATGCATTTGATCCGCGGGCGAGGCTCTCCTCCTCCGAAGGGGATGATGGAATTTGACTCGGAGGTGGATGAAGACCCCGGTGATGCAGTTTGCACTGCTCAGGTATGCCGTTCTTTGTTAACAGGACCTGCACCGCTGAACAGGATTCGGAAGCCTGCAGTTCATTCGGATCAAGGGCGGAGTTCAAAGCAACAATGCAACAAGGGTTGCTGGCCTTGGGACAAGAAGCTACGATGGAAGGGACCTTTACCCAAACCAAGAAGCTCGCCATTGAGGACTATAGGTGACTTTGTCCTACCCAAATTGAATGAAGTGAAGCACCGTTCCTCACCTGTGATCTGTGAGGGGCGTGTTCTTCGGTCGGATCTCGAACAAATCCCGGCTCAATCTCCGCAGCTGATTCAAAATTCAAATGGCAAAGCAACTGGGCCGCAAACTGAGTCATCTTGGGCCCAATCATCCTGGGCCGTTCGCAATCCAGGTCTTGCCTTTGTATGTCGCTGGTTGTCACGGAACCACCAAATCCCTACGCGAGTTCGTCGCACATACGCGCAAGTGCTCATGGCTGGCGGTATGGTGGCGGCGGACGGTGCTGGAAGCGAAGGAGGCGGTGGTAGGCGCGGCCGTAATTACGGATTTCCGGCAACGGGCGGTGGTCGTCCTCCGAGGCATTTTAGCCGGGGCCGTGGCCGCAGCCGCGACTACCATGGAGGTCGTGCGTCTAATCATGGTGGACGAGGAGACGACAATCTTGGCCACAACTACCATGGAGGCCGTGCGTCTGATCATGGTGGACGAGGAGACAACAATCTTGCCCATAATCCTCGTGGGGCTGGCGCTGGTGGAGCACAAGCCACAGGTGGTAGTAATCATCCTCCGTATTATGGAAAAGCTCTTGCTGAAGAGAACAACAACAAATCAAGGGAGAAGGCTGAGTGTTTAGGCACACAACCTGGGAAAAATAAAGGATCTCAGCAGTATGGTGGCGAGCCAGCAACTAAAAAGAAGAAGAAGCTGGTGTTGTGTTGTGAGATTTGCGAGGAGGAACACTACACTTCTCAATGCCCATTGTTGCATGGTCCTAAACCAGCTGCTACTTTCTGTGGCCTTGCAGGAGATGGCCTCGGATTCTTTCACATTCCGTACACTACAGCAGCAAAGAGCCCCAAGAAATTTCAGCTACTGCTTTGATTAAGATTGTGGAGGGCTCAGTTCCAGCAGATTTGGTCAAAAAGGAGCTTGCTGGGGCGATCCCGATCAAATGGGAGTGGGTGGTGAGGGAGCATGGCAATAATGCGTATATAGTGCCATTCCCGTGTCAAGTGGAGCTCCAGAGAATGATTAGTATGAGGCGCCTCAGAACTGATAACAATGAAGGAGTGATGCTTTTTGAAGAGTGGTACAATGAGGTTATACCAAAGCAAAAGTTGCAGAAGGTTTGGGTGCATGTATATGGTGTGCCGTATGAGATCAGGTCATTTCTTCCCCTTTGGGCAGTGGGATCCATTCTTGGTGCTACCCAGAAAGTAGACATGAGGTCAATGAGAAAGACAGGGGTGGTTCGGCTAATGGTGGCGGTCCTTGATGCAAATTGCATCCCGGATGCTGCAGACATAGTGGTAGATGACTGCCTTTATGAAATTTTCTTCAAAATTGACCATGTTGTCACTGATAACAATGGGGAACCAGATGAATTTGATGAGGTTGATGACTTAGACAAGGGGGATCAAAATAAAGAAATAGACCAAGAGATGGAAGATGTGGAGAAAAATAATAACGGGGCTGCGTCCTCTGATTCAACAATTTCGGCATCTAAACAGAAAAATGAAATACCACATGATCAAGCCCCAACAGATATAGCGTCAATTGCATTAGAACATGTTGCGAATGTTTTTGACTTGGCAGTCGATGGGGTTCTGAAGGAGATTAGTAACAATATTGCTGCTGAACTTGTTCATTTTGATGACCCAAATGAGATTAGCATGGCTCCTAACACGATGTTGGCTTCTGAGACTGACTTGATTGTGAAGTTGGGTGCAGCGGCCAGTGTTTTTGAAAATAAAACCAGCAACTTTGTTGAAAATTCAGAAATACCTGGTATGCACACGGTGGGTGCCTCAATCACAGGCGGGAAGCTAGATGACACTGATTTGCAAAGGGACAGTGAAAGGTATTCTAAGTTGCTGCAGGATGGTACAGGATCTGAGATGTGGGTGCAGGAGGTGCAGGTTGGCAACCAGGGGACATTTCTTGAGCGATCTGGGCTTGAGGACGTTCCCAAATGGTGGTTGTTGATGATTTGCAGGAGACAAAATTACCAATGGCGAGTCCAAATTACCATGGACTTCCACGTTACAAGTTACAAGCTTTAGCTAAGAGGAACGACATCAGTGCAAATCTTTCTAATTTGGCTATGGCAAATGCACTTCAGCTTCTGGACTTTGTTATAGGCATTGAAGAGATCAATTTATTTACACCCTCTGGAGTCAAGGCGATGGACAGAAGGGCTAGCAAGCGGGCTGCTGCAATGGGGGATATAAGTTTGATGGAGAAGGCTAAGAATTTGGTGGCAAAAAAATGCAATGGATCCAGGTAATTGCATTTCTTTCCCATCTATTTCTGATTCTTCTATTACTTCTAGAATTAACAACCTAGGAGTTTCTTTGGGTAGAGATAATAGCCTTATTTCATCTTCTGTTACTTCCATTAAAAATATAGAATTAGATAGGTTAAAGATGTCGGCTAAAAACCTTTTTAGTAGCAGCAAATCGTCCTCTCCTAACATTAACCTGGATGAGGAAGAAGAAGATTTATTAGATGCACAGCTCAACCACATATGTGGGGATTTTTATGAGCGTGCGTCAGAGGAAGGCCTTGACCACGTTTGTTGTGAGCTCATAGCTTCACAACGCAGGAAAAGGACCTTTTCGAGGAAAAATAACAAAGGGGGATCTCTACCCACAAAATCATTAACACCTTCCAAGCTGAGTCTCAAATGAAAGGAATTTTCTGGAATAGCAGAGGTCTCGGTGACTTGGCTAAACATGGGTATTTGGAAGATATAGTTAAAGAGGAGCAAATTGATTTCATTGCTCTCATGGAAACAGGTCGGAATCATTTCTCAGATTCGACTCTTAAGAAACTTTGTGGTGGCAAAGATTTTATTTGGCACTGCATGCCACCTTATGGTCGTTCTGGGGGAATACTCCTTGGAGTGGATCTAACGGTCTTTCATATCGGAGCTATTGATGAAGGCGACTTTTATGTCAAATTCATTCTTCGAAATAAACAAGATGATTTTAAATGGGCGTTGTTTGCAGTATATGGTCCTGCACAACAACAATATAAAGAAATTTTTTTAGCAGAAATGGCGCACGTTTGTAGTAAAGAGTCACTACCCTACATGATTGGAGGTGACTTCAATATTAGGCGTCGCCCTGGAGATAAAAATAAAGGCAATTTTGACAGGAAATGGCCTGATCTTTTTAATATGGTTATTCAGTCTCTTGATCTCAGGGAGATAGAGCTGTCGGGGCGCCATTACACTTGGGCAAGCAGTGGGGATGACCCAACTTTCGAGAAGTTAGACAGGGTCTTAACTAGTACTGAGTGGGAACAAAAATTTCCGCTTACCTCAATAGTGGCTAAAGCTAGAAATAATTCAGATCATACACCTTTGCTAGTAAACACAGGTGCCTCCTCTCATAATAAACAACCACCACTATTTAAATTTGAACGGGGTTGGCTTTTGAGAGATGGTTTCCATGATTTGGTTGCAGATGTGTGGCAATCAGAAAACAAAGGAAACTCAGCCATAGAGAAATGGCAAAATAAAATTCGATCCCTCAGGCAATTCCTGAGAGGGTGGGCCAAAAATACAGCAGGCCATAATAAAAAAGAGAAGAAGAAATTAGTCTCTATGATTGATGAGCTTGACAAAAAGGCGGAAATTACCGTGCTCTCAAACCAGGATCTAGATATGAAGCGCTACCTCAATGATCGATTAGTACAATTGCTGAGGGAGGAAGAAGCCAAATGGTACGAGAGAGCTAAAACAAAACACCTCCTGGAAGGTGATGATAATACACAATACTTCCACTTGGTTGCTAATGGAAAACATAGGAAACAACGAATCTTTAAATTAGAACAAGAAGATGGGATAATAGTGGGTGATGCTGAATTAAAAGCATATATCACAAACTATTACAAGGGTTTATTTGGACCACTAGAGGAAAATAATTTTACTATGGTGGAATACCAAAACCAAGATATACCCCAGGTCACGGAAGAGGAAAATGACTTTCTCACATCCCCGTTTACAGAGACAGAAATTAAGGAGGCAGTGTTCCAGATGGAACACAATAAATCGCCTGGACCTGATGGATTCCCATCAGAGTTCTACTAGGCGTTCTGGGAAGTTATAAAAGGAGATATTATAGCTCTATTTACTGATTTTTATGACGAACGCCTCCCTCTGTATAGCCTTAATTTTGGAGTAATTACCCTTATTCCAAAAGTAAATGGGGCAACAAAGATACAACAGTATAGACCCTTTTGCTTGCTCAATGTGAGCTTCAAGATTTTCACCAAAGTAGCCACAAATAGACTCATGGGAGTGGCTACAAATGTGGTACGACCATCCCAAATGGCTTTCATGCCAGGTCGACACATAATGGAAGGAGTAGTGATGTTGCACGAAACCATTCATGAATTACATACGAAGCAACTAGATGGGGTGATCCTTAAGATTGACTTTGAAAAGGCCTGTGACAAGGTAAAATGGTCTTTCCTCCAGCAAACTCTTCGTATGAAAGGATTTAGCCATCGATGGTGTAGCTGGATCGACAAATATGTCATGGGTGGAAGTGTAGGCATCAAGATTAATGATGACATTGGACATTACTTCCAAACAAAAAAGGGACTCAGACAAGGAGATCCTATGTCACCTATTTTGTTTAATATTGTAGCTGACATGCTCTCGATTTTAATTCAGAGGGCAAAGGATGATGGCCAAATTCGGGGAGTCATACCTCACCTTGTGGATGATGGGTTGTCTATTTTACAATATGCGGATGATACAATCCTCTTTCTAGACCATGATCTAGAGCAGGCTAAGAATATGAAGTTATTGCTCTGTGTTTTTGAGCAACTTTCTGGTCTGAAAATTAACTTTCACAAGAGTGAGATATTTTGCTTTGGAGAAGCAAAACAGTATGAACAGGAATATACTAGTCTGTTTGGGTGTGACGTAGGGTCACTTCCTTTTAGATACTTAGGAATTCTGATGCACTACAGAAAACTTCGCAATGCGGAGTGGGGTGTTATCGAGGAAAGATTCAAGCGAAAACTGAGTACTTGGAAGGCCAAGCATCTATCCTATGGGGGTCGACTGGTTTTACTACATTCAGTCCTAAGCAGTTTACCTACATTTATGATGTCCTTTTTTGAAATTCCAAAAGGCGTCATTAAAAGTCTGGATTTTTACCGGTCAAGATTTTTTTGGCAAGGTAATAATGATAAACAAAAATATTGCCTAGCCAAATGGGACATTCTGTGTCACCCTAAAGATCAAGGGGGGCTGGGAATAATTGATCTCTGGCTCAAGAACAAATGTCTCCTCAGTAAATGGTTATTCAAACTGCTTAATGAGGAAGGAACTTGGCAGACCTTACTCAGAAATAAATATCTGAGTTCAAAAAGCCTTACACAGGTCCAATCAAAACCTGGGGATTCACAGTTTTGGAAAGGTTTGCTAAAGGTCAAAGATGATTTCTAGGATGTGGGACATTTAAAATAAAAGATGGCTCACAAACCAGATTTTGGGAGGATACCTGGATAGATTCCTCACCTCTTAAAGATCAATTTCCTAACTTATATAACATAGCCAATTATCCCCATGTAACTGTGCGGACTGTCATAAATCAAGTGCCTCTTAATGTCTCCTTTCGCAGAGCTCTAACTGGGGATAAGTGGACAGCTTGGCTAAATTTAGTAGCTAAAATAGCCAATATTCAACTTTCCAATGAGAGGGATGTCTTTAGCTGGGACCTACATAATCATGGTCAGTTCTCAGTGCAGTCGATGTACCTGTATTTCATAAACCAACATACCCCTTTTACTAATAAATTTATCTGGAAGTTGAAGCTCCCCCTAAAGATAAAATTTTCCTCTGGTACTTCCAGCGAGGGGTCATATTAACAAAGGATAATTTAATTAAAAGGAATTGGACTGGTAGCAAAAAGTGTTGTTTCTGTGATTGCAATGAAACAATTAAACACCTCTTTTTTGATTGCTACCACGCGAAAACTATTTGGAACATTGTTCATATAGCAACTGGGTTAACCCCTCCTAGATCCACTACCCACATGCTTGGAAGTTGGCTAACAGGCATTGGGAGAGTGGAAAGAAATTTGATTTTTGTGGGGGGTTGCTGCTATTATTTGGGCAATTTGGTGTACTCGTAATGACATTATTTTTGAGAAAAAACCAAATACTTCTTTTGTGCAGACTATTTTCAGAGGGTCATATTGGCTGCGGTTTTGGGCGCTGCTGCAGCGTGAGGGCACAAAGGAAAAAATCCGTTTGGCAAGCAAAGTGTTGGAGGTTGTCGCCTTGGACGTCTTCGCCAAGAATGGGTGGCCAATCAATAATAGATTTTGCTTTTGATTTCTCTATATTTGAGTGTACTCTTTCTCAATTCATTTGTCCAGTGTTTGAGCTGGGAATCTTGTAAGGTTTGGCTATGTGCGGATGCAGAGGCCGGATATTTTCCATTTTCAAAAAAAAATCTATTATATAATATAAAATCTTATGACATGTGTTTTACTGTTGCTAGGAAAAAATAATATGCTAGGAATTCTAAAAACATTTGGCCCTTAATTGAATTGACCATAATCATGGTTAATAACACATAACAATCGAACGTTACTAAAAAAGCGCAAACATTGATGGTAGGCGTTTTACGGTTAAAATTGCTAAGAGAACAAGATAAACAAGCTGATAAAGAGAACCAAAAGCTCTTCAACACTTCGTGGATTGTCGTGTGAAGCGTCAATGATCACAAAAGCAAACTTGATCTTCTTCAACTTCTCGTGTGTTTGAATTGAAAAGATTAATGGTTACAAATACTATCACACATAGGTGGAGGGAACGAGGGTGTTTGTTTCCATGCACCCGGATTCGATCTATGATTGACATGGCATGCTTTATTTAATTAGAGTATATACATGCATGTCCGTTCAGTGAGAAAGCACACGCCTTAGCTCCATGAGGGCAAGTACAATAGAAGAGGTGGCTGCCACCTCTAGGATTAGCCACATAAGCAAAAAGACTACATGTGGCTCATGTGGAGGTAGCTAATACAATGAGTAGAGTAGAGGTTACCTCTACTAAAGCACTCAAACATTTAATACTTACATAAATATATCAGGGGTCACCTCTTGCATGAGGGGTAGTTTATCTCTCTCTCCTCGTATAATGTGCTAGAGGTCACCTCTTGCATGAGGGGCAGCTTGCTTCTCTCTCTTCTTTTCTCTCTCTTCCACTTAAGATTGTGCTGATGTGGATTTCACTAGAGGCAACCTAGTCAGCACCATTGTACTTGCTCTGAGGTCCTAGAGCCCCCACAAAATTTCTGTGTGTGTGGTAGACACGCATGCGTGTGTAATATAAGTGGGGCGTGCACCCTCCTTGTACTCTCTCTCTCTCTCTCTAAAAAATGCATTATCATCCATGCTAAAAATAACTTGGGAGAGCTAAAGTAATCCATATATAGGATGTATCCCACTCAGCTATTTGACTTGCATGATGGCAAGGGAAAAAGTAGCGCTGAAGTTCTCCCAGAGCAAATAATGGGAATTGTATATTAAAAATCTTAATCTTCTATTAAAGTTGAACATAAAATAAAACATAAGAGAGCACCACATCATCACTTTTCTTTTCCACCGTTGGATTACTGATTTGATTGACGTAATTACACCTAAGCTAGACAATTATATACTCTAAAACTTTGTATTGAGTTGCACTTAACCTAAACATTGGTGTGCTGTATAAACTCTTACTGAGATATTTAAAGGGTACTAAAAAATGTAAAAGTTGAGTGTAAATGAAGTACAAAAGAGCGCCACATCACGACTTTCTTCTTCACATTCCAATTTTGGATCCAATGCAAATAATTGCACCTAAGCTTGACACTTATACACTCTAGAGCCTTCTATTAATTTGCTCTAAGCTAGATATTTATACACTGTATGAGATTTTCATAGGGTGCTAAAATAAACATTAACACACATACATACATACATACATACATACACACACACACACACACACACACACACACACACACACACATATATATATATATATATATATATATATATATATATATATATATATATATATATATATATATATATATATATATATATACCTTTTACACCCGGCTATAATTACACCCACCTCTAATATACCACCTAAATAAATTTGAAATACTCCTTTATCACTTTAGGTATACTCATATACTAATTATAAGATATTCTAATTTGAACCACACGAAAAAATTGCAAGGGAGTCCATAGTTTTTAGCGTATTTTGTAAATACCTTTATATACGTACATAAAAAGGAGTATGTTGAAAAAAAATGTACATACCACTTCTGAAAATTGTTCATACCACCTATATAGTCTTAAATACTCGTATACTACATGTACATACTCCTCGTTATACGAGATACTCCCTACGTTGTGAGGTACGACATAGGGTGTAATTACACCCGGGAGTAGAAAAGAAGCTTCCTCTCTCTCTCTCTCTCTCTCTCTCTCTCTCTCTCTATATATATATATATATATATATATATATATATATATATATATATATATATATATATATATATATATAGGACGAGTGTTTCATGCACCATGGTGCCTAGGCACCAATATCAATACCCGTTGATTTGCTTCGAGATTCGCAACGTTTGATGTGGGTATCTTCATATACCCATAAAAAAGTATATTTGAGATGTCAAACTCCGAAAAAATTTAAATTCAACTTCAGTTTAATTAGTTTGAACTATTTTTATGGTATATACTCACTGTAGTTGCATTGAACTCAAAAGTAGTTCAAACTAATTTGAACTGAGTTCAAAACTTACTTACCATAAATATATCAAGAGTATAAAACATTTTCATACCCAAACTCAAAAAAATTATCAATCATACACGTGTATCGGATGTTGGTGCCTAGGCACCATGGTGCCTTATGTAATTTTCCTATATATACCTTTTACTCCCGGGTGTAATTACACCCACCTCTAATATACCACCTAAATAAATTTGAAATACTCCTTTATCACTTTAGGTATACTCATATACTAATTATAAGATATTGTAATGTGAACCACATGAAAAAATTGCAAGGGAATCCATAGTTTTTAACGTATTTTGTAAATACCTTTATATACATACATAAAAAAGGAGTATGTTGAAAAAATGTATATACCACCTCTGAAAAATTGTTCATACCTCCTATATAGTCTTAAATACTCGTGTACTACATGTACATACTCCTCGTTACGCGAGATACTCCCTACGTTGTGACTTGTGAGATACGACATAGGGTGTAATTACACCCGGGAGTAGAAAAGAGGCTTCCTATATATATATATATATATATATATATATATATATATATATATATATATATATATATATATATATATATATATATATATATATATATATATATATATATATAATAGAACCCTTATAGTATGTCTTAAGGGTACAAATTAATTCATAGAGGAAAGTAATTTTGTCTATATTACCATGATTAAATGAAAGAGATAAAACTGATGGAAAATATTTTTTGCTTCAATATTCGTGTCCTCTCTATCAACTGTAAAAACTTTTAACTCAACATTGGAAGACTTTCAATTAAACATTTCTTATTTCCACCTAAAAAATATCAACTTTTAACAATTTTTTTTAAAACTATCAATACCATAGTTGATAACTATTAAGTCACAATCAAGAATTTTCAACTCAAATTCCCACTTCCACATCAAAGTTTTCAACTTTCACATGAAAAAAATGTCACATTTCAACTCAAAATTTAGGGGTGGGTAGCTACCCCAATGGACATTCACTTCTGCTGCACTGTGTGTCTAGTGGTAACAATCCATGATCTCTTACTTGTATAGCTTCCTGGTTTATATGATAAAAGATTTTAATTTGCTCTAGTGTAGCCTATCCTGTATCCCAACACCTACAACCTAGTGATGCAGTAGTTTGATTTACACTATGGAATTCCATGTTGTCTTGCAAGTAAACATAGCATCTGTGTTGTATTAGACTATCTTTCCATGCCTAATTAGCTGAAATGAGATCCAGCTTTGCTCTCCTGACATTCATGCTATCCAAGGTCTTGATTTCTTTGTTGTTTGGTGACTAAGTGAATGCAAAATAGTCAATGAGAGGTTGCATCAAGAAAATAGTCCACATAAATCATGTAATACGTAATCAAGTAATGCTTCCTCTTACCTAAAGGAAAAATAACCATTTTAATGGGTAATAAGATCTTACTGGTGCAAAACATCCAATTTGATAATTGTTGCCCTAACATTTTAGAAGCTATAAGACTCATAACATGAAGCCTTTATACTGATAAATATTCTATAGGAATAAAGAAGTTTATGACTCTCTTCTGCAACTCCCAATCACCATTTATATAGTGACAAGCGATACACATATAGCCCAAGGTCTGATTGGAAGTCCACATCTATCGTCAAGAAAATCCTCTAGTTGGAACTATTGAGTACCTCCTTCAGAGATTGCTTTTGCTCCTCAAATTCTTTGAGGCAATCGTTCTTCAATGTTTTTCTCGACACCATCATGAAGAGTGGATTTAGACTGGAGACAAACTTCTGAAATCCATCATACTTCACAATTGAAAATGGTAACTCACGAATCACAATCATTCTAACCAACTCTCTATGTGATACCTCAGGATCAAAACTCCAATATCTCAAAATCACACTATCCGGAGATATAACCATTGCATTCAACTTATCCACAACTTTAAGAGTATTTTTTCCTTTCTTTGCATCTCATGCAAAGCACTTGTTCCTGCCCCACGTTAATTTCAATCTTTGCATCGCAATGCTTACATTTTCCCTTTGTAACTACTCCATCAATACTGATAGACATGTATTCTCACAAACCTTAGATTTGAACTTTCTTCCATCTCTAAGAAGTGAGCTTCCAATATCATCAGCAACATCATCCTTATCTTCCTCTTCATCACTTTCTTCATCCTCACGTATTTCGGTATTAGCAGCAATGATTATAAAGGAACATTTGAGACCTTAGATTATCTTAGAATGCATTTGAAATAAGTTGTCCTTGTTAAAATGTCAATACCAGAACTAGAAAAAAAGAAAAATTGAAACAAACATGTGTAGGCATGACAACAATAGTATATGATGTATAGTGTTCACATTATTTTACACTCCCTCACAGATCTCGTGATGTGGATCTAACCTATACATGCTGATATTGCTTGCTAGGTTGTACTGTGCTGCTCGCCTGCTGCTATTAGTATAGTAACCTCCCAAAAAATGGAAATACTATCACTGTAGCCGATGAACGGACACGATATCCTGAACTTTAGTTTTACTCCTGACCACAATGACTATTAGCTGTTACAGTAGTATACTAACAAAAAAGAAAAGGCTAAAGAGTATATGATCTAAATCAAAATGATGTTCTTCGATTATCGGCTCTTGATTGACCTCGTAGTGGCAGAGAATCTTGTCACCGGGGACCTCATTGTGTTAGAGACCCTTATGACCGGAGACAGTACAACCGAAGCCCTTCCTGCTGGCAACGAATGTTGTACTATTGGAACCCGTCTATCTTCTTGCATCTAGAGCTTCTCCATCCCACGAAGGGGGTGAGCACCCCCTTGCCACCTTCCTCCTTGTCCACGTCGAGGCCACCCCCACCTTCGGCCACCGCCCTCTTTTCTTATTCACTGTTCGGTCACCTATTCACTGTTCGGTCACCACACCATCTTAGCTTGGCGGCTTCATGGCGTTAGAGGCCGTGGCACATCGTGGTGGAGGATCTAGGACAGTCGGAGGTGACGGATCAAGGCAGCGACGACGACGCGCAGTGATGGAGGATGTGGCAGTCAGGGTAGAGGATCGAGGTGAGTTGGCGGCGGCAGATCATGAAGAGGCGAGTGGCCGACGACGATGATGTGTTAGAGCGATGCATTCATTCTATCGACTCGACTCTAGGAACCAATAGGTTCTTATCCTATTAAACCCAATCTTTTATTGGGCTGCACCTCTGGCCCATATTGCTATAATTTTCAAGCCGGCTCGGCGCCCCCATTGGATTAGGCCAAACCACTCCCACCTAGGGGTGAAATCGGATCGGATTCGGACGGATATTGCTCATACCGTATCCTAACCCATATTTTTTCTCGGATTCGGGGTCGGATACGGTAAAATCGGATACGAATATGAATTCGGAATATTCGGAATTTCGAATACGGTGCCGCCAGAACGGATACTTGACGGTTTCGGATCGAAAACGGATAATGTGGACGGATAGTACGTGCATACGGAAAGGAACATATGCTAAACCATACCATCATCACTTCAAGCCTTAAACTGTTAGACATAAGTACATAATAGTGATTATAATTCATCAGCCGAAGATGGTGTGGCGTTTCCCCCAAAATTACCCATTGAGGTGTGGCGTTTCAAGATGAATCTTGATTCTTGACGGACATCATTTTGTTTTTCTAGGCTAAAGAAATTTTACTAAATTAAGGTAGAGACAGTAGACAATTGCGGATAATAGACTTTTAAGAAATTTACCTGTTCATTTACTAAAGCATGCCAAAGTTCATCGTTTAATAATACTCTGATTATATGATTTTCATTCCAATACCTAGGAAGAGCGATCTTAATGAGCAAATTTAGGATTCCAATTGCACAAGCAGCAGAATTAGAAATAAAACACTATTTTAGTATTTGTATATTTATAGTTGCCACAACTGAATATCATATTCCTTTTAGAGAACTTAAGCTTGCACGATCCAGAAAAACTTTCTATACACTGCACACCTCAACCAACCAACATGACAAAAAAACAAATACGAGCAAAATAAAAGGTGAATTCTTAGCTCTTACCATATATCCGACCGGATATCCGACCGAATGTCCGACCGGATAATTATCCGGTATCCGAATACTGATACTATTCGGTCGGATAACAACTCTTCCGAATCCGAATCCGACATGAATTATCCGAATCCGAATCCGAATCCGACCAGATACCAAATTCCCTTTCCGAATCCGGTACTGACCAGATTCGGTACCGGATCGGTCGGGACTAACCCAACCCATTTTCACCCCTACTCCCACCTCTAAAGTAAATTAGGGAAATAAAGCAAAGAATTAAAAGCGGAAGAAGTAACCTGGTCACAAAAGAAAAGGAATTTTTCTTTGCAAGTTTCTTATACAACATACCACACTGTTCACTTTCATATGTTGAAGTAAATTGGACACGAAAGAACTGGGATTTTTGCCCTCCAAGCGCATTGTTTCAGTTCCACCCGTTGATTTGCATTATGTGCTACTGACGGCACAATACGGCAGATGGGCATGCAGCTGCGCATTCCTTCGCTTGCCCGCGCCGCCCTCCGCCGCGCGGTAACGGCGTCCCCCGGCTGTCGCGAAGCGCAGGCCCTCCACTGCCTCGTCTGCAAGCTCGGCCTCGCCCCCGACGTGGTCCTGGCCACTGCCTTGCTCACATGCTACGCCAAGCGGGGCATCCTGGCTGCCGCCCAGAGGATGTTCGACGAAATGCCGCGCAGGGACGCGGTCGCATTCAACGCCATGCTGGCCGCACTCGGCGCCGCCGGGAGGGTGGCTGACGCCAGGAGACTGTTCGACCGAATGCCGGACAGGACCCCGGCCTCGTGGAATACCATGCTCACGTGGCGACCTCGCCTCCGCCAGGGAGGTCTTCGAGGCGAGCCTCCACGCGTCGAGGAGCAGCGTCGTGTCGTGGAATGCGATGATCGACGGGAACTGCAAGGCCGGGCGGATGAATGCCGCCCGAGAACTCTTCGATCGTATGGGCTCCTCGCTGCGGGACATCGTCACGTGGAACACGATGATGGCCGGGTATTTGCACCGAGGGGACCCCGCCGACATCATCGCCATGTTCCGCCGGCTGATGCAGATGCAGCAGCAGCAGAGGCTGAGGCCGACCACGGTCACCATGGCCACCGTGGTGACCGCATGCACGCAGGTGGGGGACTTCGACTTGGGCCAGCGGATCCATCTCCACATCCGGCGGCAGCGGACAAGGATCGACGCCATGCTGAGCAACGCCCTCATCGACATGTACTTCAAGTGCGGGAGCGTGGACCGCGCGCTCAACGTCTTCAGCAGCATGCCCGGCGCCCCCAACCTCTTCTGCTGGAACACGGTGATCGCGGGGCTAGGGATGAACGGCCGCGGCGAGGACGCCGTGAGGGCGTTCCACAACATGGTCAGAAGGAAAGAAACAAACGAGGCCAAGCCGGACGAGGTGACGTTCGTGGCGCTCTTATCGGCGTGCAGCCACTCCGGGCTGGTGCCCGAGGGCCGGAGGCTCTTCGCCGAGATGCTGCCGGTCCACGGGGTGGAGCCCAGGACGGAGCACTACGGCTGCATGGTGGACCTCCTGTGCCGCGCAGGCCTCCTTGACGAGGTCGTGCGCCTCGTGCGGACGATGCCCGTCTGGCCCAACGCCAAGGTCCTGGGGAGCCTCCTGCTCCATGCCCGCCGCTCGGAGCAGGAGGAGGAAGGCGTCAGGGTGAGCGAGTGGGCGGCGAAGCGGATCGCGGAGTTGGACCTCCACGACGGCGCTGCTTACGGTTTGTCCAACATGTACGCGTCGTTGCAGAGATGGTCTCATGTGGAGAAACACAGGAGCGAATTGAACGCGGCCGTGATAAACGGGACGGGCGCGCGCCACAAGCAGCCTGGTCAGGCTAGTTTTGATCTTGATGCTGCACAAATTGTCTGACTCACCGACTGATTCGATTTTTAGTGGCGCTCAAAATGGCTTTTTTGAGTGGCTTATGGCTGAAAAACATTGTACCTGGCTGAAATTGTACTGTACCTAATAGTGACTTATTTGGCGTAATTAAATTTAAAAAAATTTAAAAATAGAAAAAATATGTTAGCCCATCACGGACAGCATAAATACGGGAAAAAGAACCGACAAAAAAGCTCTAAAAACTAAAAAATTAAAAAAATATGAAATTATTAAATAGTAAAAAATAAGTCAAAAGTTAGAAGTCTAAGTTGTTTTAAGCGAGGCCTTTAACATGGTAAATTTGTGGACTTGCGTTTTTCTCTTCTTTCTAGCACGAGCGCACTTCAGTTCCGCACTTGCACAGAACAACGAAATCCGTTTGAGCTCTCAGCGATTAGGGATACGCTGCAGCATGCGACAGCACCGCAGCCAGCCTAACGTCTGCGCTGACGTTGGCAGCATGTAAGCACGTACGCACCACTCAGCCGGTGGAAGGTGAAGAACCTTCTTCCAGCCGCGGGAAAGGATGTACATACGCCACGAGTACGAAGCCTTTCACTTTCAGGAAAAAGATTACACGGCAGGGGCGTTAAACCATACGGGAAATGTTGCGGGCCAATTGATCATCTCCTTCTTTCCGTAAAACAAATAGAGACTTGCTACGGAAATACTTTTCTAAGAGTCTTCTAATTTATTGTCATTTTGTTATATCATATCTGTTGTAAAACTAGGCAGCAAACCTATGAAGTGTACCTGCGTGATGTGCTCTGGCGATGGGTAAGGAACACTCGACTTGCACAAGAAATTTATTTTAAACAAAAATTCAGGTTTTGCTAAATGAACCGGAAAGCTTGTATCTTTTTTTAAAAAAAAACAAGAGCAGAAGCACTAACATTCAATTAAGTCTCTACTACTTAAAGAAAGAGTTGGTGGTAGTTTATCTGTCCCTCTAACTCCCCCTTATACCTCCCAAAAAACTCTAACAGAAACAGAGAAAAGTAATCTACCAAGAAATAAATTCCACCACTCTACAAATTCTCTAAAAAACAGAGTTTTATCAGACGCACGGCAGAGCCAAGGATGCAGAGGCATGACGCGGCCGAGCGTGGAGGCGAAGCCGATAACGTGGGCCAGTCAGGCCAATCCCGATAATATCGACTCGATGTGGTAGGATAATATAATTTTTTTATCGTAACAAAAAACGTTCATTTCAAGTGTAAGAAGAAGAAAAAAAAACAGAGTTTGTATATGACACAAAGGTCACACCGGACAGAAGGACACAACAACTTTGAGGGGAAAAAAAGATTAGGTGCTAATCACAAGAGAAACCGGCAACGACAAAAGAAAACATATATCTGGCGTTCTTGTCTCTCTTTTTTGCAACCCTGTATCTGAACGTAGAATAGCAAACCTTAAAAAGAAACAATCGAAACAGTAGAAGAGACTTAAGTCAGAAGTCAGAAACTTAAGTCGAAGTGAGCGGAATACTAGTTTAGGAGTCTGTGATTATTTTTCCACCCTGTAACTCCTACGCCCATTAGATAGGCATGCCATAGTGTATTAATATTTCTATATCTTGTAGCCGCATCATACCAGCCATATACCCCGTGGGATTCCGGCGAGCGCGTGAGGCCACGTCGCCCCGAATCCTCCCCCGGCCGGCGCGTGTCGGCGCGTTTTGCGTACGGCCGGGGGAGGCATTTTCCTTGACTTTTTTGGAAATTACGTAAAGGTCCTTTTTCTCGCAAAAAAGTCCCTGCAAGTTTTTTTTACAAAAAAAATTTTGGATGGCGCCCCGCGGGTTTCCAGAATTACATATAGGTCCTTATTTACTTACGTGCGGGTCCTTACAGGTCCTCGGTTTTTTACAAAAAAGCCCTTTGATTTTTCCAAAATTACGCATGTGTCCTCAATTTTTTTATGAAGCCCCTGCGAATTATCGTCTCTTTTACTTTGGTCCACACGGTAGCTAGCGCGGGGTGCGCCGCGCTTATACGGCTAGTTATATACATTGTATGCTGCTGAGCCCTGGTCAACTAATGATTAGCCAGTGCCACTAGGTATGTCAACATCAATTGGGGGATAATTTATTTCGATCTGGGAGGGGAAACCTCGTGGCCTAAATTATTGAAACCGCATTAGTTACGTACTTCGAAAGATGAAAACAACGATAGGAACAGGCGTGCTACCACGGGGCAACTCACTACTACACAAAAAGTCATCACACACGGTTCAAAAATATTATCACAGACAGTTTCGTGAGCCGTCTGAGTTTATGGGTCAGTAATAATACAAGGTCATCACAGACGACTTTCAAACCATCTGTGATGAAGACTATCACAGACGATTTTTAATAAAACCCATCTATGATATATTGATTATCACAGATGGTTTCAACTACAAACTGTCTGTGATAATCAATATACCACAGACGGTTTGTAGTTAAAATCATATGTGATAATCAATATATCACAGATGATTTCTAATAAAAACTGTTTGTGATAGTAAACAATCACATACGGTTGCGAGTCAATATCCGTTTGTGATCTTTTTTCCTAAATCTATTTCTGTTTGTTGGCTAGCCTCAGGAAACGCTAGCCATACCCTCCGAAACAAGGTAATAGATCAACACAGTATATATACATCTAATTCACATTCATTCATTTCAGAAACAAGGACATCAATTTCACAAATCAATTAACAGAAATGAAATAAATTATCCATTCATGAACAAATATATACATGAACAATTAAGCTCAAGCTTATCCTAGTGAAAGTCTTACATCAATGGCCATCGGCAACACTAATAAAGCAAATAACTGCGGAAGCAAACTGGTAAACAGCGAAACCCAAGCCTGCCCACAGGCAGTCGACTTTAAGACGCGTCCTACTCGTCTGTGTCCTCACCATAGTCGAAGTCATCCTCCTCTAATATGAGATAGCAAGGTAAGTACACACTTGTACTCCGCAAACCACACGGAGAATGCAACTTAATGATAAAGGCATCAATGGAATGCTCTTAGGGTTATTTTGCATAAAACAACGTTTAAAGAAAAATAGTAACTAGATTAAAATTGTTGAATTTAATACTGTAAGTAAAAAAACGATACTTGTAAATGAAATTAAGACCGTTAGTGTAGGCTCCGATCAAAACACTAACCTAACCACGGGCATCCCACCCAGACCATCTTTACTAAAAGATTTCGTATGGATTCCACCCATCCACACGTTCCCAACCACTCATGGATTCCATCCATCCACCAGGTTTTCGTAAAACACTTTGAAAATAAAGTCTAATCCATGAAAAACTTTACTCAGTATGCCCATGACCGTGGACACGGCTATCCAGGATAGATTATACACTCTGCAGAGGTTGTACAGTTTTACCCACAAGACACGATCATCCCGGATTGCCACGTAAGTTACACACTTCCTTTGGTGTGCGGCGATGAGATCATGACAAGGCGTTTACAATGCAAGGTTCTCAACCTAGCCAAACTAACTCTAAGATTTTACCCCAGTAAGGAATCCACCAGACCGGGATCCCTTCTTGAGCCGAGTGAGACTTCATATGGCCCATGCCACGCTCACTTTCAACCTACAACTTGACTCAGATTGGGACTCGCAAATTATTCAGTCAGAACTGTCTGATACCAGCCTTGTGGTAGTACGATAGGACTTTGCAATAATAGCTCACAGATCGGTCCTTAATTGACTTAGGCTCAACCACAAACCTCCTGTGCATGACAATCAACACTGTGTCTCCGAACAACAGTGCCTGCCTACACCCTCCACCTAACTAGTAGCTTAGGTCTAAACCAGGTTTTATATTTTATTTTGAAATAATTTTGCGCATCGAGGAGCAGCGTCGTGTCGTGGAATGCGATGATCGATGGGTACTGCAAGGCCGGGCGGATGAATGCCGCCCGAGAACTCTTTGATCGTATGGGCTCTCGTTGCAGGACGTCGTCACGTGGAACACGATGATGGCCGGGTATTTGCACCAAGGGGACACCGCCGACGCCATCGCGATGTTCCGCCGGCTGATGCAGACGCGGCAGCAGCAGAGGATTTGACCATGACCCTTTGACTTCGACCACGGCCTGACTTCAACTACAGCCCTTTGACTTTAACTGCGGATCGACTTTGCTCAAGGCCCTTTGACTTCGACCACTGCTCTCTTCAACCACTATCCCCTTTGACCATGGCTTGGATTTCGACCATGGCCCTTCGACTTCGAGTACTGTCTGACTTTGACCACGACCCTTCAACTTCGACCATGGCTTCGAATTTGACTACAGATATTTGACTTCGGCCACGACCCCCTCCAACTACAGCTTTGATTTCGACCACGACCCCTCGACTTCAGCCATAGCCCCTCGACCACAGCCCCATTCGACCACGATACCGATTTCGACGATCAGCTTGGGAAACCAAAATCGCCAGACAGCGCGACGGGCTCCGGGCGAAGAGCAGCAGGAGGTAGAGAAGCTCACCGGGCGGGGGAGAGCCACGTGGGCAGGCGTAGTAAGAGGAAGACACCGCCATCGCCGAGAGCCCTTCTCTCTGATCACTGGCCGATGTCGCCAAGCGCCATTCTCCCTGATCCACCGGCCGCTATCGCCAAGCGTCGTCCGCTGGATGGAGGGGCGATGGGAGATGGAATTGGTGGCAGCGCCCTGGGGAAGTTGGGGGATTATGACCAGACGCTGCCGCACGGGGAAGGAATTGGCGGCGTCGCCGAGGAGGAGGAGAAGGAGGCGCAACACGAGGGTTCAGGGGAGAAGGAGGCGGCGGTTGCGGGAGGTGGAGGTCGAGAGGAGGCGGCGGGCAGATGGGGAGAGGAGGTGGCGGGCAAATGTGTTGGGGAGGCAGCGACGAGGAGATGCGACGCTGTTGGGGGAAGTTAGGGGATTGCAACCAGGCGCTGCTATACGGGGGCGGAATTGGTGGCGACGCGGAGGAGGAGGAGGTGCGGCACGAGGGTTCGAAGGAGAGAATGAGGCGGCAGTTACGGGAGGTGGAGTGGTTGCGGGAGGCGGAGGATGCGGGGGAAGAGAAGAGGAGGAGTGTGGTCCACGCGTCGGCCCGACCTTTTCTACGAGGAGCGAAAGAACTACCTTCATGCAGATCTGGATGGTTGATCTTTAATCAGACAGCTGAGAAGAGAGGTGGGAGAACGGACCGATGACCACCAACTCCTGTTGTTATAATAGTAAAGAAATTGGACACGAAAGAACTGGGAATTTTGCCCTCCAAGCGCATTGTTTCAGTTTCACCCGTTGATTTGCATTATGTGCTACTGACGGCACAATACGGCAGATGGAAATGCAGCTGCGCATTCCTTCGCATGCCCACGCCGCCCTCCTCCGCGCGGTAACGGCGTCCCCCGGCTGTCGCGAAGCGGAAGCCCTCCACTGCCTCGTCTGCAAGCTTGGCCTCGCCTCCGACGTGGTCCTAGCCACTACTTTGCTCACACGCTACGCCAAGCGGGGCATCCTGGCTTCCGCCCACCGGAGGTCCACCATGCTCACGTGCTACTGCAAGGCCAGCGACCTCGCCTCCGCCAGGGAGGTCTTTGAGGCGAGCTCCGAGCGTCGAGGAGCAGCGTCGTGTCGTGGAATGCGATGATCGACGGGTACTGCAAGGCCAGGCGGATGAATGCCACCCGAGAACTCTTCGATCGTATGGGCTCCTCGCTGCGGGACGTCGTCACGTGGAACACGATGATGGCCGAGTATTTGCACTGAGGGACCCCGCCGACGTCATCACGATGTTTCGCCGGCTGATGCAGACGCAGCAGCAGCAGAGGCTGAGGCCGACCACGGTCACCACGGCCACCGTGGTGACCGCGTGCACGCAGGTGGGGGACTTCGCCTTGGGTCGGCGGATCCATCTCCACATCCGGCGGCACAAACAAGGACCGACGCCGTGCTGAGCAACACCCTCATCGACATGTACTTCAAGTGCGGGAGTGTGGACCGCGCGCTCGACGTCTTCAGCAGCATGCCCGGCGCCCCCAACCTCTTCTGCTGGAACACGGTGATCGCGGGGCTAGGGATGAACGGCCGCGGCGAGGACGCCGTGAGGGCGTTCCACGACATGGTCGGAAGGAAAGAAACAAACGAGGCCAAGCCAGACGAGGTGACGTTCGTGGCGCTCTTATCGGCGTGCAGCCACTCGGGGCTGGTGCCCGAGGGCCGGAGGCTCTTCGCCGAGATGCTGCCGGTCCACGGGGTGGAGCCCAGGACAAAGCACTACGGCTGCATGGTGGACCTCCTGTGCCGGACGGGCCTCCTCGACGAGGCCGTGCGCCTCGTGCGGACGATGCCCGTCCGGGCCAACGCCAAGGTCCTGGGGAGCCTCCTGCTCCATGCCCGCTGCTCGGGGCAGGAGGAGGAAGGCGTCACGGTGAGCGAGTGGTCTCATGTGGAGAAACACAGGAGCGAATTGAACGCGGCCGTGACAAATGGGACTGGCGCGCGCCACAAGCAGCCTGGTCAGGCGCGTTTTGATCTTGATGGTGCAGATGGATTGATAAGTACGTTTCGGGAGGAAGTGTAGGCATCAAGATAAATGATGATATAGGCAATTACTTCCAAACTCATAAAGGCCTTAGGCAAGGAGATCCGTTGTCACCTATACTGTTCAATATCGTAGCGGACATGCTCTCGATATTAATTAAGAGGGCAAAGGATGATGGTCAAATTAAAGGAGTCATTCCTCACCTTGTAGATGATGGATTGTCTATCTTGCAATATGCAGATGATACAATCCTTTTTATGGATCATGATTTTGAGCAGGCTAAGAATATGAAGTTATTACTCTGTGTTTTCGAACAACTATCAGGCCTAAAAATTAACTTCCACAAAAGCGAGATTTTCTGTTTTGGAGAGGCCAAACAGTGCGAACAAGATTATACTAACCTGTTCGGCTGTGATATAGGCATGTTCCCTTTCAGGTATTTAGGAATCCCAATGCACCACCGAAAACTTCGAAATTTGGAGTGGGGTGCTATAGAAGAAAGATTTAAACGAAAACTAAGTACTTGGAAGGCTAAGCATTTATCCTATGGGGGTAGGCTGGTTTTGTTGACTTCAGTTCTAAGTGGCCTACCTATGTTCATGATGTCTTTCTTTGAAATCCCAAAAGGTGTTCTTAAAAGACTGAATTTTTATCGGTCAAGATTTTTTTGGCAAGGTAATAATGATAAGCAAAAGTTTCACCTTGCCAAATGGAACATCCTTTGTCGTCCAAAAGATCAAGGCGGGTTGGGCATACCTGACCTTTGGATCAAAAATAAATGTCTTCTAAGCAAATGGCTTTTTAAATTGTTGAATGAAGTTGGAACTTGGCAAACCTTACTCAGAAATAAATATTTGAATTCAAAATGCCTTACTCAGGTTCAATCTAAAACTGGGGACTCACAGTTTTGGAAAGGTTTGCTGAGGGTCAGGGAGGATTTTCTGGGTTGTGGGTCTTTCAAAATAAGAGATGGTTCACAAACCAGATTTTGGGAAGACACATGGGTAGGCTCTTCACCCCTAAAAGAGCAATTTCCCAGTCTGTATAACATAGCCAATTATCCTCATGTAACTGTGGAGACGGTTATGGATCAAGTGCCTATTAATATCTCTTTTCGCAGAGCTTTAACTGCGGATAAATTGGTAGCTTGGCTTAACCTAGTAGCTCAAATAGCCAATGTTCAACTTTCAAATGAGAGGGATGTTTTTAACTGGGATCTACATAATCATGGTCAATTCTCTGTACGGTCAATGTATGCGTACTTGTTAAACCAGGATACCCCTTTCATTAATAAATTCATTTGGAAATTGAAGCTCCCTCTTAAGATAAAAATATTCCTTTGGTACCTCCAAAGAGGGGTTATCTTAACAAAGGACAATTTAGCTAAGAGGAACTGGAGTGGCAGTCAAACGTGTTGTTTCTGTGATCGCAATGAAACAATAAAGCACCTTTTTTTTGATTGCCGCCACGCTAAAACTATTTGGAACATTGTTCATATTGCTACTGGGCTAACCCCACCTAGATCTATTACTCACATGCTTGGAGGCTGGCTCACGGGCATTGGGACAAAGACTAAAAAACATATTTTTGTGGGGGCTGCTGCTATTATTTGGGCAATTTGGTGTACTCGTAATGATATTGTTTTTGAGAAAAAACAAAATATTTCTGTTATGCAGGCTATTTTCAGAGGAGCATATTGGTTGCGGTTCTGAGCGCTGCTGCAGCATGAAGATAACAGGGAGACGTTTCGATTGGCAAGCAAAGCTTTGGAGGTTATCGCTTTAGAGGTGTTTGCTAATAATGGATGGCAAAGTAATAATAGACTTTGCATGTGATTTTCTCCTTTTTGAGTACACTCTTTTTCTTTACTTTGTACGCAAATAAGCTGAAGACATTGTAAGACTTGGCTGTGTGCGGTTGCAGAGGCCGGAATTATTCCATTTTCTAAAAAAAAATTGTCTGACGCACCGACTGATTCGATTTTTAACGTGGAAAATTTGTGGACTTGCGTTTTTCTTTTCTTTCTAGCACTTCAGTTCCGCACTTCCACAGAACAACGAAATCCGTTTGAGCTCTCAGCGATTAGGTCAAGCATGCGACACCGCAGCCAGCCCAACGTCTGCGCTGACGTTGGCAGCATGTAAGCACGTACGCACCACTCAGCCGATGGAAGGTGAAGAACCTTCTTCCAGCCGCGGGAAAGGATGTACATACGCCACGAATACGGAGCCTTTCACTTTCAGGAAAAAGTTTGACACGGCAGGGTCGTTACCTACGTTAAACCATACGGGAAATGTTGTGGGCCAATTGATCATCTCCTTCTTTCCATAAAACAAATAGACTTGCTACGGAAATCCTTTTCTAAGATTCTTTTAATTTATTGTCATTTTGTTATATCATATCTGTTGTAGAAATTAGGCCGCAAACCTATGAAGTGTACTTGCGTGATGACCCTGGCGATGTGTAAGAAACACTCGACTTGCACAAGAAATTTATTTTAAGACAAAATTGCACTCGACTTGACCAATCCTGATAATATCGACTCGATGTGGTAGAATAATATTTTTTTTATGGTAACGAAAAACGTGCATTCAAGTGTATGTATTACATAAAGGTCACACCGTACAGAAAGGACACAACAACTTTGAGTGAAAAAAAGATTAGATGCTAATCACAAGAGAACACCGGCAACAAGAAAAGAAAACATTTATCTGACGTTCTTGTCTCTCTCTTTTTTACAACCCTGTATCTGAACGTAGAATAGCAAACCTTAAAAAGAAACAATCGAAACAGTAGAAGAGACGGTCTTGTTCGATTTTTACTACTCAACTACAGAGTTGTGCAGCCACACAAAATCCGTACGGGTATCATATTTCATACGCTAGTTGCGTCATCTCTTATGCATGCTGATTGTCTAGTGGCAACTGGCCTCCGCACCAACTGCTTGACCGATGACGGAAAAGGATGACGAAAGGAAATGGGAGCAAAAGGCGCCGACTAGCGAAAACGAAGATAAAATTGTAAATGGCCGGTCAAATGGACGCGACACGCGACGAGTCTACTGCGACACCTATAAATACAACCGGCCCCAACCCCGTTCAAGGCCAGAGGCAGGGAGAACAGAACTCAGAAGCAAGAAACAAAGCTAGGCCGCTAGAGCTGCTAGTTAGTGACTGCATCTTGGAAACAAGAATCGAGCAGTAGTTGAAACAAGATGGTGCATCAAGCGGCGAAAGAGGCGATCCCGCTGCTGACACCGTACAAGATGGGGCAGTTCGATCTGTCCCACCGGGTTGTGCTCGCGCCGCTGACACGGTGCCGTTCCTACGGGAACGTGCCGCAGCCGCATGCCGCAGTGTACTACTCGCAGCGGGCTACTAGGGGCGGCCTCCTGATCTCGGAGGCCACGGGGGTCTCCGCCACCGCGCAGGGTTACCCGGAGACTCCTGGCATCTGGACGCAGCAGCAGGTCGACGCCTGGAAGCCTATCGTTGACGCCGTCCACCGCAAGGGCGCTCTCTTCTTCTGCCAGATTTGGCACGTCGGAAGGGTCTCCACAAACGGTATGTCCATGAATCCATAAGAAAGCAAGTCCTTGCACGTGGTATGGTGATTGATTGATCGTTGCTAATTCTGCCATTACTTTGTAAACAAAACAGATTTCCAACCTGACGGACAGGCACCGATCTCAAGCACTGACAAGCAGATAACGCCCGATGCCGATTCCGGCATGGTATACTCCAAGCCGCGGCGGCTGCAGACAGAGGAGATCCCTCAAATTGTTGACGACTTCAGGCGCGCCGCCCGGAACGCCATCGAGGCCGGGTTCGACGGCGTGGAGATCCACGGTGCGCACGGCTACCTCCTGGAGCAGTTCATGAAGGACAGCGCCAATGACCGCACTGACCAGTATGGCGGTAGCCTTGAAAACCGTTGCCGCTTCGCGATGGAGGTTATTGAAGCTGTTGTCCGCGAGGTCGGTGCACACCGTGTGGGAATTAGGCTGTCGCCGTTCGTGGACTACATGGACTGTGTCGACTCCGACCCACAGGCGCTTGGTGCCTACATGGTGCAGGAGCTCAATAAGCACCTAGGGTTCCTCTACTGCCACATGGTAGAGCCCCGAATGGCCATCGTTGACGGTCGTAGGCAGATCCCCCATGGGATCTTGCCCTTCAGGAAAACATTCAACGGCACGTTCATCGCCGCAGGCGGGTACGATCGGGAGGAAGGCAACAAGGTGGTGGCTGACGGCTATGCTGATCTCGTCGCCTACGGGAGGATCTTCTTGGCCAACCCAGACCTACCTAGGAGGTTTGAGCTAGGCGCCCCTTTGAACAAGTATGACCGCTCAACCTTCTACACGCAGGATCCTGTTGTTGGCTACACGGACTACCCTTTCCTTGATGACGACCACAGTAACTCAGCAGCTGCTCCTCTTGCATAATCATGCAGTTCATCGATTCGATTTGAGTAATAATGTGCATGATTTATGCAGTAGTATGTATATGCACGCGTGCGTGCATGGTATCATTTCCACCATTCATTTATTAATATTTGGACGGAATTTGTTGGTACGGTGTACTGAGGGGATTTTTGTGTATGTGTGACTACAGGACCAATTAACATCAATTCTATCCACACTTGCGGAACAGATATATGCATTTTTTCCCGTTCATTTCGTCCCGAGCACATGTGTAGTTCTCCTGAAGTTAGCACATAAAGCCGCCAGGTGGACTTCACCAAATCCAGACCATTGCCACGTGAACAATTTGAACTTAATTACTCCGTCTTATGAGTCTAGAGGGAAACTAAACTACCATTTAGGGCTTGTTTAGGAACTCAAATCCCTGTCAGGATTCTGGCCCATTCCCAGGAGCAGAAAACCACGGGTGTGCTTCCCCTATCCAGATGAAAAGTGCATTTCGAAGCCCATGTCATGGGGATCTCCTGGCCTGATCTACAACTTTTTGATGGGGAACATATCCTCGTGTGCCTGGTCGGGAAGTTCTCCCTATCGCCGCCTCGTCTCGCTCTCGATCGCCTTCCTCTCTACCTCGTGGGTGAAGTCATGTTCCCAATGGTCACCTTCGCTCCTCGTCTCATTCCCGACGGCCACTTCCGTCACGTGCCTCCTCCTCCCACTCTGGCAACGGGAACTCACCAGTGAAGTCTTCTTCCTCTCTCCTCCTCCTCCCACTATGGTTCCGCACCTCATCTTGTTTTTCTCGTAGATCGTGGTGGAGATGGTGACTGGAGGGAGGGAAGGAACGGAGCTCAATTAGCTGAGTTGGGTGGGGGGGGGGGGCAGGTTCCTACCAAGGTGCAAATTTTACCACTCCTCTTCTCTGTTTGGTTTGGCTTTTTTTTGAGTTTTTGAATGAATCAGTATCGAGATTGTTACAATTTTTCTCTCCACGAATCCACGATTCTTGAATGCAAAAACAGCTCCGCTGCTTGACGTGATCTCCTGCCTTCCTAGTTGATTCTCAACAACAAAAAACTGCACACACGTATAGGCTCGTATTCTTTCCTGGGAACGTCTCCCCTCTCTCTCCTTTATTTCTTTTCTTCTCTACTCACAACCAATCCTCTCCTCTTTATTAGTTCCTGCTCACGACTTGCTTTTCTCACATACAATACCCATGCAAATATATACCCTCACTCCTAAGACAGACACGAACACGGATCAACCACCAGAAATAACTCGGATACATGACTATAACACGGAACCACAAAAGACACGGAAACAGACTCATCTCACATGCACACAAGGCAACAATGCAGCGTATACGGACTCGTATACGTATATGCGGCAAGAAAACTTGGATACGTAAAAAACAAGATTACTTTTAACAATTACCTCATTAATCTTGTTTTTCCATCTTGATCATGTCGATCTTCTCTCTTGCTTCCGCTTCTTCCTTGCATGCCTACCTGGACTGGAGCACCTACTCCTGCTTCCTCCATGAGCACCTCCTCTCATTGTCGTGTGCCATTGCTTTCGACCACTGTCCTCTACGCTGCGCTTCCTCTCGCCACCTCGAGACCCATCTCCGACTTCCTTCCGCTGCCCGCGTGAGAGCTCCTCCTGAGCCTCTGCTCGCCACGACCATGCTAGCTGCATGTGGTCGGTGCCGACCACCCAAGCCATCGCTTCGCTCCTCTCCTCCTGCACGCGGTCGTTCGGAGTTGGCTGCATGCTTGTGCGCACCTCCTGCGCCGCTCGCTACAACCACGGCGTGCTCGCTGTATGCTCTTCCGGAGCCACTGCTCGTTACGACCATGCCCTCTGCCCCGTCTTGCTTCTTTGCCGACTCGGTCTCCTTCCTCATTACGACTACTTGTGCGCCAGGCTTGCCTCCTACTGCCTCTGCACCTCGTCCATCTGTGCCTCTCTCCACCCAAACCTGTTTACAAGTTTTCAAAGGAATCTTGTACAACCGATTTGGAGATCTCTTCGCCTTCATCAGCAAATCTCTGTTCTTGTCATACACTCGCAAGAACTCATCCTCCAGCACCACCTTGCACCCTCTCTCTGTCATCTGCCCGAGACTTAGTATGTTGTTGTATAGACTTGGTATATAATAGATTCCTGTCAACAACTTCTTATCCCGTTCCTGCATTGCAGCATCATTGTCCCTTTGCCCTTTATCTCCACCGTGGAGCTATCGCCAAACTTGACCTTGCCCCAAACCTTCTCGTCGAGCTTGTGGAACATGGAACGATCTCCCGTCATGTGGTTGCTTGCTCCATTATCCAAGTATCATTGATCCGTGTGATCATGACTTCCTTCCTTCCTGCGTAGTTTAGGACCTACGTTCTCCTCATTCAGTTCCACCATGACCGACTCCTTTTCAACATATGAGGAGAGAAGTACCAGCTCTCCGTCATCTTCTTCTTCGTCTTTAGCAAGGTTGAATTCCCCGTCCTTCTTCTTGCTCTTGCAATCCAAAGCAAAGTGCTCAAACTCGTTACAGTTGAAGCACTTTTTATTGTTGCGGCATCTTATCGAATAGTGCCCGTATTCGCCACATTCAAAGCACTTGACGTGTGACAAATTATAGGATCTATCACCATCGCCTTGCCCCGCCCTGTCTCCACGGCCACCCCTGCCGCCTCGACCACTCTGGCCACCACGACCGCGCCACCTCCCACGGTTGTATGAAGAGTCACGTCCGTCTCTCAGATCTCCCCTTACTAGCAACGCTTGCTCGTTGTGAGATCCTTGCTCTTTGCGCAATTGAAACCCCTTCAATAACTCCTCATGCCCCTTGAGAGATCCGGTGATCTCCTCTATCTTCTTCTTGTCCAGATCGGGTGAGTACATAAGTGTTGTGACAACAGGTATGTACTTCTCCGGAAGCACGCGCAGGTACTTCTTCACCACCACAGATTCCTCCATCTTGTCGCCAAGAGAGTTAATCTGATTAAACAACGAACTCAGCTTACCGGCGAACTCGTCCACCGACTGGTTTTCTTCCATCTTCAGATTCTCGAACTCGCTCCGCAAATTTTGGAGCCGCACCTCCTTGACACGATCAACTCCTTTGTGCATCGTTTGAAGCACCTCCCACGCTTCCCGTGCCGTCTCCTTGCCAATGAGCTAATGCATCATCGCGTCTGGCACCGCCTGGTAGATGAGGGCCAAAGCGGCTTGATCTACCTTGTCGTCCACCTTCTTGTCCTTCCCCTTCGGATCAACTGCGCCTCAGACTCCTTGGGCGCGCATGGTTGCCTTCTCTTCATTGCCCACACCGGATAGTTGTCGACCGTCAGGAGAGGGTACTGGAGGGAGATTAACCCACCCTGAGCCTTCACCTTGTCACCCATATTCTGATACCACTTGTTACAATTATTCTCTCCACGAATCCACGATTCTTGAACGCAAAAACAGCTCCTCTGCTTGACGTGATCTCCTGCCTTCCTAGTTGATTCCCAACAACAAAAAACTGCACACACGTATAGGCTCGTATTCTTTCCTGGGAACGTCTCCCCTCTCTCTCCTTTATTTCTTTTCTTCTCTACTCACAACCAATCCTCTCCTCTTTATTAGTTCCTGCTCACGACTTGCTTTTCTCACGTACAATACCCATGCAAATATATACCCTCACTCCTAAGATAGACACGAACACGGATCAACCACCAGAAATAACTCGTATACATGACTATAACACGGAACCACAGAAGACACGGAAACGGACTCATCTCACACGCACACACGGCAACAACGCAGCGTATACGGACTCGTATACAACTCATATACGTATACGCGGCAAGAAAACTCGGATACGTAAAAAACAAGATTACTTTTGACAGAGATCTAATAACAATGCAACCGGATCTAATGTTATTGAAGGAAATCAGAGGGCGGAAGCTGGGCGAGAACGCCTTCGGTGAGGCGGTTGCTTGTTGATTCAATAAACAGATTACAATGGAGGATATATATAGATGAGATGTATGGCCGGTTACCCTAATACAAAACGGAGTCGAACTCTTCTTTTCTATCTATAACAATTCAACCTTTCTATCTATAACCAGCCATACTAATCTCTTCTATATTTGTTACAAGAATATTTGAGTAACTAACACTCCCCCTCAATCTGATCTTACAAGATTCAGATTGTTCTTAAACATCTCAAAAGGTCTTACTGCAAGAGCTTTGGTGAGACCATCAGCAATTTGATCCTTGGTAGAAATATATTCAATCTCAAGGAGTTTTCTTGCTACTCTTTCTCTCACAAAGTGATAATCAACTTCTATATGTTTAGTGCGTGCATGGAATACTGGATTAGCAAACATATACTTAGCACCAATGTTATCACACCAGATTTTTGCAGTTTGAGGTGCTTGAATTCCAAGTTCTTGTAGTAATGTCTGAATCCACATAATTTCAGCAGTTGTATTTGCCAAAGCTTTGTACTCAGCTTCTGTGCTTGAACGTGACACGGTTGGTTGCTTCTTTGCACTCCATGACACAAGATTGGAGCCCAAGAACACAACAAACCCTCCTGTAGATCTGCGATCATCAATATTGCCTGCCCAATCTGCATCTGAAAAACCACTCACAAGCAAGGATGAAGATTTACAAATTTTTAATCCTAGCTTCACAGTATGCTTAAGATATCTCAAAATTCTCTTAACTGCTGCCCAATGTTCTGTAGTTGGAGCATGTAGAAATTGACACACTTTATTCACTGAAAAGGAAATGTCTGGCCTTGTCAAGGTTAAGTACTGTAGTGCTCCAACAATACTTCTATACTGTGTTGCATCATTTTGTCCAAGCAAAGTGCCCTCATTAATAGTTAATTTTTCAGAGGTAGATAAAGGAGTGGTAACTGGTTTGCAATCACTCATTCCTACCTTTCTCAATACATCTGAAGCATATTTTTCTTGACTCAACAATATCCCATTGGGAATTTTACTTACTTCGATACCAAGAAAATAGTGCAGATCACCAAGATCTTTTAGAGCAAACTCCTTCCCAAGATCCTGCAATAAGGCTGAGGTTGCACTAGGCATGGAGCTAGCTACAATGATATCATCAACATAGATCAACACAAACATAATCAAACTTCCTTTACTATAGAGGAATAGAGATGTATCTGATTTTGAAGCCTTAAAACCTAGATCTTGTAGCTTAGTGCTTAATCTTGAGTACCATGCTCTAGGAGCCTGTTTCAGTCCATATAATGCCTTGTCTAACTTACAAACATAATCAGGTAAGGAAGAGTTCTCATACCCTGGGGGTTGCCTCATATATACTTCTTCCAGGACTCCATGAAGAAAGGCATTCTGCACATCCAGTTGTCGCAGACTCCATCCTCTAGATACAGCAATGGACAAAACTATTCTGATAGTAACAGCTTTAACCACTGGACTAAACGTATCCTCATAATCTATACCATACCTTTGCTTGAATCCTTTTGCTACAAGACGTGCCTTATACCTATCTAGAGATCCATCTGCCTTTCTTTTGATCTTATAGACCCATTTACAATCAACAATATTTCTTCCTTTCTGAGGTGGGACCAAATGCCAGGTCTTATTTTTCATCAGTGCCGTATATTCTGCATTCATTGCTTCTTTCCAGTGTTTATCATTTAAGGCTTCATCTACAGTTTGAGGTTCACCAGATGATGTAAAGTAAGTATATCTAATTGTGCCATCAGTGTATACCTTTTCTTTGCGTATTCCACTCCGAAGGCGAGTATGTGGTCTGGTCGGCGCAGAAGATCCTGGAGGGTCTACTTCCAAGGAATACACGGGCAGCACGGCTTCTCCTGATTCAGTACCAAGAGTTCCCGTGCTGGTGTCATCATGCCTTCCTGCACCTGCACTTATTGCTTCTGCCACCGGTAATGAAGACTAACCTGTTGCAGATGACAGCTGACGTTCTGCATGTTCTGTGTTGCCGTCCTCAAACGCATTTGTTCCCGCCGAGACAAACTCGTCATCTCCTGGTTGGTCGGAAGGACAAGGCGGAGCAGGATCCGTAACTTCTGATGCACGCGTGTCGCAGACCGGCTGGCTCGGTGCTGTATTTGCATTGGTTCGGTGCATAGCGCCTGGGGGCGATGAGACCACAGTGCATGGCTGGTCCAACTGTGAACTGAGGACTCTGTCTGCTTCATTTTCTTGACTATTGGCTGCACTTGCTTCATAAGAATTGTTAGCAATATTAGGACAATTAGACATATGATCATTCTGATATTCTCCCCCTTGATCATAACCATGAGGAATAAGTGTAGGTGAAAGAAGGGAAATTTCAGAGCGCAAACGAACCCCAGCATTAGAATGCATGTGAGCAAAAGGAAATACAGTTTCATCAAAAGTAACATCCCTAGAAACATACACTCGACCAGAGGAAGGATCAAGACATTTGAAACCTTTGTGAATTGTACTGTATCCTAGGAAGACGCATTGTTTTGACCGAAATTGAAGCTTATGAGTATTATAAGGACGGAGATTCGGCCAACATGCACATCCAAACACTCGAAGAGATGTATAATTTGGTTGTTGTTTGAATAGCCGTTCTAAAGGGGTGTGGAAGTGGATAACTTTGCTAGGGATGCGATTAATAATATATGTGGCGGCAAGAAAGGCTTCATCCCAAAATTTGAGAGGCATAGAGGCATGCGCAAGCAAAGCTAGGCCTACTTCCACTATGTGGCGATGTTTTCTCTCTGCTGACCCATTCTGTTGATGAGCATAAGGACAGGAGACATGGTGGGATATGCCAATTTTATCAAAAAAGGAATTGAGTTTTTGATACTCTCCTCCCCAGTCAGTTTGTACAGTTATGATTTTTCGATCAAAAAATCTTTCTGCCATCTTCTGAAACTCATGAAACTTGTCAAACACCTCAGACTTGTTCTTAAGGAGATAAATCCAAGTGAATTTACTATAGTCATCAATGAAGCTAACATAATATTTCTTTCCACTAGCAGAACTAGGGGCAGGACCCCAAACATCCGAAAAAATAAGTTCCAAAGGATGATGAGATACACTTGAAGATCTAGAATAAGGTAGCTGATGACTCTTAGCTTTTTGACATGCATCACAAACTGACTCTTTATTGGACTCAGAAAGACATGGTAGACTATTTTTGCTGAGGATTCTTGTAACAATAGGAGTAGACGAATTTGATCTTTTCCTTTGTATTTCTCTCGGACAGTTAACTTGTCTAGTTCGCCAGTAAGATGATCTGTCACTCTTGTGTCTAGATACCAATCAGTATCCACTTCATACGCATGAGTGGCAGCAGCAACATGTCTTTCATCGGGCATGTAGTTTTGATCGAAGCGATGCCAACAATCTGAAGCTACATGTCCTCTCTTGTAGCAAACCTGGCAGACCGGTCTGTTGTCGTTGCGCTGCTGACTGCGTGGTGCTGCTGATTCCATACGCTGCTGATTACTGCTGCTTCTTCCTCGTCCGTCACTGCCGCGGCCCCGCGACATGCCGCGACCGCGCCCAGCGCTGCTGCGACTGAACGAGCCACCACGTCCACGATGCACAGCATTCACCGAGGGGCCGCTGCGAAGCATCTGCCTGTTCTCAAAATTCAGCAGTTGAGAATATAGATCTGTCAGAGTAACAGGTTCTACTCTTGCTACTAAGGCAGAGACAACAGGATCGAAGTCGTCATCTAGACCATTGAGGATGTAGGCCACTAGTTCTTCTTCATCCATGGGTTTGCCGGACGCAGCAATCTCATCACCAAAGGATTTCATCTTGCCAAAATACTCGGAGATGCTCATGTTACCTTTGCGCGTCGTTGTGAGACTGAGCCGGACGTTGAGGGAGCGAGCTCGTGTCTGAGAGATGAACATGCCCTCTATGGCGCCCCAAGCTTCGGCTGCGGTCTTGAATCCAGCAATCTGGGTAAGAATTTCTCGCGATACTGAAGAAAAGAGGAAACCAAGAACCTGTTGATCCGTAGCAAACCACTCCTGGTAAGCCGGATTGAGAATCATTGTTGTCTTGTCATCTTCCTTCCGCTCGATCTGCACTGGTGGAGCCACGGTCATGCCGTTGATATGGCCATCCAACCTTGCACCGCGTATAGCAGTGAGAACTTGCGCACTCCATAGCGCATGATTTTGCTTCCCAAGCTTCTCTGAAATCTGGAAGCCGAGCAAAGGGTTGGAGACGGCAATGGCGGAGGAACTGCCCATGACGAAGATCAAACGCGATCTCAGTTTTGCTCTGATACCATGAAGGAAATCAGAGGGCGGAAGCTGGGCGAGAACGCCTTCGGTGAGGCGGTTGCTTGTTGATTCAATAAACAGATTACAATGGAGGATATATATAGATGAGATGTATGGCCGGTTACCCTAATACAAAACGGAGTCGAACTCTTCTTTTCTATCTATAACAATTCAACCTTTCTATCTATAACCAGCCATACTAATCTCTTCTATATTTGTTACAAGAATATTTGAGTAACTAACAGTTATACTGTGATCTGTTCATCTTGTCATGGTAGAACATTTGTATACTGCTAATTGCCTAATTCCCATTCTTGTTGATGCACAAAAATGTTGTGATCTGTTACTGAATTGTTTTGCGTTGAGCCAACCTCCTGTATCCGTTCAATACAATGCTTCTAATTGTTCTTGGTGTCCTCTTTTGTGTTTGTATGCTAATGCTGTTGCGGTGTTTGACTGGTTGCAGCGACGCAAGGTTAGGGTCTTCATGTACCCGAGCGCAGCATCTAAAGGTTAGTATGGATTGTCTATTTTAATTTGCTGTCATGGATTCTTTGGTAGCCTGCCTTAGTCATTGTGGCTGTTGCTAAATGGATAATCTGCTAGCAACTAAAGACTTGGGTTATTTGTTAGTGGGGATTTTATTATTGTTGAATCCTTGATTTGTTAGTGGGTACTTGCCATTCTTTCTTAATTAGCAACTTATGTAACTTTGCTAAGGTGAAATGGGAATGGTTCTCTCGCTGACAATAGAGCCTTAACATATGTAAGCTTGACTGCCTGAGTTTCACTACTAGTTTTCTGGTCTAGGACAACGGAGCGAAATCGTTGTAATATGGCCAAAATAGATGCAATATGTACCTATTGCAACACATCACTTCCGTTGGCAAGCGTGGCAAGTACTTGCGTGCTTAAAAGATTGTGCAACGGATTGTGGTTTCGTTGCAATACCTATGGTTATTGCCATGCAATGTGTTGTGGTAATTGTTTATTGTTGCAACGAATGATGTCGTGGCGATATAGGCTATTGCCACGGCTGACTCCGTGGCAATAGCTTCTTTTGCCACGAAGTTTGGTCGTGGCAATAGTATCATTTGCCACGAAAATATTGCGTGGTAATAGGTTCTATTGCCACGCCAATGGTTCGTGGCAATAGACCCTATTGCCACGGAGAGCATTTCGTTGCAACAGAATATATTGCTACGGGAGGCGTTTCGTTGCAGCAGTTTTAATTGCCACGGGAGGTGTTTCGTTGCAATATGTTTTATTGCCACGGAAGGCATTTCATTGCCATAAAGTTATTGCGACGAAATATATTTTGTGGCAAATAGATCCTATAGCAACGAACATTGTTCATAGCATATAGTGGAATCGCAACATAGTAACGGCGTTGCAACAGCCTATCACAACGAAATACCAATTTTGCATACAGGTTTATCGCAACGGTAAAATTTGCGGTAGCATATTGAGCATATGATAGTTTATTATAATTTGTTGTTGCAAATTAATAATCAAATTAGGAACACGGCTGGATAAAAAACACATATATTAATTCAACACATAATAATTTAAAAGTGCCACCACTCATGCAGGAATTACATATCAATCTCCATACTTAAACTACAAAGTTTGTAACTAATAACAAAAGTACTATCACTTCCATTCCATTTGTCCGTGCTTCTTTGCCATGTTGAATTTCCTGACTTGACGACGCCACGACTCTGTTTGCTCTGATCAAATTGTTTCATCCTGATAGAACATGAACAATAAAGAGGGACCTTAATGTCAGTATTGTCCAGCAGCACATACTTAAGTACATCATAGTGCAAGTTTAGAGATACGAGTTACAGCTGAAAATAGCAATCCTGAGTTCTCTAGTTCAGTTGCGTAGCAAAGTATTTAGCAAGTGATTCCAGCAGAATTATTTAATTTCATTTCATTTACCGATATATAGTAGCCCTACTTAACCTGGCATAATTTTCTAGTAGTTTAGAACAGTATGCTATATTTGACATAAGAACAATGACAGATGAAGATTAGTCACATTTTCATTTCATACCTGCTGATCCCTCCTTTTCTTCGAACGAGTTGTAGCAGTATTCTTCAATTGTTGTGGAGGAATGAAGTTCGATGAACCATTATTAAGTTAAGGTGAAGTCGTACGTAATTACAGAATTAACATGCTTATTTACCAACAAATAAAAAGATGCAACTTACTAGCAAATCCTCTGCTATTGTAATTTTGACATTTTGCTTTATATCTTTCTACTTTTTGACTCCAATAAGTGGAGCCCTATTTTTTGTAAACATTACCACTTCATCCACAAATGTTCGGGAGTTTTCTCCTACGGTGCCTCCTAACCTTGCTGAAAATTGAATTGATAGTTTCTACGATGCATTCTTCACTCTCTTGTTAGCTGCTGCTAAACCTTTAAGGCATCCACGTACACCTTTCTTGCACTGTTGGGAGCCACCTCCTTATGAGCAATTTAAATGTCATTTAATGTACATATTCAGCAAAAACCAATTGAACCTACAAAATAGAATTGACAGAAGGATACCATACCATTTTGTTGTTGCTTGTTTTTCCGAGCATGAGATGGCCTCTCTGGTGGTGTTAGGCCGCTGTCTTGACTTTCCTCATCTTGAAGGCCAGCTAGATTGTTGGTATGGTCCTCTTTCAAAAAGGATACTACACACATTATAATACTCATCAGAGAAATATATGTGAGTTTGTAAAACTAATAATATGCTTGTATAGTTCATTGAAAGATTTGAAAATTATAGATATAATCAAGATGGCATTTCCTCCTTAACCATTCCTTATATGTTTTGATTGTTTCATCCCTGTAGTCATCTATAAATTCTGTGAGCTATGAATATATGTTAGTGCAGTTGCCAATTCAGTACTTCTGTTAAAATCAGCGCGATTAGTGTAGCAACATATATAACTTACCCGTGTGTTCTTCCTCAGCTTGCAGATTCGCTAGCCAAACCATGCCAGCAATAATAATTCATCAGTGTCTAGATGTATAATCCAATCCATGCCAGCATCCTTCCATGAAGAAAATTGTTCTTAGTGTATGAATACATAATAGCTAAACAAAAACTAGAGACCTGAGGAATTTTGTAGCAGCTAATTGACTATCCAAAAAACTATAAAGGAAGTTCAATCATTCATATAATACCTGAGCCATTACAATAGCCATCTCCATGTTGAGTGATTGCTTTACAAATAATTCATAGTTGCAAGGTTTGTAGAAAAATCCTGCAAGCCAGGTTTTGTTCCAGATTCGACTGCAGGTCAGGCAATGCAATATATCAAAATGCTTAGAAATGAGTAACAGAAAGTTTCTCAAGGAATATGCTGAACTAGAGACCTCCTTACTGCTTAGCACTGTAAGATATTGTGCTAGCAGTCCAGCACTATCTGCTAATAGAAGCTTACTGTTCTAGATTGAAGCTTTATGACAGTCAATATAAACCTACATCAGCGTTATTTTCCCCAAGAAATATCATAAAGGATATGTTATGACATGGTAGGCATTTATTGTTTTGTCAAGCAAATTGCAAATGCTAGGTTATGATGTTCAAGTTCAGCATTCTGCACTCCACCACAACAGTGATAAATTACTAGGCCAATGCCCACATGGTTTTAAAATTTAGTCCTCTATTAATTTTGTTTTGTTCGTGAAATGTCTTACTTATGCCATCCCTGATCTGTAAAATTCTCCTTTCATCCTTCACTGTTAATGGTTTGGAGCGCTCTGACTCAATTTTGTCAGGCTTCACCAAGAAACATGCATCTTCGGTTCTCACTTCTAACTTTAAGAAATGCAATGAAATGAAAGATAATCTTCATCTCGCTGGTAGCAGAAAAGAAAATAGTACAGAAACAAAATTCTTATCTAAGGCAATGGACTGGGAGACGAAGCTGACCTCCGGGCCTGCTGCTCCTCTAGTTCCTTGGTCCGATACACCACCTTGACCCCCTGCAATAGAGAAACGCACTCAAAATGAGCCTTGGAACAGTGAAAAAAAAGTATTCAAAAATCAAAATTGGCCTTGGAACAGCAAAAGAGTTTTTTTAAAAGACATATTTCATGAATCATCTCAGGTCACGCACAGGAATGGACTCGAGGACACCCGCGACATGGGGCTTGGCCGCCCTCCCCTCCACGAAGAGTAGGAACTGCGCGACGCCGACGACCTTGTGGTAGAAGAGCCAGGGCAGGATCTGCTCCAGCCCGGCGGAGGTGCTCGTCTGCACGCACACCTGAGGGAACCCACAAGACAAGGCACATCACACGATAGGACATCACAAGGAAGGGGTGCGTGGTACGCCATACCTTGGGGTGGAGGGCTGCGTCGGAGTCGAAGCGGAAGGACCAGCCGCGGAGGTAGGGGAAGGAGGGGACAGAGAGGCTGACAAGGACATCGGCGCAGGCGGAGGAGGGGAGGGACGGTGGCGTCGGCTCAGCCATGCCGGGGAAGGCGTAAGGGGGCCAGCGCGCGGTGGGGTTGTCGCCAACGCCGCCTCGCCACTGGAGCGCGAACGCCAGGGCAGCGAGCGCGAGCGGGAGGGCCGTCAGGAGCAGAAGCAGGTGGCGCCACGCTGCGCCACCGCCGCCGCCGCCGGATGGCGCCTGGAGCGGCATCTGGTAGGCCGATCTAGCGCATTCCAGTCGACGTGGTGGGAGGCCGGGAGGGCGAGCCGGGGAGGCGGAGGGAGACGGGGAGGCGGGGAGGCCGGGGGAGGTGGGGGACGAGGCGGCGGCGGGGGAGGTGGGGGATGAGGCGGCGGGGCGGAGACACTATCTGGCGGCGGCTCTCTCTTTCTCCCGCTCCAGATTAGATTAGGGAGGGGATTAATTTGGGCGGAGGGTAGGCGGGGGCGGCAAAAACGTGGGTCAGGCGGGGGTTTTGGCTTTTTGTCTTTTTTTCGTGGTTTTTAACAGGAAGAAAACGCGCTTGTGACTTTGTTTTGGAGAATATTGGCGGGATCTCTATTTTGGCGGAAATTTAACTTCGTTTATATATTTGCAAGCTGTCCAGTTTGTCAAATTTTAGAAATTTTGTTTGGGTGTCATCACATCATGTTCGTGGACCATTAATGATTTGATGAACTTTGTATAAGTTTGAGTGAAACTTAAAATCATGCTGATTAGGTACAAATGAATAACATGCACGCAATAGTTTAAATTAAAGTATGAGATTTGGTTCAGTCCATACGGAGGTGCTGGAGGTGCTAACACCTCCACCATATCTGGCCGTTCAATTGGTAGGAGCAGAATTGTATTTTTAGTTTTCCACGTTTAACTGAACGGTTAACTGTACAATACATGCTACAATACTTTGGAGCTGGTATTTAGAAACTTCCAAAATTATATATTCAGAAAAACTTCCTACAGGCTACAATTATAGTACTGCAAATGAGAAATCGTAGAAAGCAGTACGTACACCGTTTGGTTATATCAACCTATACAAGCGAGCAGTCATTCTCCAAATGAGCTGAAAATTTCACGTTACACTCTCATCTGTATCGTTGACGTGCCATTAGAATTCGCCGCCAAAGTTCATTTCATACTGCACATGAGAAATTGTAGAAGGTAGTACGTACACCGTTTGGTTGTATCAACCTATACAAGCGAACAGTCGTTCTCCGAATGAGTTGAAAATTTCACGTTAGACTCCCATCTGTACCGCTGATGTGCCATTAGAATTCGCCGCCAAAGTTCATTTCGTACTGCACATGAGAAATCGTAGAAGCCAGTGCGTACACCGTTTGGCTATATTAACCTATGTGGGCGAGCAATCGTTCTCTGAATGAGTTCAAAATTTCACGCTGGACTCCCACCTGCACCGCTGACACGCCATTGCAATTTACCGCCATAGTTCATTCTGTACTACGCATGAGAAATCATGGAAGATAGTGCGTACACCGTTTGGCTGTATCAACCTATACAAGCGAGCAGTCGTTCTTTAAATGAAAAATCAAAGCTAATAATGTCCGTCTGCTGCACTGTTATCCTTGCTGTTTCTTTTTCTTTGAGGAATCCAGTTTGACGGTAAATAAAAACGGAATAGAAAGGTACCTTCTCGTGGAGTTTTAAGTTTTTATTCAAAATTAACAATTCAATTCCGGCATCCACTCGCCGTCACCGGCGCCCAGGGGGAGGAGGGGACGGACGCGTCTCCTCCGCCGGGGAGGTGTTCATCGCCGCTACCATCGTCGACGGCGAAGTCGTTGAGGAGATCGCCTCGCCTCGCCTCTGACTCCCCGAAACTCTCTCTCTCTGCTTCGCTTGGCGTGAGGGAGGAAAGTGATGCGCGTGCTGGATAGTTTTAAGACAGTGAGCACGTGAAATTACTCCTTTACCCATTTCGCTAACACCATCTCTGTGCACCACTCACAAACATCGGAGGTGTCAAAGTCATGATAACCATTGGATGAGCTTTAATGAACGGTTGAGAATCAACTAAGTGTATTGAACCATTTCTCTTAAAGTATACTGATCGCAACTATATCGTTCCTCTAAAGTATAGTACCAATCGCGCCATTTGTTTCTTCATCGCAAAGGGTATCGACTTAGTTGCAAGCTTGGCGAGTTCCTATGCCACTACTTGTTTGACACTAGTATAGTACAATTCCATCTTTAAGTACAATTGTAGTATAAGTTATGACTACTACTAGTATAGTATAAGAGCAAATAATAGGTTTTATACTTTACACTTCTTGTTAGGTCCTCTAGTTGTAGTACAAACAAGTTTAGAATGCCAAATGAAAAAGTACAAACAAGTTTGGAACTTCAAACGAAGAAGCACAAAAAAAATCATAATTTGAAATGAAACAATGCAAACAAGATTGGAATTTCAATTGAAGAAATAAAAAAGGTACCCATTCACCCCCACCCACGCCGAAAGGGCCAGGAGGACCGATCAGGCTCGACCGGCCCAAAGAGGGCCAGCAGCACGACCAATTAGACTCGACCAGCCCAATCAACACAGGTAGGAGGATACGTGACAAGTGGCATGTGTGAGAAGTTCAATACCGCAGGCACATTCACACATTTAAGCAGCGCAAAGGGAGCCTGAGTGCTCGATGTGGTACTAAACAAAGAGCACGCAACAGGGGGTGGGAGTGGGAGTGGAGCGCTAGCGCGAGCGTGCTTGTGTTCATGGCCCATTTACAAGAGAGGCTCGCGTACCCGTTCCGATTTGATTCCTCCAAATCCCGATCCAACACCATCAGGCGAGGGAGCGGCGTTCGCGGGTACTCGACCGCGACGTTCTACTCGCCCTCGCCGTTCGTGTCCGTCGGTCCGGCCTTCGGCATCGGGTTCGGGGGGTCCGGGTTCCTCATGATCCAGATGGGGCTGGCGGCGTTCCTTTACCTCGGTGGGTTCCTCTCCGACTCGTCCGCGGGCGGCAGCGTGCTCACCGAGACGCAGAAGACCACCGTCCTCAAGCTGCAGGTTCTTGCCTTTTCCTCTGTTCATTTCTCTGGTTTCTGGGCGGATTTGTTCGCGGAGCAATTTACATTAGCATGGATCAATTGGCGCAATCACTTCATATTTTAGCAGAAAAATATGCAAATGATTTGCTGATAGATTGGCGATTATTAATGCAACCCTCATCTTGAGTCAATGTCATTGTAATCGAGCGTTTCATATTGTAGCAGAAAAATATGCAAATGAATTGTTGATAGATTGGCGATTATTAATGCAACCCACTTCTTGAGTCAATGTCATTGTAATAGAGAAAAATAAAAAATTGCAGCATATCCATTTTAATGGCCTTCTCTATAGTGCATTCTGTGGTCCTGATGTGTATCAGCAACTTTACTGCAAGATAATTGAGGATGTAATTATGGAAATAAGACTATGTCAAATTATCTAGATCATATATAACATAATTTGTTTAGCTCAACATAGTTCGTTTACTTTTAGAGATACAGAAATTGCTTGGAAAAGGATAGGGCCCTTAGACCACACACATTGCTCCCAAACATATATACACTATATTAGGATTAGTTGGTGATGATACACATATTGTCATAGCATGGAGGGTTTTATTGGAAAGAGCTATGAAAAAGGATATCGTTAGCAATGTTTGGTTTGATTTGTTGCCCACTTGTCATTGATGGTACATTTATATACCCAAGATTAACTAATTAGTATTGCTTTTCAAATAACGAGACATATTGTTGCACAATGTACTTAGATAGTTAGATGTACAACAATTGCCAAAATCTGATCTGCTTGCTTCCTTAATTTGTTTATTAGTAGTCATGCCAACGTTAATCATAACATACATAGATGTACAACAATTGCACAAATATTTCTTCCACATAGAATACTCAATCATTTATGTTTGGAACAGAGGAATCCACTTAATTTTCTAATCTGTTCTGTGTCTTTTGGTTTTTTATTATTGGCATTTGAAGTCAATATAGTGCTTTATTTTATGTGCTTTGCCACTGTGGTGGCCTTCTGTTCCAAGATAGCCTGTCTCCTTTATTCTGGTTTGAGTAGCTGACGATTGGGGTTTATTCCCCTTTGGTTGTTGGGAGGGATCATTCTCAAACTATGATGGCACACATCTGTCATGGAATCTGGGGATGGTTTTGGCCTCCAGTCTCTAAGAAATACTGCTATATTGACTAGGTCGGATTAGTGGCATATACATTTCGATCTACTTCATAAACTTGAAGACAGCTCTACAGAAGCTTGCTGCCATACCATCAAGCAAAACACTGGTATTCCCTCTTGTATGGCTAGCATCACTTTTATAGAAACAATTACGTGCTTATATGGCTAGCTAGAAGAACTGAAACCGTCATTTTCTCTGGCATCCAATTTCGTTTCGTATTGATGACCATCTTGTGCTTTATTTCGTGCACCAAAACAGAGCCGTATCCTCTTAACCAAAACCGGAGGTAGTAGTACTATGACTGCATGCATCCGAACGTCTTGACCGAACCGGAGTGTACTACGGCTGCATGCATCCTTGCTATAGACGTGGTGCCGTTAATTAAGCAGCGCCATGCTCGGGTGAACGGCCGAAGACTTCTAGCGCATGCATAAATCATGCAGACAACGTCTTCTTTGATTTGCGTTGAGTGCCTCTGTTGATGAATGTGCATGCATGCATAGAACGTCGAACGCGCGGCCATGCACAGAACGCGCGTGTAGCTCTTTGTTTCTTTTCCGTTGCCATGCACTCATGCACGTTGTCTTCATTTCCTCGTGTCTCGTCCGTGCATGCATGCAACAAGTTATTTTTCACGAGATGGCTCCAAGTTGTGTGCATGATTAGATAATCTTTTCATTGCTTCGTGGTTTGTACACATTCTTTATGTTTGTAATAGTAGCTTCTCCAAAGTTTTAATCCCGTACAAACCTGAGAACAGTTAAAATACTAACATTAAGTAGTAACCAGTTCTCATATAAATTAAAGCCAAATTTAATTAGGAGCGAGTTCACATGTTGATTAATCTTTTTAGCTTGTGCTCGCGTAATCAGTCTAGTCGGAATGTCCTCATTATCTTGTACACTCCAAATTCTTCAATAAGACCGATACGATTGATTGGTCTGTGCGTTTCTCTTATTACTTTTTTGTATCCCCTGTTCCTCGGATACAATTCAATCCTTCTACGGCCAAATCTCAATTTGTGGAAAGCTTTCGAAGTAATAGATCTATTTCTGGTGGTCTCTCTCTCGCACACGCAACATGCCTTTTTAACATCGGCTCAACGTAACCGTTCGGCCGAAGGAAATTCTATCCGAGACCGACTCACAACAAAAAAATAAAATAACAAAAATAACCATCGAACGGTACTTGGCTTCATGACCACGCTGTAGAAAATAACCATCCGAACAGTACTTGGCTTCGTGACCACGCTGTAGAGATGCATGTGTGTTGGCTTCAACAGTGATTGACTGGAAAATGAGTCTTCATTATTCCCGTATGAAGCATGCAAAGTGGCGACTAGATAATCTTCCATGGCTTCATGTATGCGTATTTTTTTCTTTTTTCTTTTAATATTTCTTTCTTTGCTTTCCAATAAAAAACTTTTAATGCTGCCTGCTGCCTTTCTCTGCACCGCTCTCTTTGTTAATTGTCTTCCGTACAAATCTGAGAACAATTAAAATACTAGAATTAGGTAGTAGCCAGTTCTCATGTAAATTAAAACCAAATTTAATTAAGAGCGAGTTCACCTGATAATATTTAATGCGGCTCAATAATTCCTTCTAGTTAAATAATATATTTAACTGAGAAGTGCAAGACATGAGTGTATATATCCACGTCATAGGTGCTTACCATGCTTAGATAAATATAAATTTACAATTATAATTGACAGTGGGGTACAATAGTCCTGTGGTAAACGCCTTGGCCTCCGAGCTAGGAGGTTGCTGGTTCGATTCCTCCACACCCCATGATTTTTGTTTTTATTTTTTCTATTCTAATTTTTTATCCCCTCCTGTTTTGTCAAGTGAGACCTCCTCAACTGCGTTTTAGTTGTCACTTTTCAATTTTTTTATCTCCTCTAGAAATTAATAACTATAGATAATATAATTCCTCCACACCAATTCGGCCCTTGCGTTGAGCAGTTAGGCCCACGAAAACAAAGCGTTGCAATAACAGATTATTGCCACGAACAATCATCATATATAGCAACAAATGTATTTCATGACAATACAAACTCATTTCATACGCATTGTATAGGAACCTTTTGCAACGCAATTGATGACTATGACAACGCAATAAAATTGTGGCAATATTGTCACCCACTCGCAATGAACTTCTATAAGGTGGCAATACCTCCTAACTATTGCCATGAATATCAATATTATCACAACGCAAGACAACCGTGGCAATAAAGTCATACTACTCGCAACCATTTTCTAAATGGTGGCGATAAAGTCACCTTATTCCAACGAATTCAATGACTATCGCAACGTAATATTTTAGAGGCAATATTGTGCACATATCGCCACGATTTTGGCAAAACGTTGCAATAGCACATACCTATTGCAACTAATTTAGTGTCGTTGCGATGCGTTTCGTGGCTAAAGGGTTGGAATCTAGTAGTGTTTGTTCCATTCCATCTTCTGTAATTTCCTTGGGCCCAACAGATGATGGACCTAAAGATTAGTAATAGAACAAGCTAAGACCTCAGGCAAGCATGTTGTTTGATCTGTTACATGCTACTACCAAAAATCACATGTTGTTTGATCTGTTACATGCTACTACCAAAAATCAAACTACATCAGTACATGTATATTTTTTGAGAACACACCAAACCAGCGTTCCATGATAGTTGACTTCTAGTCGTAGATAATACAGGGTATGTTTAGCTTGATGCCAAATTCTATTTGGTTGTCAAATTGGCAACCAATGTTTCAGTCAAATTTTGTCAAAAAAAACCCGAACCAAGAGCCAAGTGATGAGAATCTTGCCAAAATTTGGTATCAACCAAAATGCTTGCTAAATCCGATCAATCATTGACATAGTAAGGCAAACATTGGCAACAGTTGGCATCAAACCAGATATGCCTCTGGAGATATAAGTTACTTCACAACAACAAAACTGGGTTTGGGTTTGTGCATACTACTTGGTGGTAGTGACATAAAGAAGGTTAACGAAGAACACTGAACTCACACAACACGTAACACCTTCGTGCCGCGCTGAGATAGGGTGGATTCTTTTAGACTGTGGCTGTTGGTTGTGGCTTTTGTCTTATGGCTTTTGAATTCTGCCTGTTCGTAAGAGACAATACAAAGAGAGAAAAAATCACATGTGATTTTGGTCTATACAGCTGAACTCGGTATAATATCTACTACAATTGACTTGTAGATCCCACATTAAAAAAATACACCGTTTAAAATCTAATTATTGTGGCAGAAAATGAAAAGACAGCCAAAGCCAAGCCAAACCAAACCCACGAAGTGTGAACTATCTTCTTACGCCCCGCTTATTTCGGCTTAAACTTCTGGCTTCTGACTTATTTTTCACTACTCATAAATTTCGTCTTTTTTGAACTTTTGGCTTTTTTAGCTTTTTTTGTTGGTTCTTTGTTTTCCTGTATTCGTTTGTGTTATCCATGATGAGCTAACATATTTTTTTCTATTTTTAAATTTAATTACGTTAAATAAGCCACCTTCAGCTACAGTGTAATTTCAACCGGTTACAGTGCAATTTCAGCCATAAGCCACTATTTTTCAGCCTAACCAAGCGGGGTAGTTCTTTAAATTTCATCCCATATTCTCCTACATATTTAAATAGAAAATTTAAGATTACGCCACTCTAATAATGTGCTTCATAAATAATATTATTATTTCTTTTTTTTTGTTGGTGCAGAGAGAGGGGGGGGGACGTCAGCACATGCCCCTACTTAAGGATTGCCTCAACTGTGTACAACACTCATGTTGTAAGAGACGAGGAGTAAATGCATATCAGTGACTATTTGTCCAGTGATCAAAGAGAATACCATTTATTGATAGGTTAGTTTCTTTTAGTTCTTTAGGATCTCCTAGGTTAGATCTAGCGGGGTGCTTGTTTCTCTAGGGTTCTTGAGGTAATCCGAGAGGGAGAGAGAGAGAGGTACTAACCGTCCGACGTAGAGGAGGAGGGGTTGGCCATCGCGGGTACGCTCGGTGAAGCTCTACGCACGGGCAGCGACGGTCGGGGAAGAGGAGCGGCGTCTCCCTGGCGGCCGGCGTCTCCCGAGCGGCGGTGATCTCCTTGGCGGCGGATGGCGGTGGGTCTTCCCGTCGCTGGAGCGCCCCCTCTTAGATCGGGTCTAGGGTTTTGTCGGTGGGTCTGGCGGCGGCACGGTGAACCTTGGTGTTCGTGCCGCCCCGGCCCCCACCTCTTTTATATGGCGCTGGCGACAGGGGCCCACCAGCCAAAAGGGCTGGGCGCCCCCGATCAGGGCGCGAGCAAGGGGGGATTTGGCCGTTGGGCCAAATCCCCTGAGATCATTCTAACATTCTCCCCCTTGATCTCAATCTATACTTTATCTTTAATTACTTTTGACTTTACACATTCCATCACAGATTAGTGCATAGAACATGTCTCATCGTCACGGTCAATCGCTGATAGATTCAACAGCTACAATACACCTCTCTGTTCTGAAATAGTTACTTTAATCTTTTGGGCCATCTTTTAGTCCAGGAATCATAGGCTTTCCCTTAAACCCATGCCGGCTACATGTTCTCTGAACACGTTGGGTGGTAAGCCTTTAGTAAGCGGATCCGCTAACATCTTTGCGGTACTTATATGCTCTAGACTTATAATTTGATCCCGAACTTTATCTTTCACAACATAGTACTTTATGTCAATGTGTTTGGCAGCACCACTTGACTTATTGTTGTGGGCATACGTTACTGCGGATTCATTATCGCAGTACAACTTAAGTGGTCTATTGATGTCGTCAACCACTTTTAAACCAGGTATGAACTTCTTTAGCCAGTTCACCTGCCCCGTAGCCTCATAACATGCTACAAACTCGGCATACATTGTGGACGATGTAGTGACGGTTTGCTTTGAGCTTTTCCACGATATAGCTCCTCCAGCGAGAGTGAACACATATCCGAATGTAGACTTTCTATCATCTCCCGCAAAATCAGAATCTGTATACCCCACTATATGGAGTAAATCTGATCTTCTGTATGTCATCATGAGGCCTTTTGTTCCTTGCAAATAATGCAAGACTTTCTTTATCAATTTCCAATGTTCTATTCCAGGATTGCTCTGGAATCTGCCAAGTAACCCAGTAACAAATGCTAAGTCAAGGCGTGTGCACACTTGAGCATACTGTAAGCTTCCGACAGCTGAAGCATATGGAACCGCTTTCATTTGATCAATCTCATACTGGTTCCTGGGGCATTGAAAATCCCCATATCTGTCGCCCTTGACTATAGGTGCAGGTGAAGAACTACTTTTATGCATACCAAATTTCTTTAAGACTTTCTCTATGTATGCCTTTTGTGATAGTCCCAATATCCCTTTAATTTGTTTCTATCCCGGTGAATTTCGATCCCTAGAACGAACGAAGCTTCACCAAGATCTTTCATATCAAAGTTTGAGGACAAAAACTTCTTTGTCTCCAGTAGCAGACTGACATCACTACTAGCTAGTAGGATATCATCCACATACAGGATTAGGAAGATAAACTTCCCATCTTTAAACTTTGCATAAACACAGTTGTCCTTTACATTCTCTTTAAACCCAAATTTTCTTATTGTACTGTCAAACTTCAAGTACCACTGTCTTGAAGCTTGCTTTAACCCATATATTGATTTCTTTAGGCGGCATCCCATTCTTTCATTTCCTTCCACGACAAAACCTTTCGGTTGTGCCATGTAAACATTTTCCTCCAAATCCCCATTAAGAAATGTTGTCTTTACATCCATCTGATGTAACTCTAAATCATAATGTGCTACTAATGTCATTATGATTCTGAAGGAATCTTTACATGAGACTGGAGAAAAGGTCTCATTGTAATCAATCCCTTCTCTTTGCGTAAATCCTTTTGCCACAAGTCGCGCTTTGTATCTTTCTACATTCCCTTGGGAGTCATGCTTTGTCTTGTAGACCCATTTACAGCCTACTGTTTTGGCTCCTTTAGGAATAATTTCCAAGTCCCAGACTTTATTAGTCTTCATGGACCTCATTTCCTCTTCCATGGCCTCAAGCCATTTTGAGAAATTTTCGTTTCTCATGGCTTCTTCAAATGAGGTGGGATCATCCTCCATTTGAAATTCCTCTGTATGATAAATCTGATAATCATCAGAAATAGCTGATCTTCTTACTCTTTGAGACCTCCTCGGGGCCTCCTCATTTGGTACATCTTCTGTTTGAGGCTGCTGTTGCTCCCCCTCATCTGTGGCAATAGGTTCTATAGGATCCTGAAGAACAGGTTCCTCATTATCATTCATTGTTGCCACAGGAGGAACAATAACAGGTGCTGGCACCACAGTGTCTTGCACCGTCGGTGCAGCGACAGCAGGTAGTGTGAAGAATGGCTCTTGAATCATCGGAGTGGGCGCATACACCCGCTTCTTTTCAAGATCAATCTCACGAGCTACCATACTTCCTCTCATCATTTCATCCTCTAAGAAGACAGCGTGTCTCATTTCTACAAACTTTGTATATCTATCTGGACAGTTGAAACGAAACCCTTTTGACTTTTTAGGGTAGCCAATGAAATGGCAACTTACTGTTTTGGGATCAAGCTTCCCAAGGTTTGGGTTAAATACTTTAGCCTCAGCAGGACTCCCCCACTCACGTAAGTGGTTTAGTGAGGGAACTCTTCATGTCCACATCTCGTACGGTGTTTTGGGCACCGATTTACTAGGCACTCTGTTGAGAATATGAATGGCGGTTTTCAACGCCTCCATCCATAAACTCAATGGCAGTGTGGAATAGCTCATCATGCTTCGCACCATATCCATCAGGGTACGGTTGCGTCTTTCAGCTACTCCATTTTGTTGAGGTTCGCCCGGTGTAGAATACTGGGCTACTATTCCTTTTTCCTGTAAAAACCTTACAAAAGGTCCAGGAACTTGTCCATATGGGGTATGTCGACCGTAGTACTCCCCCCCACGATCAGATCGGACTATCTTAATCTTTAAATCGTGTTGGTTTTCAACTTCAGCCTTAAATATCTTGAATTTATCCAAGGCTTCATTTCTTTCTTTGATTGGATAAATATATCCAAAACGGGAGTAATCATCCGTGAATGTTATGAACGAGTCATATCCATCCACACTTTTCACAGGAAAAGGACCACAAATGTCTGTGTGAACAATTTGTAGAACTCCTGTGCTTCTTTTGGCGTCTTTCTTAATTTTCTTTACATATTTTCCTTTAATGCATTCTCTGCATTGTTCTAAGTCTGAGAACTCTAATAGAGGAAGAATTTCATTCTTAATAAGTCTTTCTATTCTCCCCCTCGAAATATGGCCTAAACGACAGTGCCATAATTTCGACGATTCATTATGAGTTCTCTTTCGTTTTCTGTTCGCATTTACAGGCGAGGATATACGCTCATTCACATCACATACGGAATTCACATTTTCACGAAGTGACAACAAATAAAGCTCATTCTGTAAGATGGCAAGACCAACACATTCTTTATTAAACATTATTTCACACTTGCCATTTCCAAAATTACAATCATAACCATCTTTGTCCAAATTTGAAACACTAATCAAATTCCTCTATAAAGAGGAAACAAAAAGGACATCTCTAAGTAAAAGATTGGAGCCATTAGCTAACTCTAATGAAAGATCGCCAACGGCTTCAACTTCAGCTTGGACTCCATTTGCAACTTTAATGCATCTTTCGTTTCTTTGCGTAGTCCTCGTCGAACGGAATCCCTGTAAAGAATTAGCAACATGAATAGTTGCTCCTGAGTCAATCCACCAAGTGGATTTCGAATATTGCACATACAGGGATTCATTTATTAAGGTAATAATGTTCTCACCTTTCTTTGTCATTATCATCTTTAAATAATCAGGGCAGTTCTTCTTGTAGTGTCCCGTCTTCTTGCAGTGAAGACACTGATCTTTGTCTACAGCAAATTTATTCTGTTGAGACTGATGGACAGAGGCTTTTCCCTTGTTCTTTGAGAAGGAGGTACTGTTGAAGTTCTTTTTCTTGTTATCCTTCACATAGTTGATAGATCCACCATGTGAGGATTTAATTCTTTCCTCCTCTTGCACACACATAGCTATGCACTTTTCCAAGTCCCATTTCTCGGGCTGCATATTGTAGTTGACAACAAATGTGTCAAACTCTTTAGGCAAGGAAGCAAAAACCAAATGAATAAGGAACTCATCCTTGAGAGCCAAATCCATTGGTTTAAGCTTGGATGCCAAGTTGCTCATCCTCAGTATGTGCTCTCTTATGCCACTGCCACCACCAGAGTACCTTTCTGTCACAAGCTGTTTAATCAGCTGTGTAGCATAAGTCTTTGAAGAGCCAGTAAACTGACTCTTTATTCTCTCAAGGTACTCTGTGACAGTGTCACACTCTGCGATTGAGCCCACAATAGCAGGCTCAATCGTGTTCTTTATCACAGCCATACATTTCTTGTTGGTTGTGGTCCATTTCTTATGCTCAAGGTCATAAGACATCTGTAAGGGAGCATGATCCCTCTGTCTTTTCTGCCAAGCAGTATCATCCTCATTTTGATCCCTCACTGGTGCCATAGGCTCAGTGGGACGTGCTGTAGTGAGGACCCAGTCCACCTCAGCCAAGATAAACGCTAAGTCTATCTTTTTCTTCCACTCTCCATAATTATCTCCTTTAAGAGTGGGGATCTCTCTGATACAACTCATCAAGTTGTATCCTCCTGAAAAATATTTCAAATAAAGTGAGAACGTAACAGCAAAATCATATGCCTTATTTCCAACGTTGGTCAAAAATACGACATACAATTTAAATCATTTTATCTATACATTAAATCTACATCACCGTTGGGCAGAAATAGAAATAATGCATAAAACATCAATTAAAAAATTATAATACTGTTATTATCAACGTTGGTCAGAAAATAACAATATCATAATTATCTGGGATTTAAATCTATTTTTCCAAAATTAAATTCTCCCGTTGGTTCGAATTTAATAATGAAAATCAATTAACATTAACTTTTGCAGCGGAAATTGTAAATAATTCATTATTCAGAAGCATTATACTGTATTCATTTAATCTCTGGAAACTTAAGACGTTGGTGCAAAAAATTTACAGAGATTTGGATCAAATTTCAATCAAGTTCATCAAAAAATGCTTCTGAAAATCAATAAATATCAAAAATCGGGATTTACTGTTCATTAGGCCATTTCGGCCTGTTCGGCCTGGCCCACGGCCCACGGTGGCCTGCCCGCGTGCGGCCTCGGCGGCCCGCTCGGTCTGCCCGCCCGCGGCCTCGGCGGCCTGCTCGGCCTGCCTCACGCACGCGCGCCCGCTCCTTCGCGCCGCAGCGGTCTCAGCCGTTGGATGCGAATCCAACAGCTTCAATCCCGCGCGGCCGCGTCCTTTTGCGCCTCCGCGCAATCCTTTCAGCCGTCGGATTCGCATCTGACGGCTCTCGTTCCCCGCGGCCGAGCGCGCTCGCGCTCAACCTGGGCCTGGGCCGCGAATTCACTCGCCCGCCTGGTCGAAAGCCAGCCCGCGCGATCTCAGCCGCCCGATCGCATCCGACGGCTGCGCGGTGATTTCGCCCGATCAAAACCGACGCGCGGCGGATTCCCCGTAACCCTAAATCATTCTGCCTCTCCCCTCTCTCTCTCTCCGCACCCGAGCGAGCGAAGCGGCGGCGGCGGCGACTTCGTCTACGCCGCCGGAGAAAGAGAAGAAGACCGGCGCCGCCATGGGCCCTCTCGCCGGCGTGCGCGCTCCCCTGTGAGGGAGGCCGTCGAGTGGCTCCGTGTCGGCGCCCCTCCGAGCGCGCGTGCTCGGATCTGTCCCGCGCGTCGACGGTGGCCCGTACGTGGAGCGCCGGCGAGCCCAAGGCTCGGCCGATCTCCCGCGCGCCAGCGACGACGACGGCCAGGTAAGTCCAGGACTTTTCTTTTCTAGGGTTAGGGTTCAGGTTAGGGTTAGGGTTCATCCTTCCCCTCTTTTTCTTTCCTTTTCTTTTCCCCGTCTAAATCTACACCTAGTCGCTCTGATACCATTGATAGGTTAGTTTCTTTTAGTTCTTTAGGATCTCCTAGGTTAGATCTAGCGGGGTGCTTGTTTCTCTAGGGTTCTTGAGGTAATCCGAGAGGGAGAGAGAGAGAGGTACTAACCGTCCGATGTAGAGGAGGAGGGGTTGGCCATCGCGGGTACGCTCGGTGAAGCTCTGCGCACGGGCAGCGACGGTCGGGGAAGAGGAGCGGCGTCTCCCTGGCGGCCGGCGTCTCCCGAGCGACGGTGATCTCCTTGGCGGCGGATGGCGGTGGGTCTTCCCGTCGCTGGAGCGCCCCCTCTTAGATCGGATCTAGGGTTTTGTCGGTGGGTCTGGCGGCGGCACGGTGAACCTTGGTGTTCGTGCCGCCCCGGCCCCCACCTCTTTTATATGGCGCTGGCGACAGGGGCCCACCAGCCAAAAGGGCTGGGCGCCCCCGATCAGGGCGCAAGCAAGGGGGGGATTTGGCCGTTGGGCCAAATCCCCTGAGATCATTCTAACATTTATCCCTCTAACCAAACATTATACTCAGACCATCCCATGCACCTAAAAAAGTAAGACAATCTCGTTCTGCCCCACCTCGTCCCCCAACCAAACAATAACTAATTTTCCAAGTTAAACCAGTCACATTCCACCGTGTCCACCCAACCAAATACTACTAAGTACTTGTAAGCAGACTACAGTAGATTCAGATTCAAAGCAGATAATTATTTGTGAAATATAATGCAAACATGCTATATGTTTATTGCTAAAGAAATAATATTGAGCAGACAGGAGCTAGCTCTGTCCATGACTTGCTTTAGATACAAGCATGCTGGAAGAGATGGTTGCAACGTAGCACCGTCACCTCATCCCCAACAGTGAACTATGTGATGCAAATGACGCACGTGCTTTGTGCATTGCCCTCAATGTACACTGTCTGTTTCAGTGGCGTGGAATCGTCGGACTCTTCGGAAGGTGAACTGCAATCACAATGTGAATGAAGTGGCCGATTCACTGAAGGAGGATGACAACAACTATTATAGCATGGCACCACCAATGACACCCTTCACAACAATGAATGCTATCATGCGGGGCAATTGGTGAAGGCACTACAAGTTTAATTTGGTGTCACCCATCCTGAATCAGCTCACAATCAAATACATTTTATTAGGCATGATAGAACATGATGCCCATTTAGAGAGTAGGGATATCTATTATATAATATAAAATCTGATGACATCTGTTTTACTATTGCTAGGAAAAAATAATATGCTAGAAATTCTAAAAACATTTGGCCCTTAATTGAATTGACCATAATCAAGGTTAATAACACATAACAATCGAAAGTTACTAAAAAAAGCGCAAACATTGATGGTAGGTGTTTTACGGTTAAAATTGCTAAGGGAACAAGATAAACACGCTGATAAAGAGACAACCAAAAGCTCTTCAACACCTCGTGGATTGTCGTGTGAAGCGTCAATGATCACAGAAGCAAACTTGATCTTCTTCAACTTCTCGTGTGTATGAATTGAAAAAGATTAATGGTTACAAATACTAACACACATAGGTGGAGGGAACGAGGGTGGTTGTTTCCATGCACCCGGATTCGATGATCGACACGACATGATTTATTTAATTAGAGTATATATATGCATGTGTTCAGTGAGAAAGCGCACGCTTTGGCTCCGTGAGGTCCTAGAGCCCCCACAAAATTTCTAGCGTGTGTGGTAGACACGCATGCGTGTGTAATGTAAGTGCGGTGTACATCCTCCTTGTACTCTCTCTCTCTCTAAAAAATGCATAATCATCCATGCTAAAAATAACATGGGAGAGCTAAAGTAATCCATATATAGGATGTATCCCACTCAGCTATTTGACTTACATGACGGCAAGGGAAAAAGTAGCGCTGAAGTTCTCCCAGAGCAAATAATGGGAATTGTATATTAAAAATATTAATCTTCTATTAAATTTGAGCATAAAATAAAACATAAGAGAGCACCACATCATCACTTTTCTTTTCCATCGTTGGATTACTGATTTGATTGACACAATTATACCTAAGCTAGACAATTATATACTCTAAAACTTTGTATTGAGTTGCACTTAACCTAGACATTGGTGTGCTCTATAAACTCTTACTGAGATATTTAAAGGGTACTAATAAAAAGTAAAAGTTGAGTGTAAATGAAGTACAAAAGAGCGCCACATCACCACTTTCTTCTTCACCTTCCAATTTTGGATCCAATGCAACAATTGCACCTAAGCTTGACACTTATACACTCTTGAACCTTCTATTAATTTTCTCTAAGCTAGATATTTATACACTGTATTGAGATTTTCAAGGGGTGCTAAAATAAACATTAACACATATATATAGTAGAACCCTTATAGTATGTCTTAGAAATTTGGACACTATTGGACCCATGCATTCACGAAATTCCAGTTTTGGCCCCCCCGGGAAAAAATTTCCAAAACTGGACCCCTGTCCACCGCGGGATCGCCACGCACCGCCACCTGTCCCGGTCGTGCGGTACCAGACCGCACGACCGGGCTGCCACCGCGCCACCTCCCGGGCGAACGCGCGTCTGCCCCCTCGCCGCACGACCGCGGCGCCTGAGCGCGCGAAGCCCCGGCCGAGCGCGCGACCGCGACTCCCAGCGCGCGATTCCCCGCCCCCACCGCGCGATTCCCCGCCCCCACCGCGCATCTGCCCGCCGAGCGCACGATGCCGTTCCCCGAGCGCGCGTTTATTCTTCCGACCGCACGAATCAAAGCCGGGGCCGCACGTCTCGTCAGCACCGCCCAAAGCAGAGAAATGCATCACGAGCTGCTCTTTTTTTGACCTCTACGTGGACACGCGTCTGTAGGAGCTTTGCATGGCCCCTCTTCGTATTCTCATTCAGCAGCCTTAAAGAGGTTGAATAGCAGCGCAAAGAAACCCATTTGCAGTTCGCGGTGGAGTTGAAGTGAAGACAGAGCGAGAGAGCGAGTGAAGAGAGGAAAAAAGAGAGTGGAAACTCAGGATTTTGAGTTGGTTTTGTTTGGAATCAACGGATTTTGCAAATACAAAAGTTGTAGATCGTCTCGCGAGCTTCAAGAAGAGGTAATTTTTGCCCCCGTGTAAGTAATTTTCTGCGAATGTCATTAGCCTGTAATTAGCAAAACCGTGTATCATTAATGTTTGTTATAAGCCAATCTTTGATACGGTGTGTATGTGTACGTAAACATGGTGTGTATGCCAATCCACATATGATGCATGCTTTATTGTAGTGTAGATAATGGCGTATTTTATGTTGAAGTTACGTATTGTAATGTAGTTAGTTTTTGCTGAAGAAAAGTGAGGAGCGAAACCCGGAAGAGTTGAATTGTTTTCGTTTGGAATCAGTGGATTTTGCAAGTAGAAAAGTTGTAGATCGTCTCGTGAGCATCAACAAGAGGTAAGTTTTGTGCCCATGCAACTATAATTTTATGTATGTCATTAGGCCTTAATTAACGAAATCATCTTGTGTTACTGTTATTTTATGTCAATCTTTTATACGCTATGTATGTATAGCAAATCTTGCATATGTTTAGCATGATGTATTGTAGTGTATATAGGGTTTCATTTTTTTTGTGAACATACGTACTGTAAAGTAGTTTCAGTTAGGTGGAAAATATGAAGTTGTAGTGTGCAGACGTTGAGATAACACATATTTATGTTAGAACAATTGTAGGTGATAACAATAGTACTAGGATTAAAATAAATTAGAAATAAATTTGGTAGATTAAAAATAATGGAGGGTGAAATATTTATGTTGGAGCATTTGTAGGTGGTAAATTTGTAGTAGTTAGATTAGAGACAATTTGTATAATTAGTATGCTTAGTGAATGACCGTAGTATGAAGGTCATTTGATGGAAAAAATGATATGTATATTTAATTTGATGTATGGTACAATTAGAAAGTGAAATAGTTACAAATAAATCGTAGATTTAGAAATACAAAACATATAATAATCGAAACTGTTAATTACATGATACGATTGTTACATGCTGTGTACTAAAATGGTTGATTATGCACTTATGTTAGGTACGCAATGGCTGGCATTGAACAATTGATGGTGTTTTATGGGAGTGGTCTCGTACGTGATGGGCCGTATGGGGCGGACCTGTCAAATTACGAGCGGACCGTGATCCGGGCACCCGGTCTGAGCGCCATGAGCTTGTCTGAGCTACGGAGGTGTGTCCGTTCAGCGTTCGATCGAGAGACCGCAAGGAAGAAGTTATGGATCGAGGCAGTCTATGCCTCAATGGTGGATGACGGAAGGGGGAGCATATGGCAACTTCTGAAGGTGACCAATGACACGTCATGGGCGAACTACATGGAGGTCGTGCGCAACCCTGATGCTGCGATATATGGGAGGCCAATGGTGTATGTCGAGTTCGTGGAGAGGGCAGAATCATCAGGCATGGTTGGTTCAGATGCCGCTGGTGGAGATGAAGTGGCCGGCGGTCATGAAGACCCTTCTGCGGGAGAACATGTGGGCGAGGAAGTGGGTGATGAAGACGACAGGAGGCGTGCGCAGAATTTCCAGCCCAACGAAGGTGTGCACGACAGGTGGTGGGCCGCCCGTATTGACTGTCATGAGTATCTTGGGGACCGGGTGGAAGAAGAGGACAGCGAGGAGGATGAGGAGGTTGAGACAGGCAGCTCTGGAGAGGACGAGGACGGCGAAGGTGCAACTGGAGGGGTGGTAGGTCGTGTTGTGACCACGGACGGTGCGTACGTGTCGTCCAGACTGGACGACATCGCAGCGGCAGCCCTAGTTCTGCCACAGGCGGAGGAGGGAGAATGGGGGTTCAGCGAGGGCGCACTCTTTCTGGGGCAGTGCTTCCGTAATAAGAGTGCTGTCCAGCAGGCTATTGCTAGACATGCCGTCAACATAAGCCGGATGTATCGGGTCCACAAGTCAAAGCCGGACACGTACGTTGTGAAGTGTGTGGACGGGTCATGTGGTGGCAAAGTCCGTGCACAACGGTACAAGGGCGTTGGCATGGAGTTCCGGATAACGGTGCTGCAAGATCACAGTTGCGAGCTTGCGGGGCCAGTACATAGACACCGCAACATGACATCACGTTATGTTGCAGAGGTGGTCACGCACCTCGTCCAGGCGGATGTGTCAATTACCCCGAAGGTTCTGATGGCAGCAGTAGCGAACGAGGCGGGCTACGAAGTGAGCTACAAGAAGGTGTGGCGGGCGAAGCGAAAGGTGCTGCACGGTATGTATGGGACGTACGAGGAGGCGTACGACCTGGTCCCAAGAATGCTGGATCAAATTGCACAATCAAACCCTGGCACTTACATAAACAGGCAGGAGAGGGTCCATCCTACGGAGGGCCCGAACTGTTTCATTCTTGACAGAGTGTTCTGGGCCTTCCATCAGGCGATACAAGGGTTCAGGTGGTGCCGTCCAGTGCTAACCGTAGATGGGACGTTCCTATCCGGCAAGTACAAGGGCACTATCCTTACCGCAGTTGCAGCCGATGCAAATGACCAGTTACTCCCAGTGGCATTTGCAATTGTGGAGAGCGAGAATACAGATAGCTGGCTTTGGTTTCTTTGCAATTTGAAGAATGCCGTAGTGCAAGACAGGCCCGAAGTGTGCCTTATCTCCGACCGCAATGCAGGCTTGATGTCTGCGTTGCGAACGTTGCAGGATGGGACGCAGGCCCCCGTCCCGTGGACTGATGTGAAGAACCGCTGGTGCATGAGGCATATTGCAGCGAACTTCCACAGAAGGTTCCGTAGCAAGGACCTCATGAAGATGTTTAAGAAGCTATGCATGCAGAACCAGAAGTGGAAGTTCGACGCCTTGCGGAGGCAGCTCGATCAGGAGGCTACGAAGCATGTGCATGCAGCAGCAGGGGCCGTGGAGGGGGGCTCCACAAGAGTCGGGGTATTCTCACAATGGGTTCAGTCCAATGCACCTGACTTGGAAATGTGGTCTTTGTTGCACGACACCGGTGGGGCGAGGTATGGGATCATGACAACCAACATGTCCGAGGTTTACAATGGTGTATTGAAGGGCGTCAGATCCCTGCCGATCACGGCAATTGTGGCCGAGACCTGGAACCGTACCGTCGGGTACTTTGTGAATAGAGCCAGGATGGCGCAGAAGCACGTTGAGGAAAACAAGCAATACTCTGAGGTCATGCAGGCCTTCATGGACAGGAAGATGGAGAAGGCTCGAACCCACATTGCTCAGCCCATTGATGGCTTAAGGAGGAAGTTTGAGGTCCGCCTAAGGCAGAAGTATGTCATGGGTCACATTAGAGGGGAGCGCAAGCAGGTATGCACGATTGGTGATGAAGCATCTTGCAGCTACAACAAGCCCCAGCTTCTGCACAAGCCATGCTCCCATGTGTACGCGGCATGCGCTGTATGGAACCAGGCGTCGACACAGTACATCTCCAAGTACTACGACATGCAGCACTTGTATGCAACCTGGAGTGCAGAGTTCCATTCCTACGGGGTAGACATGCACTACAGGGAATTATGGCCGGGGGAGATAAAGTGGGTGCCCAACGATGCACTGAAGCATGTCGGGCGTGGAAGACGACAAAGCCGTCGCATCCGCAACGACATGGATGAGAGCCAGCGAGGGGATCGTGTTCGGCGCCCGAAGTGTAGGCTATGCAAGACCTTTGGCCACTCCCTCAGTCAGTGCCCAAACAGGCCGGCATCAAGCAACGCTCCGTAGTACCAACCACAATCCATATGTAATGTATTATTCAGGAGGTGTACGCTTAATTGTTGGCTCGATGGTGTAGCTATGTATTGCACATTACCATGTTATGTATATTTTCGCACATTCCATATGTTTTCTTGTCGTGTGGGTCATATTGGTGTGCACATTTTACGTATGTTTTTGTACATTCCGTACGTTTCCCTGTCATAACATTTGTTGTGAGTTATGTTGTTATTTGTTGCACATTTTGTTGTAATGTACACTAACTTGTTATCCTTCTTTGGCAGGACATGGCGTTCGAGCTGCTAGAGCCCCGTTGGGACGAGCACCACCGATGCCATGTGTGGTTCTCGGCACCCGCACAGGGGCCTCCTTGCTTCGTCCTTAGGGGGCCCCGAGAGAACTGGCGTCTCGACCCTCGGTACATCCCACTACTACGGGACACCGGTCTGCTGCCCATTGCCCGCATGTTGGATCTACCGCATGGGTTCCAGTACGATGCGCCACTGTTGTCAGCTCTCGTTGATCGATGGAGGCCGGAGACTCACACCTTCCACTTCCGGTGGGGGGAGATGACGGTTACGCTGCAGGACGTCACGATGATTACAGGTCTACCCCTCCGTGGTGCTGCTTTGGTGCCACCCCCGAAGGCAGCAGATTGGAAGGTCCGTCTGGGTCACCGGTTCGGTCATGCGATCCGAGACAACGCAGCTGGGGTGCCACATGGATGGCTTCGTCGCTTCATGACCTGTCCTGCAGACGCAGATGAGGTCGCGGTGCGGACGCACTTCGTTGCATACCTGCTATATCTGTTCGGGTACGTCTTGTTCCCTAGCACGACTGGAGACCCCGTGCAGCCTAGCTACATACCGCTAGCGGAGTCCTTGGCGGATGGCTGGCCTGGTCAGCAGCCACAGTATAGCTGGGGATCAGCAGTCCTTAGCTCCACATACCGAGGCTTGTGTGACGCCTCGCAGCGTACCGCGGCCAGCGAGCCGATCCTAGCCGCCTGCTACCTTCTCCTTCAGTTGTGGTCATGGGAACACTTCCCCGTTGGCAGGCCTGACTTTGGTCGTCGTGTGCACCCTTATGACCTCATCCCGCAGTTGTATGGTGGTGACGACCCCATTGATGCGCCCACAATGGGTACACGTTGGACGCATGGTCAGTTGAGGTGGGCCAGGGAGAGACCGAGACGTGCGTACTCGGATTTCCACCAGAGGTTCGAGCTTCTGGCGTTTGGCGACGTAGACTGGTGGCCATGGTCTCCACAGTTAATTGCGAACACGGCCCCCCACGGGTTGTCATACCAGTGCGAGCGAGATCAGAGGTACTGGATGACGACCTGCCACTTGGTGTTCGCGCACTGCGTCGAGCCGTACAGCCCACACCGAGTCATGAGACAGTTCGGGCTGTACCAGCATGTCCCTCCCATGGCAGGACGCCCTCTTGCGGAGGAGTTCCACCGGTATGTCAGTACACCCCAAATTTAATTACTGCATTAGTGTCAATGTCAGTACCGTACGAATTGTGTAATGTCTCAATGGACTTGCAGGCAATCGAGGAGAGGGCGAGCGACCGAAGACTGGAGAGCCACACAGCGGACGTGGACAGACATGTGGTCTGACCATGCGCATACGATGGTTGTGGATGAGACACGGCCGTACGACCCTGACGACCCCGCGCCGTACAGGGCATACCTTGACTGGTACGCTGCACGCACCCGCTGTAGGCTTACTACAGGGGAGCCCCCACAGCCTCCACCTCATGCTGTTCACGGGGCGGCTATACAGGAAGGTCCAGACCGTCATCTAGCGGCACGGGTCGACGAGGCGGTACGAGAGTACTGTGTCATTACGCAATGCAGGATTACATTTGAACTGACTGTTTGTTTCACTGCAGGTGGACCGGATACATCATATCGACATCGAGGCTAATGAGGCTATACGACATAGGAAGTCCAATACCGAATCTCGGTGGGTAAGCTATATGCGCAGCATCAGCGAAATGGCAAGGGGTACGATACGGGGCTTGAGTTGTGGTCGCCGAGATGACGTTGTTGCTACACGCGGTGGCGGACGTGGGCAGGGACCACCACCTCCCTCCGCGCCTCCGTCAGCACCAGGATCAGCACGGCCATCCTCGGCCTCCACGCGCTTCGGCCCAGCGGTTCGACAATTGGCAACTATTTGTTTGTGCACTCATTAACATTTATGTCTAACCACATCTTCGTCTTGCAGCAATTGCGACAGGATAGCACGCTGCTACGGAGGGCGACGTCATCACGGAGGTCGACATCGCCGCACGAACCAGAGGGGCCGTCCGAGAGTCGGCAAAGCTACGGTCGCTCGGCCTCCACGCGCTTCGGCCCAGCGGTTCGACAATTCGCAACTATCTGTTCATGCACTCATTTACCATTTATGTCTACGCACATGTTCGACTTGCAGCAATTGCAACAGGATAGCACGCAGCTACGGAGGGCGACGTCATCACGGAGGTCGTCATCGCCGCACGAACCAGAGGGGCTGTCCGAGAGTCGGCCAAGCTACGGTCGCTCGGCCTCCACGCGCTTCGGCCCGGCGGTTCGACAATTCGCAACTATTGGTTCATGCACTCATTTACCATTTATGTCTAACCACATGTTCGTCTTGCAGCAATTGCGACGGGATAGCACGTCGCAACGGGCATCGTCATCACGGAGGGCGACGGACGAGCGACCGCGCTCTCCAGGACGACGGGGGCCCACTCCAGACAGCGCCCCTGACTCGCCGGACCAACCAGAGGGGCAGATGCCCTCGTATCTCACGGGACAGGTGCAGACCAACCTATATGACCGGGATAGGTGGGTTGTGCCGACCTATCAAGGCATGACATCGCACGAGTACATGGGGGACTTCCCGTCGACATCCTCATTTCACCAGCCACATACCCCGGTATGCACTAAACGTGTGTATTTCATTATGAACAATTTTCGTACTTTCCATTGTCTAATTCAGTTGTACCATCTAAGCAGGACGTAGGCACCTCCTCCGATTGGGTGAGCTCTATGCTTTATGACCAGCCGTCGCAACTGTCCACAGAGTTGTACCCACCGCCGCCTCGGCCACACCCCTCGCAGTACGATCTTCGCGATGCACCCCGCTCCCCTAGTAGGTTCACCTTCTCAGAGGATCATATGCGCCGTACGAGGCGGCGACGACGAGATGATGAATGAATTTTTTAAATTGTGCTTTTGTAATATTTTTGATGTTTTTCAATTGCTTGATGGTTTGATGTTCAAAGATGGTTTCCAGTATAAAAGGGTTGCTCTAAGTTCTTTGATTTAGTACGGCATACAACCAACTGAGAAATGACAACACGGGGTAGCGGGAGAAGACATAGCTTGACGACAATTTTTTTTGCCTTGTGATAACAACTCCACGTACATAACAAACAACCAATTCATCACATGCTTAACAACGTTGCACATTACATCGTTATGGAAAGAGGGCACAGAATATGAAGGTCATAGAAAATGAAGGCGTCATGCACTTACAACACGAAACAACACATACATTGCACATACAGACAGAATTTATGGAAAGTTCTACACCCAAAACATCAACACAACAATCCTACTGGCACAACATCAACACATTCCGTACCCTCGTGGCCTACATGCCAAACGAGCCTCGTGGCACCCACATGGAGAACTGCTGAGGGGGTCGCCTCGGACGGGGCTGGCCATCGTGGTAGTGGCACGCACATATGCAGCTCGGGTTCGCGCAGCAACATGTGGGATCATAAGAGCTTCCTATGTTGACAACCTCCTCGTTTCCCCTCTCGCGTTGCATCTGTTGGCGGAGCTCATTGTTCTCCTCATTGAGAGTCTCCATTCGGTACTCCAAGTCCATTATTCGGTCCCATAAAGTACCCACATAACGGTCAATATACCGTTCATGAGGAGGGTCGATCCAGCGGGAGAAGTCGCATTTCGCCATCTGCGAAAAATGACAGTAAACATGGAGGGTCCATAAGCAATAAAAAATGTACTATTAGTAATTTCTACCCCGGAGCGTGGGCATCGGAAGAAACGGCGCCCGCCATCGTTCGGCCCTTCCAGGACCTGCACGACCACGTACTCATTGTGTCTGCATTTCGGCCACGCTGGTTGCGCACGCCGGCTTGGTAGCAAGCGGTACTGTGGTCCGAACATCTCCCTCCTTTCCAAGGGAAGGTCTTCCTTCGGTGACCCATATCCGACTGGCCCCTCATCTTCCGCCATGGTATGTTCTTCGTTCGATTTACAGGGTTTTCTGGCTACAACTTCATGGGACCTCTACCGTGCTATTTATATCGAATGGCGGGACAAAAGATGGCTGCTTTGCCCAGAGACAAGACAAAAGCGCTCAGCTTTACTCGGTGAGATGACAACACATGCCAGCTTTACGCAGTGATATGACAAATCGGGGCAGCTGTGCTCAGTTAGATGACAACACATGCCAGCTAAACTGCCTACATAAAGACTACGATCTGAAAAGCCTTCATACGAACATTTATTGCTACTCTGAAAAGCCTACATAGGAACATTTATTGCTACTCTGAAAAGCCTATCGCTACAGAAACCAACCAAATAGGGGCGTAGGCTGTAGCCTTTACAGTGAGTGTTCACGTCATAGGCATGTATCCTTTCCAGTGAGTTTTCATGTCACCTTTCCTTGTTGTTTCATAAATACAGGATACAGGCTCTGAAAAGCCTACATAGGGACATTTCCATGGACTATGCCCACTGCACCAGATAACCTGCCTACATAAAGGCCTCCTATGTCTTCCATACCACATCTCCTCCTCAAGCCTTCACAATACTACTACACAACAATGTCTTCCTGGAGGTCCGACCCATTTGGAGTGCCGGAGTGGCATGAGCGCCCCAAGTGCCGCTGCGGCTTTAGGACGATGTTGGGAGTCTGGACGGATCAAGAAGAGCGAGCCAAATACGGCCGTAGGTTCTTCAAGTGTCCAAACCTGGATGACGATTTCATGGTAACGATGACAACTAAATCATTTGTTTCTCGTTGTCGTTTTTCAACTTGATCCATGACATCTACCATGCCACACATAGGCTTGCAGGTTCATCGAATGGGTGGATCGGGTGTCGCCGACATGGCCACATAACCAGGCAGTGGAGGTGGAAAACAAAGGACAATACTTTGTCAAGATGACTCAGGCTCGCGAGGTGGAACGACAGCTGCGGCGTGAGCAAGAGCGCCGCTTGAGGGTGGACCAAATCCGTATGAAGGGCAAGGAGGATGAGCTGCAAAGGAGGCGGGAGCAGCTAAGTCTGCGTGAAGCAGCCATCAAGCGTCAGGAGGAAGAGCTTCAAGCTCGGGAGGCAGCTCTCAAGTCCAAGAATGACAGGAAAAAGGATGCAGCGGAGCCATCTTCAAGGCGCGATAAAAAGGGGAAACAACCACGCTACACCCAGTAGACAAAATATTACGAGCAGTTGGGTGGGTTAGTTGCATATCATGCTATATGTTATGCATGTAATAAAATTGTACGCGGCATGTTATGAAGTTTATTTCTATTCACATAAGGTTATTATCTCGTGTGTTCGCATTCAATGATTCAGATAGCAAGTCATTTAACAATATTAACATACTCTTGGTACACTAATTCTTAGTAACATAAAAATATCACTTACCAATGTATATATCAAATAAAAAAGGGATTATCCGTACAAAAAATTCCATAAAAAATTACCAACATATACGAGGAGAAGGCATCAGGCAAAGACAACACGAACAACTCATACATTTCACGTACATGACATGTAGCAAGTAGTACAACCACCAACACACCAACGAACACAAGAACTAAAATACAACACAACCGTACATAAAACATTACCAAAAGAGCTTGACGACAAGATAGCATAAAACATTGCGAACATACACGAGGATAACCTCCAGCACTACAACTTAAGGATAACAATAAACACAAGAAACAAAATAGCACACAACATTAAATTTATCTTCCACTCTAGTCTGTCGAAACGATGCTGCATCCCGACGGGGTCGCAACCCCCCACGACAACTCTCTCACGGCGAACACTGTCATTCCTATTTCCCATTTCATCCTCCCACACCCAGAATCGGCAACCACCATGAGCTTCCTGCGATTCCATGACAAGAAGATTTTTAAACATACCACCACGATTTGAATGAACCCGAAACAATATGACTCACCGAGTGATTGGGGCACTTGTAGTAGTGTCGCCCGGGATTCTTGGCCGTCTGTGATGTCCTACGTCTAACCACCAAGTTGCAATTTGGGCACATCACCGTGGGTGCCCAGGAAGACGTGCTGAGCTGACTCATTGCCTAGTCTTGGGGAGTGAGCACGAAATAAAACTACACAGATTGTGAACAACTTACTCAGGAGGTGACTGATAACATGGCCAGGGAGTATGTGAGGGATGGCTCCGTTTTATAGGCTGTGTGGGGGGTAGCCTCACGCACAAAGACCACAAACAACACAAATCTTGACCCCACACCATGCTCAGTGAGGAGACAAAACATGCCAGCTTTTGAGGTGACCTCACAAAAAGGGCCAGCTTTGCTCAGTGACATGACAAAAGAGGTCAGCTTTTGCTCAGTGACTAGACAAAACAGGTCAGCTTTTGCTCAGTGACTAGACAAAACGGGCTGCTGTTGAGCTACCGCCTACCGAGCTGCTTGATGACTCTGGCTAGGCCATTACGACATATACATATTAGGCTAATACTTTAACTTGGCAGAATGACGTGTGGTACAATTTTCTACGTACACGTAAGAGAGTGAATGCACAAATTCCTGCAGGTCTTCAGGGGACGAGCCTATCTCATCAATTATCCATTTTCAGTCCCTGAGCTAGTGTCAAAGACAATAAGTCAATCCCTGAAAGTCCCAAGTGCAATGATACACATCACATTCAAAAGGCATTACATAAGAAAGCATAAAATGCATACCGGGACAAATGTACATAATATTGACAATGAAATAAATTTTAATATTGGATCAAATAAGGAGGACATCATTTCTAGCTTGGGTGACTGAGTGTGCACTGATGCTCTGTATTTAGAGATAAGAGGCCATTGGCGAGAGCTAAACACCTAAACAATGCCAAAAGGCATGAGTATAGCCAATTCGTGATTACTAAAGAGAGCAGTTGTCCTCAGTGGGATGCCAAAAGATGCCAGCTTTGGGCAGTGACATTACTAAAGAGAGCAGTTGTCCTCAGTCAAATGACAAAAAGAGGTCAGCTTTGCTCAGTGAGATGACAAAACATGGCAGCTGTGCTCAGAGACATGACAAAACGGAGCAGCTTTGCTCAGTGAGATGACAACACATGCCAGCTTTGCGCAGTGACATGATAAAATGGGGTAGCTTTCCTCAGAGACATGACAAAACGAGGCAGCTTTGCTCAGTCATATGACAACAGATGCCAGCTTTGCGCAGTGACATGATAAAACGGGGCAGCTTTGCTCAGTGATATGACAAAAGAGGTCAGCTTTGCTCAGTGGGATGACAAAAGATGCCAGCTTTGGGCAGTGACATGACAAAACGGGGGCCTTTTTTCAGTGATATCGCAGCACTCCCATCTTTACTCACTGCTACGACCATGCGGACCATCTTTACACGTACGAGTAGAGACAAAACGGCCCCTATAAATTGGTATGCATTCCATTTCCCAGCGAACATTGCACATCCAAACCCCATACTACATCGCGCTTCCCTCACCCAACCGGGATGGACAAAGGCAAGAAGAAGCAATGGGACAAGATGGTGAAGGATTGGGAGGAGACCCGTGACATAGCACGGTCAGCTGCAGCCCGCGATGCCGCCCGCGATGAGAAAATAAGGGCGATACAGGCCCGGGTAGAACAAACCCATCGTGCTACGATGAAAGGTCCCCCCAGAGCGCCCGCGTAGCAACAACCCCATCCCGGACGTCCCCACCGAGCGTTCGCCACAACTACCACCTGAGGGGGAGACACCTCCCCTTTGTTAGTGCGGGGACGTGTGCAAGTTCTTCAAGTCTAAGCACCGCATCAGTCTAGGTATGCGGTACTGGGGTTGCGCAAACTACTCCAGTGACTACCCCAACCGCCGTTTTGACACCGCAACCTATCGGCAGCCGGTAACGACCACATGCACCATTTTCTCCTACCTTTTCTCCTTCACAACACGCACTAACAATATCTCTCTTTTATTTACAGTCTCCGGAGCCCCTATGTGCCTACCGCAAATGGATCGATCTTGAGATCCACCCTCAGGACCAATGGACCCTCGACTTCGAGGAGTGGAATGTCACAAAGGAGAAGGAGTTGCTGGAGGAGGAGCGCCGCAAGCACGAGCACACCCTGCGTATACAGCGCGAGACGCAAGCTCATCTTGAAGCGTGCACGCGTAGGGAGCGGGAGGCTCGCGAGATGGAGCACGAGAGAAAGAGGGAAATTGCGGCTAACACAAAAGAGGCCGCGGAGGAGTTCAACGCCGAGCGGGCAAGGAAGGGAAAGTGGCCCCGGTCCACACAGTAGGTCGTACGAGCAGTTGGGTGGGTTAGTCGCAATCATGCTATATGTTATGCATGTAATAAAAATCTACGCGGCATGTTACTCCCAACTGTATTATGAAGTTTAATATCTCGTATTTTCGCATTCCATGATTCTAACCTTCGAAATATCACTTACCACTTTATGTATCAACCGTTCTACGGTCAATCTTTCCTAAAAAAATTTACCAAAATTTTTTATGCATCTACAACTTACAATGAACATAATATTTTATTACAACTTTATCCGATTTTTATCCAGTTTATAACTACAAAATTGCCAAAACTTAAAACAATCACGGAGATTTCAAACCCTAACTCCAGCCAAACCCTAACGCTCGGTGTAAACGCGCGCTCGGGGGAATCAAAATCTACGCGGCATGTTACTCCCAACTGTATTATGAAGTTTAATATCTCGTATTTTCGCATTCCATGATTCACGTAGCACTTCATTTAACTATATTAACATAGCGGTCCTCACCGTACACGAATTCTCACTAACCTTCAAAATATCACTTACCACTATATGCATCGATATTTCTACGCTCCATCCTTCGGCAAAAAAATTTAGCATAATTTTTTTTGCATGTCCAACTTGCAATGAACATAAACTTTTATTACAACTTCATCAGATTTTTACCCTATTTATAACTACAAAATTGTCAAAACTTAAAACAATCACGGAGATTGAAAACAGCCCAAACCCTAAAATTCACTTACTACTGTATGCATCGATATTTCTACGCTCCATCCTTCGGCAAAAAAATTTAGCATAATTTTTTTTGCATGTCCAACTTGCAATGAACATAAACTTTTATTACAACTTCATCAGATTTTTACCCTATTTATAACTACAAAATTGTCAAAACTTAAAACAATCACGGAGATTGAAAACAGCCCAAACCCTAAAATTCACTTACTACTGTATGCATCGATATTTCTACGCTTAATCCTTCGGCAAAAAAAGTTAGCATAATTTCTTTTGCATGTACAACTTGCAATGAACATAAACTTTTATTACGACTTCATCAGATTCATTCCCAGCTTATAACTACAAAATTATCAAATCTTGCAAAAACCACGAGAAATTCAAACCCTAACCGCAGCTCAAACCCTAACGCTCCCCGTCTACAGTGTGAACGCGCGCTCGGGAGGGGTTTCGCGCGGTGGGCAAGCGGACGCGCGGTCAGCACAGCGTTCGCGCGCTCAGGAGGCAGGGACGCGCAGTCGGGAGGCGACTCGCGCGGTGGGGAGCGGCGCAGGCCGGTCGTGCGGTCCCCGACCGCACGACCGGGCCACGTGGCGGCCTGGGGTGATCCCGCAGTGGGAAGGGGTCCAAAAGTGGAATTTTTTTGTACAGGGGGCCAAAAACGGAATTTTGGGTATTTTAGGGTCCAACAGTGTCCAAATTTCTATGTCTTAAGGGTATAAATTAATTTATAGAGGAAAGTAATTTTGTCTATATTACCATGATTAGATGAAAGAGATAAAACTAATGGAAAAATATTTTTTTGCTTCAATATTTGTGTCCTCTCTATCAACTTTAAAAACTTTTAACTCAACATTGGAAGACTTTCAATTAAACATTTCTTATTTCCACCTAAAAAATATCAACTTTTAACAATTTTTTAAAAAACTATCAATACCACAGTTGATAACTATTAAGTCACAATCAAGAATTTTCAACTCAAATTCCCACTTCCACATCAAAGTTTTCAACTTTCACATGAAAAATGTCACATTTCAACTCAAAATTTAGGGGTAAGTACCTTCCCCAATGGACATCCACTTTTCCTGCACTATACGTCTAGTGGTAACAATCCATGATCTCTTACTTGTATAGCTTCCTGATTTATATGATAAAAAATTTAATTTGCTCTAGTGTAGCCTATCCTGTATCCCAACACCTACAACCTAGTGATGCAGTAGTTTGATTTACACTATGGAATTCCATGTTGTCTTGCAAGTAAACATAGCATCCGTGTTGTATTAGACTATCTTTCCATGCCTAATTAGCTGAAAGGAGATCCGGCTTTGCTCTCCTGACATTCATGCTATCCAAGGTCTTGATTTCTTTGTTGTTTGGTGACTAAGGTAATGCAAAACAGTCAAAGAGAAGTTGTCTCAAGAAAATAGTTCACATAAATCATATAATACGTAATCAAGTAATGCTTCCTCTTACCTAAAGGAAAAATAACCATTTTAATGGGTAATAAGATCTTGCTGGTGCAAAACATCAAATATGATAATTGTTGCTCTAACATTTTAGAAGCTATAATACTCATAACATGAAGCCTTTATACTGGTAAACATTCTATAGGAATAAAGAAGTTTATGATTCTCTTCTGCATCTCCGAATCACCATTTATATAGTGACAAGCGATACACATATAGCCCAAGATCTGATTGGAAGTCCACATGTCTATCGTCAAGGAAATCCTCTAGTTGGAACTATTGAGTACCTCCTTCAGAGATTGCTTTTGCCCCTCAAATTCTTTGAGGCAATCGTTCTTCAATGTTTTTCTCGACACCATCTTGAAGAGTAGATATATTTAGACTGGAGACAAACTTGTGAAATCCATCATACTTCACAATTGAAAATGGTAACTCATGAATCACAGTCATTCTAACCAACTGTCCTCAAATATGCTTGAGGTCAACCTGTTTCAACAGGGTTGTAGTGATGGACAGAACCTGTCGGTAGGAATATAGATGTCATGTATATATAAATTGTTAAGTATGAAATAATTATCGCAAGATTGACAAATTTTAGGATTGTTCTTCACGGAATCGATAAGTAGTTGCATGTTGTAGCAAATATAAAATCCACAGGTGTTGTTACCTGACGACTGCTAGTGGCACTGCAAAAGTAGAATTTGTTAGTTCGAGGGGCATTATGTCGGACCTTGGAGCGACGACTCCGAAACCCTCTGTGTGAATCGCACTAGTCCAGAATCAGCTAGTGCACACAGTGAAACAAAGATACATATCGAGCACGAACGACGAAGCAAATATATATATATATATATATATATATATATATATATATATATATATATATATATATATATATATATATATATATATATATATATATTAAACATAAGAGTACGGCCTTATGGCCAAGTCTTACATCAATGCCCATCGACAACAATAATAAAGCAAATAACTGCGGAAGCAAACTGGTAAATAGTGAAGCCCAAGCCTGCCCATAGGCAGTTGACTGTAAAATGTGTCCTACTCGTCCGTGTCCTCACCATAGTTGAAGTCATTCTCCTCTGATATGACATAGCAAGGTGAGTACAAACTTGCACTCCGCGAATCACACGGAGAATGCAACTTCATGATAAAAGGCATTAATGGAAGGCTCTTAGGGTTATTTTGCATAAAACAACGTTTAAAGAAATACAATAACTAGATTGAAATTTCTGAATTTAATACTGTAAGTAAAAAGGTACTTGTAAATGAAATTAATACCATTAGTGCAGGCTCCGACCAAACACTAACTTAACCATGGGCATCCCACTCGGACCATTATTAATAAAAGACTTCGTATGGATTCCACCCATCCACACGTTTCCAACCACTTATGGATTCCATCTACCTACCAGGTTTTTATAAAACACTTTGAAAATAAAGTCTAATCCGCGAAAAACTTTACTAAGTATGCCCATGACCGTGGGCACGGCTATCCAGGAGATATTATAGACTCTGCATAGGTTGTACAGTTTTACCCACAAGACACGATCATCCCGGATTGCCACGCGAGTTACACACTTCCTTTGGTGTGCAGCGAGGAGATCATAACAATGCCTTTACAATGCAAGACATTCAACCTGGCCAAGTCAACTCTAAGTTTTTACCCCAATAAGGAATCCACCAGACCGGGACGCCCTCTTGAGCCGAGTGAGACTTCACATGGCCCATGCCACGCTCACTTTCAACCTACAACTTGACTCAGGTTGGGACTCGCAAATTATTCAAACAGGACTGCCCCATACCAGCCTTGTGGTAGTACGATAGGGCTTTGCAATAGTAGCTCACAGATCGGCCCTTAATTGACTTAGGCTCAACTACATACCTCTTGTGCATGACAATCAACATTGTGTCTCCGAACAACAGTGCCTGACTGCACCCTCCACCTAACCAGTAGCCTAGGTTTAAACTAGATTTTATATTTTATTTTAAAATAATTCCGCACGTCGAGGAGCAGCGTCGTGTCGTGGAATGCGATGATTGACGGGTATTGCAAGGCCAGGCGGATGAATGCCGCCCGAGAACTCTTTGATCGTATGGGCTCCTCGCTGCGGGACGTCGTCACGTGGAACACGATGATGGCCGGGTATTGCACCGAGGGGACCCCGCCGACGTCATCGTGATGTTCCGCCGGTTGATGCAGACGCAGCAGCAGAGGCTGAGGCCGACCACGGTCACCATGGCCACCGTGGTGACCGCGTGCACGCAGGTAGGGGACTTCGCCTTGGGCCGGCGGATCCATCTCCACATCCGGCGGCAGCGGACAAGGACCGACGCCGTGCTGAGCAACACCCTCATCGACATGTACTTGAAGTGCGGGAGCGTGGACCGCGCGCTCGATGTCTTCAGCAGCATGCCCGGCACCCCCAACCTCTTCTACTGGAACATGGTGATCGCGGGGGCTAAAGAATGAACGGCCGCGGCGAGGACGCCGTGAGGGCGTTCCACGACATGGTCGGAAGGAAAGAAACAAACGAGGCCAAGCTGGACGGGGTGACGTTCGTGGCGCTCTTATCGGCGTGCAGCCACTCGGGGCTGGTGCTCGAGGGCCGGAGGCTCTTCGCCGAGATGCTGCCGGTCCACGGGGTGGAGCCCAGGATGGAGCACTACGGCTGCATGGTGGACCTCCTGTGCCGCGCGGGCCTCCTCGACGCGGCCGTGCGCCTCGTGCGGACGATGCCTGTCCGGCCCAATGCCAAGGTCCTGGGAGCCTCCTGCTCCATGCCCGCCGCTTGGAGCAGGAGGAGGAAGGCGTCAGGGTGAGCAAGTGGGCGGCGAAGCGGATAGCGGAGTTGGACCTCCACGACGGCGCTGCTTACGGTTTGTCCAACATGTACACGTTGTTGCAGAGATGGTCTCATGTGTCGAACACACAGGAGCGAATTGAACGCGACCGTGACAAACGGGACGGGCGCGCGCGCCACAAGCAGCCTGGTCAGGCTAGTTTTGATCTTGATGCTGCACAGATTGTCTGACTCACCGACTAATTCGAATTTTAGGGGTGCTCGAAATAGCTTTTTTTAAGTAGCTTATGGCTGAAAAGCATTGTAACTGGTTGAAATTGCACTGTAGCTGATAGTGACTTATTTAGCGTAATTAAATTTTAAAAAAATTAAATAGAAAAAATAGGTTAACCCATCACGGATAGTACAAACAAATACGGGAAAAAAGAACCGACAAAAAGGTTAAGAAAACTAAAAATTAGAAAAAGATGAAATTATTAAATTATAAAAAATAAATTAGAAGCTAAAAATCTAAGCTGTTTTGAGCGAGGCCTTAACGTTGAAAATTTGTGGACTTGCGTTTTTCTTTTCTTTCTAGCACGAGCGCACTTCAGTTCCGCACTTGCACAGAACAACGAAATCAGTTTGACCTCTCAGCGACTAGGGATACGCTGTAGCATGCGACAGCACCGCAGTCAGCCCAACGTCTGCGCTGATGTTGGCAGCATGTAAGCACGTACGCACCACTTCCCGTCACTTCTTCCAGCCGCGGGAAAGGATGTACATACGCCACGAGCACGAAGCCTTTCACTTCCAGGAAAAAGTTTGACACGGCCAAATGTTGTGGGCCAATTGATCATCTCCTTCTTTCCGTAAAACAAATAGACTTGCTACGGAAATCCTTTTCTAAGACTCTTTTAATTTATTGTCATTTTATTATATCATATCTGTTGTAAGAACTAGGTAGCAAACCTATGAAGTGTACCTGCGTGATGTACCCTAGCGATGTGTAAGGAACACTCGACTTGCCCAAAAAATTTGTTTGAAGACAAAAATTCAGGTTTTGTTAAATGAACCGGAAAGCTTTTATCTTTTTCTTTTAAAAAAAACGAGGGCAGAAGTGCTAACATTCAATTAAGTATCTACTACTTAAAGAGAGAGTTGATGGTGGTGGTTGATCTGTCCCTCTTAAGTCCTCTTACACCTCCCAAAAAAACTCCAACAAAAATAGAGAAAAAGTAATCAGCTAAGAAACAAATTTCACCGCTCTGCAAATTCTCTAAAAGACAGAGCTTTATCAGACGCACGGCAGAACCAAGTATGTAGAGGTATGACGTGGTCGAGCGTGGAGACAAAGCTGATAGCGTAGGCCAATCAGACCAATCCGGATAATACCGCATCGATGATATGTTTTTTTATGGTAACAAAAAAACGTGCATTCAAGTGTATATATGACATAAAGGTCGCACCGTATAGATGGACACAACAACTTTGAGGGAAAAAAGATTAGATGCTAAGCACAAGAGAACACCGGCAACAACAAAAGAAAACATATATCTGACGTTCTTGTCTCCCTCTTTTTTACAACCTTGTATCTGAACGTAGAATAGCAAACCTTAAAAAGAAACAATCGAAACAGTAGAAGAGACGGTCTTGTTCGATTTTTACTACTCAACTACAGAGTTGTGCAGCCACACAAAATCCGTACGGGTATCATCTTTCATACGCGAGTTGCGTCATCTCTTATGCATGCTGATTGTCTAGTGACGACTGGCCTCCGCACCATACAATGTATCTTCCAAAGGCGCCGGCTAGTGAAAACAAACATAAATGGCCGGTCGAAGGACGCGACACGCGACGAGTCCACTGCGACAGGTATAAATACAACCGGCCCCAACCCCGTTGGAGGCAGAGGCAGAGAGAACAGAACTCAGAAGCAAGAAAACAAAGCTAGACCGCTAGAGCTGCTAGTTAGTGACTGCATCTTGGAAAGAAGAATCGAGCAGTAGTTAAAACAAGATGGTGCATCAAGCGGCGAAAGAGGCGATCCCGCTGCTGACATCGTACAAGATGGAGCAGTTCGATCTGTCCCACCGGGTTGTGCTCGCGCCGATGACACGGTGCCGCTCCTACGGGTACGTGCCGCAGCCGCATGCCATAGTGTACTACTCGCAGCGGGCTACTAGGGGCGGCCTCCTCATCTCGGAGGGCACGGGGGTCTCCGCCACCGCGCAGGGTTTCCCGGAGTCTCCTGGCATCTGGACGCAGCAGCAGGTCGACGCCTGGAAGCCTATCGTTAACGCCGTCCACCGCAAGGGCGCTCTCTTCTTCTGCCAGATTGCGCACGTCGGAAGAGTCTCCACAAACGGTATATCCATGAATCCATAAGAAAGCATGCCCTTGCACGTGGTATGGTGATTGATTGATCGTTGCTAATTCTTCCATTACTTGTAAACAAAACAGATTTCCAACCTGACGGGCAGGCACCGATCTCGAGCACTGACAAGCAGATAACGCCCGATGCCGAGTCCGGCATGGTATACTCCAAGCCGCGGCGGCTACAGACGGAGGAGATCCCTCAGATTGTTGACGACTTCAGGCACGCCGCCCGGAACGCCATCGAGGCCGGGTTCGACGGCGTGGAGATCCACGGCGCGCACGGCTTCCTCCTGGAGCAGTTCATGAAGGACAGCGCCAACGACCGCACCGACCAGTATGGCGGTAGCCTTGAAAACCGTTGCCGCTTCGCGGTGGAGGTTATTGATGCTGTTGTCCGCGAGGTCGGTGCGCACCGTGTGGGAATTAGGCTATCACCATTCGTGGACTACATGGACTGTGTCGACTCCGACCCACAGATGCTTGGCGCCTACATGGTGCAGGAGCTCAATAAGCACCTAGGGTTCCTCTACTGCCACATGGTAGAGCCCCGGATGGCCATCGTTGACGGTCGTAGGCAGATCCCCCATGGGCTCTTGCCCTTCAGGAAAACATTCAACGGCACGTTCATCGCCGCAGGCGGGTACGATCGGGAGGAAGGCAACAAGGTGGTGGCTGACGGCTATGCTGATCTCGTCGCCTACGGGAGGATCTTCTTGGCCAACCCAGACCTGCCCAGGAGGTTTGAGCTCGGTGCCCCTTTGAACAAGTATGACCGCTCAACCTTCTACACGCAGGATCCTGTTGTTGGCTATACTGACTACCCTTTCCTTTGTTAGATTATGTGGGCCAAGCCCATATAAAAGAATAAATCCTAAAATCTCAAAGGCCCACTCATGCAAAGGAGGCATGCATGTGAACTTTAGTACCACATTGCTAGTTCTAGGAGAGGAAGACCAACTTAAAAGGAATGGTGCACTCCTAGCCACTTGAGGCATGTGTGGGAGAGAACTAGAGGATCACACGCGCGCGCTCGCTCGCCTCGCCGGGCTGGGCGGGGCGGGGCGGGGCGGGGGCGCACGGCACCTGCGTGAATGGTCCGCCAAAATCCGCTCCAGGTGCTTGCGCAGACGCGGCTTTCTTTTGCAGTTTTATTTTGCTGTTTTGAGGGGCGGTGAATCCGGATCGGATACGCTAACTAATCCGTTTCGGTTACGAGTTATGGAGAACGTGCAGGCGTCCTGATCACGCGTCCTGGTTCTTCTATAAATACGGAGTCGCCGCCTCCATACAGCACGACGCGAAAATCAATCTAGGGTTTTGCCTCCTCCATTGTGCTGCGCCGTCCCACGTAGTCTACTCCGTCCCGTCCGCCGGCGTGCACTGTCGTTCGGGAGAGCAGGTCTCCGGAACCGTCGCCTTCGAAGTCCTGCACCGGGAGAGGGCGAATAAGGTTTTTGGGAAGCGCTCTGCGCGACTGCTTGCTGTCGATCTGGCTCGTCTTCCTCGTCGTTCGGTTTCGGCGTCAAGTCGTCGTCAACTTCGTGTCATCCACACCGTGCCTGCAGCATCAACATCGATAAACCAATCCGAACAGAACCGCCGGTACGTATCAGTCATGTTCTCCGTATTAGATCTATTCATGTATAGTTTCCTGGTTTACATGTCTAGATCTTTTATGCCTGTGATGGTTCTGTTATTTTGCGTGCATGATGTCATGATTAATTTATGGAATAAATTGAACCTACATGTGCTTATATTTTCAACAATCCAAAAACCTTATTGTAGGCACTGTGGTTTTACTATGGCTGGATTTGCCGATGCACTGAGGCCGGATAAATTCTCCGGTGTGCACTTTAAGAGATGGCAGATCAAGGTCACTCTGTGGCTTACTGCTATGAATGTATTCTGGGTTAGTAATGGCAAGCCTGAAGGTGTTCTTGATGCTGAAAAGCAGAAAGAATTCGAGACTGCCACTACTCTCTTTGTTGGATGCATTCTTAGTGTTCTTGCTGACCGTCTGTGCGAGGTGTATATGCACATGACAGACGCGAAGGAGTTATGGGATGCACTGAATTCCAAATACGGTGCTACTGATGCCAGCAATGACATGTATGTCATGGAGCAATTTCATGACTACAAGATGGTTGATAACCGTTCTGTAGTAGATCAGGCTCATGAGATACAGGCCATTGCCAAGGAACTCGAACTCCTGAAGTGTGCCTTACCCGACAAGTTTGTGGCTGGATGTATTATTGCGAAATTACCTTCTTCATGGAGGAATTTCGGAACAGCACTCAAACACAAGAGACAAGAGTACTCTGTTGAGAGTCTGATTGGGTCTCTTGAAATTGAGGAGAAAGCTCGGGAAAAGGACGCCGTGTCTAAGGGTGATGGAGGGCAGTCTAGTGCCAATGTGGTACAGAAACCCTCAAGCAAGAACAAAGGGAAATTTGTCAAAGCGCAACAGACAACCAACTTCAAGAAGAAGAAGAACAACAACAATCAGGATGATAGAACTTGCTTTGTGTGCGGTGAGGTTGGTCACATGGCCAAGAAGTGCCCACAACGCAAAGGAAAGAAGGCACCTGCAGGACAGACTTCTAAGTCTGTTAACGTGACCATTGGCAAGACTGGAGATGGGACTGGGTATGGTAATTTACCTACTGTTCTTTCAGTTAGTCAATCTACCAATTGGTGGATTGATACAGGAGCTAATGTACACGTGTGTGCTGATATTTCATTGTTTTCTTCTTATCAGGTCGCCCGGGATTCCTCCGTCCTAATGGGGAATGGGTCACATGCTACTGTTCATGGTGTTGGCACGGTAGATCTGAAGTTTACTTCGGGAAAGATCGTGCAGCTGAAGAACGTGCAGCATGTCCCTTCTATAGACAAGAATCTCGTTAGTGGCTCCCGTTTATGTAGAGACGGGTTTAAGTTGGTTTTTGAGTCTAATAAAGTAGTCGTGTCTAAACATGGATATTTTATTGGTAAAGGCTATGAGTGCGGAGGCTTGTTCCGTTTTTCCCTTTCAGATTTCTGCAATAAGTCTGTGAACCATATTTGTGGCAGTGTGGATGATGAGGCCAACGTCTGGCACTCACGTCTATGTCATATTAATTTTGGCTTAATGTCTCGGCTTTCCAGTATGAATTTAATTCCAAATGTTTCCATCAACAAAAGTTCTAAATGCCATAGTTGTGTGCAATCAAAGCAACCTCGTAAGCCTCACAAGGCCGCCGAGGAGAGAAACTTGGCACCACTAGAACTCCTGCATTCAGATCTCTCTGAGATGAATGGCGTGTTGACGAAGGGTGGAAAACGATATTTCATGACATTGATTGATGACGCAACTAGGTTCTGTTATGTGTATTTATTGAAAACGAAAGATGAGGCTTTAGACTATTTTAAAATCTATAAGGCAGAAGTTGAAAACCAATTAGACAGAAAGATAAAAAGACTTAGGTCAGATCGTGGTGGAGAGTATTTCTCAAACGAATTTGACTTATTTTGTGAGGAACATGGCATTATACATGAGAGGACGCCTCCTTATTCTCCCGAGTCAAATGGGATTGCCGAAAGGAAAAATCGCACGTTGACTGACTTGGTGAATGCCATGTTAGACACTGCGGGCTTACCTAAGGCATGGTGGGGGGAGGCTTTGCTAACGTCTAATCATGTATTAAATAGAGTTCCTAACAGAAATAAGGACAAAACACCATACGAGGTATGGATTGGGAGAAAACCATCACTTTCTTACTTGCGTACATGGGGGTGCTTGGCAAAAGTTAATGTGCCAATAACTAAGAAACGCAAGCTTGGACCTAAGACTGTGGATTGTGTTTTTCTGGGATATGCTAATCATAGCATTGCCTATAGATTTTTGATAGTTAAAACTGAGGTACCTGACATGCATGTTGGTACAATTATGGAGTCTCGAGATGCAACGTTCTTTGAGAATATTTTTCCAATAAAGGATACACATAACACTACTAGTCAACCTTCTGAAATAATTCCCAGTTCAATCACACCACCTGAACCTTTTGAACATACACATGAACTTGTCAATGAAGAGGATGACAGTGGAGCTCCTAGAAGGAGCAAGAGACAAAGGATATCCAAATCCTTTGGTGATGATTTCACTGTGTACCTTGTGGATGACACTCCCAAGTCTATTTCAGAAGCGTATGCATCTATTGATGCAGACTATTGGAAGGAGGCTGTCCGCAGTGAAATGGATTCCATTATCGCTAATGGAACCTGGGAGTTGACAGATAAACCTTATGGGTGCAAACCTGTAGGGTGCAAGTGGGTGTTCAAAAAGAAGCTTAGGCCTGATGGTACTATTGAAAAGTATAAGGCTCGGCTTGTTGCCAAGGGCTATACTCAGAAAGAAGGCGAAGATTTCTTTGACACTTACTCACCTGTTGCTAGACTGACCACAATTCGAGTACTACTTGCTTTGGCTGCCTCACATGGTCTTCTCGTTCATCAAATGGACGTTAAGACAGCTTTTCTTAACGGAGAGCTGGATGAGGAAATCTACATGGAACAGCCTGATGGATTTGTAGTAGAAGGTCAAGAAGGCAAGGTGTTAAAATTATTGAAATCTTTGTATGGTCTGAAACAAGCCCCTAAGCAGTGGCATGAGAAGTTCGATAGAACACTGACGTCTGCAGGCTTTGCTGTCAATGAGGCAGATAAATGTGTATACTATCGCTATGGTGGGGGTGAGGGAGTTATTCTATGCTTGTATGTGGATGACATCTTGATATTTGGGACAAACATCAATGTGATAAATGAGGTCAAATTATTCTTGTCTCAAAATTTTGATATGAAAGATCTGGGAGTGGCTGATGTTATTCTAAATATTAAATTGGTTAGAGGTGAGGATGGTATTACATTATTACAATCTCATTATGTGGAGAAGGTCTTGAGCCGGTTTGGCTATTCTGAAAGCAAGTCTTCTCCAACACCTTATGATCCTAGCGTGTTACTTCGTAAGAATAAGAAAATTGCTAGGAATCAGCTGGAATACTCTCAGATAATTGGCTCACTTATGTATCTAGCTAGTGCAACAAGGCCAGACATCTCCTTTGCTGTGAGCAAGTTAAGCCGGTTTACTTCTAACCCAGGAGATGATCACTGGAAGGCGCTTGAGCGGGTGTTGCGCTATCTGAAAGGTACCTCGAACTTTGGACTTCACTATACTGGGTACCCGTCGGTACTGGAGGGTTATAGTGATTCCAACTGGATCTCGGATGCTGATGAGATCAAAGCCACTAGTGGATATGTTTTCACTATTGGTGGTGGTGCTGTTTCATGGAGGTCTTGTAAACAGACTATTTTGACGAGGTCAACCATGGAAGCAGAGCTCGCGGCACTAGACACTGCTACTGTTGAGGCAGAATGGCTACGGGATCTATTGATGGATCTGCCTACAGTGGAAAAGCCAGTGCCAGCTATTCTTATGAACTGTGATAATCAAACTGTTATCGCTAAGGTGAACAGTTCTAAGGATAATATGAAATCGTCTAGGCATGTCAAGAGACGATTGAAGTCTGTCAGGAAAATGAGAAACTCCGGAGTTATAACCTTGGATTACATCCAAACAAATAGAAACCTGGCAGATCCCTTTACAAAGGGACTATCACGGAATGTGATAGATAGTGCATCGAAGGAGATGGGAATGAGACCCATGTGAGTTATCTATGGTAGTAACCCAACCTATGTGATCGGAGATCCCGTGAATTAGGATCTGGGAAAAACAAGCCATTAGTTAACTGGAGGAGAGTAATTTCAACCCTCTCTATGTGAAGATGCAATACTCTCAGAAACTGCAAGGCAGGTTGGTTAAGGCCTTAATGTGTTCCATTGGCTTTCAAAAGCGAAGACGTTATCCTGCAGAACGTTCTTGAAAGAACACACCTATATGAGCCCGACTGTTAGTCGCAGTCTATGGAGATCTTGGGAAAATCTCCTACTAAGCTCATGAAGAGACCAAGGAGTATGACTTATACGCTCCAACCGAGGGGTAGCCTACTGGCGGCCTAGTATCAGTTAAGTCTTTAAGTGAAGCTTGCTTGCACCAAACTTGCAATTCAAGGCGTAGTCCATTGTTCAAGTTGTGAGTAAGTGTAGCTTGGAGTTCTAGGTGGATGTTCAACCTTAATCGGTCTCCATCGAAACACTGATATATAAACAGTACATTGGAATTCAGGCAAATCTCTGTGGGACTTTGAGATCTGGTGGGGGATTGTTAGATTATGTGGGCCAAGCCCATATGAAAGAATAAATCCTAAAATCTCAAAGGCCCACTCATGCAAAGGAGGCATGCATGTGAACTTTAGTACCACATTGCTAGTTCTAGGAGAGGAAGACCAACTTAAAAGGAATGGTGCACTCCTAGCCACTTGAGGCATGTGTGGGAGAGAACTAGAGGATCACACGCGCGCGCTCGCTCGCCTCGCCTCGCCGGGCCGGGCCGGGCCGGGCTGGGCGGGGCGGGGCGGGGGGCGCGGGCGCACGGCACCTGCGTGAATGGTCCGCCAAAATCCGCTCCAGGTGCTTACGCAGACGCGGCTTTCTTTTGCAGTTTTATTTTGCTGTTTTGAGGGGCGGTGAATCCGGATCGGATACGCTAACTAATCCGTTTCGGTTACGAGTTATGGAGAACGTGCAGGCGTCCTGATCACGCGTCCTGGTTCTTCTATAAATACGGAGTCGCCGCCTCCATACAGCACGACGCGAAAATCAATCTAGGGTTTTGCCTCCTCCATTGTGCTGCGCCGTCCCACGTAGTCTACTCCGTCCCGTCCGCCGGCGTGCACTGTCGTTCGGGAGAGCAGGTCTCCGGAACCGTCGCCTTCGAAGTCCTGCACCGGGAGAGGGCGAATAAGGTTTTTGGGAAGCGCTCTGCGCGACTGCTTGCTGTCGATCTGGCTCGTCTTCCTCGTCGTTCGGTTTCGGCGTCAAGTCGTCGTCAACTTCGTGTCATCCACACCGTGCCTGCAGCATCAACATCGATAAACCAATCCGAACAGAACCGCCGGTACGTATCAGTCATGTTCTCCGTATTAGATCTATTCATGTATAGTTTCCTGGTTTACATGTCTAGATCTTTTATGCCTGTGATGGTTCTGTTATTTTGCGTGCATGATGTCATGATTAATTTATGGAATAAATTGAACCTACATGTGCTTATATTTTCAACATCCTTGATGACGACCACTGTAACTCAGCAGCTGGTCCTCATGCATAATCATGCAGTTCATCGATTCGATTTGAGTAATAATGTGAATGATTTATGCAGTAGTATGTATATGCACGCGTGCGTGCATGGTATCATTTCCCCCATTTCTTTATTAATATTTAGACGGAATTTGTTGGTACGGTGTACTGAGGGGATTTTTGTGTATGTGTGACCACACTTGCTCAACAAATATATGCATTTTTTCCCTTTCATTTCGTCCCGAGCACATGTGTAATTCTCCTAAAGTTAGCACATAAAGCCGCCAGGTGGACTTCACCAAATCCAGACCATTGCCACGTGAACAATTTGAACTTAATTACTCTTTCTTATGAGTCCAGAGGGAAACTAAACTATCATTTAGGGCTTGTTCATCACAAGAATTCCAAATATAGCCCTCAAATAGCACAAATTCCATTTCTAGCCCCCTCCCGACCGCACGATTTTTTTAGAGGCGACACCTGGCAATCATGCGGTTGGGGACCGCACCACACCGAGATCGTGCAGTCGGCTACCGCATGAATACTATTGTTCATTGGGTTGTGCGGTGCCCGACCGCACAACCTGTACTGCTTTACTTTCTGTCTTGTCCGGGCGCCGAAAGCCACTCTCCCGCTCGCTGCGTGCTGGCTCTTGTAACTGTGCATGCTCTGCTTTCTTCCTTTCGTCTATAGCACATGTATACGCGACAGCATATTACAGCCATCCCCTACTCCATTGTCTGCATTTGGGTGGTCTGAGACGCGTGACAAAACGAAGAGAATGGCCTACATTTGCACACCTTCGGTGAGTTTGCAAGTGTAGACAGAGGAGCAAGAAAATTGTAGAGCAAGAGCGCGAGCGTAGTGAAGGAAGGAAGAACATCAAACACAGGATTTGGAGTAATTTTCGCTGGTGATTTGAAGTTTTTGCAATTGTGAAAGTTGTAGATCGCCTCGTGAGCTTCAAGAAAAAGTAAATATCGTCCCCGTGCGACTATATTGTCATTGTTAGTGATTACCACGTCATTAACGTAAATGTTTTGTATACTGTTGTAGTGAGTGCAGATGGTTGTAGTTGTTATTGTTAGTGATTAGCACGTCATTAACGTAAGTGTTAAAACAAGTAGTTGTAGTGTACTGTATTTTTATTTTATGTGAACAAATTTTTCATACTATTGTAGTGAGAGCAGATGGCGTAATCGTTAAAACAATGGTTGGGTGCTAGAAATAAAGAGCTGCATGTCAATCTTTCAAAAAAAATCTATGTTGAAGTGTAACCCTGCATATATGAAGCATGACACATTGTTGGGTACTAGAAATGAAGAGCAACTAACAGATTGGGGAAAATGTAGTTATTTGATTTACATAAGAATTCATAAGTAAAAAATGATGAAAAATGAGTTGCTGGATTGGTGAATTAATTAGAATAATAATAATACAAAATAGGAGTGAAATTACAAAAAAAATGTAATTTAATTTTCACTAAAATTTGGAAGTAAGATCCGTAAATTACAGAATTGGAAAAAAAGTACATTACATTATTAATTTGATTTATATAGAAATTTGTTAGTGCGCTCTGCAAATAAATTAAAAAAATACAATGACAAATAAAAAATTACAATTCGTATTTGTAGGTGATAGGCAGAACAAGGAAATTAAGATGGAAATCTTACAGTGCGGTAGATGCTCTATGCTGGTACGCTTGTTGCATGTTATATATACTAAGAGGGTTCAGTATAGACTTATGTTAGGTACGCCATGGGTGACATCCAAGACTTGTTCGTGTTCTACGGAAGTGGTCTCGTACACGACATGCCGTACGGGGTAGACCTGTCTAATTATGACCGGACCGTGAGCCTGTCTGAGCTACGGAGATGCGTGTGTTCCGCATTCGATCGGGACACCGCGAGGAACAAATTACGGATCGAGGCAGTGTATGCCGCAGTGGTAGGTGCTGCAGGGGAGATAGTGTGGCAACCTATAAAGGTGACGAGTGACGCTTCATGGGCCAATTACATGGAGGTTGTGTGCAACCCTGCCGCAGCGATTTATGCTAGGCTAATGGTGTATGTTCACTTCGTGGAGAGGACAGAATCATCCGCCATGGGTGGCTCTGGTGGTGCTGGCGAAGATGTAGAGCCTGCATTACTCTCCGGAGGTCATGAAGATGCTGGTAAAGGAGAATGAGTTAGTGAGTCAATGGGAGATGGAGACCTGCGGAGGCGCGTGGAGAATTTTCAGGCGAATGAAGGTGCGGGGAGGTGGTGGGCCGCCCGTGTTGATTGTCACGAGTACCTTGCAGACCAGGTGGAAAAACTGCAAAGCGAGGAGGAAGAGGATGTGGAAACAGAATGTTCAGGAGAGGACGAAGAAGAGGAACCTACAGCGGGAGGTGTGTTAGATGGTATTGTAACCACAGACGGTGCGTACGTGTCATCCAGATTGGACAACATCGCAACAGAATCCCTAGTTCTACCACGGGCGAAGGAGGCAGAGTGGGGATTCAATGAGGGCACACTCCTTCCGTAACAAGAGTGCTGCGCAGCAAGCTATTGTCACATACGCCGTCAACATCAGCCGGACATATTGGGTGCACAGGTCCAACCCTGACACCTACATTGTGAAGTGTGTCGACGGCTCCTGTCCTGACGAGGTCCGCGCGCAGCGGTTCAGGGGCACTGCCACGGACTTCCGGATAACGGTGCTGAAGGATCACACTTGTGAGCTTGCGGCACCACTATATAGGCAACGCAACATGATGTCGTCGTATGTTGCGGAGCTGATAAGCCATCTTGTGGTGGCAGATGTGTCCATTTCTCCGAAGGTTCTCATAGCGGATGTAGCGAATACGGTGGGGTTTGATGTCAGCTACAAGAAGGTGTGGTGGGCGAAACAGAAGGTCGTGCAGTGTATGTTCGGGACGTATGAGGAAGCATATGATCCAGTCCCAAGAATGCTGCATCAAATTGCAGAAGTAAACCCAGGCACATACAATAACAAGCAGGAGCGGCTTCATGGTATGCAAGGGTCGAATTGTTTTGTGCTTGACAGTGTGTTCTGAGCCTTTCGTCAAGCAATAGAAGGGTTCAAGTGGTGCCGTCCAGTGTTAATGATGGACGGCACATTCCTATCTGGCAAGTACAAGGGTTCAAGCGGTTGCAACTGAAGCAAATGGCCAGTTACTCCTAGTGGCATTTGCAATTGTGGAGAATGAGAATACAGATAGCTGGCTGTGGTTCCTTGCCAATGTGAAGCAGGCCATAGTATAAGATCGGCCCGAAGTGTGTGTCATCTCGGACCGCAATGCAGGCTTGCTGTCTGCAATGCGAACGATGCAGAATGAGACACGGCCCCCCTTCCAGTGGAATGACATGAAGAACCGGTGATGCATGAGGCATCTTGCGGCGAACTTTCATAGAAGGTTCCATAGCAAGAACCTAATGAAGATGTTCAAAAAGCTTTATATCCAGAACCAGAAGAGGAAGTTCGAGGCCTTGTGGAGCCAGCTTGATCAGGAGACCAGCAAGCATGTACAGCGTCTCGAGCAGGCTGAAGCTGGAGCCATGGAGGGAGGCTCCATGAGAGTTGGGGAGTTCACACAATGGGTTCAGTCCAATGCACCTGACTTGGAGATGTGGTCTCTACTACATGATACCGGTGGAGCAAGGTATGGAATCATGACAACAAACATGTCCGAGGTGTACAATGGTGTTCTAAAGGGCATGAGATCCCTACCTATCACGGCAATCATGGAAGAGAGTTGGAACCGTTCAGTTGGATACTTTATCAATAGAGCCATGATGACGAAGAAGCATCTGGATGAAGGCAAAGATTTCTCTGAGGTAGCGCCGGCCTACATGGACAAGAAGATGGAGAAGGCTCATTCACATATTGCTCATACCATGGATGGCTTACGGAGGAAGTTCGAAGTCCGCCTCAGACAAAAGTACATGATGGGCCAGACTAGAGGGGATCGTAAGGAGGTATGCACGATTGATGAGAGAGTATCTTGCACCTGCAACAAGCCGCAACTTCTACACAAGCTATGCTCTCATGTGTACGTGGCATGCGTGGTATGGCACCAGGTGCCCACGCATTACATCTCAAAGTACTATGACATAAAGCACCTGTTTGAAACCTGGAGTACGGAGTTCCATTCCTATGGGGTGGACATGCACTACAGGGACCTATGGCCAGGGTAGGTGAAGTGGGTGCCGAATGATGCACTGAAGCACGTCGGCCGTGGGCGACGACATAGCCGTCGCATCCGTAATGACATGGATGATAGCCAGCGTGGGGATCAGGTTCGGCGCCCAAAGTGCAGACTACGCAAGACAGTTGGCCATTCCTTTAGGCAGTGCCCAAACAGGCCGACATCAAGTAACGCTCCATAGTACGAAGCACATAGTTCTTCATTGCTGACTGTTGGTTCCGTGTTTTTGAACTAGTGAGGGCCTTTATTGTACTCATCTTGTGTATGCGAGGACATGATCTTGCAACCTTTATCATCTACTGAATGTATCTTACGGAAATATTTATGTGTACATTTGTTTGAGTCATTTGTTGGAAATTATGTTGTGACTTATTCGACATTTCATTATCATTTGTTGTCATTCGCTACAAATTATGTTTGTTGCATATTATGTTGTCATCTGTTGCACACTTTATTGTCATTCGTTGCAAATTACGTCTGTTGCATATTATGTTGTCATTTGTTGCACACTTTATTGTCATTCGCTGCAAATTACGTTTGTTGTATATTCTGGTGTCATCTGTTGCACACTTTATTGTCATTCGCTGCAAATTACGTTTGTTGCATATTCTGTTGTCATCTGTTGCCCACTTTATTGTCATTCACTGCAAATTACGTCAGTTGTAGGGGTGGCCCCCACCTAAGCCCAGCAGGCCTGTTAAGAGAATGTAAGGCCCAGAATGGGACATGTATAGTCACATAAGTACCCCTAAGGGAAGTACTCACGTGTAAGGGTATAATTGTAAGATCACTCCCCATGTGGATGTATATATGTAGGACATAGGCCACGGGGAAAGACCCGAAGCCATTCACTTACTCAACTCTCCACTACCACACTCTCTCTCTCTGTTTGGTCTGTAACCACAACAGTTGGCGCCGTCCGTGGGGAGGACAAGAACAAGCCTCCAGGTCTGAAGGAGGATGGCACCAAGGAAAGCTTCACCGTCGGCGGCGAAAAAGAAGAAGGCGGAAGCAGCGAAGTCTCGCGTCAGCACTAGGGCTTCGGCTTTAGCAGCCGCAGGTACGAGCGGTGGTGCAAGTGCGACCGTGAACCCCGCCATCGGCGCGACGACCAACCCCGCCACCGACGCAACACCCAACCCCGCCACCGACGCGACGACCAACCCCGCCAGCGACACAACGCCCGACCCCACCAGCACTTCCCCTACGACCAACCCCGGCGATGGCAACGCAGGCGCATCCGTTTTTCCACCCGGCGCAGAAGCGGTGAATGGCCCCAGCGGCGACGCGAACCTCGTCACTGGCTCCAGGGTCCTCCAGGACAACGCGGCGGGCAGCCTGGGCGTGTAGGCCGTGGTCACCGCCGTGCCGGTAGCACCGCCAAGCGCACCGACGGCCCCAGCCACGCCCGCAGTGGAGACTGCCCTGCTGGCGGCCCTCAGCGCGTTTCAGTGGGAGCTAACAGACCTCCGCGGAGCCGTGCGGGACATGCAAGAGGCTCGGAGCCAACAAGCCCCCCCCCCCGGCGGTGGCATCCGAACCCGCTCCAGAGAGGGCGGATAGCCGCGACGCCCCTACGTCCAGTCGCGTCCCATTATGGCGCGTAGACCCGGAGTCCCCGCTCTCCACGGGCCTACAGCAGGCGGCATGGCCTGAAGATTTTAAGTTCCCGAGCGTCATCGAGGCCTACAAAGGCAACTCCGACCCGCGAGAGTTCGTGCGCGTGTATGAGACCGCTATCGAAGCCGCTGGCGGAGACGACACCACGAAGGCAAAAGGACTCCCTCTCGCGTTACAAGGGGTGGCGCTGTCCTAGTTCTTCACCATTGAACCACAGTCCATCTACGCGTGGGAACAGATCCGCGACCGACTCTACAACAACTTTCAGGGAAACTACGTCGAGCGTGTCGATGCGGACCAGCTCTTCGCAGTCAAGCAAAAACCCGAGGAAAGGATCCGGGACTACTTCAAGCGCTTCGCGAAAGTGCGCTGCCAGGTCAAGGACGTCAACGAAACAACCATCATCAACGCAGCAATACAAGGCGTCCGACCGGGACCAATGGACGAATACAACACGCGCAAGCTCATTAAGGCGGTCATGAAACTCTTCGACAAGATGGAAGAGTACGCCAGAGCGGAGGAGGACGCGCGGAGGCGACACGGTGATGACTCCGACACCAACAAGGCGGAAGGCTCGGCAAAGAGCGAAGGCTCGCCGAAGCGGGGCTCTTCGAAAGGTAAGCGCAAGCAAGAGCAGCCAAAGGGCGCCTCCGAACGCAAGGACCCCCAACACAATGACCAGCCAGGCGATAGGCCCAAGCGCGACCAACGCAAGTCCAGGAAACCTCGTTACGTCTTTGACATCGAGGGTGGCTCCGAAGACAACGCTTTCGCAGGTCGCGGAGGCAGAGGGCGCTGAGGCCGAGGACGGGGACGTGGCCGGGGTCGCGACGACAGAACCCGCGAAGAGTACGGTGACCAGCACCACGGGAAGTGGTGCGAAATCCATGGCCGAGGCAACCATGACACGCATGCTTGCGCCACTATCGTAGCGCTACGGCAGAGCGTCGCCAGGGACAAAAACCCGGATACACGCGTGCCCGTTGTGGCCCACGTCCAACACCCCCAGGACCAAGGAATACAGCCCCAGGAAGGCCTCCTGCGAATTCAAGCACATGTGCAACAACCTCGGGAGGGCCTCCTACAGTTACAAGCCCTGGAAGGAGCCCAGCGCAAGATCATCAACGTCATTTCTGGAGGCTCCTAGCTGGAGTTTGCCTCGGCGCGGCAACGGAAGGCTTACGCGAGGAGGCTGCACCACGTCGCGGCATACCCGGCGCAGGCGCCGTCGGAATGGGCACAACACGAAGTCACATTCACACCCGCTGACGCCGAGGGCGTGGAGTTTCCCCACCAAGACCCTTTGGTCGTCCGGGTCCTTGTAGCCGGATGCGAAGTCAGGCGCGTCCTAGTCGATGGAGGAAGCTCCGCGAACATCCTGTTCGCCGCGGCCTTCGACCAAATGGGGATCCCTCGGAGTCGATTGGGCCCTTCAGGCATCCCGCTGCAAGGATTTGGAGGGCAGCCTTTGCACGCCTTGGGCCAGATATGCCTCCAAGTCTCCTTCGGCCAAAATGACAACGTGCGGAGCGACGACGCCATCTTCGACGTGGTCGACATTGCATACCCCTACAACGCCATATTAGGGCGGCCGCTCCTAAATACTCTCGGGGCAGTCCCGCATCACGGCTTCCTGTGCATGAAGCTTCCCGGACCGTGGGTCATCATCATCGTCCATGGTGACCAGGATATGGCTCGGCGCATAGAGCTTGGCGCCAGAGGTCCATGCCATGCGGCTCGCCACGGCACCTAAGCCGGGTGTGCAGATGCGGAGCCCTCGGGCGCCCCTCAAGAGCATCTCGCGTTCCTCGCGCCCAAGGTTGCCCCGGCAGCAGCGGCTCGTCAGCGGTCGCCCCGTCCTCATAGCGGTTAGTGGTTGGTATCCCCCCTTTTTTGTAATTGCTCACCCGCGCAAACGTGAATTTAATAAAGTTCACCGTTTGCACAAATTTTTGTTCTTCGCAACAAAGACACGTGTTCGCGCGCGCACTCTCTGTCAAAGATACGGGTATGAGTATAAACAGAGACACGCATCCGCGCGCGCACTCTCTGTCAAAGATACGGGTATGAGTATAAATAAAGACACGCATTCGCGCGTGCACTCTCCGTCAAAGATACGGGTATGAGTATAAACCAAGACGAGCGGAGGGACGCCTCCGCACGCACTCTACGGAGTATAAATAAGATGTAGCGTCGAGGTCCGCCTCCGCACGCACTCTACGGAGTATAAATAAGACGTAGTGTCGAGGTCCGCCTCCGCACGCACCTTAGCGCCCGCAACGCGTGGAGGCTTGCCCCCGCGCGCAGTCCACGGACTCTAAATAAGACATAGCGTCGAGGTCCGCCTCCACACGCACTCTACGGAGTATAAATAAGACGTAGCATCGAGGTCCGCCTCCGCACGCACCTCACCGCCCACAACACGTGGAGGCTTGCCCCCGCGCGCAGTCCACGGACTCTAAATAAGACGTAGCGTCGAGGTCCGCCTCCGCACGCACTCTACTGAGTATAAATAAGTCGTAGCGTCGAGGCCCGCCTCCGCACGCACCTCACCACCCGCAACGCGTGGAGGCTTGCCCCCGTGCGCAGTCCACGGACTCTAAATAAGACGTAGCGTCGAGGTCCGCCTCCGCACGCACTCTCCGGAGTATAAAAAAGACGCGGATGCTATCCCTGCGCACTCTACGGAGTATAAACAAGACGCGAACCCCGCGCACGCATGGGCGTTGCCTCAGTGCGTACTCCTCGGAGTATAAATAAGACGTGGATGCCGATCTCATGCACTCTCCGGAGTATAAAAAAGACGCGGATACTATCCCTACGCACTCTACGGAGTATAAACAAGACACGAACCCCGCGCACGCATGGGCGTTGCCCCAGTGCGTACTCCTCGGAGTATAAATAAGACGTGGATGTTGATCTCACGCACTCTCCGGAGTATAAGAAAGACGCGGATGCTATCCCCGCGCACTCTACGGAGTATAAACAAGACGTGGATGTTGGCCCCACGTACTTAGGGGACAGCTTACCCCGGTTAATTCTACGGGGTGCAAAGCACACCACAGGGGCCCACTCCCACGCACAGCCCGCGAAGTACCAAGGTGACGTGTCAGAGGCTAGCTCCCGCGTGAGCGCACCCGCGAGCGAGAAACACCAGAGGCTGTTCTTGCATAATCTTGGGAAGGAGCGCTCGCACGTCTACCCCGACCAAGGCGCTAGCTCCGTTCACACCACTTCGAAGGGTAGGGGATGGAGCGCTTGCGCGTCTACTTCAGATAGGCGCCGACTCCGCTGCCACCACTTCGAAGGGTTGGGGATGGAGCGCTTGCGCGTCTACTTCGGATAGGCGTCAGCCCCGCTGCCACCACTTCGAAGGGTAGGGGACGGAGCGCTCGCGCGTCTACTTTGACTAGGCGCCGGCTCCGCTGCCACCACTTCGAAGGGTAGGGGATGGAGCGCTCGCGCGTCTACTTCGCCTAGGCGCCAACTCCACTGCCACCACTCCGAAGGATGGGGGGACGGAGCGATTGCGTGTCTACTTCGGATAGGCGCCAGCCCCGCTGCCACCACTTCGAAGGGTAGGGGACGGAGCGCTCGCGCGTCTACTTCGAATAGGCGCCAGCTCCACTGCCACCACTTCGAAGGATAGGGGACGGAGCGCTTGCGCGTCTACTCCGGATAGGCGCCAGCCCCGCTGCCACCACTTCGTAGGGTAGGGGACGGAGCGCTCGCGCGTCTACTTTGACTAGGCGCCGGCTCCGCTGCCACCACTTCGAAGGGTAGGGGATGGAGTGCTCGCGTGTCTACTTCGACTAGGCGCCAACTCCACTGCCACCACTCCGAAGGATGGGGGGACGGAGCGATTGCACGTCTACTTCGGATAGGCGCCAGCCCCGCTGCCACCACTTCGAAGGGTAGGGGACGGAGCGCTCGCGCGTCTACTTCGACTAGGCGCCAGCTCCACTGCCACCACTTCGAAGGATAGGGGACGGAGCGCTTGCGCGTCTACTCCGGATAGGCGCCAGCCCCGCTGCCACCACTTCGAAGGGTAGGGGATGGAGCGCTCGCGCGTCTATATTGACTAAGCGCCAGCTCCGCTGCCACCACTTTGAAGGGTAGGGAATGGAGCGCTTGCGCGTCTACTTCGGATAGGCACCAGCCCCGTTGCCACCACTCCGAAGGATGGGAGGACGGAGCGCTTGTGCGTCTGCTTCGACTAGGCGCCAGCTCCGCTGCCGCCGCTTCGAAGGAATATCGGACTGAGCGTGTGTGCGGTTATTGCAACTACTCGTCTACCTCGATCACACTGCCATCGCAAGGTGCAAATCATCGCATACGGGCGCGCGTAGTAACCCTCCGAGTTTACCATGGGACAGCGTAGCCGGAGGACGGCGATGCACTTCACAGGATCTAATCATGACTGTTCTTTGCATTCGCTAAGGACGCTTACAAAGGCGCACAAACACCTCCGGCGCACCAGGCCGCTAATCGGCAGGCTCATCCTTAACATGCGTCCGTGCCGAGGCTCCACTCGAAGACGCCCGACCCCCCCAGAAATCCAATGCTTCCTCGGCCCTTTGCCAGCGCCGAAGACGCCGTCGGGTTGCAAGGTCGGAGATTAGCAGCCTGCCCCCGCTGTGTAGCTGCTCGGGACAAGGGGGCAGGAATCAGAACAGCGGGAAACAACTCCGTACTTTACCAAGAAAAAAGACAACCCGGGCTTCGGTTACAACGCACACCAACACGCGACAACCTCCCGTCACACCTGTGGGTTCGCGGTGTCCTCCGGGGCCGCAGCTCCATCCTCGTCACGCCGGGGGACCTCGTCCAGAAACCAGCCAAGGTTTCCCTCGCCGTGCAAGTTGTTCCGCAGCTCGACTATGGCTTCCCATATCCGCTCATGGAAGAACTTCACGGCGCGGCGGGCATCTCCAGTCGAGGATCGACTAGCCCCGCAACGTGTTCACAACCGCGGTGTCGCAGGAGCGCGCATGTCAGACACTACGCCACGTAGGCGCAGTGATTGCCGAAGATCGCCGTGGCGCCGCGTGCAACGCCGGCCGCTTCTCCAATCCACCGGAGTGACCGCGACAGGACCTCGGGCCCGAAGGAGCGCGCCGGCACTTCGGCGAGAAGCCCCTTAAGGGTATCTTCCAGGGCCAGCATGGCGTCCCTGGCGGCTACCGAAGCGTTGCCCAAGGCTCGATCTCGCTCCGCGAGAGAGGCAGCAAGCTCGCTGTTTTTCCCCTCTAGAGCAGTGATTTGTTGCAGAAGGCCGTTCCACTCTGCAGCAACTTCTTGCCGCACCGCTTCCACGGCCGACGCTCGCGTTGTGGCAACGAGCCCATCGGTGCGCGTCTTCATCTCCGCGCACTCCAACTCCAGGCGGCGTATACGAGCATCCTGGGCGGAGCACCCTCCTGCAGCTCCCTGCAGCTCCTCTTCGGCGGCCTGCAGCCTACTCCGTAGCGCTGCTCCCTCGCGAACGTGAGCACCTCGCAGGGCCTGGGCCAACACGAGTGTCTACGCGGTGCAGGAGTTAGCAAACGCTAAACGGCTGCAAGTGGTTTAAAAGACAGACGCTTACCCTCACTCCCGACACCTCCAATGCATCTCCAAGGCGCCCTGACCCGTAGGTCTGCAACGCATGTTGACCGATGCTGGCGGCCGCGTCCTCCGCAATCCCGCGCCATGCCCTCAGAGCATCCGACGGAGGGACGAAGTCCGCCGGGCTCAGGCGCGCGACACCTGTGTCGCCAGCACCAGGACCCCCGCGCTCAAGGAACGGCTTCTCCTCCGGGATAAGTGCCGCTGCAAAGAGGAATTACACATTTGTCACGAGGCGTCCAAAAAAAATTGTCGAAGGAGTACCGTCATAACCTACCTTCGGTGGCGGACGGGGAACTTCGCGGAGACATCTCCCTAGCCGCGGGCGGGACCGCTTCTACTTCGGCCCCAACGGACGGCGTTGTCTCGCAAGGCCTACGGACCTCCGAGTCACCTAGCGCCAACCGATCCTGCACCACGGTCACCGTGGCCCGAGGGGCCGGGAGGGCGCAGGGTGGAGGGACATCGGTGCTCGAAGCGGAGTCCCACAAGCTCCCAACACCGGTCGCCACAGCGAACCCTCGCGAAGTCCGCGGAAAGGGGGACTGCAGGCGTGGCCGCTTCGCTTGAGGGGAAGGTACCACCGCGGTACCCGCCACAGAAGGAGCCCCTGCGGCAGCAACACTCGCCGAAGGGGTCTCCACAGCTACAACGACAGCGGTCGGGGGCTTCGCCCCCACGACCTCTGCGGGGGACACCCCCACCTCTGTGTACTAGTGAATACCAGGAAATCTAGAATGTGTCACAGGGCGTTGATCACTCCCTTGTATTTTCGTACTTTTGCAACGTACGTGACGAACGACCTATTGAAACATCAAGCTCTATTTAAGTTGGTTTTGGTGATAACGACAAATACCATTATAAGATTTTAGTGATAATAACAAATGCATTTGAGAGATTAACTTTGTTTATTGATTATAATATTACTTAGTCTCATATGGTTAAAAAGGTGAAATCATTAAGGTATGCATTCGAAAGTATATTCTCATTTATATTAATGCATTCCTTGGATCCAAAATATAGGTTGAACTATGAGGGTGTTAGGCCAGTCTCAGTGGGGATTTCATGGAGTTTCATGGGCATTAAATACGTTGACATGGCACTGTATTGATGAAGAAAGAGATGATAAAAGTTTCATGGGAGTAGAGAGAGTTTCATGGGGATGAAACTCTTCTGCACTGTTTCCAAAATATAGGTGTGTTGGAAACTGGGACATGAAACTTCCACTGAGACTGGCCTTAGAGTGCAGAGAAAGCGGCAAGGTGGAGATGAGTGAGGCAGTTATGGCGCTCGGCCAATTGGGGGTCACAGTAATTAAGAGGCGGGGTATGGCAGCTGGTGCTGGCAGCAGTGGGCTTTGTGGAGCAAGAATTTGCTGCGCGGGGAGGTCGGCCGTGAGTGAGGACAGGGGAGGCCACGATGAATTATGCCTCGACACACGTGGCCAAGGAGTAATTAAGGGGAGTCAGCGGCTTTGCAGTCGAGGCATACGGTTGTTGACAGGGTTGCAGAGGCGTGGCAGTGGCAGGTGAAGTCGTGGCTACGGTGAGTGAGCAGCAGCCAGGTTGGGGGTTGACTGATATTTGGCGACCATGAACAGTACTTACTAGCTCGGTTACGAATAGATGGCAAAGAGAAGCGGTAAGATCAGTGAGGGGAGCTGCTAAGGGTTGAAATAGATGTTTATTTGGCCAAAGTTTCGGATAAGATTAAAATTTAAAGCAATTCAAATTCATTTTGAAATTTTGGGGTCATTTCAAAAACTTTGATTGATCTATTGAAGAAACAATCAAACAAATGCGGTAGCAGTATACATTTCTTGGAACATAACCTTTTCGGTTTTGCTTTGCACAGGCGAATGAAATTTCTTTATCTCTCAGTCACTTGAAGTTGCACTCTCAATCAGCTGAAGTTGCAGCCCCTTAAAAAAATCTGCAATTTCAGGTGATTCAGAGTGCAACTGAATCATCTGAAGTTGCAGCTTCCTCTTTAAAAAATCACCTACAACTTCAGATGATTGAGAGTGCAGATGAGAGATAAAAAAATTTCAATTGTCTGTGCAATAGTCACTTCCTAACCTTTTCACAGGTGATGTCTGGATCGAAGTTTTGTTCGTGTATTCACACTACATGTTTATTAAAAATACGTCCGTTCACATTTGTTTTGGTCGATCGAAAGCTTACAATGCATTGTATAGTAATTTGGTTCCGGATCCATCTTCTCCCAAATTGCTTGTAAGCAAACTTACTTTTCACTTTGTGCTGGGACCTCATTTTGGTTCTTCTAGGTGAAAACTCACTGTGTACTTCTCGAGTACTCCATACTCGCCTGATCGGCCAAGCTTAAGTTGGAGCTAAGCCAAATGGAATAGAGCTGTTTTTATTATTGCTATTGTGGAAGGACAAGTTTTTTACTACCAAAGGCGGCCCTATTCTTCTGAGTTTTTAACTTCTCTAAAAGTCAAAATAAGCAGAATAATTTTTTAAATGGATTTTTCAAACAGCTTTTGGAGCTCAAAATGGTGTACGTTGTCCGTGTCCATGTCGACATCTTCGTGGTCCGCTATCGTCTTAAAAAACGTAGACAAAAGTTATCAGCTGTAGCAAAAAACCATCATCCGTGCTTTGCAGTGGCCTTCCAAAAGTACCCCTTTTTTAGATTTGATTGTTTGCCCCATAATTAATGTGCACTTGATGATTTGTCCTATGCCCACATATCAGTGTGACATTATGGAGCAAATCGACTCATATCATATGTTAGTGAGATGTCATGGAGGTAAATCATCAAGTGCACATAATTATGGGGCAAATGATCAAATATTTCTTTTTCTTTCTACTTACATGTAGTTGAAACTAAAAGCATGTTGTTTTATCCATAAAAATAAAATCTTTCCTAGAACCACAGACCAAACCTTGCTCGGTTGGCTGAGGTGCACCGTCGTGCCACCCGTCGCATTTTCCGGTTACTGTTCATCGGAAGGTACTGTTTATTTAAACAGTGCATCTCTAAGTACATATGCATATGTATGCGTTTAGAGGTTAAAGAGGGTACCCACGCTCCGTAAGGGCATCTGTAGTGTATGAAAAGAGGAGGTCTTAAGCCACCTTAAGGTCAACCTTATACATTACAGGGGTGACCTTAAGCAGACCCTAAGCAAAAAAAGCTTAAGGCTGGTCCTCAAGCTAAAGACCTGGCCATAAGCATTAAAATACAATTTTTCTTTATCTGCCATGTGGGACCGTCTTAAGGCCCCTTGGGTTATATACACTATGGAGTTGGTCTTAAGGTTTAGATGGGACCCATCTTAAGACCTTTTGGGTTATATACACTACAGATGCCTTAAGGCTTTAAAGTCACCGTCTTATCTTAGCGTGTGTATTGGACACACTCATGTGGATATGTTAGTGTGAGAGTGAGTGTGGTGCTGTGTGTGTATATGTATGAGTATATTCTTGTTGTACTTATGCTTAAAAAAAATCTTTCTAGAACCAGCAAATCCGAGATTCCTGCCACTAGCTTGATTGCATGGCACAACAATCACAAAATTATCCTTAGAAAGGCTATGCTTTGCCAAATAGGCAAAATAGGTCTAAAGTCTCAATTAGAACATGTATAATAGTCCCACCCCTAACCCTAATTAACAGAAAAATTACCCTGACCGGACTGAACTCGTCTTGGTTTTTGGAGGAAAAACTGAGTCGGCATCCCCCACTGCCCCTCGCGCAGAAATAACCTCTCGAGTCTCGAGCACCTCCTCCCCGACCATCCGCACCAAAAATCAACACCACTCGGCTGCTCCGGTGATCTCCTGCCCTAGGGAGGCAAAGCTCCCCGACCCAATCGCGCCGCGGTGCACCGGAGTCCCTCCTCCTCGCCATGACGGAGGTACTCCCCCCCCCCCCCCCCCCCCTCTCTGCCGCGTGTTACCCATCTGATTTACGCGCATAGATTGAGCGGAACCCCGGTGTTTGTTGCGATTGTTAGCGATGGCCGCCGTCATAGGAATGCAAGTTTTTACAGTGCTAGCTGATGACTAGCCTCGTCTCGTGGGTCTCGAAGGATTAGGGTTAGCTTCGCTTGCTTGCGCATGCCTTGCACGGTCCAACGCGACGGAAGGGTAGAACGTGTAGCTTGTTGAGGCTGAACTGAGGAAGACTACGCCTCTGATGCGGTTCCATCTTCCATGTGGGAGCTTCACGCATCTTGGATTGAGACAGAATTGGCCAATTAGGGTTCAATTCCTTTCGTGAATACTAGTCGTAGTTTACTTTTTTTTTCTGAACTGTGATTGGATTTGTGACGATTTTAAGTGGAGGCTATAGCCTGCCAGTGCTGATTCATCATGTCGATATTGTCTAGTCACTTTCTGAATAAGTAAGAATACGAGCAGATACAATGTTTATCTTTGGTAGAAATATAATGGGTTTTCTTTTTGCCCTTGAAGAATTATCTAATCATCTTCTGACTGTTATGTTGTCAATCTCTGTTATGGCAAGCATCCAATTCTGCAAATTAACTTTTGGGATTAATTACTTTTCCATATCTTTTTTCCAGTATTGGGTGAGCCAAGGAAACAAATGGTGCGACTTCTGTAAGATTTACATAGCTAACAATCCGTTAAGCATCAGAACACATGAACTCGGTAAACGCCACAAGGACAATGTCACTAAAAGACTGGCGACTATGCAAAAGGAGGGTGCTTCTAAGGAAAAGGAACAGCAGCAAGCAGCTCGAGCCCTCCAGCAGATAGAAGCTGTAAGTCCTTGATTCACTGGATTTTTCTATGTGTTGTTGATATCTATCAGTTAATTCCATCTGATGGATATATTGTCATCTCAAGTAACTAGATTTTGTAAAGGGAAAATGTTGCTAACTTACTACAACATGTGGGCTTTTCCTTTTAAGCTTTACATTGCCCCTTATTGCTGTCCTTTGCAATTTGTCTTACTGTAGATTGATGGATTATGGTGGGAGCATGTCTGATTGTATTTCAACTTTTTCACTGCAGAAAGCTAAAAAGAGCTATCAAAAAGATTTAGAGAATAACCGCAGAAACATGGATGTTGACACTTCTGCAGCACTTGGAGATGGTTGTGTATGGTTCACTGTTTTCTATATATCAATGTTGTTCTTCAATACCTGCTGCACTGCATAGCTTGTTTCCTGTTGTGTGCATAGTCATCTTTGTTTTTTTAATAACACAAATTAGACCTTCATCTGTGATCAACATCTCCCATGTTCACCTGCCTTGAGCTTTCATTAACATGTTATCCCTGTTCTTTTGGGCTACTGTGATTGATGGCTTTTGGCTGCACTTTTTGAGATGGTGGCGGACGACGGAGACGCGGACGTGGATGTCTCATGCGCCAGTGGGCTCAAAAAGGCGCTTGGAGAAGCTGCCCCATTTTTTCGGCTTCTAGAGAAGCCGAAGCCAAAAGCTAAAAGGAGCAGGGCCTATACTGGACACCAATGACTATCTACCAATAAAAACCAATTATTAAGTTGAATTGGAATACTGAGTAATATGGACCATGAAGTATTCTTTGCATAGACCAGTTGATCATACTGTGCACTACAACAATTCATTGATGTCTGTCTGAATGTCTAATCTCTGTTGGGTAACATTTTTGAGATCTGGTTTGTGCAGGATGGGAATTCGACTCTACATCAGGATATTATTATGACAAATCTACTGGACTTTACTATGACTCAAACTCTGGCTTCTATTATTCTGATGGTTTAGGTACTTTCATTAAGCAGATACACATATCAGGATTTCTAATTGGTTCTGTCATGCCTTCCAGCAAGGTTGCTCTTTTTCATTCATATTTATGTTTTTATTTCCTTGAGCAGGCAAATGGGTTACTCGGGAAGAGGCATACAAGTCCGTGAAAACTTCCAAAACTGATGTTGGCCAATCCTCCACTTCGCAAACAAAACCACCTGTTGGAGGTGGGGCTGTCCCCACTATTAAAGGAGGGCAAGCTCCAGGTGTGGTCGTCACAAAGCCACTGAACCCCATGAGACCTATGAAGGGTGCTCCATCTGCTATTGCTGTTAACAAAAGGAAAAGAGAGGACAGCAAGCCCAAGGTGATTTCCAAGGAGGAGGAAGCGGCTCTCAAAGCAAGGGAAGCAGCAAGAAAAAGAGTGGAGGATAGGGAGAAGCCTCTGATGGGATTATATAGAACGTACTAAGTTGTCAATGTTCCCAAACTATAGGGGCTTACCCAACTGCGCTACCAGATACAGTAGAAATGATAATAGATGAACTGTTCTGGAAAAAGAATGGTGAAATTAGTGCGATTTCAGAGTGCTCTTTAGCATCAGCTATGTATGCCTGCCGTGTACAATACCTCAGCCACCAGCTGTTTCAAAATTGGCTAAGTCTCCTTTTCTGAAACATCAAACATGTAAAGGGGCACTACATTCATTGGCATTTCTTTTGTTCTTACCCCCCCAATGGATAATTATCATATATGCTGAGAATTGAGAAATGTAGTCATCGTGAAATGTGAACGTTTGAGATAAATGGTACCATGTTTCCTGTGCTCAAAAGAACTTGTCCTAACCAAATGTCCATGGCGGTACCAGAACTCCCCTCAGTTTAGAATTAAATAATCGCCGAAAGTACTGCAAGATGTTCGAGTTCTGATTATTTGTTATTTTGTTTGACATTCCGTTTCTTTGTTATACCATGACTTTTAGACAATTCACCTGATATATTGTAGTGAAATCTGCAGGCAGAGTTGCCATCAGCTGCACTGACCGCCCAGGTGAAAAAAATGAAAGGCTCTTTTGTGGGATTTTGGTGTTTGGTTTTTTCTATAGTTAAAATAAATAATACTGTTTATTGGGCAGATTTTTCAAACGATTTCTTGAACTCAACCATGTATACCGTCCGCTTGAGCGTATATGATATCTACTGTCATTTTAAAAAGGGGAATTGGATCATATACCCTCCCTTTAGTTGGGAAATTCAGGATTTACCCTCCGCATCTCAATGACATGTGGGGTCATCATGAGTCACTGACATGTGGGCCAGGAGGGTAAATCCTAAATTTCCATCTAAATGGAGGGTATATGATCAATTGGGAGTTTTAAAAAACACAGATAAAAATCACTTACCATAATCAAAAATCATCGTCCATGCCTAAAAGAACATAGCAAACTAGCGTGCCCTCTCGTCCATGATCATCCATATAATTTCGCAGCAACGACGTATGCTGCCTTCGCCTTTCAGCAGCGAGAATGCGCCGAAATGTGGTAACGGACACCGCCGCGACTGTGCCACACAAGTCAATAAGCAGCGGCGGGTTGCTCTCCGTCGGCCGGCCGCACGGCTCACGCACGTTTTGTCGCTTCGTGGGCGGCCCCCAGCCCATCGTACGTCCTGTCGGCATTCAGCACGTCAGAGGCCGTTGAACGGTCACCGGCGTCGAACAAAAACGATCGAGCAGAGCAGCTGATCCCGTCCGAGCTGCTGGTCAGCACTCCCGTCCCTTCCCAAACATAAAGCAGAACTGTGCTGTTGCAGTGGTGTAGCAATTGCACGTTGAATACTACTTTGTAACATCCTAAATCGACCAATCGGTAGTCCAACTGGTGAAGCACTCGATATTTCAATATTTATGGTAGAGATTAGGCTGTGATCGTTTTGGTTTCAGTTTTTAGTTTCTGACTTATTTTTTATTATTCATAAATTTCGTCTTTTTCTGAACTTTTGGCTTTTTGTTGAGCTTTTTTGCAGGTTCTTTTTTCCGTATTTGTTTGTATTATACGTAATGGGCTAACATATTTTTTATATTTTTTAATTTTTTAAAATTTAATTATGCTAAATAAGTCTTTGTCAGCTATAGTGTTTTTTTCAGCCAGCTACAGTGCTTTTCAGCCATAAGCCACCAAAAATAAACCCAAACGATCACCACCATATGTTTCGTGCCTCACCGATCGAGTGTGTTCGGCTGTTATTATGAAATACTAGCCACATAGGCGTGGCGCCACGCCACGCCAACCACCGTGTGGACCGAAGTAAAAGAGAAAAAATTCGCAGAAAAAAGAAAGCATAAGAGTTTTTTTGCAAAAAATTGAGGGTCTTTTCGCAATAAAAGGAGAGTGGAGGGGCTTTTTCGCAAAAAACCGAGGGCCTTTTCGGAAGAAATAAGTGTCTGTTCGTAATTACGGGAAACTGCGGGTCGCTACCAGCAAAAGAAGTGTGTAGGGGCTTTTTCGCAAGAATCTAGGGACCTTTGTGTGAAAACCAAGGATCTAAACGTAATTACCAAATCTTTGCGGGCTATTTCGCAGGAACTGACACGTGGACACTCTCGAGGGACAGAGAGTCTCCCGGTTATAATATACTTTTTCACAAGAATTAAGAGATCTTTATGTGAAAACCAAGGATCTAAACGTAATTACCAAATCTTTACAGGCTATTTTGCAGGAACTGACACGTGGACACTCTCGGGGGACAGAGAGTCCCCCGGTTATAATATACGAAGTATATGGGGCTGTCACGTCGTCTTTGACCAGGGAAGGAGGCACCGAACGGACTGGTCTGGTCAGGTCGGGACCATAGAGCCAACTACTACACTTCGGTTTGGGCGTCTCAAGAAGAATAAAGGAAGAGGGAGAAGGCAACGGTGATTCAACACGCAAAATGGCATGCTTAGGACTAATTTGGATACAACTAATGAGAACATGGCTAGCGCCGTGCTTTTTTTGAGCTGCGACCCATAATTTTTAACTGTGTTTGATATCTTTTGTCTATATTTTTTGAGACGGTAGTAGACGACTAAGATATGAATGTAAATAGCATACATAATTTTTAGCTCGAAAAGTCGTTTGAAAAATCTGTTTTAAAAAAACTGTCCGTTTGTTTCGGAGAAGGAAGAGGCTAAAAGGACAAAACCTCAATTGAACAGGGCCTAGCAGTCTAGCACCCACTTATAAGCTTGTTTCATTTTTTGCCTAAAATAATAGTAACAAAAGAAGTTGGATAGTATAGAGATTAGTCTCCTAGCTAATTAGGACCTACGCAAACGTGCTTATTAGTAAGAGCAAGTCCAATAATAGAGCCAAGTGTTTGGCTATAAGCCAAGTTATAAGAGCCAAGTTATACAATAATCTGTCTTCTATTTGTCTACAAAAGATTTTTTTATTATTATGTGGTATTATGTCTCACATTCTCTTTCCTACTCCTCCTCACATACATTTATTATCTGGACCCACCACTGCATAGGCTCCCGTGTGCAGCTTGTTGCTTGCATGAGAGCCAAGCTCTCCTCTCTTCTCTCCTCCACATCAGCAAAAATGCTGACTAGCTTGGCTATAAGACCATTATTGTACTTGCTCTAAGCAGCCAAGCAGAACATGACTAACACTACTACTGTTTATAATAAGAGCAAGTCCAATAATAAAGCCAAGTGTTTGGCTATAAGTCAAATTATAAGAGCCAAGTTATACAATAATATGTCTTCTATTTGTCTACAAAAGATTTTATTATTATTATGTAGTACCATGTCTCACATTCTCTTTCCTACTCCTCCTCACATACATTTATTATCTGGACCCACCACTGCATAGGCTCCCGTGTGCAGCTTGTTGCTTGCATGAGAGCCAAGCTCTCCTCTCTTCTCTCCTCCACATCTGCAAAAATGCTGACTAGCTTGGCTATAAGACCATTGTTGTACTTGCTCTGACACAAAAATACAATACGCATCCCAAGAACAGAGGTTAGGAGCCATGGCAATGTCGTCCTACTAACACTAAACTAGCAGGATTTAGAATTCTAGATTCCTATGGCAGTACATAACAAATGTATACTACGGGAGTCCAATGATTTGTCACTAGCTATCGATCGAGACTATCTTCTCTTTGGATCTTCACTAATGTACCATAGAAAACGATATGCTGTCATTACGCTAGTTCAGTTGCAAGTCTTCGTACCAAACAAATGTGCTCCGACGAGTACACATGCCCTGATCAATATGGCTTCAGCTTATTTTTGCACTATTCATAAATTTCGTCTTTTTCTGAACTTTTGACTTTTTTGAGTTTTTTTACCGGTTCTTTTTTTCCTCGTATTTGTTTACATTATACGTGATGGGCTAATATGTTTTTTCTATTTTTAAATTTTTTTAAATTTAATTATGGTAAATAAGTCTCTGTCAGCTACAGTGCTTTTTTCAGTCAGCTACAGTGTTTTCAGCCATAAACCATGAGGCTTTCAGCCGAACCGATCACCACCACAATCTAATTGGCTTTCCTTTTTTTAGAGAGAGGCTTCTTTTGATGCTTTGAATATACCAAAGTAGTAGTTTGCCCCGCTTGGTTGGGCTGAAAAATAGTGGCTTATGACTGAAATTGCACTGTAACTGACTGAAATTATACTGTAGTTGAAGGTGATTTATTTGGCATAATTAAATTTTAAAATAAAAATAAAAATAGAAAAAATATATTAGCTCATCACGGATAACGTAAATGAATACGGAAAAAAGAATAGAGAAAAAAGCTAAAAAAGCCAAAAGTTCAGAAAAAGATAAAATTTATTAATAGTAAAAAATAAGTTAGAAGCTAAGAACTCAAGCCGAAATGAGCGGGACGTTAATCCGTAATCAGAATTAATTTGGGATTGCTTTCCAATGTTTCCATCCTTATCTAATTGTGAATGCTTCATCGATTTGAAAATGCCAGAGTCGCCAAGATTTGTTGCACTACACCATATGTATAGCATGACAACACATGTAACCTGCAAGTAAGCTTGTCAAAAACTGAAAAAAAGGGGGGGGGGGGGGGGGGGGGGAGGTCGCTAATTTGTGACGGAACATTAACTTTCAGATGCCATGTTTTAAAGGGGACTAAACTAATGGATTTTCAGCATAATATTCACTGCAAACCTTTTTTTTTCCTATTTACGCATATCGGGTTGTCAAAACAAAAGGGGAGACCGCGACCCATTTTGATCCACACTAAACTGCGCCACTAAGTAGCACTGGAAATCAAATCCTTTCTTTGGTTAAAGGAAAGGAATTTCGGTGGAAGTACCTTTAGAAAGAACGGAAGTAAAGCAAAGAGCATAAGATTCTGGTTCGCATACACACTTCAATATCAACTAACTTGTCAACGATGGAATCATCGATCTTATAAATAGTAAAAAAATTTATATCTCATAGGAGCATGAGTTGAGGAAATAAAATGATCTTTATTACTTTAATAAGATTATAACTTACTCGTGATGAGTGATTACAGAAAAATGCTCCTTGTGCTAAAGCGGCATGAGCTTCTTGTTGTTCTCTTTTCTCTGCTTTTGTTGGCTCCTTCTCCACGTTGTCTCCCTTGGGTGTAGCTTAAATAGCGCCGAAGAGACATTAGTTGTTTGTATGAACAAGCCCTTTGTCGCTTCCTTTCGCCCGCACGAGTAAACAGCTGTTGACAATGAGAAAAGTCTAATAATAACTATCGATCAGTTATTGTCAGTGAGAGAGAACCTCACGAAACAACTGCCCTTGTCAGAGACACAGGACCAAAATAGAGTGGTTAAGGGAGTGGGAGCGCATGTGTTCTGCTCCTTAACCGCACAAGACATTGTCATAGGGGACATCCATATGTCAAATGATAGAGCTTCCGAATAGTAGCTAGTCGAGTACATGAACAATGATTCTCTGATCATGGGTACTCGGGATCCTATTATAACATAACTAATTATAACACTAATCTAAAGATTTTAATTATGTACTAAAGTAACTGTTTAATGGATTATTAATCCTTGTCAGGACTAATTAGGACTTAGGAGTACAAAACCTCAGTTCGATTGAAAAGTGAATGAACACACAGTAGTCCTCGTTTCGGCTTTAGCTTCTAGCTTCTGACTTATTTTTCATTATTCATAAATTTCGTCTTTTTCTGAACTTTTTGTTTTTTTTGAACTTTTTGCCATTTCTTTTTTCCCGTGCTCATTTGCGTTGTCCGTGATGAGCTAACATATTTTTTCTATTTTTAAAATTTAATTACGTCAAATAAGCTACCTTTAGCTACAGTGAAATTTCAGCCGCTACAGTGTAATTTCATCCATAAACCATAGTTTTTCAGCCCAACCGAGTGGGGCCTACGTTGTTCTCGTACAAAGAGCAAATTGGTCCTTTAAGATGTGTTTGGTTTGAGGGATGGAATGAGATAGTTCCTTTGACCAAGCCTATCTATGTGTTTGGTTTGAGACATGGGGTGGGATGGAATGGTCCAAAGTGGGATGAGCCTGTGCAAATTTAGAGAATATTCTTCTTAGATGCTGGACCATGTGGTTCCACCTTTTTTGTGGAACCATCTCATCCTATTCCATCCTATCCTATTTCACTTTCATCACTCCAACCAAACACATCTTTGGAAAAAGAACAGTTTTTTTCCCGAGGAAGCGGTGTTCTTTTTTATTGTACCATGTGTTAAAAACTTGGAAGCAATGCAAAGAAAAAATAGATCTCAACGCGTACAACAAGTAGGTAGCCATCCAAGGGAAAAAAAATGGAGCCCAACAACAAAATGGATAGACAATGACCATACTCATTCACATTCTTAGAACCTACTGGCCCCTTCCCCTCATCTGTCCTTGGTCTCTCACATACATAAAGATCCATATCCGCAAGACAGCATGCATTGTTATTTTTCAGAGGTAACATGGTAAGAAACCCAAGTTTTTTTCCCCGTGGCAGAAACATCTATAGCGGTATAGCTAGTTTGGTTAATTAGCTTCTGTGCAATCCGCATGTTACAGTCAGATAATTTTTAAGCCTTTGTGTGGAGGCAGGATCTAGCTTTAGCACAATTGCAAGAAAAGCTTGACCACGACAATGATCAAGGGCACATTAGCCAAAGGAATCAACAATCTGTCATTTTATAATCTCTTCTATTTTGTATAACAACATGTATGATAGTTCAGTCAAGCTCGACTTACATGGTTTCAAATGAAGTTCGATAAAAAAAATGACCTTTTCTATGAACAACGCGAGTAATGGCGGCTAAGGCAATGGACTCTTTCTTTTTACCCTTTGGTCCCCGGCGCTGCCATGCCGCGGCCGTAGTACCACGAGTATCCGCCGAGCCCTTTCGCCAGCCGCTGCAGCGGGCTCAGCCGGACGCACCCGTCGATGCCCTCCGCCGCAGCGGCGCTCTTGTTGCCGGCCTGCTTCTTGGGCTTGTCCATGGCGTCGGCTTTGCCGCTGGCCTTGGCCGTCGTCGTGGGCTGCGCGCTCCCCTTCTTGGCGGGCGCGTCGGGCAGTTGCACCGGTGAGCACTTGAAGATCGGGTCCTCGTTGATGCGGCCACCTTCCGACGAGCTCCGGAACAGGAGGAAGTCGCTGAGCCGCCACTTCCTCCACCCGGCTCTCCTGGAGGCTGGACGGGTGGGTAATGGATCGGGTTTCTTGGGCGGGGAGCCTGACGCGACGCCGTTGGCTTCTTTGCTGCCGAGCGGGGACGGCGCCTTGGTCGCCTCCAGCAGCGCGGCGGCGAACGGGTCGAAGTCCACGCCGGAGCCGACCCTGCTCCGTCGCCGGGGCGAAAACATGCCACCTCTCGTCATCGGCGACCGCGGCGATGACCCGACGTTCCCGCCGTCGAGCAGGCCAGGCGGCGGCTTCAGTGGCCGGATCTTGCCCTTATCGGAGAGCTCGTCGGCCGTTTTCGGCGGCGGCTTCAGCGGTCGGATTTTACCCTTCTCAAAGAGCTCGTCGGCCGTGGTCAGCTCCTGCGGCGGCGCAGTCTTGTCGAGGACCGTGCCGAAGTCGAAGTCAGTGTCCCACGCCGCCTCGATCGCGGTGGCGCCGCCGAGCCCGGCCTTCGGCGTCCCGGGCCTCTCCTCCCAGTCGAACGGCACGGCCGAGGCGCCGGTGGAGTACGACGCGTGTGGCTGGAACTCCTCGTCGTAGTCGTCTTTCTCGTCCTGGCCGTCGCGGCCGGCGTCGCTCCCCTCGGCGAAGTGCGCGTATATGGCCGCGGCGCGCCTGGGGCTGGCGGGCGCGCTAGTGAAGTGCTGGAAGAGGTCGAAGGGGTTGGCGCCGGTGAGGCGCGGCGTGGCCGGCGGCAGGAGGTCGAACGGGTTCGGCGACGGCGGCGCCGTCAGGAACGGGCCGCCCGCCGCCCCCTCAGCGGGACCGAACGGGCTCGCGGCCCCGGCGACGCCGCGGTCGCGCGGGCTGGACGGCGCCGTGGCGTGCTGGCTCGTGGCCACGCTGTCGAACCGGAAGTCCTGCCGCTGCGGCGCCGGCGAGGCGGGACGCATCATGACCTCCATTTGGCTTGGCTTGTCGGAGAGCTTGCGGTGGTGAGGGGTTTAAGAGCTGAGGAGATGGAGGGAACGGAGGAAACCGAGAGGAAGGGAGAGGAGGCGAATACTGAACAGAAATGGGGAGGTGGGCTTTTAAAAGTTCGAATCTATGATTTATACGTAGCGTGTTGTCCCCACACAAAACACACGCGGAATTCTATAGGAATTTTGCGGGAATTACGTTCTTTCACGTGCTCGTCCCCCCAAAAAATAACAAAACAATGGCCTCCAAACATACTCGAAAATGTTTTTTAAGCTTCGCCTAACCTTGCGAGATATGAAGGTCAGTTTTTCTTTTATCGGAATAAAAGAGTTCCTACCTTTTTTATTCGTCGATTGGAAGCAGAAATGGATGTAATTTTACGTCAATTTCGTGCGTGTTTTTTTTTGTGTGCTTGTCAGGACTAATATGGAGAAGATAAGAGTTTGGTGATGTGATGGGTAATTACAAGCTATAAATAATGCTTTTGTTAACGCGATTTCCATGGGCTAATCCGTGCCTTTTCCTAAAGCCTTCATTGATGATGACACAGGTTGGAAATAAACTAAGATCTGAAAGGAAACAGATGGCCGCTTTCTCGCCAAAGGAAACAGATGGCCGCTTTCTCGCCGAAGGAAACTCGTGCTCTGTACACAGATAGCTTCTGATTTTGATGCGCCTAGCGATGCTGGTGCCAAGCCCTTCTGGTTTCACGCTTTATCAACATTAGTTTCGAGTAATCTCGATTGTTATCTGATAACCTCAGTGACATGTTGCATCTACTTTTTGGGGGTGAAAAGAAACAGTACAAGCCACGGTTCCATTGAAACGGTAAGAGCAGAAGTCAACTACGTGGCTGTGCTATCTGGTCCAGGGAGTACTTCCTTTCAAAACAAAATCTCCAATGCAAACATCACAAAATTCAGAGGCAGACATTGAGCCATTGACATTTAAAGGTTGAAAGGTTCTTAGCTTGCTGTGCTAAATAAAAGTCCAACTTGTGTAGTCTTGTAATTTCCTTTCGAAGTTCACAAGAATTCTTCGTTCTTTGCTGTCATCTCATCCATCCTCTTTTGTTCAGACTATATGAGAGTGCGGAACTCTGCACTGGATAGAAGGCATCTGGCAATCTAGTTTTAGTTAGGTTTGTGCTTTTAGAAAGCTTTTTTTTTCAGGGAACTTCTTGAAAGCTTTAGTTTGTTCAGACTGAAGATACACAGCCACTTTTAACCCTAGGAGGACCCATAACAAGGTAATGCATTCTGAGCGGTTGACAAATAATAAACTACCGAAGCAGGCACATGGCCAAATGATTAAGGCCATGTTCTTTTCAGCTTCTAAAAGCTGTTTTTTGGCTTTTCTACAGTAACTAACTTTTAAATATAATATTTTTTTAAGATAGGGTCTACTAATTAATTGTAGTACATACTTTACTGACTTCATTTATATTGACAAAAACCGCACGTGAGTTTCTGTTACTATGTAATCTCTCATATAAACAGCTCAAAAGTCACAAGTCGCAGCCAAAAGCCACAAGCTACAGCAAAAAAGAACAGGCCCTAAGCGTGCAAGTGTACATCTAGTCCACTAGAGTTCAAGTTCTAGACTTATCATGGATGTCAACTAATTTTAGAATTACACACACATGTGCGTTATACGAAAAAGCGAGTGCCCACGCTCTTTGAGGCCTTAGTGCCTCCAACGTGTGCCCGCAGTCTTTAAGACCTTAGGTGTCTTCGATAAATTCCTAATATATGTAGAAAACACGTACATATGTGAGTACAGTGTGTGTTAAGTGTGTTCATCTAATTTGTACTCTCTAAAAAGACAAATTGTAAACTACAACTGAAATCGACAAAATGGAATGTTTTATGCCCATTGTCCAATGCTTTGTAGCATAAAATATCATGCAGCTGAAACTGAAGTCAAATTCAAAAGAATTTTCCTTCACTAGATGCATAATAAAATAATTAAATATGTAACTATTGCTGCCTTTTCACAATAGTTCTTTTTTGCTTTGTAAGATAAAAAGCTATAAACGATTTTGAGAACATTTCCTGTTAATTTCCGGTTGATCGAATAATCGTAAAAAAATCCAAGTGCTGCAGAGTTAATTCGCCGGCATGCCCTGCACCTGCCTTACTTGCCTGCACGTAGATTGCGATCATACACCCCATATGAGAGTTTGGGATACGTTTTGTATTGGTTTTACTGATAGTTTTTAGTTGTGATTTATATTTTTAGCTAAAAATAAATAGTAATAGTTGAAGAAAATAACTTTATAAGAAGAATGTAAGCGGTAGAAAAAATAAGGAAGAGATATATTTGTATGACGGGAGTGAGAGAATTGGAGTGCGTCATGCATCTATGACTATCTGTCTTATCCCTAAAAAGATATAGTAGTGAGAGGAGTAGAGAAGACTCTTTAAGAAATTACTTGTTTATATTATCTTTTGATTTTTTTAAATAGAAATTAGAAATAGAAGCTACTAGGAAGAGATAGTCAAGTCGGCAAGTAAAGCAAGCCTAATTAAAACTAAACCATTGCATCGGATAGCATGTGTCCTGTTCTGCGTGACAGCGTGAGCGTGTGAAACAACTTCTTTATTTAGTGGTTATTAAACAAACAGAACATTTCAACATCCGTTCCGAGTTGCGCTTGGCTTTGACGCGTCGCTGTCTTTTTCTTTCTGCATTGACAAGTCTATTTTGGACCTGCAGAGAGAGAAGTTTCCGGGACACGTTAAGATAAGCACGAACCAGTTCAGGGTTCTAAATACGAGTATATTTCTACAAGTTTTTGGTATATTACAGGTCGTTTTGTTTTGACAAACGTGAAGACCAGCAAACGTTTCAAGATTTGGATTGAAGAAATAATGAAGAACGGTAAGCGTTCCAGCGAGATGATACACCGTATTTGTTTGGCTCACAAAGAGACATGCATGATCTCTCAGAAAAAGAGAGACGCATGTTTAGTAGTACGATTCTGGTTAGGGCGCTATACGGATTTGAGGCACGATGAGATATGGCGATGCATTTAAGCTCTACAGATATCGCAACGGGCAGTAGGCCTATAATGGATGAGTTGTTGAGCGTACAGTGGGTATGGGTTAATCTACCCTACTCTATAATACACCAAAATTTTCTTTACTAAATCCACCCCATCAACCACCCCCACAGTCATGCCTAATCTAAGTCCACCCAGATTTGTGTACCAAAATAATCCAACTCTATACAAATGAATGGCCTAGATCTCTCCTTAAGCCTTATTCTCTTACTCATTGAAGATCCTAAGGCCAAAATCATTTAGATCATGCACATCAGTGAACCGGTACCACCCCGCGCCCCACGCACGCGCCCCGCCCTCCCTCCCACCCCGCGCCCGCGCCCGCCCCCGACCCTCCCTCGCACCACGCACGCGCCCCCTCCCCTCCCTCCCACCCCGCGCCGCCGACCCTCCTCCCCACCCCGCGCCGCCGCCTCCTCCCCTCCCTCCCACCCCGCGCCGCCGCCTCCTCCCCTCCCTCCCACCCCGCGCCGCATCCCATCCCAATCCACGCCCACCTTCCACGAAACCCAAACCCTAACGCGTCCACCTCGGGGCGGCGGCGGCGGTTACTGCTGCTGCGGCGTGAGGAATAAGAGGAGGAGGGGCAGAGGAGGGAGAGGGAAACTGCGAGGCGGCGGCTACTGCTGTTGCGGCGTGAGGAATTAGAGGAGGAGAGGCAGAGGAGGGAGAGGGCAACTGCGAGGCGGCGGCGGCGGTGGCGACAGGCACGATGTCCGCGGCGGTGTGCGGGAAGCGGGCCCCCTCCAAGCCCGACATCTCCTTCGCCGGCCGCTTCACCGCAAGCGCCATCGCCGCTGCTTCGCCGAGTTACGCCCTACCCACACTTGGCTTCGCTGGCTGGATCTCCTAGATCTTGCTGCTTCCTGGGATCACCCGCTCCGCTCCGCTGGCTTCTTCATTTCTTGCCTCGCCGGATCGCCCATAGCTTAATTTCTTGCCTCGTAGGATCAGAAATGTCAAATCTTGGCTGTTCGCCTCTAGGATCACGCCGCCAATGCCCTCCCCTTTGGTCTGCCATGCCAGCCCTCTTGCTTTGGTGGTTTCAGGGGATCATCGTATCATGCATTCATACCCTATTCGTGTTCTTGTTGTTACATTGCCTAATTTTATTTATTTAATTTTGGTTCCCAGTTGTGCACGATTCCCCTGGACACGGCCAAGGTCAGGCTGCAGCTGCAGAAGAACGTCGCCGCTGGGGACGCCTCCGTGGCCGCTGCGCCCAAGTACCGCGGCCTGCTCGGCACCGCCGCCACCATCGCTCGGGAGGAAGGTGCCGCCGCGCTCTGGAAGGGCATTGTAGATCCATTGCCAGGTGATGCCAGGATTTCTTACTCACTGAAGATCCATTGCATGACTATAGAGAACCAGTGCCATTTTTTAGCTAGGAAGATAAAACTCACACCTGGTGATTATGCGTAGTTTTTAGTTGTGAATATGGGAAACCCAGGAGCAACATTCAGATGTTGATGGTTGTAAAAAAAGTATATCAAATAACACAGGAATCTGCACATTAGCTCAATCTAGCCTAATATCATTCTGAGACCTCAAAGGATATGATGTTTGCATTATTTTTGTTGGTACAGCCTTTTGGATGCTACTGTAACACATTTCTTCCGGGCAAACCAAATTGTAAAGTGGACGTGACAATTAATGTTCCTGGATTAGTAATTTAGTATAAGCTTTTTAGTATGTATACCAAGGATAGTAAGTAACGGTTTTGATTTTCGAAGTTCTGTATAGTTCCATACATACTTTGGTTGTACGATATTTATCTTCATAAGAGATTCTGTTTCTTTTCCAACATTTGTGGCTGTTATCAATTTGGTAGTAACTGTGCTTTGTGGAATTACAAGTTTACAACCGTTGATAATTGGATTCAGGATATGTGTTGAATACGGATGATGTTTTCTGAGGCACATTCTTTTAACTTATCAGTCTGTAATGCATATTAATGATGCTTCTTGATATGTGTTATTTCTGCTTCTACTCAGATAATATATTTCCCTATGCAAGTTTTAAGAAAAAACTATAGAGATCGTGTTTATGTTTGTACATTTGGTGAGGATAACACATCAGAAAAGAGAGTAGTTTATACAGTCACCAATGAGGACAAAAGATTGTTGATGGTAAGAAATTTCCTGTTGAAAGTGGCACAAGCTTCATATCTTTTTCTGTCCACGATAATTCTATTTTTGCTGCTGACTGCCTCTGCCTTTTCTGTTTGACTTTAAATTGAATGATGCCAGGTCGCTTTTGAAATTTGCATGTATGCTTTCCTTTGATTTTGAATTGAATAGGCACAAGCTACAGAACATCATTATCCATATAATCATTAGTAATAAGATGTGCAGGAAGATGTGCAGGAAGATCTACTCAGAAGCAGGGAAACAAGAGTCAAATCAGCAGTAGGAATCCGCCATGTCATTGATCTTCTTGCCTCAGAAAGGAAATTGATTGTCGGTCATAGTTGTTTCCTAGGTACACTATCTTTTTTTTTCTTAAAGATACTTTTATGATAAGGAACTTTGCAGTTGTCACATCTGGTGAGATTTGCCCATACACCGAGATAATGATTTCCAATCGTAGAAATTTCCTCGCGGTTGTATTTGGAATTTGGGCTGGTAGATCAGTAGATGACTGACTGAATTGACGTTAATTTTTCTAGCACTAACTCTTGAGCTTCTTCTGACCGTCTCTATTGTGTAAAACAGACATTGCACAAGTCTACAGCAAATTTGTTGGTCCTCTTCGCCAACAACTTTACAAGGAAATTGAGGTTAACCCTAACATGCGTAAATTATAATGTTAGGCCCCTCAACTTTGTTACTGTGTTGGCTAATCACTACTTCACCGGTGTTATCTTTATTTTAACTCTATTTGATATTTGCGCAGTTCCAGCAAGCTGAAGACACAGTCAACAAACTTGATTTGGATGGGCTTGTTGTCATTGGTGGTGATGATTCAAACACCAACGCATGCCTCCTTGCTGAATACTTCAGGTTGGGGTGTAAGACTGCAACACATTCTTTTGCTTCACTTGAACGATTTTTTTTTGTTGCTGTTAATGCCTCAAGCTTTTTTGTACTGATAAGTGTTTTGATTTTCGTTCTACAATGTTGTAGCTTGTGCATACATACATATGTACGTACGTACATACAGACATACACACAGAGTAATGAATGTTGCTGGTGTGTATGTGGGCATGAAGTATAGAGTGGAAAGGATCTGGGGTCACTGGCCACTGCGACTGGGTAATGAATGTTTGAAATGAACCTTTTATGTTTCTTGCAGTTAATTGAGCCTTACATGAAGGAAAAAATCATCTGCCCAACTGGCTTCATGTATCTCATTATTGTTTGGTTCGGCATAGATGGCGGCCAGGCTGGGCCAAGGTGGCATAGGTGTCGAGCTCTTGTGCAATGCAACTCTGTACTTGTTTTTTCCCTAGCTCTGGCGAGATCTGGGTATGGGCCGGTGGGGGAGGATGGAATTGGGTTCCGTTTCATGTGCTTTTCGTGTTTTTTGGGGTCTCTAGTGTGGTTCTAAGCTTGACTTAGGGCAATGCCACTGAGGAATTTGAGCTGTCTCCTGGGTTCCCGTGTTTTGGGGGCCAAAAGGTTTCGTGCTTTGCTGGGAATTGGCTGCTTTCATTGTGATTTATGCGCAATGTGGTGGGGAATTTCGGTTGTAAATTCTATGTAAGGGTTGCGTTGAATTGGTGGTAGCTCGTGTTCTTTATGGAGTAAACTGTTGACCTTTGTCAATTTTTGAGTTAGCCCGTGATTAGTTTTGGGTTCTTCATCGTTGGTCATTGATTTTCTCTATTATGTAGGGGGTTTCAATCTTTGCTTGAACTTCTCTTGGTTACTTGGACATGAGCTCAGGTTATGGGTTTCATGGGATTTATATACAGTGGAATTAGTGGATTTGACCCAATGCCAGTGTAAAATGTTGGAAATTTATGCGTTGGGTGTGAACTCTTGAGTTATTCATGGGGTTGTGTTGGTAGTTTGATGTTTGGGGAAGTTTAGCTTTCACTGATACTTTGAATTTTAGTGCTTCTCGTGTGTGTGTTGATCCAGGGATGCAAAAGTAAACGTTTGGTCTTGGGTTGAGTTATTGGGTTTAAGATTTCTAGGACTTGTGCTCGAATTTGAGCTGCTTGATTTCATTTGGACCTCGAATGTAGGCTGTCTGTGTAGGTAATTTGAACCAATACAGTGTAAGTCATTTGAACCAATAACTGAACAGAGATGTGTCATTTTTTTGTATGTGTGATTGGCTAGACTTTAGGGCCGATATCATTATACGTGTGTTTGTTGCTGCTTTTGTGGATTTAAGAACTTAATTGGTCCTATAAAGGAATTTATCTTTGCATGGTATTTCAATGTTTTGCTCTGGAAATTTTGTCTATTTTACCTTACATTGTGCGCAGTCACTTGCCCTACCATGAGAGCATGGTGATCAAATATGATGGTAATTGTTTAGAACCTATTGTAGAACTATTGCTCAGTAGGACCTGTTTTAATATGATCATGATTCCTTTTTGTACCATGGGGAATTGGCGCTTCTTCATTTTGGTTGGTTTGAATTAGTTCTGTTCTTCTTATGAGGGATTGATTCAGTACGTGAGCACATCTTTGGCCGTTGCTCTTGTTCTCCCAAGTGAAGTCAGATGTGAAAATGATAAATAATGCATGTTGTCCTGCATGTGCAAATTCAACTAGAATTGCCTTTGCTACAAACTTCGAAATTACACCTGTCTTTTCTTAGGAGAATATTTTTAGTTTTGGTGTTTCCAGTGGCTTTTTTCTTTTTATTTTTTGCTCTGCTGTTGCAACACTGTAGTCTCCAGATGGCTACCCTTTATTGTATCCACTTGTTCCTTAATTTGATCTTGATATAATGTGTACTGGACATTTGCAGGTTGCTGCTTCCTGATCTGTCCATAAAGGGTGGAGGCTGAGAAGGCAGTGAATGCATATCACAACAAGTGCACGCTTCCTAGGGTATGTGGACACAACTAGAAATGCATATCAGAACCCTCTGAAGTATTCCTTTTTGGATTAGGAATTGTTAGGACCTTTTGAATGATCTTCAGATAGCTCTATCCTCCAGTTGTTGCTACTTTCTGTTACTTCCTCTTTTACTTCCTTCAGATAGTATAAAGATTGAGGCTGCCCATCTTATATTCATATACCATCATCTTATATTCAGATAGCAGTTAGATATTAATTCCACTTGTTCCTTACTTTGAAGCTCTATATTTCATTCTTAATCTTGTTTATATCAGTGTAGACTTAGATATGCACGTTTCTTCTTGAGAAACTAAAATTTTATTTTGAGACACTGCCTCAAGTGAGTCTTTCTATGGTATACTATTGCAGTTAATGGATGAAAAATTGCAATGATTACTTTTCAAGTGAATCTCTCTGATGATTAGACAATTCATGTATTTTGTGCTTGTCAGATTACTTACGTGCTCATCTCATCTCAACCCTTTGTTTGTTTAGTTTGCATGCTAACTGCGTGTTGATTGTAACCATCCTTTCTTGCATGTTGGCACTTGGCAGGAGAAATTCCAGGACTATCTTTGCCGTGAAGGTGAGAGGCTGAGGAAGCAGGACAGAGCCGCAATGGGCGAGAACTAGCGAAAAGCCTAACCCAATTTCGACGGCACAACATGTTAATTAGACATGGGATGTGTTTCTCTGTACTAGAACAAATTTTCTCCTAGAAAGCGATCCCTCCAATGGCTTTGGCTTTCCGGAACCAACTGCCTCCGTAATAAATACATGATCATCCCCAAGCCCAGTGTTTTTCCTTGGAACATGAGTGTGCCTAATGTCCCGAACTGCCGATTTGCTGCTGCGGTTTTTCGGTTATACTGTTGTAGAATAAAAAAGGTTATACCATTGTAGTATAATTAAATGTTTTGCCGTAGCGTTAGCACGGGCACACTACTAGTGTCTCTAACACGAGAAAATCTATTGTGGGCACAAATGCTTCTGTGTCATGAGCGAACCAGCCGTTCACATATGACGTGCAAGGAATAAAGAATTATTTTTTTCTGTTTGTACTGTAGCAAACCAATAAAAAATTTACTGTTTTGCTACAGTAGAAAACAGTAAAAAATATTTGTTTATTGATTTTCTACCGTACAAAACAGTAAAAAATAATTTTTTATTCTTACAAGCCACGTGTCAGCGACTGGTTCGCTCGTGACACAGAAGCGTGTGTGCCACCGTTGCCCAATAGATTTTTTCCTCTAACACGGGTGTAAAGATGAAAACGAGCCGAGCCGAAAGGGCTTCTAAAGAAGTGGCTCGGCTTGGCTCAACTCATTTAAGCACTGATTCAGGAAGTGGGCTCAACTTGATGTGTGGCTCTAGGGGTGGGCACTTTAAACCCGAGAACCGAACACCGAACCGAACCGAACCCGGATAGACCGAATTGTCGGTCTATTCGGGTTTCGGGGTTCGGGTTCGGTCAATATTTTGATTTAGTTCGGTCTTCGGGTTCGGGTTCGGTCTTTGGCTTACAAAACCCGAATAGACCAAATAACCCGAATTGTTTGATATGTCTCTTGTCTCTTGAATTCATGAACTTAATATATGATGTATGTACTTATTTGATATGTCTATCATCTATTTACTGGCTGGCTACTCATTGCTTTATGCATGAATATTATTTGTTTTGTTTAGCTCATTACAATTTACAAAGATTTTGAGGGGTGACAAGGATCCCCATCTTATTTCGGTCAATTCGGTGGACCGAATAGACCGAACAAAAAATTCGGTCTATTTGGGTTCGGTCCTTGTTTTTTTTTCTGAGAAATTTGGTCCTCATTTTTTAGAACCTGAATTTTTCAAAGACCGAATTGACCGAACCGAATAGACCGAAAAGACCGAATGCCCAGCCCTATGTGGCTCAAGCCGGCTAGTTATGGCCCATCAGCGCTGGTACATATAGCAGAGCATAGGATTAAAACACAGCACAACAGTAGGATTGGAACACAGCACAATACACTAACTGAAAGACAACATTGAAAATAGAAGCCCAGCACAGTTCGGCTGAACACACAGCATGGCATTCGACACTACAGGGAAATGTAACGCATTTGACAGTACATAGTGTTTGTAGTTAGGGCTGAAAACACAACATTACACCGTATACTTTTGGCTGGACAGTTTGGCATACACACAACAAAAGGACAAAAGGCCATGGCTAGGTTTTTTTAGTTTAAAGTTGGCTTATGCTCGTACTATCTATAGGAACTAGTTTTCTAACGATGTGTTTTTTCAAGACGGGGTTAATAGAAAGATTGTAGTAAAAAATGTACTGAGTTTAGCTGTATCGGCTAAAATCGCATGCGAATATTTTTCTGTACGTACTGCCTCTTACAAATAGTCCGAATTCAAATATTTAAGCCATAAACCATAAGTCATCAACCTAAAAAACCCACTTCATGTGAACATCTGGACGCCTCCTTGGCCATCTTGACGACATTCCAAAAGACCGAATTCAAAGATGGCCATATTTACCATCCAATAGACTGCATGTAAAGTTAGAACACAGCTAGTGATGTGGTGTGAAAGCTGGCACGAAAAAACAGAAGAACGATAAAATTAGTGAAAAGAAAATGCTAACTCCAGTTAAGGTAATGAATTGGAGTGAAAACAGATACGGTTGACTCATCAAACGAGCCAGTCCTGCATAAAACTACAACCCCTTATTCATTACAACTCATCATGTAACAACCGGCCCCCTCCACACGCACGGCTAACAAAATTTACGCATTGCACTACTTGTAGAGAGATGTAATCTGTTTTGCTTGTTTCACATACATGTTGTGAAATAAGGATGCTAGTGAGAATGACAAGAAACATTTCTGCTCGTAGTAGTAAATGACAGGAAACATTTGTTGAGCTCAGTTCCTAATTTGTTATCAGAGCTAGCTGAGAAGATATGCCTTTGCGGTGACTACCAACATTCAAGCATAATCTTCCTAAATTGAGCTCAGTTCCTAATTTCACATAAGTGCGGTACGAACTGCATTCATCCGGCCGGATCTTTTTTGCTTAAATTTAGCTTATACTTATACTATCTATAGTAACTAATTTTTAAACAGTGCATTTTTTAAGACGGGGTTAATAGGAAAATTATAGTAAAAAAGTGTACTGAGTTCAATTGTACCGACCAAAATCGTATGCGACTATTTTCCTCTCTGCCTCTTACGAACCGCCATAATTCAAATACTTAAGCCATCAGCCATCAACAGCCCAAAAGAACCCTATACATGACTGATTGTCTGATAGAATAATTTTTTGTTGAGTAATGAGTAGCTTTCTGTTGCAGGTTACATGTGTTGTCATGCTATACATACGGTGTAGTGCAACAAATCTTGGCGACCCTGGCATTTTGAAATCGATGAAGCATTCACAATTAGATAAGGATGGAAACATTGGAAAGCAAGTCCAAATTAATTCTGAATACGGATTAAGTCGCATGCCAAATTTGAGCAGCATGCTTGAGAGAAAGGATTCACCTTATTGGCATAGAAGTAGTACCACCCACCGGGACGGGATGGGGAGGACGGGGCGTGGTGCCAGCAGTGCGGTAGACGGCCGACGGGCCTGCGGTGGCGGCCAAGACATCGCCGCGAGAGAGGAGGAATGGCGATTGGTGAATGGGAAATAGATCGGATCAGATGGGGAGGATGGGAGGCATACAATACAGGATGGATGGGGAGGACGGGGTCATACATACAGTACAGTGATCGGGATGGGCCTTCGTGGCGCCGACTGGCAAATGGGCCTTTGTGGGCTAGCGGCACGACACCACGCACGAGCTAACAAGCTGCGCGAGTGACTCACGAGCAGCTCGAAGCTCGGCTTGTTTCCTTTGCGAGCTGGACACCGAGCTTGGCTCGACTTGAAAAGTCCCGAGCTTAAGCACATTACGAGCCGAGCCGGCTCACAAGCCTCAAGTTACTTTTTCAGCCCTGCATAGGTGTTTATGCGAATATATCGAAAGATAATAAACCGCTTGAAAAAGCTATTATGATAAGTTGTTTCAAAAAGGCGATGGATAAACCGTCCTACTTGTTTGTTCAGGTATAACCATAAGCTATAAGTGAGGAAGGCGACACAAAAGCCATCCTATTCTTTTGGGGTACGCTGATGGTTTTTGTCTGCGTTTTTCGAGACAACGGTAGATGGCGGAGACTGTAACACCCCATGTTTTCTAATTAACTTAATCGACATAATTAGTAATAATGATAATAATTAAGCCATCAAATTAACAGTAATAAATAAGTAATCTAGCTTAGATCATCTAACTGTGATTCCAAATTGAATTCATGCAACCAATTAAACATATAAGTCGTGTCTTTTATTACAAATCAAAACTGAACAATCCGTTGTTATTAATACATAGTGAATAACAGAGGAATTAAATTACAGGAAGGTAGTCATTAGATACATACATCGGTACATTCAGTTTAGTAAAGAATAGAATTACAGACATATGAGTTCATACTTTCCACCATGCATCTAAGCTAAGGAAGAAGGAGAAGCTACATGCGTAGCATTTCTTATAGTAGTATCAACCTCAGAACCACCACCACACTGCTATTTTATTTGTGAATAACATAGTATCAAAATGCTGAAAAAGACCAAACAAAACAAACAAACGAAAACAAATAAAAGAAGAAGAGAGAAAATCGCCGTCAGAGCCTAGAGGTTAGTTTCGGGCAGGGCATTCTGTTCACAGAGATTCCAGGCCGTCTAGGGGCCAGTCGGCACCTCTCACAACCATAGGATCATCATTTGACTCTAAAAACAAACCTGAATTTATTTAATTTTCAAAGAACCACTGTATGGACAGCCCACCAAAATATCTCAAGTTTCCCCCACGGCATAGTGCATTAGGCGAATAGGGTAGCACAGGCAAAGGATAAGGGCAGAGCCTTGACCAAAGGGGAGGAGAGAGATCACATTTAGCCAAGCAGCTGAGACATAGAGAGCAGCCACAGCAAAGCCGAGAGACCGAGAGCCACACAGCAACACATTCTAGCCAGCCCCAGACCACCATCCCTCCCCCATCCATCTCATTTTCCACCCCAACTCCCAGATCCATCCACCACTCGAGCCACATTGCCACAGCAAGCACAAGGGAGACCATCAAGGCCAAGCTAACAAGATCCAGGAGCAAGGAGGAGCCAGAAGAGCACACAGCTAGCCAACCAAGAGCCAGGAGCAGGAAGCCCAACCATAGGAGGAGGCAGCCACCACGACACAAGGTCCCCACCGACTGGCCAACAAGGGAGAAAGCAACACCAAGACTAGTTTCTTCCCCCATTCCTAGATCAACCCTACACACAACCGACAGAGGTAGGCCATGCCACAACCCCACTTAGTGTTCCCATTCAAAACCTCGTAGATGACATAGCCAAACATTAGCATAATACTTCTCATCGTCAACCAGGAGGACATAGCAAGATCTATGGAAAACATGAACTAAGCCAAAACCATCATAGAACCCTAAACCTTCATAGGGCCAACTCGGCCAACATAGCAAATCAGTGAAACCCTAGACCATGCCAAGCAACCATAGACACCACGGCACCACCACAGCACAAAGGCACAACCATGGCACCATAATAGAACCTAGGGCAGTAAAGGATCAAGGAGAAGGGAAAATACCGAGAGGTGAAATGCCATAGAACTAGGGCCACTACTCGCACTCGACAATCCACCCGTACTACCCCGATGTAGGGATGTACCTCAGGCCCCGTCGTAGCTACCACAAGATCCTACTCCTAGTAAGGCAACATGAAGCACGCATAGCAAATCATAAACATGAACAAGCAATAGTAAACCACAATGTTAAACCAAGAGAGTAAGTAGAGGGGTAAAGGGGAGAGAGCCATGAGAGGAATCGGTGCCAGTGACGAGCGGTCAACCAAAAGCCAACCTAGGGTTACCATCGGGAGGCACCAACAGTTAAGCCAAGGGAGCCAATGAGGATGGCACAGAGGGGAACCGAGGCGACGGTGTAAAGGGCCGAGGGAGGAGCTAGAGGCAGCGGCTCCCAGGAGCCGAAGATGGCGACACCTGGGAGCAGAGAGGAGGCAGTAGTGTAGTAAGCCAAGGGTCAGCTGAAGGGTAGTGAGGAGGAGTAAGGAGCCTTGAGCAGGAGTCGGTGGCACCGAGGATGAGGGCCAGGATGGTGTGACACCGAGAGCTGGCGGGGTGAAGGGGACGCCGATCTAGATCTGGACGGGGGCGCAACCGAGAGAAAAGTGGGGGGAGAAGGAGTGATGAGACTGAACGGCCACATCGGACAAAGAAAAGAAAGGGAGGAAGGGAAAAAGGAAAAGAAGAAAGGAAAACAAAGAAGGGAGAGAAAGAGAGGAAAAGAAGGAGAAGAGAGAGAGGAAAAGCACGCATGAAATGTAATTCCCTCGCGAGTAGTTAGCCTAAAAACTCTCGAGACATATTAGACAATGAAATCATTACTGATCAGTAATTATGAATAATATGAATTAATTACTTTAAGCAAGGTTGGTAATTAAAATCGTGCGTGTAAGGATTTAATTGTTGCTTCACCACGCGGATCATTGTGTGCATACATAATACTCAGATAAATTCTATTAGCTCATATGAATGGTAGTGACCCACAAATAATTAATAGAGGCTATTAGAATGGATAGATAGCCAAGAAACTATTAAAACTATGCTCAATTAATTAAAATTTGTGCAAGAATTAAACTTAGGCGTTGCCATTAAAATAGCAATTTAGCCATAAAAATCTACATTTAGCTACAATAAAATCTGGAAACCACATTCCGATGTTATAGTGTAACTTTCTTCATTTATTTACCACGTATTAATTTCTTTAGCATTGGTAGCTTAAATTACAACACGCACACTAATTTCAGGAGAGGGGATGGGACTGGAAAACGGATTGGTTCAGAGTTACACAAGGAATCAGAACTCTCATCTAGACCCAGGCAAGAACTCATTTGAACAATTGTATGGAGTATGTTCAACAAAGCAAGTATTTTCTTATTAATCTTATATTGCTCTGCATTAAAAATGGAAAATCTTTTAAATTGAAGAAAGGACATGAGAAGGAAAAGAAAGGAGATTGTAGTCAACTGATAGAGTAGTTGACCAGTTAAGTTAATTAAGAAGGTAGGTAGAGATTGCCTTGGCAGGCAACAGAGAGGCTGGTTGGGACCTTTGCATTAGAATAGAATATAAGTAATCACATACTTCACTGGTATGCATAGACCATATTGTTCATATCAACCATTATTTCATCTGAGGATGGATAGGATTAGTAGCACTATCAAAGTTATTATATTTTCCATATGGATAAGTATTAATTAAGAAAGGAACCCAGAGCCTGACTAGAACCAGGAGTGGGGGATCCACAGCCGCAAGAACCCAGGACTGGTCAGATACCAGAAGTGGGGTATATGAAGGAGATATATTACATAGTTGAGTGTTGGGTATGGATGAACGAACCGGCCCAACCACTAGTTATGAGGCTTTTGGTGGGTCTAGGTGAAGGTCAGATACCACCCAGGTTGCCGATTGAGAGTAGCTGGGTGGAGATATAATATATTGAGATAGGGTAAAAGATTTGTACACTGATTTGGGCATCGCATTTAAGGAAATGCGAAGATCCATGCGCCAATAGAATCAGAGTGATTATGGGTAAAGTGATACAAGCATGCGCAATACTTTATAAATCATGAATTTATGTCTGTCTCCTGGATTGGAGGCTATGGAAACCAATGAGGTTTTAGCTGCTTATACAAGTGTTTAGTAGTTTTCTAAAATAATAATCCAAAATCTTTCACAACATAAAAAACCATTGTTTTTATACATTTAAGATGAGAAAGAGCATGATAACGAGATGAGAGAACAGAGGTAGACATGAGCATACAGTGCATAATTGCTATATAAACTTGCTGAGTACGTCATACTCACTCTTACTATTATTTTCCTTGTCTAGAGGATAGCTAACTTAGATCAACGGTGGGAGGGGATAAGGCCTGTGCAGAGGTGCCCCGCTACGAATGGGAGGGAGATTGTGCTGAGGTAGAACCATATGAGGGTTACATAATATACAAGGATTGGGAAAACTAGAGTTCTAGGAGCGGCACGAACTCGACCTTTAGGGTATTGTACCATTAGTGTATTGTATCTGTACTCATCTCTCTTGCATAATTATAATGTTGAACTAGACTATCTCTCTGGTATTGTAATAACTTCATTGAATAGGTTGTATGATACTTTAGCCCTGCGTGGCTATATGGATGCATATAAATACTATATCTAATTATTGTTCCGCTGTAACACTCTGATAAACTTATTAATTGTTAGAGCGATGTATTATCAGCTAAAACGAATAATAATCCATTGACACCAGAAAATCATTGTCTGAGTTATAGTTCGTGCGATCCATTCAAAGTCTGAGTTTCTAGAAAATTCCTTCCTTACCAAGTAGTCTTCTTGGCCCTCAAAAGGAGACAACTGAGCTAAATGATCCATACGAGTCACTAGCTTGGAAGCCATTTGCCTTCAATGCAGTTTTAGAATTGGAAGTGTAAATATTTTTTGCCTATCGGCCGGCTTTAAACAACCTTCACATTTCCTGACAAGATCCCAAGTCTCTAAGTGGGCCCTCTTGGCCACCCACGACCTTGGCTTTTTAGAGAATCATGCTCCTGTGTTGTAGTTGTCGCTGCACCTGTAGTTGGACAGAGGACTTATCTCGATGCTCATGGACCAATTTACTATGTCTATGTCACTAACATTGGTCAGAGCAAGTATAATAAGAGCAAGTACAATAATGGTCTTATAGCCAAGCTAGTCAGCATTTTTGCTGATGTGGAGGAGAGAAGAGAGGAGAGAGATGAGAGCTTGGCTCTCATGCAAGCAACAAGTTGGGCACGAGAGCCTATGCAGTGGTGGACCAAGATAATAAATGTATGTGAGGAGGAATAGGAAAGAGAATGTGAGACATGGTACCACATAATAATAAAAAATCTTTTGTAGACAAATTATTGTATAACTTGGCTTTTATAACTTGACTTATAGCCAAACACTTGGCTCTATTATTGACTTGCTCTAAGAGGCTGTTAGTAGGCTGTTTGCTGAGGTGGAGGAGAGAGAGAGAGGAGGAGAGAGAAGAGATGTGGGATGTAAGTTTACAGCTAGCTGAAGCACAAGAACCAAGAAACTTTGTGAGAGAAAGGGGTGGGTCATACAGCCTTCAGCTGGCTGTAAACTACTATATGAATGGACTGATAAGTGGGCTGTAAGTGTCCATACAGCCAGCTGAAGGCTGTATTATTAGCCTTGCTCTCAAAGAGGCCACGTGGATTGGCCTGGGTCTTCTTCGACTAATGAGAATTAGAAGCCACTTTCGATGACAAGGCCGATAAATACTCCCCCTATTATAGCAGGGGGGATGCGCGCCCTCCCGCTCGGCCACGTCCCCCGCCCGCGCGCGCTGGCCGCCGCGTGGCGGGGGGATTTCTGTACGGTCAGGGGAGGGATTTTCCTCCTGTTTTCCAGAAATTACGTACAGGTCCTTTTTCTTCGCGAACAGGTCCTTTTTCTCGCGAAAATGTCCTACGGTTTTTTTGCGGCGAATTTTTCTAAAACCCCCTCCAATTTGCAGGATGGCGCCCCGCAGTTTTCTAAATTGCGTACGGGTCCTCATTTCATTACATACGGGTCCTCAATTTTTACGAAAAAAGCCCTTTAACTTTTTCGAAAATACGCATGTGCCCTCGATTTTTTAAAAAAACTCCTCACAAATTATCGCCTCTTTTACTTCGGTGCACACGGTGGCTGGCGCGGCGTGTCGCCGCGCCTATGCTGCTAGTTGATATTACGCGATCATTACTGTCCATGTTTTTAAGCTCTGCTCCTGAAAAGAGAAAGGAGCCTGATCGGGGCGCCGGTGTTGGTTTTTCCAACGAAAAGCAAGAACATTCTTTCACAAACTTTCATGACACTTTAGAATACGAAATTATTCGGCGCTACGCTGTTCCCAGGGACTAGATGATGGAAGAGAAGAATCTTGATACTAAACCAGATGAACTGTTACTTATTACAGCGCTTGATCTTTTGCAGCACTTGATTTTTGAGGGGAACGGATTTTATTTTGAGGCCAAAAAACTTATCTTCTACTTCAATAGCTACATTCTTTATAGTGATATTGTGCTTAAAACACCTCCATCTGAAATAGTGGTTGGACAGAAATGTTCCTATAAACACCATTATAACTACAATAGACATGACTATAGTGAAAAAAACTCGAATCGGCATTCCAAATAGAAAATGCTATTTGTTTAAACAAAGAAAATAGAGAGTCAATCATGGCATTACGGGCTATGAAAAAGCTCTAGCATTTTTATCCCACAGTAAAAATGCGAGTCATCACAAAGATGCTAACGAAGACACCCTACATGGTTTTGAGCTTGGAAAGTCCGATTTAAGGTATTAGGTGGGCCTTGATTAAGTAGGTCTAAATTAAATTATATTTTGACTTCCCTTGACTAAAAATATTAACCTAGTCAAGGATCCTTGTTAGCTAGGCACATGCCTTGAGTAAATAAAATATTTTGTTAAGGCTTGTTGCTTCAAAACAAGTTTTAAAAAAATATCTTTCTCTTTGAAATCATATAGGTCATTTAATATGTACGTGGGTGAGAGAAGTGAGGGGGAGTTTTTCTCCTCAGGTGAAACCGTATATCCTATCTAAGTGGGAGCTGCCTGGGTATGTAGAACGGTAGATAGAGGTCTGTTATTTACGTCACAAGCCGGCGGCTTTTGGCTTTTGTTACAGTACCTAATTTTCAAATGGAGTATTTTCTCAAGACGGGGTCTACAAGTTAAACGATCTACACGTTAAAAGTCCAACATCTGTACCAGACAAAATCGTAAGTGAGTATCTGTCTCTCCGTAATCTGTACCGTAAACAGCCAAAATTCAAAAATTTCAGCCAAAAGCCATAAGCCGCAGCCGAAAAGAACAGGCCCAGAAGTGGTATGGAACTTTCAGATTGTGGCAAGTCTGTACGTCAGTACGTGTGCCATAGAAATTTCTTTTTGTTGCTTTTGGTTTTACCAACACCTTCGTTTGGACCCATCCCGTCAATCTCACAATGGATAATTTTGAAAAGCACAAAAATTTCAAGATTAGTACTGGTGTGTGGTTTGTACAGATTTTCCTTTTTCGAATTTGAGAGGTCACGTCCGGGATTCTATGGATTTGAGTCGTGACAAACTGACAAAATAGGCACTTCACCAAAGGCACTAATTAGAAAATGGGCCGAGTTCGAGTTTCCCAACCAGAACTTATTCGATATGGGTCTCCGAAAGCTCATTGAAGCCCATGGCGTCACTTAGCTATCACCGCTATGCTGCCTCAAAAAAAAAAAGCTATCACCGCTATGCAGTAAACCTGGTCCAAAGGTACCGACCCGAGGTATTATACTGTTGGCCTAGCCCGACACTGCAAGAATAGGAAATTCATCATATCGGCCTGGTCTGATTGGGTGTGCCCTTCTTAGGTCGGCCAACAGCACGAACATCGACTCTTTTATGGTAGTGTAATAAAATTACTTATGATTAGTATTAAAATTATTTGTTTTAGGGTTATTGCACTTTTCTTAGTTCAAACGGGTGACTTAACAGTAAAATTACTTGTGACTGCCAGTAACAATACCTGCAACTCAATGGCTGACAGTAAAATTAATGAACTATTGTTAGCATGTTTAGCTAAATGTGCCCAGACTGGTCTGACATAGGCCAACCCCTCTTCAACAAGCAGACACATGCACTGATACGATATAGTACAATAACTTGTTTTACCCAATCATTCCAAAACTAATCGAGCCGTGACCAAGGTTGTCAGTATCGTCACACGAATCGTAGTATCCTACAATCCTACCAGAGGTGGATGATACAGATTATAATATGTATTGGAATAAGATAGTATCGCAGTGGGATCACAATCCTACTCATAGAATCGTTAGGATCAGGTAAGATCGCAGTAGAATTATGATTCTAACAACAAACTATATTAGCATATAAAATTTTGATATTATCTATTGCTAGTATAAGTTGTACTAGTTTAACTTGGTTTGTTTTGATATTTACATGTTGTTCTAAGGTAAAAAAAATATTATCTTTGACATATTGTATTTTTAGATTATTAGTTTATTAAAATAATTAAATAAGTTTCAAAAGTCAACATTAATTCAATACTTAAATTAAAATTTTAAATTAAAAAAATTTACTATAGACTTATATATTTAGAACTATAATTTAATTTTTATAAAAAACATTATGCTTTTAAAAATACGATAGAATCGTTCTAGATCCGATTATCCGATCTCGTCATGACAACCGTGACCTGTAAGGGCGGCCCATTTGGAGGCCAGCTCTCCGGTCTCCTCTCAGTGTCTCCGGAGACGGCTCCTAGCTTGTTCCCCTATCGTCGGGAGCTGCGACTGGAGAAGCGCCACGTCTCGCTCGATTTGCCCGCCCGCTACGCTACGCCCCACTCCCCTTCGCCTCCGATGAGCTGCCGCGCGGCGCCGTGGATCCGCCCGTCGCTCCCCGGCTGCCGGCACTTCTCCACCTCGGCGCGGCCGCACAATCCATTCGGTAAGGCCCACAAGCTCGAGCCCACTTCTTATAGCTTCCATGATTCTCTAATTTTAGCTGTTGCGGATTAGTGTGGCGCTCGGTTAGGGTTTACGCCCGGTGCTTCAAATCTAACAGTAGAAGGTGCAGTTTTTGGGTGTGCACAACGGACCACTACATAGCTTAGTTAGCTATCCCAATGGCTCGAAATTTTGGGTTCGATGCCACATTATTATGCTTCTGAAGTACTATTTACAAGCAATATCTCCAGTATCAAACCAGCTGGAAGGATGAGATTGAAAACATTTGATAATTTTGGAGCTGCACTGCAGTTTTTCTCTTATGGTACATAACTACATATGCTGCAGATTCATACCACAGCACATCTTCTGGTAAAATACACTTGCATTTTGCAGTAGTTATGTTTTCCCCAATTTGAAAAACAGAGTGATTAAGTAAACTTTAGTTGTCAGGAGAAATGCGAATTGATTAGTCCTTGGTTTCTGACAGGGGGTATGAATGTGTGGAAGAATCCCATCCTTAAGAATTCATGGAGGCTTGGTAGTGTGCCGATAATGTTTGGACTGCCGTCTAGACTGCTCAGGTGCATGGCTTCAAGTAGTTCTGGGGATGGTGGTTTTTCTCGTCCTACATCAACTGATGAAGCACCAATGCCATTATACTCTTGGCCAGATAAGCAGGTCAACTGAATTTTGACTATCGTCATACTTAAATCCCTTGTTATTTTATGATCTTTATTTCCATTTGTTTTGCAAGTTGGTATTTATCGAATTATGTGTATGTTTACCAACAGCGTCCTCTACTCCTCCTTGATGAGACATAGTTCAGTATTTGATTCATCTACTTAAGAGTTTTGCTTACTTTAGGGACATGTTTGAATCCCAGGGGAAGAAACTTAGGTACACTTGATTCAGACATACATTTCAATAGCTCTTGTGTTTTTTTATATACATGCATAGACAACTCACAGAATATTGTTTTGATATACGATAAGCTCTATAAATTAACTGCATGTTCTGATGATGTACAGACATTTTGCATCTGCAGGGAAGTGCATGTCTTTATGGTTTGCTTTAAGAGTTGAAGCCCTTTCGTGTTTTTGTTTTGCGTGTGTGCCGCAACTGCTGAGGATAAATGTTTGGTGGAAAAGTTAGATTTATAGTATGCTTCTGCTATAAGCCCTATGCCCATATGTTCCCATTACTGAATAGGCTCTTTTCTTGTTTCCAGCGACCACGAGTATGCATTTTGGGTGGTGGATTTGGTGGCCTGTACACTGCTCTAAGATTAGAATCTCTTGTATGGCCCAGTGATAAGAAGCCTCAGGTAAAATGATGGTACAACGTTCTTTTAGATTTGCTGAGTGCTATCCTTTATTACCTTGAAGTGTGGTAGATATGGTACTCATAATAAAGTTCACAGTGGTGTTTGGAGTTTAGCAATTTTCCTTGATGCCATATTCTGCAATGTACTCATGCTCATTTGCTCAAGAAATGGTGTAACATTTTACTAAGAAAGGGGAAAATGTTTCAGGTCGTGTTGGTTGATCAATCTGACAGATTTGTATTTAAACCCATGTTGTATGAGCTCTTGTCAGGAGGTACTGCAGTTTTCATGTGTAAAAATGTTTTTCATTGTGTACAACTTATTGGCTCTTTGCACATGATTTCATGTTTTTAACTGTTGACTTTGATTTGGTTGCCAGAAGTGGATGTTTGGGAAATAGCTCCGTCTTTTACAGAATTACTGAAGAACACTAGTGTTCAATTTGTCAAGGACAGAGTAAAGCTTCTGCGCCCTTCTGATCACTTAAGAAGAGATCCTGGAGGATCATGCACTGGTGGAGTTGTTCATCTGGAAAGTGGCACTGCTATTGAGTATGATTGGTATGAATGATAAATGCTATTGAATTGCACTGGCTGAGTTTAAGGATTTTGTTTAAACATATTTAAGCATATTGCTATCTTTGAAATTTCCTTCATATTCTTATGAAATTTTGAAAGAAGGGGCAGGTTGTTCCTTGCTGATACAATGTTTTGAAATTTTGTGAATGCCATTGGGTGTCTCAGTGACATGTGGTTCTGGACCCACCTTGTGAGCTTCACAAATGACAACACAATGTCATATACAAGATTTTCTGTGCAATTGCCTCTGCGCCTGTAATCCCTGATTGTCATATAGCATTGCTTCTTCCATCAGGCTATTCCTGAATCCTGGCATCAATTAATATTTCTCATGTAGAGGTGTAGCCCATGAGTAGTCTTCTGCCATTTTTTTATCAGAAAACTTTATGACCAAAAATAGCATGTAATATAACTACTTTGTTTGGCTCATAGAATTGAAATATGTAAAAGACTGGTTCAATATTTCTTGCAGTTCAAGTTTTATGATGTAGTTAGAATAAGCTAGCTGATTATGTATCTTTTGGAATGGGCAGCCAGGCTCGTTCTAGCTTTAGGGGCTGAAGCTAAAATTGACGTTGTTCCAGGATCTGCTGAATATGCACTTCCGTTCACAACTTTGGAGGATGCTTTGGTAATAATCAATCACCTTGTGAAATTGTTTAAAGTTTCTCTTGTAATCATTTACTATTTGGAATTGCTAATTTTTGGGTATATTAGAATTCACCAGTGAGAGCATGAGGTTGCATCTACGTTTATTATATGTCATTAATTTCATTTTTGATAATATATTTCGTTGACATATCCTTTTTTTTTTGCGAGGAATTCTGTTGACATGATCTTGTCAATTCTTTATAACTAGTGCATCATATTTTTTAAAATAATGTAATATTACCTATTTTTTCTTTAAGACCCATTAGTTGATAAATATCATGACTTGGTGATTATGGCTGATATAGCTGACTAGCTGTTTTTAGGATTTTTGGTCTGCTGCATATGTAACTTGACCATGACCATCCAGAATCTTAATGTTGTCTTATTGTCTAATGTTATTTGCAGAAAGTTGAAAGCAAGATGAAAATGTTAGAAAGGAGAAGGTTTGGTAAGAGTTCTTCTACCATCCAGGTCGCCATTGTGGGATTGGGTTACTCTGGTGTTGAATTAGCTGCTACTATCTCTGAGAGATTAAAGAACACTGGGACTGTTAAAGCAATCAATGTTCAAACAACCATCTGTCCCAGTGCACCACCAGGAAATCGTGATACTGCTCTGAAGGTGAGAAACTAAGAATTTGCACGTTACAAACTGTTTTGATTAACTTCATCTAAAGAAAATGTAATGGAGGAGGGAGAAAAGATTATGTTCTGAGTTTGGTCTTTGGTGCTACTAGGGACTATAATCTAAAGTTGGCAAAAGCGTAATATGCCGCTTATGCAATGCAAGACTTGACAAGCTGTTGGCTTGTTTCCTCATCTCTGTTCGTGGTGGACTGCTGCAGCTTTAATGAAACACTGATAATCTGATAATTGATAAATACCAATTACTTACTCTTTCGTAACTGAGTCAACAAATTGCCCATTTCCAATTTTCCATTGGGCTATTGATGGATTTATGTAATACAACATGGAGAAGCAAGTTGTTTTCGTATTTCACATTGTTCTATTGGGCCTTGATGCCTATTTTTTTTCATCTCTGGCCTCAATCAGTTGAGTTAATCCTATGTTCTGAGGTAGCAGCTAGTTAATGAAAAAAATTCTGGTTTCATTGCATTTCCCACCAGGTTCTTGAGTCTCGAAATATTCAACTTTTCTTGGGATATTTTGTGAGCTGCATCAGAGAGGCTTCTGTATCTGAGGAGTCAAGTGCAAAAGAAGGTCATGGTGACCATAAGAAACTACTTTTGGAACTTCAACCTGCTCAAAGAGGCCTCCAGAGCCAGATTCTGGAGGCTGATCTGGTATTATGGACAGTGGGCTCAACATCTCAGATTCCTCGGTTACAACCTCCTGATGCTCCCCATGTTATTCCTTTGAATGGTCGGGGGCAGGTAGAGACAGAGGAAACCCTTCAAGTAAAAGGCCATCCCCGAACTTTCGCAATTGGTGATTCAGCGGCTCTAAGAGACCCATCAGGAAAACTTCTCCCAGCCACTGCACAGGTAAGGCATTTACTGGACTTACTTTAGCCTGATGCTGCCTTGGTAGTTTTGCTACTATAACAATAACTCTTTTATCTCCCAGGTTGCTTTTCAGCAAGCAGATTTTGCTGGATGGAATCTCTGGGCAGCAATCAATGACCGGCCTCTTTTGCCGTTCAGGTTCTAATCTAGCAGCAGCTTTGCCTCTGTTCATTTATTCAATATACTAAGCATTGTTAATTCTGTTTTTTTCCTTGTTAATATTCCATCATGTTAGTAGGAACTAGGAAGAGTTGAAGTGCATAAAAGAGCTGAAATATCCTGTGTATCTTCCAGATTCCAAAATCTTGGTGAGATGATGACACTTGGTAGAAATGATGCTGCGATAACAGCAACTTTCATCGAGGGCCTGACCTTGGAAGGACCTCTAGGGCATGCTGGTATGAATCCTCATGGGCATATTCTTTCACTTTTGCTTAACTTTTCCCGTGAGAGTAAAATTCAGCTTGGTTGTGCAGCCAGGAAGCTTGTATACTGCCTTAGGATGCCCACGGATGAACACCGGGTGAAGGTTGGGATCAGTTGGCTCGCAAGGGCTGCTGTCGATTCGCTGGCCTCCCTGCAAAACGCAGTAAGTAGCATGCTCACAAGCACATGACCGTAAGGTTGTCGGTGTATGCAATTCCTGAATTGAATAGACCGGAGAACATTTTGAGATCGGTACTATGTAGCGCATATTTGAAGACCTTGTCATGTAGCTGTACCATACTTTGCACCTACTGCAATAAGTTGTTATGCTCGTAAGTTGAAGTTTGTGTTGCTACATCGATTTCGTAAGTTGACCTGAACTGACGATGCCCGAGTCCCAACCACAGTTTGTAAGTAGCCAATCTCCTAGAGTCAATACTGGTTGTCTTCGTTTACCATGGTGGTTGGGTGGGACTTTTGGACACTTCTAACACTGTTGCACGCGAAAATTCGAATTTTAGCTCCCTCTACAAAAAAATTCCATAACTAGCCCCCTACCCGAGCGCGGGATTGTGGCGTTGTGACACCTGGCCGGTCGTGCAGCACGACCGCACTGTAGCTGGGTCGTGCGGTACCAGACCGCACAACTCGATTGTGCACGGCTGGCCGAGCGCATGTTGGAAATTCTGGCCGCACGATGCAAATTATGACCGCACGACCGCATCAGATTCTGACCGCACGATGGAAAAATCTAAAGCTTACCTCGAAGTAATACATGTGTAATTTGTTTTAATGTTAGCCCTATGCTTTGTTACTGTGGTCTTGCGAATCGCAGCCAGTAGAGATGATATTGAAGTTGTGGCTGTCAATGATCCTTTTGTCGATGCTAAGTACATGGTAAGGAAACATCCGCGGTCAGAATCTGATGCGGTCGTGCGGTCAGAATTTGCATCGTGCGGTCGGAATTTTCAACATGCGCTCCCGGCCGTGCACAGTTGAGTCGTGCGGTCTGGTACCGCACGACCCAGCTACCGGCCAGGTGTCGCAACGCCACAATCCCGTGCTCGGGCAGAGGACTAGTTACGAAATTTTTTCGCTGAGGAGGCCAAAATTGGAATTTTTGTGTGCAACAGTGTTAGAAGTGTCCAAAATTCGCTGGGTGGCAGGGTGGGTCAGGACTAGGGCGGACTTGCTGTGAATATGCCACCAGAATTTGCTGAGACTAGCCTGTGGTATCTCCAGAATTTGCTGCGAGAATCTATCCTTCACTGCAGGGGGTTTGCTTCCATGTAACTGATAGGTGCGACCGTGTAGCGTTGGAATGGACCAAATTACCTCAAGACGGCGATGCTGGGTTGCATAGGTCAAGGGCCAAATTACCTCAAGATGGCGATGCTGGGTTGCATAGGTCAAGGCCGATTTACTGCAAGCTGCATGGTGTACGTCCTGCTACGTGTACTGTGTAGGGGCGCAAGTTTTTCTTAACAAAATTCATTACCATTACCTACATAGCTCTCGATTTCTCCAGCGAATTTCGATGGGATATTCCGTTTGTAGAGAGGAGACGAGCTCGCTGAGTCGCCATGTCTGAGTAGAGCGATGGGCTGTAGTCGCATGGCAGACAGACCAACCGCCCGAGTGTTGTATAGCAGTTTTAGCTTCTCTAACGGTTAGTTAATGCAGGATTATGATCTTGGTTCTCACATGCTCCAGAACGTCAAGAGAAAATCAGTTATATTCAGCACTTGGGGGAAATAAATTAAAAAGTGCTCATCACACGGGAAATAAAAATCAGAAAGAGCAGTTGTGCACAAGTGGCAACTCTCACCAACCATGCCACCATCATCTTCCTGCACTAGATCTGTGAAGTACTAGTAGCTCCGTTTGTGCTGTAGGTGGCCGACTCTTTTCCCCGCCTTCTTCCCACTCCCACCGATCCCATCACCACCAACCGCTTCCCACCTCGTCCCATGGATCCCGACTCCGAGGTCAGCTTCGACTTCCTGCCCTACCTCTGCCAGTACAAGAGCGGCCGCGTCGTCCGCCCCGGCGGCAACCCTATCGCGCCCGCCGGCACCGACCCACGCACCGGCGTCGTTTCCAGGGACATCCACGCCGGCGGCGCGAAAGCGCGCGTCTACCTCCCGCCCAACGCCGGCGCGTCACCTGCCAAGCTCCCCGTCGTCGTCTACTTCCACGGCGGCGGCTTCGTCACCGGCTCGCCCGCGCGGCCTGGCACCCACGCCTACCTCAACGACCTGGTCGCGCGCTCCGGCGCCATAGGCGTGTCCGTGTACTACCGCCTCGCGCCTGAGCACCCGCTCCCCGCTGCGTATGAGGATGCGTGGGCGGCCGTGCGGTGGGCGGCCTCGCGCGGGGACGGCGCGGACCCGTGGCTGCTCGACCACGCCGACCTGTCCCGCGTGTTCTTGGTCGGCTGCAGCGCCGGCGGCAACATCGCGCACAACATGGCCGTCCGCGCCTCCGCGGCCGGCGCGCTGCCGGACGGCGTGGCGGTCCGCGGGCTCGTGGTGGTGCACCCGTACTTCACCGGGAAGGAGGCGGTGGGCGCGGAGGCGGCGTTTGGCGCCGAGGTGCGGGAGTTCATGGACAGGACGTGGCGGTTCGTGTTCCCGGAGACGTCGGGGCTGGACGACCCGCTCGTGAACCCGTTCGTGGACGACGCGGCGCGCGCGGCCGCCGCTGGCATCCGGTCCGAGCGCGCGCTGGTGTGCGTCGCCGACCAGGACTTTTTGCTCAAGGAGCGGGCGCTGTGGTACTACCGGGAGCTCAAGGCGTGCGGCTACGGCGGCGAGGTGGAGCTGTTCGAGTCCAAGGGCGTCGGCCACGCGTTCCACTTCGAAATGCTCGAGTCCGAGCAGGGCGTCGAGCTGCAGGAGCGCACGTCGGCCTTCATCAAGAAATGACGACGCCCGTTGGAGCTGACATGGAGATGGGTTTCCTCGAAATGAAAAGATTTAACTCCGAGATTTGATGCTTTCAATAATCTTTCAAAAACTTGAATTGTACTACACGCAAAGTTGTATGATGAATTGATGATTGGTTGATAATTCTACTGGAAATTATAATTTATTCAGTTGTTTCTTACTGTGGAATGCGGGAATTTCGCAAGAATATCGTAGGATTTTCACACGAAACGGTTTAACTCCCGCATGATTCAGGAAAATTTTCGGTGTTCCAAACTGAGCTCAACTTGCAAGGCTAACCAGCCATGGTGTTGCTGGGGAACGGAAACATCATTTGATTGGCACCGACAAGGCCAAAACTCACGAACTGCCACGCCGCTGAAGTACGGGTGTGCCACGAGGAGGCCCCTGGTGCCCAACCCGAGGCCGCTGTGCGTAAACGGGGCCGCGGCAGAGCCGATGACGTAGGCGCCGCCGTGGTAGTAGACGACGACGGGGAGCTTGGCTTCGTGGCTGCTGCCGGGAGGGAGGAAGACGTGCGCCCAGAGGCCGGTGCCCGGGTCGACGACGACGTCCTTGGACGTGACGCCCGTGGCGGGGTCGGTGCCGGCCGGGATCGGGGCGGGGTACATGAACCGCTCCACGCGGCTGCTCTTGTACTGGTGGATGATAGGGAAGAACTCGAAGTGCACCTCCGCACACGTTGCCGCCTTTGGGACGACGGCTTCGATCGCCAGAACGCGTCGGTCTTCGCCTTCAGTGCCTTGTCTGCCGTGCCGATAGCCGCTTCGCCGTTGAAGTACGGGTAGATCACGAGCAGCGCGTTGATGGGCACGCCGAGGCGGTCCTCGCCGGCACGCACGGCCATGCTGTGCGCGATGTTGCCCCTGGCGCTGGCCCCCGCAAAGAACACGCACGACATGTCACCGTGCTCGGCGAGCCAAGGATCGAGACCCTCGCCCGTGGCGTGCGACGCCACCCACTCGAAACCCTCCCACGAGCCGTCCTACTACCATGGAATACTGCAATTAAGCAGTGGATTATTGCTAACGCTTTTTAAAATCTCCTATAATCGGTAAAGGTTTCCACTGTTCAGAGCTCTCGAATATCTTTGTACGTCATCGTAAGCTTCAGTCCATTTGTAATCACCAGCACTCTTTGAGTAAATTACCAATCAGATTGATTCAAGATAATATTTATTGCTGGATTTCATGGATTTACAAAGTGTCATCACAAACACCCCTAAAAGCCTAGCCGAAACTAAAGCCTATTCAATCTTCTCCCTGCTGATCGCATGGTCTATGACAACCGACTGAAAAGACAAAGACAACAACAGTCAACAGCAGACCACAAAATCAATCACAAGGTCTTCAACTATTAAGTACCGACCAATAAAGTCCGCGATTATCGAGTTTTGACCAGTAAAGTCTATGACTATCGAGTATCAACCAGTAAAATCTACAACTATCGAGTCTCGGCCAGGCATTGTAGCTACGACCATGAAAAAATACTATAGCTATGACGAGTTCGTTGGTTGAGATCGAAGAGTACTGATTATCTGGCGTGGATGTTCTGCCATGGTCGATAAGGCCATAGTCGAAAGCTGCTGTGGTCGAAGACTGCTGATCGAACAAAGCCATTTGCACCACATAGCACAGAGCTAGTCGGACCAATGATATAAGGCCATTCGAACAACTGACTTTCGTGCGTGGTCGAAGAGCCAATCAGACCGCCCAGTACAAAGTGGTCAAATTGTTAAACCTGAAAACTCAAGCACAGAAGTGCATCGACATGGACATTCATGAATGCAAATTCTAACAATACCAAATGTCAATTATTCATCATCAATGAATCCACAACCACCACAATCAACCTTAGATGGTAAAGCTTCCATCTCATAGGTTTTTGTTGTAGGGATGGCCGCCACCTAAGCCCAGCAGGCCTGTTAGGAGAATATAAGGCCCGAAATGGGACATGTGTAATGACGAAAGTGCCCCTGAAGGGGATGTACATATGTAAGGGCATTGCTGTAAAAAACACTCCCCATATATATATATATATATATATATATATATATATATATATATATATATATATATATATATATATATATATATATATATATATATATATATATATATATATATATATATATATATATATATATATATATATAGGACGAGTGTTTCATGCACCATGGTGCCTAGGCACCAACATCAATACCCGTTGATTTGCTTCGAGATTCGCAACGTTTGATGTGGGTATCTTCATATACCCATAAAAAAGTATATTTGAGATGTCAAACTCCGAAAAAATTTAAATTCAACTTCAGTTTAATTAGTTTGAACTATTTTTATGGTATATACTCACTGTAGTTGCATTGAACTCAAAAGTAGTTCAAACTAATTTGAACTGAGTTCAAAACCTACTTACCATAAATATATCAAGGGTATAAAACATTTTCATACCCAAACTCAAAAAATTATCAATCATGCACGTGTATCGGATGTTGGTGCCTAGGCACCATGGTGCCTTATGTAATTTTCCTATATATATATATATATATGTATATATATATATATATATGTATATATATATATGTATATATATATATATGTATATATATAGTATAAATAACATGGGCATCATGGTGCCCAGGCTCCAATAGTTTCGGCCGTCGGATTGCTTTACAATTCGTGCAAACTATGAACTTGCTAAATTGCATGTTTGTATAAGAAAACAAATATCCAACCCGTTAAGAGCATTATCCCCTGATTTTTGGATTCCTTTCCATTGATAACCCATGCGGCACATTCCATTTAAAGAGGATCATGGTTTCCTTTTGAATTTGTTTGAACCGAGCATGCTCTTTCCTATTTTTAAATGATGCAGATTTACTTGTGTGTCCAAAAGTACACACGTTGGCCATCAACTGTACAAATTATTCAAAAGTTGCAAATGACAACAAACATTTGCGGAAAGCCAGTTGTTTCACATACCTTTTGAATTTCCTATACTAATAATTGTCAATCTGATCTCAATGTCGAGGATACTTTTTAAGACAATTTAATCGTGAAATGAATTTGTAAGTATATACCCTTTTTAGATAATTTTTTAGTATATACCCTTTTTGAGATAATCTGTGAGTATATACTTTCACATACCTTTTGAATTTCCTATACTCATAATTGTCAATCTGATCTCAAAGTCAAGGATACTTTTTAAGATAATTTAATTGTGAATTGAATTTGTGAGTATATACCCTTTTTAGATAATTTGTGAGTATATACCTTTTTTGAGATAATCTCTGAGTATATACCCCTTTTAAGATAATTCAATTGAGTTTAATTTCAAAAATAAAACTCTAAAGTCAAAGACTTAAAAATAATTTCTGCAAAAATATCTTCATACAATAAGTAGATACCCACATGATTTTGGAATTAATACAAATCAGTTGTTTATTGCCTTGAAAGCTGGTTCAACTATTCAACATTAATGCGGTAGCAAAGCAAGAAGACCTGCCAAATTAAATACCATGGCACCTTTTTCTTTCTATATCAGTGAATGCAATTGGGTTGACCCGTTATTTCTTGTACCTATTCCAATGGCACACATCATAAAGCAATCTAAAGGTAGCGGGGTATGGTGCCCAGGCACCATGGTGTCCCATTATATATATATATATATATATATATATATATATATATATATATATATATATATATATATATATATATATATATATATATATATATACACACACACACACGGTACAGGCCACAGGGGAAACCCTAAGCCATTGCTCACCTAACTCTGCACTGCCATACTCTTTCTCTGTTTGGTCTGTAACCACAACAGGTGGCGCCGTCCGTGGGGAGGACAAGAGCAAGCCTCCAGATCCGAAGAAGGATGGCACCAAAGAAAGCTTCATCGTCGGCGGCGAAGAAGAAGAAGAAGGCGGGAGCGGCGGGATCTCGTGTCAATACCAAGGCTTCGGCGTCGGCAGCCGCAGGCGTGGGTGGCGATGCGAATGTGACGGTCGCAAACACCGGCGTTCACGCCACGACGCTCGACCCCGCCACCACCGCGACGACCAACACCGCCACCGCCGCGGCGATAGTCGAAACCGCCCCACGCGTGGTAGGTAACCCCACCGCAGGTACCGCGACAGTTACCGGCAGCGTTGATCGGGTGGTCGGAGGTAGCAATGCCGGTTCCCACGCTGGCACGGCGTCCGCTCTCCCACCCGGTGCAGGCACGGTCAGCGGTTCCGGCGGCAACGCGGGCTTCGTCACCAACTCCAGAGTCCTTCACACCAGCGCAGCGGGCAGTCCGGGAGTGCAGGCCGTGCTTGCCACCGCCCCGGTCGCATCGCCAGGCGCGCCGATGGCCCCAACCACGTCCACGGTGGAGAATGCCCTACTAGCGGCACTCGACGCGTTTCAGCGGGAGCTAACGGATCTCTGCGGAGCCATGCAGGACATGCAATAAGCTCGGAGCCAACAAGCCCCGCCGGTGGTCGCATCGGAACCCACACCAGAGAGGGCGTCCAGCCGCGTCCCGCCACGACGCGTGGACCCGGAGTCCCCACTCTCTGCGGGCCTGCAGCAGGCGGCATGGCCGGAGGACTTTAAGTTCCCGAGTGTCATCGAGGCGTACAAAGGCGACACGGACCCGCGGGAATTCGTGCACGTGTACGAGACCGCCATCGAAGCCGCTGGCGGAGATGACACCACGAAGGCGAAGGGGCTCCCCCTCGCTTTGCAGGGGTTGGCGCTCTCTTGGTTCTTCACCATCTAGCCAAATTCCATCTACACGTGGGAGCAGATCTGCGACCGGCTATACAACAACTTTCAGGGAAACTACGTCGAGCGTGTCGATGCGGACCAGCTCTTCGTAGTCAAGCAGAAACCCTCGGAGAGGCTCCAGGACTACTTCAAACGCTTCGCGAAGGTACGCTGCCAGGTCAAGGATGTCAATGAAACAACCGTTATCAACGCGGCGATACAAGGTCTCCGCCCAGGGCCAATGACCAAGTACAACACGCAGAACCGATCAAGACGGTGGCGAAGCTCTTCGACAAGATGGAGAAGTACGCTAGAGTGGAAGAGGACGCGCAGCGGCGACACGGCGACGACTCCGACACCAATCAGGCGGAGGGCTCGGCGAAGAACAACGGTTCACCGAAGGATGGCTCCTCGAAAGGTAAACGTAAGCAAGAGCCATCGAAGGACGACTCCGACCGCAAGGATACCCAGCACAAAGACTCAACGGGCGACAAGCCCAAGCGCGACCAACGCAAATCTCGAAAACCTCGCTACGTCTTCGACATCGAAGGTGGCTCCGAAGATAACGCGCCCGCATGTCGTGGCGGCAGAGGACGCCGTGGCCGGGGACGGGGTCGCGGGCGAGGTCGCGACGGTAAAACCCGCGGGGAGTATGATGACCAGCACCATGGGCAGTGGTGCGAGGTACACGGTCGGGGCATCCACGACACGCGTGCATGCACCACTATCACAGCACTCCGGCATAGCGTCGCCAGAGACAGAAACCCTGAGGCCCGTCCGCCCATCGTGGCTCACGTCCAACACCCCCAGGACCTAGGGACGCAACCCCAAGAAGGCCCCCTGCGGATTCAAGCCCATGTACATCAACCTCGGGAGGGCCTCCTACAGCTGCAAGCCCCGGAGGGAGCCCAGCGCACGGTCATAAACGTCATCTCCGGGGGATCCTCGTTGGAGTTCGCCTCGACGCGGCAGCGGAAGGCCTATGAGAGGAGGTTGCACCATGTCGTGGCATACCCAGCGCAAGCACCGCCGGAATGGGCGCAACACGAAATCACCTTCACGCCCGTTGACGCTGAGGGCGTGGAATTCCCCCACCAAGATCCCCTGGTCGTCCAGGTCGTCATCGCGGGCTACGACGTTAGGTGCGTCCTGGTCGATGGAGAAAGCTCCGCGAACATCTTGTTCGCAGCGGCCTTCGATCAGATGGGGATTCCCGGAAGTCGATTGGGTCCTTCGGGAATCCCATTGCAAGGCTTCGGAGGCCAGCCCCTGCGGGCATTGAGCCAGATATGCCTCCAAGTCTCCTTCGGTCGAGCCGATAATGTGAGGAGTGAGGATGCTACCTTCGACATCGTCGATATTTTGTACCCCTACAACGCTATATTGGGGCGACCGACCTTAAACTCTCTCGGGGCAGTCCCACACCATGGCTTCCTGTGCATGAAGCTCCCTGGACCGTGGGCCATCATCACCGTCCACGGCGACCAGGATATGGCTCGGTGCATAGAGCTCGGCACCGGAGGCCCGCACCGCGAGGCTCAATGGAGTGCTTAGGCCGGGTGTGCAAGCGCGAGGATTGCGAGGATCCTTGACGGTTCTGGAAGGCACCTCGCCAAACTCCCGCGCGGATCGCTTCAGTAACAGCGGCTCCCACCATGCCCCGCCTCGCCACCGGGCAACGACAGCTGCGGCCGTTTCCGTCCTTAAGCGGTCAGTGGTCAGTACCTTACCTTTTGTAATCACTCACCCGCGCACACGGGAATTTAATAAAGTTCACCGTTTGCAAAAAGTTATCTTGTTTCCTCCAAAAGCGCACGAAGGCTTACCTTCGCGCATACAAAGACACGCGTTCGCGCGCGCACTCTTCGTGAAAAAACACGGGCATGAGTATAAACAAAGACACACGTTCGCGCGCGCACTCTCTGTGAAAAACACTGGTATGAGTATAAACAAAGACGCGTGGGGGGACGCCTCCGCGCGCTTTCTACGGAGTATAAATAAGATGTAGCGTCGAGATTTGCCTCCGCACGCAATTTCACCGCCCGCAACCCGCGGAGGCTTGCCTCCGCGCGCAGTCTACGGACTCTAAATAAGACGTAGCGTCGAGGTCCGCCTCCGCACGCAATTTCACCGCCCGCAACGCGCGGAGGCTTACCTCCGTGCGCAGTCTACGGACTCTAAATAAGACGTAGCGTCGAGGTCTGCCTCCGCACGCAATTTCACCACCCGCAACGCGCGGAGGCTTGCTGCAACCCAGGAGGACGGTGGCACGGCGCGTGGAGGCGACGGTACAGTGAGTTGGTGGAGAAGCACCAGTGCACAGAGGCAACTGCGAAGGAGGAAGGCAGGAAGACTAAAAAGGAAAGCGGATTTTCAAGGAAGATTGCCAATTGGGTAAGATTTGGGAATTCAAGAAAAATTCTAGAAAATTCCAAAATTTTGAAATTTTGGGGCGTTTCAGGTTCCCCACGAGGTGGACGTGCGCCTCCCCATCCGTCACGTACACTTCCACCTCCCACCGCCACCCGCAGCTCCTCAGCCCTTTTGCGTACGCCGTGCCGTGCTCCCAGAAAAGTTGTCACGCCCCGCGATGGTCACCAGGACGCGCTCCTCGGCCATGCCACGCCATGCCTCCGATGCCATGAGAGGGTGGTCAATTCCATACCTGTCACCGCACACGAATGCAAATGTCTTCTCGAGGCTGTTGCATCTGCATGGGACACCGGGCTCCGTGCCCTCCAACTCCTTTCCCTAGTAGTATGGGTTCAGGAGAACCATGCCTGTGATGGCCGTGCCCTATAGCGGGCGCTCTGTTTCGGCTCTTACCACCAGGTTGTGGGCAATGTTGCCGTCGGCGCTGTCGCTGACCAAGAAGACGCGGGTGGCATCGCAGTGGCCCCAACTGGTAGTTGGATACCATCCATTATAGCGCCGTCCATGCATTGTCGTACACAGTCGTACGCAGTAGAGCCGCACACTTACACTGGTGGCACCGTCGATGGTGACGTCCATGGACGCGATGCCCATGAGCGCGTCGATGCCGGGCGGGACAGTGTCTATGCCATGGAAGTCGAACGTGACAGCATCAGCATCGCCATTTGTTTCAGTGTCAGCAACGATAGCATCGTCTAAAACCCACAGCACATCGGTCCTGCCCGTGGCACCAACGTCTTCAGTGGCGATGCCGACGTCACTGGACACCCGCAACTCATCGCCCATGACCTTGGTATCAGCATTGTCAGAGCAAACATGCACACAGTCGCACGACTAGGAGTACCTAGTACTCGTTGCGACCACACACCCAAAGATTTGGAGACGGTGCACCTTCGGCTTCCGCTTGTGCCACGTCTCATACGGTATTTTGCTGTTGACACTCCTTGTCAGCGCCTTGTTGAGGATGTAGACTACAGTTTTCACTGCCTCACCCCAGAATGTCACTGGCACACCCATGGGCTTCAGCAGGCAATGCGCCATCTCTACTACCGTCTGATTTCGGCATTCGACAAATCCATTCTACTGCGGTGAATATGGCATAGTGGTGCAGTGCTTGATGCTGAGCTTGTTGAAATCCTCGTGGAACTCGACGGAGTTGAACTTGTTACCACGGTCTGAGCAGAATACCATGAGCTTGCGACCGTGCTCAATTTTTGCAAGTGCCTTGATCTTCTTGAAAAACTTAAATGTTTCATCTTTGGACCTGAGCACCTCGAGCCACATATATCTACTGTGATCGTCTACAATCAATGGAAAATACTTATTACCTCTTGCCGTTGTCGGTGTGATCGGTCCGACAGGTCGCTATAGACCAACTTCAGTGAGTGCTCGGCGCAGTAATCTGTGGCCTACGGGAACATGGCTCGGTGTTGCTTGCTAAGGGCGTACTCATCACAGAATTGCTTGACGTGATCGAACAATGGAACCCCAACTGCCATTCCTTTTAGCGCCAGGTTCCGCAGCGCTCGGAAGTTGTGGTGGTCGTAGCGTCTGTGCCATAGCCATGCCGCGCTGTCCATGCGGAGCAAGCACACAGGACTAGCAAGGTTTAGTTTCAACATGTAGAGCTAGTTCCTGATCCGCCTCACCCAGGCCAGCAGCTTGCGTTCACGGTTGAACACGAGCAACTCTCCGTCTTCAACCACCACCTTGCACCTGCTCTCATCCAATTACCCAACAGAAATGATGTTGCTATCGAGATGCGGAATGAAGTATACCTCAGTAAGGAGCCGATGCTCCCCATTCCGGCACTGGAACATGACGGTGAGAGCGCCATCCTGTCGTCGCGGAAGTCGGTGTCGACCGGCTCAATTGCTCGCCATAGTCCCTACGCCTGCAAGTTGACTCTCATCACGAGAGCCCAGTTGGAGTAGTTCGTGCGTGTTAGCATGGGGTAGACTACTATCCCCCCGCTCTCCCTTGTCACCTGCTGCACCACCACCTCGCGGTCGTGCACCCTCGTCCTGCTGCGCCCGCGGATCCTTGGTGGAGTGAGGGACCTCGAAGGAGATTAAGATATGTGGCCTGACATCACCACTAGGATCTCTGCACCGCTTTGATACCACTTGTCAGAGCAGACATGCACACAGTCGCATGACCACGAGTACCTGGTACTCGTTGCGACCACTCGAAGCCACTTATGACCACGAAGTCGTTTATGGCCACTCGAAGCCGCTTACGATCACGTAGTCATTTACGACCACTCAAAGCTGCAGTAAGTCGATAGTCCGTTATGACCTACGACCACGTACTCGATAGTCGTTTTGACTTCCGACCACGAAGACTTCAAACTGTACTCGACTATGACAATGAAGTCGTACTCGGATACAACACTCAGGAAACGCAGGGATTTGTGCTGCTCAACTTTTGCAGCTTTTCTCAGCTTTCTTCTTTCATTTATAGGATCCGAATACAAAGCAAATACTAAACTTATTTCCTATTCTTACGCCATGATCTGCTTTGGCCGTGCCATTTCACGTCCAGCAAAAACACAACTCCACTAATTAACAAACTAAACGAAAGTCACGGTCACAATGTGAACGTGAGCACATCTCAGACCACTAGATTTGACAAAGTAAAATGCAAGTAATGCAGTAATGCAATAAGCTTAAGTCCAACAAGCGTCTGCCGTGGCAATGGCGGCGTCATCAGACACCCGCACCATGTCGGCCGCTGCGACCTCCTTGGTGGCAATATCAGCGTCATCGAACACCCGCAGTGTGCTGGCGGTAACCTCCTCGCGGATTGCCACGTCAAGAAGCGGCTGCCTGGTGGAGAGAAAGAGGAGGTAGAAGAAGAACAGGAAGGGCAGGGCGAGATTGGCCAAGTCTCGGATGCAACAGCGCATCCTTGATGCCTGTGCAACTCTCTTCTCCAATCCTAGCTACACAATTGCATTCCTACTGTAATGAGGTCGGCAAATACTGATGGCAGCATAGGGCTTGGGTACAGACGGTGGCTGCAGGTGTGCAATAGGAGAAGACAAACACCGAATGTCCAAATGAACGAAATAAGGTTGCTCACTGTCCCGGCATGGGCCAGCGCAGCGCAGGCTGAAGACAAGAAGATCATGGGGAGCGGCACGGGAAAAAGCTGGCGCGGGAGCGCGGCCGAGTGGGGGGATCGATGTGGGATGATGCCATTTGCAGGGTTTGGTTGTTGGCGATGAGGAGGAGGCAACTAGACAGTGGCAGCCGCGAGTGGGAGGGAGATTGCGAGTCCGTGGGTCACACCACATTCGTTCATCATGTATGCATCGAGGAACGGCTCAGCAAGAAAAAGAAGTCGTTGCTGAAGGGTGAGATACAGCCTCGGTTGAGCGTAGAGCTGTACATGAATGCATCGCACCGAAGACGACGTCCGTCTATTCGAGTAGGAGAACATTGTTTTCTTCTGGATCCATTCGGTGCGGTGACTTGCGCAGGTGTCACAACTTGAAACAACTGTTCCTTAGGGATAAAAGGAAGGGGGCATAATATCCTTTACAAATGTACTAAATCTTGCAAAATCTGTAAAAACAAGCTATATAAAATTTAAAAAAATTCTCAAAAAGTTATAGGGTTATTGGATGTAGGTAAGGGTATGGTCTACGGCCAAGAAAAATCAAGTGGACCTACTTGCCAAACACTTCTTCCTTTCAAAAAATCAATCGAATATCATCACAATTAGGTAAGGGCTTTTTGGGTCTTTTTATCTTTTCTTTTCTCCTTTATTTCTGTGTATTGTCCGATATAACAATTTTTTATTTATTATTTTTTTTCAAAAATATAACCACCGTTATAATATAATTTCAATTAAAATCCACATACAAAAGTTAAAACTGAAAGTCGGTTAAAACAGGCCAAACCAAAACTCTAATCCCTACCCACCCAATCTACAGCTACCAGCCCCACCATGTGGTCTGTCTGCAGCCCACTGTCGTCGTCACCTCACGCAGTTATGGCCGCCGAGGGTGCATGGCCCACTTCCACCTACGCCACCTCCGACTCCGCCAACCAGTGCCCCAAAAATTTGACTCCTCGAGCGGTCGGGCCATGTCAACAAAAAAAAAACCACTAAACGGGGGTTCGGAATAAGGTAAACCACAGAACCCATACAGTCACCAACGGCAGAGACCAAGATGCCACCCCAACAGTGGGAGCACAAATCTTAACGCAAATCTAACGGTGGGAAATTGACTTTTTTTTTCTGACTATCAAAGTCAATTGCCTAATGTTTTAGCAAATCCGAAAAGAGTACAAAGATGAGGTACGCTCCGAGACAGTGAGACTGCCCATTTATTACTCACACGATGACACTAAGCACGCAAAGTTTGCAGCGGGAGCAGGTGAAAGTCAATTACGCGCAATGAAAGACGCGACGCGGTCCATCATCTGTGCGGCCGCCTCCGTCCCGGGCCGCGTGAGGTGGAACACATGGCCTTCCCCCGCGGTCTCGATCAGCTCGGCCTCCCCGCGCCACCCGCTAGCGAGCAGCGCCGCGTAGTACGCCCGCCCCTTCACCGCCAAGAAGTCGTCCTCCGCCACGGCCACCATCACCCTCTTGCACGGCAGCTCCGCCAGGCGCGGCGCCCCCTCGGCCGCCGTCGGGCAAATCCTCGGGTCGTCCACCTGGGCATCGGGGCACGCGCACATGAACCGCCACTCTCGGCGGATCCTGGCCTCCAGCTCCGGCGCCATGGTGTTCGACGCGTCCCAGAAGTACGGGTGCACCAGCAGCACGACGCTGATGGCAGCGCGCGGCAGCGGGAGCCCCTCGGCGGCGGCGCGCACGGCGACGTTGTGCGCGATGTTCGCGCCGGCGCTGTCGCCGGCGAGGAACACGCGTGACGCGTCCCCGTGCGCCGCGAGCCACGGCTCGGGGCCTCCTGGAACAGAGCCGGCAACTGCCCACGCGAGCGCCGCCCACGAGTCGTCGTAGGCCACGGGGAGCGGGTGCTCGGGAACGCGGCGGTACTCGACGGAAACCGCGAGGGCGCCGGCGCGGGAGGCGAGCGCGTTGAGGTAGCGGTGGTACGTCGGCGAGGCGGCTGACTCGACCATGAAGCCGCCGCCGTGGAAGTACACGAGGATGGGCAGCTTATCACCGGTGGCAACGGCTGTCGGAAGGTAGAGGCGGATAGAGAGGTTGGTCGCGGGGTCAATTGTGATGTCCTTGGAGGCCACACCCGTGGTGGCGTCGAGGGAGGCGGCGATGGTGTCGGTGCCGAGCAGGCGTTCGATGCGGCCGCTCGTGTAGACGCGGATGAAAGGAAGGAGCTCGATTTCGACCTCATCGGCAGCAGCGTCCCTGGAAGCCATTTGGTGGCTGTTCTCTGTGAAGTTGAGCTGGAAAGCTGCACTGCGGGGCAAATGAAGCAAGACTTCCTTGGCCGGCAATTTATTAACTGGAGTCGGACGTGTGCAATGTGATGCATAAGGGCCTGTTTGGGACTGCTCCGCTCCAAGTTTTTCAGCTTCGCTCCCAACTCCACTAACCAAACAGGTCTAACTCCAAAAATTCCACTCCAAGAAAAAGGTGGAGCTAGAGGCCAACTCCACGTTTTTTATGGAGCTCCTTAAGGGGTACTCCACAAACAAAGGTTTCTAAACTCCTCGTGGAGTTGGTGAAAAATTACCCACCACTGCCATTACACAGTTCCTCTCCCCCTCCCCCCACCCGCGCGCGACTCTTCTCCGCCCCCCCCCCCCCCCCCGGCGCGCGACTCTTCTCCCCCCACCCGCCCGCGCCGCCCCCCCCTCTCCACCCCCACCCGCGCCGCCCCCTTCTCCGGCCCGTCGCCCCTCCCCCCGCCGCCCCCTCCCCAGATCCATCGCCGCCCCGTTGCCCCCTCCCCCACCGGCCCGTCGCCCCCTCCCCCCTCCCCCTCCCGCCGCCGCCCCGTCGCCCCTCCCCCCTCCCCAGATCCGCCGCCGCCCCGTCGCCCCTCCCCCGCCGTCCCCTCCCCCCTCCCCAGATCCGCCGCCGCCACATCTGGGTCTGCAAGATGAACATCATGAAATAGTGTTAGGTTGTCACAGTTCGAAGTGCATGTTTCAAGATATCAGTATCATCTCTTAAGTTTCTCATCAAATTGCTTTGTTTAGATGAGATTGCACACATCATGTCTTTGCTGTTTCAGATGGGTTATTTCAGTAAATTACAGTGTCATACAGTCATAAAATGCAAGATTGGTTATTATCTAATATCTATCCATTCATAATTCTTTTGTTGCTTCTATATATTTCAAAACTTCAAGTGTGATTGGCTATCAAGTTTTAAATTTTAAGTTGAACTTGTTTAGGTCTTGTGTGTTCTTCTTTCCCTTCCAGTCAGCATCAAGGACTGCAATGGCCGCGCTAATATTAAAAACATGTAATGCGAATCCGATTGCCTTGTCAGCACGGAATGTTCCGTTTATCGTTTCTAATGAAATTTGTCAGGATCACTGAAGCTGTGTGAACAAAGTTCTACATGAATGAAGAGAAAGCTAGTCCTAAGCTACATGTTACTGTAAGCCCATTCTGCGACAGTTCATTGCAGTTATGTTGGGTGTAGCACTCTTTATCTGATAGGATTGCCATTTAGAAGATCTCAAACATGAAACATCATATTTGTTTTTTGATTTTCTCGAATAAATTAATTGCGATTATAATATTTTACATCATATTTCAATTAGCAACAAAAAAAATTCAGTTATATATGCTCCGCAGACATCAAAATATACACCAAACATCATTCAGGGGCACATTGGACCTTTCTCAGAAAAACCTCACATTCCTGGAGCTGGAGCTAGCTGCGTGCCAAACAAGACCACCTGCTCTAGGAACTCCACAGTGGAGCTGCTCCATGGTGGAGTTGGTGGAGCAGAGCTGGAAAAACTGGAGCAGAGAGTCCCAAACATGCCCTAAATTCAAGAAACTGAAGAGGATGGGAACACGTCGTGAGCAAGTATAATATCCGGTTTCAAATAGCCAGGAGCGGATCTAGACCTAGGCTAGGGGGCTATAGCCCGGATTCTAGCCTAGTTAATTTTATGGGATAGTAGTGTTCATGAGGCCCAAAACCCCCATGTGTCTCTGGGCTTTCTCACTCAATCCCTCGCCTCTATTTGCATTCTCCTTGACTCCTCCCAACCCTAGCGGCGCCCCCGCCCGATCCAGTCGTGCGCTGCCCCTAGCCACCAACTCCGGCCATGCCCTCCGCCTTCGGTCGTCCGGCGCTCCGCTCCCTGCAACCCTCGAATTTTACTCTTTTTTCCAATTTTGATTTGATTCGTGGAGGCCAAGGCAATTTGCGGGCTCGAGGAAGCGCACAACCTCGAGCGCCTGCTGTGCATCCCCAAGGAGGAGCTGCTCTCGCGCCCGCCGCCGAAGGTGCGTGTCGAGGACACCATGCTCCTCGCGCAGCCGCAGGTGCCATTGAGTGTCCTTATGGCTTGGGTCATAGGGTTCAAATGGATCTTGACTTCAAGCTGCTAGAGGTCGGTTCTTTGTCCATCATGGTACTTGTGGTAGGGATGGCCCCTACCTAATCCCATCTGGCATGTTGGGCTAAAAGGCCTAGTGGGACATGTATAAGGACGTGTATGCTCCTAGCACAGTATACAACTGTGCAGGGTATTGTTGTAATCAGGCCTTATGGCCATATAAATACGTATCCTGGCCGTGAAACGCTGCAGTATGAGCTGGCAGACCTCCGGGGGCCATGCGAGAGATGCAATGGGCTCAAAGCCAGCAAACGCCCCTAGCGGCTGTTGTGGAAGTGCAGCCGACCGAGCAGACAGCCGCGAAGCCCCCGCCTCCGGCAGCAGTACACTTCGACGCGTAGACCCGGAGTCTCCACTCTCTACCAGCCTACAGCAATCGGTGTGGCCGGAAGACTTCAAATTCCCGACCATCGACCCGTGCAAGGGTGATACAAACCCTAGGGAGTTCATCCGTGTATATGAGATGGCTATCGAAGCCGCCGGTGGCGACGACTCCACCAAAGCGAAGGGATTGCTGCTCGCCCTCTAGGAGATGACGCTCTCTTGGTTCTTCACCATTGCACCGAACTCCATATATGCATTGAAGCAGATGTGAGACCGCTTATACAACAATTCTAGGGTAACTACGTTAAACAGGTCGATACAGACTAGCTCTTCGCCATCAAGTAGAAGTCCTCAGAGAAGCTTCGAGAATACTTCAAGCACTTCGCCAAAGTTCGCTGTCAAGTTAAGGACGTAAATGAGACCACCATCATCAATGCAACAATATGTGGTCTTCGTTCAGGGCCGCTGGCTGAGTACAAAGCATGCAATCCCATAAAAATAGTTGCCAAGATTTTCGACAAGATGGAGGAATACACAAGAGCAGAAGAGGATGCCCAACGACGTCAGGGTGACACCTCTGACTCAAAGCAAGCATAGGATTCGCTGAAGGATCGCTCTAGCTGCAGATAGCGTAAAGGTCAGAGGCCCAAGTACGTCTTCGGCATCGACGATAGGTCCGATGACACACTTTGGCTAATCGAGGACGCTGCAGAGGTCGAGGACACGGAAGAGGCTGCAGCTGCAGGGACGGAGCACGCAACCACGAAGAGCAACAACAGGGGCTATGGTGCGAGGTACATGGATATGGTGACCACCTCACTCGACATTGCCCCACCATCACAACGCTCCGAGAGAGTGTCACCAAGGACAGAGCCCTAGAACCGCGGGCTCTGGTGGTGGCACATGTACAACAGCCCCCGAAGGGCCCCCTATGCATACAGGCCACCGATGGGGGGAACGCCGCATCATTAATGTCATCTCAGGTGGTTCATCGTTACAATTTCCGTCTGCATGGTAGTGGAAGGCCTATGCCCATTGGTTGCATCATGTGGCTACATAATCTACCCAAGTGCCCTTGACTTGGGTACAAAAAGACATCACCTTCATAATCACTGACGCGGACAGGGTCGACTCCCCCCACCAAGATCCCTTGGTGATCCAGGCTGCCATAGCTAGATGCGATGTCAAATGCATCTTGGTGATGGGGGTAGCTCTGTGGACATTCTGTTCGCGGGTGCCTTCGACCAGATGGGTATCCCTCGAAGCAGGCTAGAGCTTCTAGGGGTCCCACTCCAGGTATTCGAGGGTCAACCCCTGCGAGCCCTGGGCCAAATATAACTACAAGTGTCCTTCAGACAAGGTGACCAAGCGAGAAGCGAGGGCGTAACCTTCGACGTCGTCGACCTTCCTTACCCGTACAACACCATCCTCGGACGGCCGACCCTCAACGCTTTTGGGGCGGTCTTGCATCACAACTTCCTATGCATGAAACTTCTAGGTCCACAGGGGATTGTGATCGTGTTCAGAGACTAGAACCTCACCCACCAGATAGAACTCAGCACGCGAGGTCCCCTCTGAAAAGTGCATGCCATCAGGGACACCCTCGTAGCAAGTACACCATCGGCACCGGGGTGGACACCCAAGCCCAGGCCAGACGGCGGGGTCAAAAGAATCTCCCTGCATACCGCGGATGCCGCCCAATAAGTTTTCATTGGTGAAGGCCTCACCCCAGAGGTCAAGCAGGCCTTGCTCCAGGTTCTTCGTAGCAACACGGACATCTTTGCATGGTCGCCAATCGACATCACAGGGGTAGACTACCACATCATCAAGCACAACCTCGCGGTCTGCCATGACACTAAGCAGGTGAAACAAAGGCTCCAACGCATGTCCCTCAAGCACTAGCAGGCCACCAAAACCAAGGTCACAAAATTGCTTCAGTCCGGAGTCATACACGAGATGCACCACCCAGAATGGCTCGCTAATCTGGTGTTGGTCAAAAAAGTGAATGGCGCATGGTGTGTGTGCATCGATTTTACTACCCTCAACAAGGCATATCCGAAGGACGACTATCCTTTCCCTCGAATCGACTAGTTGGTGGACGCCACAGCGGGATGCGAGCTAATGAGCTTCTTAGATGCATACTCTAGCTATCACCATATCCATATGGCTAAAGAGGATGAAGTCAAGACAAGGTTTATAATCCCAGGAGGTACGTATTGCTTCATCAAAAATACTCTTCAGCCTCAAGAATGCGGGAGACACCTTCATGTGGCTGGTGGCCCTCGCCCTTGCCTCCCAACTCGGAAGGAACGTCGAAGCCTATGTCGACGACGTGGTCGTCAAGAGCAAGCAAGTCAGATCCCATGGACAAGACCTCCAGGAAACCTTCAATAACCTCCGATGGGCGGACATCAAACTGAATGCAGACAAATGTGTCTTCGGCATGCAAGCAGAAAGTTGCTTGGCTTCTTGGTGTTCGGACAAGGGATACAAGCAAACCCCAAGAAGGTTGATCAAATCCTGTCCATGGAGCCGCCCAAGATGACGAGGGAGGTCCAGAGGCTCATAGAGCAACTAGCTGTGTTGAGCCGTTTCCTGTCCAGAGTAGCCGAGTGAGGCCTCCCGTTCTTCTGAACTCTTCGCGGCTACGATGGGTTTCACTAGAATGATGAGTGCGTGATGGCCTTCGATGACCTTGAAAAGCATCTAGCCAAGCTCCCTACTCTGGTGTCCCTGGCACCAGAGGCTCCGCTACTGCTGTACCTAGTGGCTACTTCAATAGCAGTCAGTGTAGTCCTTGTTTTTGAGGAGGGGTCCCTTCAATGGCTGGTGTATTTAGAGATGGCAACGGGTAAATACCCATCGGGTATTGACATTCCATACCCGTACCCGCTAGGTGTAAATTTACCCGTCGAGTTACCCGTATCCGCACGCGGGTAGGAAAATTTACCCATACCCGTACCCGCGCGGGTATTACTACCCGACGGGTAACCCGTACCCGCAAGCATACCCGGTTCAACACATAAGAATATCATCAATTTAGACATTCATTAATCATACATGCCAAGCACAAAAGCGTCTAATGATCAAAATTAGTACATCACATAAACATACTTGACATGACCATATCAACATATGACAAACAAATAAACAATCAACAACAAGTAGATAATAAAATTAACATTTGAGTGGGATGTCTAGTTGTCTAATGCGGGTATTTATTACCCGCGGGTAGGCGGGTATGGGTAGTATATACCCACACCCGCACCCGCCTACCCGGCGGGTAGAGGATTTCGCCCAATAATATACCCATGGGTACATAACATTTTCCATACCCGTCTCTTTATCGGGTAAAACCCGTCGGGTATTCGGGTATCGGGTACCCATTGCCATCTCTAGGTGTATTCGTCTCGGAAGCCCTTCAGGGCACCGAGACACGGTATACCGAACTAGAAAAATTGGCCTACGCCCTCGTCATGGCCTCGTGAAAGCTTCGTGATGAGGACAGTCTAATAGAGATCATGCATGCAGCATCCATGTTGCATGAAAAGGAGCAATGCATGGGAAGATCAAGGGAAAAGAATTATTAGAACAAGAAAGAAGGAAGGAAGGAAGGGGAAGCTCTTGCATGGTCCGTGAGAAAGCATGCTATTGAAACACGTAAATTAATGGAATAAAGAAAGAGGTGTGCAAACCAATTTATGATCTGTAAATTTTTGGATTGGAAAGAGAGGATAAGAAAACCGGTCCTAGTCTATCCGAGTGGACCTGCGAGTCCAATGTTGTGACCGAACCAATTTATGATCTATTTGGTTGAGTCATTAGTCGAGTTCTGTTCGGAAAGAGGCCGAATTGAAGGAGGTTCAGTCTTTAAATATTTTGTACATACGGTTTTTTAGGACAGACCAAAAAAATCAATCTATTATTTTCAGAGAGCTATACGCTTGTTCTTCCTAGGGTTTGGCATATCCTGCAACCTAGAGGGGAATTAGACGTTATCAACCTCGTTGTTCTTGTGATTCCTTGTGATTTATAGGAGCGGCGACACGTCTACTTGTGTGTTCGGGTAGATGGGATCACGAGCGTGTGGTTGGGCGAATTCTTTTGTCACAGGTTGCTGTTCTAACAGTGGTTGGCGCCATTGGTTCATCAGGTTGCTAGGATCCAAGTTATCGTCATCGATCCTACGTCATGAAAATCGGGCATCTCCTGCATCATCTTGGTATCAGAGTATGGTTGACATGGTAGGATCAATTTACCCATAGTTAGATTTATTTTTTTCCTATACACAAAAAGTCAAAAAAAATCTAAACCCTAGTTTTTGCATATATTATTTTTCGTGAGTTTTGTTAAGTTTTTGTCCATTCAAATTTTGTTTAGGTGTTGATCGTCATGTTCCTTTGTGTCGCTTGATCGTTGTGTCGTTTTCTTTGTTTCATCCGAATCAAACAAAAAAACATAAAATTTCTGATCGCTACAGTACCGCAGCAATGCTACAGTGCCGCGCATATGCTACAGTGATTCACTACAGTACTGCGTGTATTTACAGTAAGCTGATACAGTACTGAGCGTATGCTACAGAACCTATTGCAGTATCCGCGACAACAAAATTTCATGCGATGTGGTCGTTTTTGTTGAATATATCCATAATTTTCCTTTCATCTTTGAGACTAGTCTTTGATAATTGCATTAAGGGCTGTTCTTGGTATTAATTTACACCTGCTGAAATTTTATTTTTGTGCAAGGGAAAGCTAAACCTTAGTGCCAACCACAAGTAAAAAAAGTAAAGAAAGAAGGCAGCCGACAAAAAAGAGAGCCTCAGCCAAAAAAAAAAGAAAAAAGAAAGAAAGTATGCATTGGCCAAATTGGGGTTAGTTAATTCTAATTCATAATATCAGCTTGTGTATTTAATTTTTTTAAGCAATCTTGTGCCCTTACATTCATATTATTGCAATTAGCTAGCGTCTTTCCTAGTACTTGGTGCAAAACGAGCTATTTAATCCTCAATTTTATATTGCCTCTATTTAGCTCATTCCTTTGTTTGCATTAAATCACATTGATCTTTGTATGTGCGTTCATACACTTCACTTAAACCTATTGAATCAGCATTTAGGCATAATATTCTAGTTTGGGCTATTACTTAACTTAACAACATCAATAATTTCATATTGCATAGATTAATATTTTTCCTTCAAACTCCACATATAAGCCATTATTATAACAGCGCTTGTGCAATTGAATTTGCTTAATATATCATGTTGTGTTGTCTACCGTCACCAAAGTGCGTGCAGTTCTTCAATTCCATCAAGGACGCATAAGAACTTCGGTTGGTAAGAGAAGGTGAGGTTAAGTGAATTCTACAAATAAAACTTTTCACATCCACATATATAGATTTTCTTGTTTGCGTTAACCATGGCAGGAAAAGAAGAAAGAACAAGCATATGTGACCCAAGCGGACTTTGAGAAGCTCACGAATGATTTCAACACTTAGTTGAATGACAACATGAGCATCTTGAAGAGGGAGATATTAGAAGAGATTCACAAATAACGAGGCCCAGTTGGCATCCATGAAAGAGGCGTTGATCTTGATAAGACCGATGAGGAGAGGGATGTGCGAGTTACTAGAGAAGCTCATGCGGATCGAGCAGCCGCCAATGCGGTTCGACCACCCTTTCCTGGGCATGGGGGGTTATTTTTTATGCTAACCATGACCAAGGGAGAGGCCGTGGCCATAGGTGAGGTTGTGGGTGTGGTGGTGCCGCCCATATTGAGGACGTCGGCGACGGCTTTTGGCTACGACAACTACCAACGCCATGGCCATCATGGAGGAGAAATTTGAGAAACTCAAATTCACTATTCCCAAATTTGAAGATGTTTCCGATCCAGATGCATATCTCACATGGAAGCTCAAAGTAGATAAGATTTTTCAGATGCACAATTAATCAGAGGAGAAGAAGCTACACATGGCGTCACTTGAGTTTGATGGTTATGCATTGATTTGGTGGGAGCAAGTGTTGAACCAAAGAGAAGAGAATGGAGAACCTCCAATCACATCATGGGCTGAAATGAAGCAAGAGCTAAGAGCACGCTTTGTTCCTAACACTTATAAACGTGATCTTTTTTATAATCTACAAAATTTGAGACAGAGAAATCGCTCGGTAGAGGAATACTACAAGGATATGGAGCATGCTATGATTAGGACACATGTGCACAAAGATGAAGAGCAAACACTTGCGTATTTTCTATTTGGTCTAAATTAAAATATTAAACGCATAGTGCAATATCAACTCTACCATACTGTTGTTGATTTGGTGCATCAAGCAACAAAGGCAGAGAAATAGTTACTAGAAGATTTAAAATCAGCACCAAGGACAGCATCTTTCAACTTGAAAGCTCCATCATCATCATCAACTAATGTCATCAAAGCACGATTCAGTTTAAGGTGAGATGTGTTTTCAGCAAGTACTAATCCTGTCTAATCTGTCTATGTCCACCACTATACAGATCCTGTCTAATCTATCTATGTCCACCACAATATTTTTGTCATGATTTTGCAACAGCTGGTGTGTTGGTTGGTAGCTAATGTGTCGGATTGATGGATTGAGCAAGTATGCTGCACTTAATATGTTACTCTATCTAGCAAAAGTATATATGTTTGCTGTATTGATGTATTCTTATTTTTTGTAAAATATCGTATCATGATATCTTTGTATCTATATCATTGTACCAGTATTACGTATCAAGATATCTTAGGTTAGCCCCTCCTGCTTTATTTCGAGATCCGCCCCTGCAAACAACGATAGTAGTTTTCTTTGTATTGTTCAAGGAATATCAAATAAACTAACAGACAAATACAAGTCATTTCAGACGAAAACACTTTGGAACAGGCCTGGAAATAGGGATGGCGCGGACGGCGTGGAACGAGGTCGCACGAGCCTGAGCCCCGCCGCTGGAAGCGTGCACGAGTTCGTTCATCTGTTGCGCAAACGGGCGAGCTGACAGTGCTGGGTCCTGGACCAGGAACAATATTTGCTCGTGTTTGGTCGATTCCAGAGATCATTTCATGTGCTACAAAACTGTGCAGATACGTGGCGGTCGTACCACGTCACATTTACTTTTGCATCGAAAGTACATTACATCTATCTTACATGTTACAAAAGTGCCTTTTTTTTCATGGCATAATGACATAATGATGAGGACATCCCTATTACTATCACGCCGTCATCTTTTCCAAATTGTCCAAGTGATCATGAAGCACCAAAAGGTCTAATAACTAGAGTGAGAGCTAAACTTCTAAATAAGCAGGTGAATTCATTTCTTAATGAATTCCCTTCTATTAATGAGAGCAATATACTACCTCATTCCAGTTCCTTATGCATTGTTAGATTTGAATAACTCGAGAGCGACCCAGCATCAGGACTTTAACAATACGGCGAACCAAGGAGACGTAAACCCCATGTGGCTTGAGAGCTTCAAAAGATAGTCCACGCTGCAACAAAATGAGAGTCCAAGGTGTGGAAAGATATATCCGTATCAGCCCATGATTGGCCCATGATTGGAGCCATGCGGCCTGTCAACTACATAAAGCCTATGCGCATGAAGAGTCACGGCCTGTGTGCCAAGAAATTGACTGAGCTTAATTTGCCCAGGCCAAATCGTGCGTGTGTGCACCAGCCGCCATATATATACTCGTGTGATCCAGAACGGGGAACGGACTAGAAAACAAACACATGAACAGTGCCATGACTAGATAATGAGAGTTGCTTTGCACACGTTTTTGATCTTTTGATATCCATCAAGAATTCAATAGAAGATTTATGATTTCTTGCAAATTGAGATCGTTCAACCTTTTCGTTAGGAATTGGGAGCGCGATAGGGTTTTCGCTTGGTGGTCGTGAAGTCCGGCGCGTGTGATCTTGTGAATTAAAAAGCGTTTGTTCTTGCATTGGCAACGGATGATCGCTATGATTCAAGAGAAGGCATGTGAATATCTAATCATACGTCAAGAGGATCGGATGACCCGTATCACATAAAGATGACTTTCCAGATCAGTTGGCTTCCCATCATCTAGTCTTATTAATCCCTCACAGAGATATACTATGAAACAGATAAAGGTGGTTTATATCCGCTAAGAACAAAGGGGATAAATTATCGAAATGGCAATCAATCCAGTTCCTCTATAAAAGCACACACGAACTGATCCACACACTAATGTTTTTTGCTAAATCAAACTGAATCGTGGAGTTTGAAAATTTTCATTATCAACCAGCAACCGGGGTATCGACTATAGAAAAAGCACAGGACGGGGAAACACAAAATTTTAACTTGAATCATGTATTCTTCTTCCTTTTTGTTTTCGGAAAATGAGTTAGCCACCAGCAGTTCTTCCAATAACCCATCGGCTATCTCAGAGGAACTTTAGCTACGGACTAGACTAATCTAAAGACTACAAAGGAAGGAAAACAAAATGGTATTGTGAGTTTGTGCAAATGTACGGGATTCAGCTGGGACGTCGGCACACTCGAAATGGAGCTGCTGTGGGCAGTACGTACGACGTAGGCAGCTCATGCACTGATGACGCCTGACATTCATGGGCATGGCACAACAACGGGGCAGTCGGATGAGAATCCCTGTACGACTCAGAATACCGGTCTGTGAAATTCAATTTAGGGTGATCTGCCTGCAAACACAAACCAACATATTCGAAGTTACTTTGTCAGTGTCAGGTAGAATCCATTGTTTTGTCGCATACATGGACAAGACACCAACCAATATTTTGATGATTAAATCAGATCGAACATAAACTGCAGGTTCATGTGGAAGGAGTTGTTAACAGAACAACTCGAGAGCAAATATCTCGACAAAATCTTGAAGGCTTTCCAATAATGTAATGAGCTCAAAATTCACCCGAAATTGCTCACATTATCATACCTCAGCAATCAGAATTGTGCATGTCAAAGCCATAAGAGGGAAGCAATTTAAGATAATTAAATTGCAAGGCTTACAATTTGAGACCCTCATTGACAAAGACATGATCAAATAAAGCTCACAGTATCAACGATACGCAAATGAAACCCACCAATTTCTATGCTACATAACATGGTTTTTTTCTGGCATGAAAAAGGATTTTGAGCAACATCAAGAAGTGTTGGAACAACCTTCGTAGCTTATTGAGGATAGCTCAAAAGACCCGACAAATGCACTACTAAATTATAGGCAGTAAAGTAATACGCTGTCCGCGTATGAAGTATAAAAGTTTCCACATGTTGCAATACTTTGCAGAGGATTAAATCTTCTAGAGCTACAGCCCCAAGGACTCATAAAATGAGGTGATCATATTGACCATTTTATAGAATAAGACTACCTTATCATCTAGATATCAATTTGTGCACCAGCATCCTGCTGTTGCAGTTGCACTGTCTACTCTTTCCACCATTCAAGCCATGACAAATTGGCAACCAAGTTGTAAGCAGGGACAATGCTTTAAGACAGAGACATGAGAACTTCTACTTCCCACCAACTAGAACATCATGCCTCTTCCCATTTCTAAAGTACTAACCCAGGAAACAGGATGATTCCAGTATCATTTCTGAACTAATATAACCAAAGATGCACAAGAACTATCATAAGGCCTAGTGCTTATAAATAGAGATGACACCCAAGTAATACCTGTTTCAACCAGCACTCTTGATGTTTATGTTCATATTTGTCTGGCGAGTAGCATCCATACTCTTGAGGGACAGTATACCCGTATATTGCACTTTAATGCTCCTGGTTTGGCCCTCTTGGCCTGATCTATACAAGCTTGACAGCAATCAGCAGCACTTTCTTTATGGTGTGTTAAGCCCCATCTAACAGCAGCGCCACCATAATCAGTATGTAGTTCAGCATTGCATTCAGAGGGCAAAGGTGGCCCTGGAATTATCCCTCTGCAACAATAATGCATATCAAAATCAATGACTCAAATGTTTCTTAGAGCATTTTAAAAACCATTCCACAAGAAATCTAATGTCGGCCTGTTCGGCAAAACGGCTTCTGTTGCTTCGGCTTACGGCTTGGCAATATCTAGCTTTCAAACGGAGTACCTTCTCAAGATGAGATCTAATAGTTTATTGTAATACATATTATACTGACTTTATTTATATCGGCTAAAACCGCACACGACTGTCTCTCTCCGTATTCTCTCACGCGTATAGATAAAATTCAAAAATTTCAGCTATAAATTGTAAGTCTTAACCACATCAAACAGGCCCGTCACCAATCATGTGATATTGTCTTTTCTAAGCAGAAGGCAATACGAACATAGCCTATGACAGAGAGTAGATGTGATATCTTGCAAAGTTCTTTACTATTCTGTACTTTTTTTCGTTTTTCTTAGCTATGGTGTGCTATACATTTGCGGTTGGAATCGGTATAGCTGGGGCTCTGGGATTATTCCTCCAATTTGCTGTGAGATATGTTAGTGAAATCTTTGTTGCAACTGATTCACAAATGGAATGGATAAATATATAAATTGTAGGGAAAGCAACTCATGATGAATAATGGAAATCATGTTATGAACTTACCAGGCCGACTATGATTCTGTGTGGGATTGACAACATCAAAGGCCGAAGGTATTTTAACTGAAGAATTCTCTCATGTTAGGAAGGATACTGTACTTACAAGCCATGATAATCTCCAGATTGATTTGTAGCTACAACAAGCCCGCCGTAGCATTTTCAACTTACAAGATGCTGCTTCAAGTTACAGTATTTCTTGACTATTTGAGATTGAGAAGGGTTTCGCTGTGTTACGAGAAGCTCTTTGCTGCTTTATGCTACTTTTATCTGAAAACCATTTGCATTGACTTGGGACGAGCGACGAGTGCACTATGTTTATCAGGTCTGGAGCTTCAGTTAAATTGCACAATAATACATCTTTTATGGGTGTTGTTTGAGGGGATGGCGAATAGACGGATCCTAACTTCGAACTTAACTCATTTGTTTGGTTTGAGAAATGGAATGAGTTGATCCATCACCACCTCATCCCTTGTAAGCACAGGGTTAATACATTATAAGGGACAGTGTCGTCCCACTAAAATTCATAGGATTATCCCATAATAGATAACTCATCCTTAGCGTGAGGTGGTCTCTCAAACCAAACACCCCGGTAATGATCTCGACTCAGGCAGCATCAGATAATTCAAACGCAACAACAAGCAGGTCGGAAATTATCAAACAATATGGGGAAATGGAGAATGAAAAATTGATTATCCAAAAAAAAGTTTAAGCCTCAACGATATGGTGCTAGTTAAGTAGGTAAAAAATTGTTCGTAAGATGCAATTAGGCAGCCTCTGCTGCATTTCCACAAACATATCGCGTGCACGGCCAAGACTCGCGAGGCATCTACGCGGGCAACGCGCAAAGACCTCAAGACTGATCAGGCGACGACAGCACCAAGGGACAAGAACAGCGGAGAAGATTTGGCCGGGAGCGAGCTAGTGGTCGTCGATGGCGGCGGTGGTGGCGGGGTGCGCGGAGAAGATGCGGCGGAGGTGGGAGGCAAGGGCGCCGGAGGCGTCCGCGTCGGCCTCGCAGCGGAGAGCGTCCTGGAGGTCGCGCATGCGGAGGGAGAGGTGGTCGCCCTCGCGGCGGAGGTCGGCGGCGTCGTCGGCGAGGTCGCGGAGGCGGTGCTTCTGGCCCAGGGACCGCAGGCCCATCATGAGGATGCCCGACATCAGGAGCAGCTGCACGAACCCGTCCTTCCGCTTCGCCGCGTTCGCCAGCAATCCCAGAGGCTGGCGACCCCCCACGCCGCCGCCGCCGTGGGTGTCCGCCATCCTTGCGGGTGTTTGTTCTTTCGTGGGTTATGGACCTTTTGGTGGGTTCGTCGGGCGTGCGACGGGGTCATTGGAAAGAATGACCCAGAGAATTCTTTTGTTGATCTCAAAGGGTGCATTTTGCATATTTGCAGCCTCTGCTTTCGTCGGTGATGGCAGGCCACTGGGCCATATGGTTGCGTAGTGTGGGCTACTGGGCCTTGTACAATGTGGGCTTCGGAATTGCCTTTCGGCCCTTGTAAAATTGTAAGGGTATTATCTCCTCTCTCCAGTCTAGAGTTCGAGATCCCACCCTACCCCACACCGACCCGGCGACCCCGACCTGGCCATGTTCCGTCCTGCCCCGCACTAGGGTGGGTTCCGTCCCGGCCACCCGATCATGTAAATGTTATTTATTTTTGTACTGATTTAAATTATTCTACAAGTTATGATAATACAATATTAACGAATGTTGTTATTTCAAGACATTTGTTAGCATTGTTACTAGGGTTGTAAACGAGTAGAACTCGAGTGAGCTTACCTACCTAGGCTCGAGCTCGGTACAAGCTCAAGCCAAGTCTAAGTTGGGGTCCGAGGTAGGGCTTGTTTGGGAGAGCTCCACCAACTCTAGATTCACGAAAAATGTGGATCTGGAGCTGGATTCACCGTGGAGCAGCTCCATGGTGGATCTGGGATTCGTCAAAGTGTTTGGTACAGCTCCACCTCCCTCTCTATCTCACTTCCACCTGGGCCCCACGCGTCAGGGAGCAAAATGAAAAAAAATCCAACGGCGGACGGCGGCGTCGACCCGGGGGGAGGCGGAGGCCGGGAGGAGGCGGGCGCGGCCCCGGGCGGCGCAAGCGAGGCGGACGGCGGACGCGGGGGAGGCGGCGCCGGCCCGGGGGGAAGCGGAGGCCGGGAGGAGGCGGGCGCGGCCCCGGGCGGCGCAGGCGAGGCGCACGGCGGACGCGGGGGAGGCGGAGGCCGGGAGGAGGCGGGGGAGGCGGAGGCCGGGAGGAGGCGGTCGGGAGGACGCGGGAGGAGGCGGAGGCCGGGAGGAGGCGGTCGGGAGGACGCGGGAGGAGGCGGAGGCCCGGGAGGAGGCGGGGCGGGGGAAAAGAAAACGAACCGTTTTTTGTGTAACCAGTGGCAATGGTGGGTAATTTTCCCCAACTCCACCAATTTGAGTTTGGTGGAGCACCCCTTGAGGTGCTCCATGGATTTGGTGAATCTGGAGCCAGATCCATGGTTTTGGTGGAGCAGATCCACGGTGGAGCTGCTGGAGCTGGAACTGTTTGGCTTGGAAAAGTGAATCCAAAGCTTGAGTAGGCTCGAGTAAGCTCGTTAAGAAGTGACATACAATTCTCACAAAGCTCGAGCTCGGCTCAAGGATAGGTTGGATCATGGATGGCTTTGGGCCTTAGGGAAAATAAAAAAATTGATGGAGGAGAAGGGGTAAAGGGCCTGTTGTGCAGGTCAAAAGGGACATACAAATCCTATTATGTATCTAATATAGCCATACCGAGCTTGAGCTCGCTAGGTTCGTGAGCCTCTGCCTAGGCTCGAGCTCGGCTCATTCGAGCAACTTGCGGGCCTTGAGCTATTTTTACACTCCTAATTATTACAAGTTGGTCTTTAAAAATTAATGGTTTATAATAATATGTCAATCAAGTTTAGTAAATAATATGATTATTACTTTTAAAAATACATGAAACCAATTATTTAAATCATGATTATCATGGTATCGTGGTGACGTGACAAAAAAGCTATAGCACACCGGATTGAACATTGAAGTGTCAGGACTCCGCGGAGCCTGGAGCCAGGATACGTTTCGGATAACTAATCTAATCTACTCCCCGCATAGTCCCCCACGCACGCACTGCCGCTGGCCCATGTCCCCACAGCACGTACCCTCACATCACTGGCACGCTCGCGGGGGAGAAGAGGCGAGGGCCCGCGAGGGCGCCCTGCCTACCTGCACGCCGCGCTCTCACATCACTGGCACGCTCGCGAGGCAGGCCGAGGTGGCGCGGCCGGCTCGTTCGGCCACGGATGGTGGGCGGTGTCCGCGGCTCCCGTTGCCGTCTCTCTCTCTTGATCGGGACGAGGCATGGACCGTGCTGTTTCCAAGAGAGGATGCCATGGGCCGACCGATGGATGGGTAGACGGATAGATTTGCCCGTACGCAACCCCACCGGCGCACGGGCTTTCTCGCAAATCCGCACGTCTCAAAGAGCTCGGAATCCTCCATCCTCGGCTCGCGTCCTGCGAATGCAAACTAGTGCGCGCGGTAGATTCCGTCACCGGAGAGGTACCAGACTCGAGTGCACGGTAAGAAATAGACATTCAAGGTGGGCCACACGGGGACGGGGGCATACGACGCATTCGGTATCCACGGCCCATGCCCCGCGCACGGGCTGCCTGTGAGCGCCGCTCGCGGTTAATTACGCCGCGCGCGTAACGGCGCAACCACCATCTCCAATAGTGACTTATGAGCTAACTCTAAATATATTATTTCATATTTTAATAGAAGAGAGAGAAAATCTATCTCTTGATCAAGAGCTAGTCTCATACATACATTCCAAGATTATGTGAGAGTGTCATGTGAGGCTATTTATGTTAGGGCATCTCCAATGGTTATAGCTAGCAACTAACTATAAGACTTCCATATCATCTATATAGTACACACTAAAACTAGCATTCTAAAGAACTATCTATAAGGATAGCTATTTGATGCTTACATGCACACACAGAATTTATAGAGGCTGTCTCGTTTGGCGTTATAGACTAGTGCTTAAGGAAGAGCTGGCTCGATTTTTTTTTGCATACTCTCTTTCCTCCACATAGGATATATGCTGATGTGTACATGCATATAGCTAGCTGACTCAGATCATTGGAGATGCCCTTATGAGCTATGTGCTAAAAGTTAGTACTATTGGAGAAGTTGTCTTAGAGCTAGTAACTAGCTCATACTGTTGGAGATGCTCTTACCGCTGGATTTCACGAGGGGGCCGCGTAGGAGTGCGGGCGGTGCGCGCGCGTACGTGCGCGTACACGCCTCGGGCTCACGCTTTCATTTATGGCTCATGTTTGGGAGAGCTCTAGCTCTGAAAAACCAGATCTGAAGCACCAGATCCACCGTGGAGCAGCTCCACCGTGGATCTGGGATCCCACTAGTGCTGAGAAAACCGTTTGGGAGAGCCCCACGGTGGATCTGTTGGGCCAGCCCAACAGCCAGTCAATTGCGGCCCAACAGCAGCCAACCGAAGCCCATCAGTGAGAGCTCCTCCTCCCCCTTTGTCTCACTAACACCCTGGGCCCGCATGTCATATTCTTCATCTTCTTTCCTATGAAGCAGAGCATCGAAACTGGGGCACGACGGTGGGGCGGCGTGGGGAACAGGGCCGGCGGGGCGAGCGCGGCGCGGGCGCGGCCAGCCGGGGAGACTGCAGCCGGCAGCAGGGCCGGCGCGGCCGAGGCCGAGGCGCGAGGGCGGCCAGCCGGGGCGAGCGCGCCGCGGGCGTGGCCAGCCGGGGCCAGCGCGGCGTGGCCAGCCAGGGGCGAGCGCGGTGTGCGCGCGGCTGGGCGGGCGGCGTGACTGGCCGGGGGGTCGCGCGGTGGGTGGCCAGGGCCGGCGCGAGCGGGTGGTGCGTCCGGGCGGCGCGAGTGCTCTGCTCAGGCGCGACGGGGAAGACGACGGGAGAAAAAGAAACGAACCGTTTTCTTGTGTAATCAGTGGCGTGGTGGGTAATTTTGGCCAACTCCAGGAATCCATGAGTTTTTGGAGCACCCCTTGAGGTGCTCCAGGAAATCCATGGATCTGGCCCCCAGATCTGGAGTTTTGGTGGATCTGAAGTCCGTGGAGCTAAGGTGTTTAGGTAAAAAAATTAGATCTGAAGCTGTTTTTGGTGAATCTAGAGCACTTAGAGCTCTCCCAAACAGGACCTTTCTCTCGTCTCGCCACGGTTCCATCCATGCGTGCGTTTCTGCGTTACACGCGCATAGAAGTTGCAGCGTGTAGTTCGATCAAAAAAAAAGTTGCAGCAAGCGAATGGTTTTCTTCTCTCTGTTTGCCCTCCACGCCATAGTACTAGCTAGTAACTTGTGGTTACTGGTCCTAGAAGCAGGGAGTGTATCTTGCATGCTTGACGCGCTTCTTTCCGGATGAGTTGTGGATCACGCATGGGACGTTGGCATTCCGTCCGTAGAAGTTTAAGGCTTGTTTGAAACGCGAAAATTTCTAATGGTTTCATCTGCTTTAAGAACTTCTTCAGGTGGTATTTGAGTTGAAAGGGGCATGAAAGCATGAGTAACTGTTTATTTCACCTATTCTTGTTTAAGCTTCCACCGTATCATAGCACATGCAGTGTTTTTTTTCCGTTCTTTATCGCGCCTCATTTCATTTCACCCCCGGTTAGTCACCCACGTATGAATCACATGCACAGTGCAGTGCTTCTCCCAAGGAGGCAAAGCATACGCTTAGTCATGCACCGACAGATTCAAGAATTAGCCGACAAACGTGGTGAGACACACGACGACGAAGTTACCGAGGACAAACACAATGGACAACGGGCCCGGCGGTGTTTCGGCCGAAAGAAAAATGGCGATCGAGTAATCGAGGGTGAAAACCACAGCACAGTGTGTACTCTCCTCGGGAAGCGTACCATGTGTGTGTACCACCTACCTACGTACTCCACTGCAGTGCCCCGGCCGGGCACAGGCACACGGCCTCGTCGGCTCGTACCCGTAGCGGGCTAGCGGCAGCCCGCATGCGCCATGCCCAATGCCCACATGCATGTGCGCGCGTTCGCCCGGGAGATCGAACGAGACAAGGAGCGGTCATTGGCGTGGCGGTGAGCCAGTGATCACCTGGGGACGTGAAAATTTGCTCCGAACCGAGTGATGCACAGTGCGATCCGGTTCTCGGCCAGTCTAGCTGAGCTAGCCCCGGCCCCGCGCAAAAGCGTACGAATCTTCAACGACAACGCTCGCTGCCTGCCTCGTGGTGCTGTTTGCTTCCGTCGGCTGTTCATTGCTGATTCCTACCTATACCTATGTAGTGTATGATTTTATAGCTATGGATACTCCGTTCTTCTCGAAGGAAAAGACTTGACAATGGTATAAATATATGGTATAGCAATGGTTTTAAGTAGTTTCAACAGCTTTTAAGAAAACATTTTAAAAGTTTCATGTTTCAGTGACTTTCACATTTTTCTATAAGTTTATAAAAGATTGTAAGCCAAAGTTTCAACGAGTTTTAGATTTTAGAACTCAAGTTTCAAAAAGTTTTAACCGAAGAGTTTTAACAAGTTTCAAAAAATTTCAACCAAAAGTTTCAATAAGTTTTACTAAATTTCAGCTAGTTTCCGTGAGCTCACTTGCTATCATGGCACTATTGTACCACCACGAAGCCATCCGACACCATCCACTGCCAACACCCCCTCTTCTCCGGCTCCAGTCGGACTACCGTTGCTGCCACGGAGCCAACAGATGCTGCCCGCTGCCTGATCCATGCTTGAGCTCCATGTCGAGCCTCCATCTCTCTCTTCCCCGGCTCTAGCCCGAGCTCTGCGTTGCACCGCTGAGCTGGTCCACCATCAGATTCGTCCAGCTCGCGCCCCGCCGTGGTCCCCTACCTCCGTCGCCATCTCTAGATATCGGCATAAGAAAAGAGGGTAAGATGGTGCCGATGGTGGAGCAAGAGGATAGGGAGGGGCGGCGCCGAAAATGGCAGAGGATGAGGGGGCGCTTATGTTTGGTTGCCTGCCTCCTGACGTCCTGCTCACCCATGGCTGCTCAGCATCTGTCACGCTCGTTGCCGTCATCACATCAAGCTCGTTGACACTCGCCACCTGCCCCTCGAGCGAGTCCGTGGCCCTCGGCGCTTAGCCATCACCACCTACCGGTGTGCTCTTGCAAGCTCACGAACGGCCGTCACGCTCGGGTAAGTCCATGTCCGTCTGTCCGCGCCTAGCAACCATACCTATTGTTTGAGAGAGAAGGGGGGTTTATTTTTGAGTGGTTCACATTGGATAGGGTTGTCTCCTTCATGGTAGCTAATGGTCAAGATTGTATTGGCTTTTAAAAGTTACTTTTCTATAGTAAATGTCTTTTCCACATACTTAGCTTTTAAAACGGAGCGTCTTTTCAAAACGGAGTCTCGATTGTAGTATACACTATAGTGACTTTATTTATATCGGTAAAAATCATATACGAATCTCTCTCTATAAGTTTCTCTATAAGATATTACTATTCATAGTGAAAATCAAAAACTAAACTCAAAAGATAGTATGAACGGTCCCTAGATACAACGATAACCATCTGTCCCGTTAGGAAGACAACTACTCCTTTTCAAAACCTTGGAATAGCTGAGTTGTTTAACCTGTCAAAACAATTTGGTGTTGCAACTTGCACTTAAAATTTGAAAGAAAAAAAAACGAGAAGAGGAAAAGGTGAACTGTCCAGCCGATATGCTGTGTCGAAGAACAATGCGGCACTGTCATTCCTGGACACCGCCGTACGGCAACGATCAATGCTTGCGAGATTAGCACAGACCCCAACTGTCTCGACACGTAGCTACTGTGGCAGCCTACAGTCACAGGACTGTGGGCCCATCGCCTAGGTGGTCCCCATGGACAGTAACCCCTCACCATGACCTCGCCGATCCGGCGGGCAATTAAAAAGTGCCAAATTGGAAGATTCTTCATGGCAGGAACTGACGACGAGCGTGAAAATGGCGCTGTCTCATTTGGGGAGCGGCGGATTTGGGGGACGGCGCCGATGCGGGAGGAAAGGAGAGAGGATAGCGGCGAGGAAGGGGAGAGAAGTGCGGTGAGGTAAATAAAAAACTAAAAAAGGTAAATTATATAATTAGAGCTATTACTTTAAGTTATTATATACTAGTTGAATGCCCGGTGTTGCTATGAATTTTTAAAATTTATCATATACATGTTTTAAAACTCACATGTGGTAAAAAAATTTAGAATATACATACAAATATATTCTAAAATTTTTTAAATCCGTCAAGTAAGTCGAAAGCCGTCAATCACACCTCGTGGTCATAAGTCAAAAGGCATTAACCACACCTCGCGATCGTAGGTCGGGAGCCCTCAAGCACACCTCGTCGTCGTAAGTCAGAAGCCGTCGACCATCACACATGATCGTAGGGCGGAAGCGGTCGACAATCACTGGTGGTCATAAGTTGGCAGCAGTCGAAGATTGATCGTGATCCTAAATTGAAAGACTTCGACAATGGCTCATGGTCGTACATCAGAAGCCAACGACCATCGTTCGTGGTCATAAGTCGGAAGTCATCGAGGATACCTCATGGTCGTAAGTTGGAACACATCAACCAGCACTTGTGGTCGTAAATAAATGATAGCCTCATTTGTGATAAATAAGGACTAGATCCTTATGTCAAGTAAATAACACAAAACTCGCTCAATCACAAGTTTGACTAGTCAATCTAGTCTAGTACACTGCTTGATTCGGTCGAACATTTGCAGGGTGATGGTTATCCTAGGATCGTATGAATAGCCCATAGGGAAAGGGGTGAGATGAAAGTTGGGCTTTTATGCCACTTGCCAATCCTCACAACGGTAGGTCTACTCAATGTTGGGCCTTGATTTCCGCACTAGTCAGCGGATTCCCGAATATGGTTGAATGGTTCTATGCCTATTGGGTAGAAATTAGAATGAGGAATGCAATAAAATGATCTTGTTACCCTAGCTCAATCTCACGCTATCATATTGTGTGTCTACATCTTGACATTATGAGCGTGAATATCTTATGGGTGAATTTGGGCAACTCTGAAAGTATAATAAATAGTATTCGAATATGCCGTGCCCCGGTCAATAGAGCTATGTTTCATTGGCGATTCCTAAACAAGGCATGAGTAAAATTTAGATGATTTTTACAATGGAAATTACGGATGACAAAACACCCTTGCTAATTAAATAATATTTTGCTATTTTAAGTGCAAAACTCTTTATCAGCAAACTTGCATATAATCTTATCATATTAGAACCCATGACTCTATTAAGTTGAACATCTTGCATGGTAATTAAATAGCATTCTCATGTGGTTTGCTGAGTACCTAGTGTGTATTCAAACTTGCTTATTTTCATCAGAGCAAACACCTGAAGAAAGAAAGATGCATCAACTAACGTGTTAAGGTTATGACCAAACTTAAACGTTCCTATGGGATTTCATCGGTTTTTCTTAATGTAAGTGAAATTTTAGGCTTAAATGTCTATAAACCTATTGTCATTTAGCTGTTAGGCCATATTTTTAATCAACCTAATCCTTTTTTAAATACTTGTGAGTAAATATGATACTCTTTTTGTCCGTAACTGAATTCCTAGACTGTTGCGCGAAATACGACGGTCCTATTCCTAAAATGGGTCGTTACAAAAATCATTTGCATTCTTAGATCAAATCAGTAGCCGGAACATCAATCAATCCTAGAGGTAAGAAATGAAAACTTGCTGCTAAACTTTCACGATACATAGTACAATCTATTCGCTGTATTGAGGTGAATTCATGCTCTGGTTTAATTTCCCTGTAGTTTCCATGTGCATGCGCATTTGCGGGCAAGCTTCCGAAATTTCAGAACCGAGCATTTATTGCAAACATCAGCAGACTCTCTGGTACATTTCTTGGATTCGGTTCTCCCATCATTCCGAAATGGATCCCAAGTTGTCCCAGGTCCCCCATTGTTCTTTGAACCCTAGCCTCCTCATGTGATGTTGTTAGTGTTAAGTTCGGGTTAATCAACTCTAGTATAGTTTAAGGAGCTCGTCATTTGGAAGTAATCTTTGTCTACGAGACTATGACTCTATGTTACTACTACAATATAAACTAAGCCAATGTACTTATCTGGAACCTCCTCCAATCACGGTGGTAGTTTATCAATTAGTGTTGTTTTTTGGAGGAAGAGTTCAGATGTCAGCTTATTGCTGTTTAAGAAGTCCAAGTGAGCTCCAGATTGGAACCTTGTCTCACATATGACATCAGAAGGCTTATACTGTTATTTTGATTGATCAGAATTATCAAACTATTCTAAACATCGCCGATCTGCACCTGTCGGCCAAGATATTAATTATTCTTGGATTTATCTACCCAATGTAATGTGGTTAGGACGTTTGATCCTTTGGACTGGAGCAGAAAGGACAAGAGATAGTTTTGTTAAAAGCAAAAATGAGAGAATCCAAGGGTGTACTATGATGGATAATGTCCTCTCTTGCTTTTCCTTTTTTTTTTTGAGAGAGAGAGAGAGAGTCCTCTCTTGCTTATCTTAGAGCCTAGAGGATAGCACAGTAGCATTCTCATCAAGATAAACCTCCTTTCCTCTGAAAAGGTTGCCACTAACGTTTAGTTTGACTTGATTCTCAATAATGGGTAGTTGTTGAATTTTCATTTTTGGATATTAACTTGTTGGACTAACATAATGTCATTCTACAGTTTTTTTCTTTATTTAACCAGTAGTTCAATTCTTCGGATTGAGATCCCCTGCCTTCAACGTCACTGCCGTTGGGTCACTGACGCGTGGGCCCCACGAGCCGTGGGGCCCACACGTCAGTGACCCAACGGCAGTGACTTTGAAGGCAGGGGATACGCGTCCCAATTCTTCAGGAAAAAACAATCTTTTGGTGATGTTATATAGTTACAGTCCTGCATATATAATTTTCCATGTGCGAAAACATGGTCATAGATCACTAACAATGGTGGGGTTTAGATTGAATAAGGGTTGTGAGTTCTTGGCCGCTCTAAACAGCTTCTCGCTTAATAGTTTTTTTGTCTTTTTCTAGTTTTTAGGCTTCTTTGTTTTTCTTATTTCTTTGTATTGTTCGTGCTGATATAATATTTTTTTATTTTTTATACTTACTTACGCAGAATAAACCAACAGCAATTATAATGCAAAATAAGCTATAAACTCCGGTTTGGGCCCACTCGTTCTAGTTTCAGCTTCTGACTTTTAATTCATTATTTCTTTATTTCGTTTTTTGGCTTTTGGGGCTTTTTTGCTTTTTCTTTTCTCCGTATTCCTTCACATTGTCAGTGATGGGCTAACATGTTTTTTCTATTTTTAAATTCTTTAAATTTAATTATATCAAATAAGTCACAATCAGATACAATGAAAAATAAACTGGTTATAGTAAAAAAATTATAAGTTATCGTTAAACTAAGCGCCACTGAGCCACTTGGAGCGCCCGAGGAGCTCGTGCATGGCAGATGAAAAGTCATCCATGGCAGGAAAGAAAGTTCACCATTGCCTACATCCAAGGAGCGCACCATAATACGAATGACTGGCAGATGCTTTCTGACATGTAATTTGGTAGAATCCCCGACAAAGGTAAAGTTCATGATAGAAAGTGACAAGCAAAGGAACTTTTGGGAAACCTTTTTCCCATAGTCGAGGGTTGCCTATAGAAATTTCTTCACTGTTAAAGTTCCTTGGAATTTTGCCCTAGAAAGAAGTTCGCGAGGAATTAACGAGGTCTGTGAAAAGATTAAGAAAAAAGACCACTAGAGTCTTTCTTATATTCCACAGTGAGTACAGCAGTACTCCCACCTTTTTACCAGAAATTTCATTCAGATTCTTTGTTAGAACTACTGTGCCAGGCTCGATCCATTGGCAGAATCAGCAATTGATCGATCCAAAAGAAAGGACATGCATTGCCCAATGCATGCCTGTAGCCCCATCGCCCATCCATCACATAAGCAGCACTAACTAAACTTCATGCGACTGTACAGTGGACACCCATGCGCACACGCCGCACCCACACGTGCATGTGCATCCGCCTCATGCATCCAGAGACCGACGCCTGCTTGGCCCGGCACTCCGCGGCGGGGTCCCATCGCGCGGGCGAGCAACCGCGCATGAGATGAGATCTGCGGAGATTAGACATCTTCACTGCTCCAGCGACTAGCCAGCCGTCCCAGTGCTCGCTGTAGACGGCGCTGTCGCCGCGCACGGCCCGGGTGGGTCGCGCGTCCGGCTCACTGTTCCGGTTGGTGTAATGGATGCGGCGTAACCAAGCTGTCGCCGTCTAATTTTGGCTTGTAAAATAGTGGGCCACGTCGATATAGAAATTGGAAAACAAATCAAGGAGACCAAATCAATACAGAAAATGCTAGAGGTACTAAAATCGGCTATGGAATAACAGCCGATTTTGGAAAGGCTAAGAAAAGAAGGTTCGGCTGATGAGGAAGATCTCTCGACGGAAGAAAATTCTGGCGAAGAGGCAGAGACCGAAACGAGGACATGAGGACATCAAGACACAGTAGGAAGGAACTTTCTGGAAGATGGAGTTGGTCTGATATGAAGAAGAGTTTGAAGAAGACTGTATGGTTGAGTCGGTCGCGTTTAAGAGTCGTAGAATAGGCTATATAAACCCTATGCTGGTTGATGGGAAGAATACAACCAATCAACCAAACACTTTTACCTTTACCTTCACTTTTACATGTGCCTTTCCTTTTGCGTATAATTGATCGGGTCATGACGGTTTATCACATAAAAGTTTAATTGAACACGTAAGAGCAGTTAATAACTATTATGATAAGGCACGGTTGATAAAGGATGCAATGGTTCAAAATACAAGGAAGACACATGCGTGAAACTAGAAGATGCTTATTACAACATTAACTGCCACCACTTAGATATAAATTAGGGGCATGCGTGCCTCCTAAGCATAAAACATTTCTTTCCACACTTCTTGTAACTTCATTATCCACGACAATAAAATCTCTAGGTGTGTTATTGTCCCCTTTATTATTTTCATAAGTTTGATAGAAAGCCCTGAGTCTAGTGCATCGACAGTTGACGTCGATCGTGAGGATACATCGTCGTCTGGATATCCTCGCCATGAAGTTTTCAAGCCCTCGCATATGGACGATGAGAACTCCTTCGACCTTGTCGAATATGCATCTTGAGGAAGAATCTTCGTCGTGCTTAGCCAAACCGGTTGGGACAAAGGCACCAGAGATGTCACCACCGCCCTCAAGCAACTATGAGGGTGAATATGTTCCTAAGCCTGTCTCAACTGGAGAGAAATGTGACAACCATTCTGGTACCATGTAGTCTAATTAGTATGATATCGCTAACGGTGTCCATGATAAGATTTAAGCAGAGCCATCTACCGAACATTTACTCTGGAATATTGAGTTCTACCCGTCCTCCAATGAGGATGGAACATTCTCACCCTCCATTTGCTTAGAATTTTGCAAATATGTAGTCATTAATGCCAGTGAGACCCCATAATAGCGGAAAGAGCATGAACAACATGAGGCCCAGGAACAAGCAATACATGTGGAGCAAGAACTATGCAACAATGAGATATTTGCTGCCAAATGGACAACAATGGAGGAGGCCCGCCAACAGTACCATTCCAGCGTGCAAAGTATGTCCAGGAGGCCCAACACCAATGCCAATGGCGATCACTAGCAGTTGCCAGCCACGCTCTAGTTCTCCCACGTGCATCGGTAAGAGATTTAAATACTGTATCATCCCCCTCATCAGAACAAAGTCCAATGGATCATGTTCGCATATTGGCAAGTGCTATTGTCAATCGTCCAGAAGGCGGTAAACAATGTACAGGATCTACCAATCATTCATTTGTTCTTGTGGAATCGAAGCCAATCTTGGAAAACTCTGTGCCATTGAAGCTTTACAACCACCTTCCACTATAAGGGAGGTACAAGGTTTAACTGGTCGAATTGTGACACTCAGGCATTTTATTTCTCAATCAGGAGAATGTGGTTTGCCTTTCTTTAAGGTAATATGTAAACATAATAAATTTTATTGGTCGAATGAAGCAAATAAAGCTTTCAAGGACATAAAAACTTATTTGGCTAAGCCAACAATACTAGTTTCACCTTCTCTAGGGGAACCTTTATTGATATACTTGGTTGCTACACCTAATATGGTCAGCACAGTGAACTTTTATATGGATGAAAACCAGTATACTATGTAAGTGAAGTTTTACATGGATGAAAAGAGTGATATCCTGAGGTCTAAAAATTACTCTACACTCTACTAATGGCTTTCCATAAGCTATGATATTATTTCCAATCTCATAAGATTACTGTGCCTGTCTTTTCCCTTGAGGAGTATACTCCAAAATCAAGAGGCAAGTGGTTTTATTGCTAAATGGGCAATGCAACTCGAAGAGTTTGACATTTATTTCATTGCTAAAATAGCAATAAAATCTCAAGCTTTGGCTGACTTTTTCACTGAATGGACTAATTCTAAACCATAGGAACAGAATGAATCCAATGTAGATGACCACTTGACACTATATTTTGATGGGTCTCTTGAATTCAAAGTTTCCAGGCTTGTGTCATATTGGTTACGCCACAAGGCAACTAGCTGCAATATGTTATTCAAATACAATTTTCTGCCACCAATAATATGACAGAGTATGAAGGTCTGCTAGCTGGGCTCTGAGCAGCCAAATCCATTAGATTTTGTCAACTTTTAACAAAAGGTGATTCACACCTAGTTGTAAACTAGGTTAGTAAAGAATATCAGTGTACCTTGGAGAAGTAAGGAAAATGGAAAAAAGCACTTTTGTAGTTTGAAGTCCAATACATTCCACAAAAAAAACAATGTTTTAGTGAACCAATTATCAAAATTGAGGTACTCACGATCACCTATTCCAACAATGTATTTCTTGAATACTTGTCTAAGCCCACAATAGTTACAACAATAGAGGCACAAATGACCACATAAGAGGTCGTTGTTCACAAGCACGATACAAATTGGATCCAACCATTGAGGAACTATCTTGCGCATGGGACAATGCCCGAGCATACCCATGAAAAGGATTAGTTTGAAAAGAACGCATGTACAAACTAGTTGATCGTAATCTATACAAAAAGAGAACATGGTGTTCCCATGTAATGCATACCCCAATAAGAGGGGGTTAAACTTTTATAAATGAGGACTTATGTGGAGCACATGCTTCCTATAGAACACTTCTTGGTAAAGCATTATGACATAGTTATTATTGGCCCACCACACTACAAGATGATATGCATCTTGTTAAGACTTGCGAGTAATGTTAGTTCCATGCTCGATAAGTGCACCAACCAACAAATCAATTACAAACAATGCCATTGTCATGGCCATTTTCAGCACAGGGAATTGATATTGTTGGACCCCTCCCTAGGGCAACTAATGGATACAAATTCCTCTTCATGGCTATTGATACAATGACAAAATGGATTGAAGCTAAGCCAGTTATTACTATTATGGCATCAGCAGCAAAAAAGTCCTTCACAAAGAACATAGTCACATGTTTTAGCGTACCTAATCACATTATTATGGATAATGGATCACAATTTATTAGTGATTTGTTCCAAGATTATTTTGATGAAATAGTTACAAAAATATGCTTCTCTTCAGTCACTCATCCACAGAGTAATGGAGCAGTCGAGCGTCCTAATGGCCAAATCATACAAGGGCATGAAGAAAAGGGTTTTTGACTATCTCAAGGTACACTCGAGGGGCTTGGGTAGATGAGCTCTACTCAGTGCTCTAGGCCTTACGCACTATGACCAGCAGAGCTATTGGTGAAATATTATTTCAATTGGTCTACAGAGTAGAAGCCGTATTGCCCAATGAAATCCACTTGAGACCTACAATAATTGATCATCAGGACAAGGTCAATCAAAATGAGCAACGCAAAGATGATATCAGGATACTCAAGGAGAAATGTGATCAACCATTGATCAGATCAGCAGCCTACTTACAAGGGCTAAGACGATATTACAATAGAAGAGTTCAACCACAAACATTCAACATGGGAGATTTGGTTCTTAGGCGAATCCAGAATTAATCAAATTTGAACAAGTAATCTCCTTAATGGAAATGTACTTTTACTGTAGTATCTATCAACCGACCAGGACATGTTCGACTTGCCATGGAAGATGGGAGAATCTTTCAAATGTTTAGAACATAGAGCATCTTTTCAAGTATTATGTATAAAATATTCTTTGTTATTATTATATAAATTTGATGTTCTCATAAACTCTTTGTTATCTGTTATATAATTATTTTATAATTCTTGTGATTCTATATTTTTTGTGACAAAGGCTGGCCTACATGATTTCTGACTGCGGTTTTCTAACATATACATAGTCACTGGTCGAGTTCTAAGATAACTTCTAGAAGAGACATTCCCTATAAGCCAGTACTTACTACTAGGAAACTCGTTGTATTGACTTTATTTTAAACTTGTTTCTAGTTTGTACCAGAAATATTGTGAAGGATATACTGGTTGTACAGCCTTAAAAAATCACACATCACATTCTTTTGACCTTGTGAAGTTTACCATACCACTAGTACACAAATCACAACTGGGGGCTAGTATAATATCAAAACATATGAAGCAAAGGAATCACAAGATACACTTACATTATCACATGTTCATTACATGCCCACAAAATACTTAAAAAAGAATCATTTGTTCTTAACAGTAAATTTTTGATTTTGAACTAGGGTAGCTACAGAATTTTGAACTAGGGTAGCTACAGAAGTCGCAACCTCTTCCTTTCTTTTTTGAATTTCTTCAGCATAGCTCAAATGCAAATCAAGAAGTTTCTCCAAGCCCACTATGTCTCTGTAGAACTCGTTCAACTTGATGAACAGTGTAATCACTACACTGGCCAAGACTGCTTAGAGGGATTCCTTCATTGTCTTGGCCATCTCCAGAATGTGCTTCACAAGCAAGGTTAGTTGACCATTAATACAATTAATGAGCTCTTCCGAAGTTAGGTTATTTTTCTTAATCACAACCACAATACACATAAGCTTCTGAGTAATATTCTTCAACTGGTCGAGAATATGAATTAAAGTAGACATGTTTGACTGTGTTATTTTCAGTATGTGCCATTGATGCTTTCTTTTCTTTCTAAAGATTTTCAACATCTGATCAGAGAGTTAATTGCATATTATATATATATATATATATATATATATATATATATATATATATATATATATATATATATATATATATATATATATATATATATATATATATGAAAAGGAGATTAATAAATTGTATCTCCTTCTATTGCAATAAGTTAAACATTTGAATAGAGATATTGCATGTCATTTCTTCTTCATGTTTAACAAAATCATCATTGTATTTCTCCTAAAACACAATGCATTCTTGAGTTTTTCCTTGCAATCATCACACATTTTTACAATTCTAGATTGAAGATGGAAGCATTCTTCCTCACTCTCTGTTAGGCGTCCAGAGTTTTCAACAAGTTTGAACTCTGGTTCCTTGATCTTGTTTTTGGCAGATAGCAACTTAGATTCAAACTTGTTGGTCTAGAAAATGATTTTGCCTCTTTAAGTTCTCTGAAAGAGAAAAAAAAATAAGAAAGTAGTAGGTAGCATGGTTTAATATTTTCTAAGTTGTGGTATTGACCTTTAAAGCTTCATAATCTCTAAATATTTATTATTATTATCTTTCATGAAGGTATCATCCTTGCTAAGTATTTGACTTTTTTTTGGCATATTTTAACAATTAGTTATAATTTCATTTCCTTGTTCACAGTAAGAAATCTTAGTAGGAAATAGATTTTTACCTCATTAAAAAAGTTTATAAGCTCTTCACTAAAGTTATTATACACAACCCTGCTCGGGATAGTATTCGCATCAACATGTATCCTGCAGACCTAGTTGAATCCAATAGCTTATTAAATTCAAAAACTAGTTGTCAAATGAGTATGGCACCTATATCTATTGTAAGAAAGGAACCCTCTTTTTTAAAAGGGCTAATCCTACTCTTGAGGAAGTTGTAAACGATCTTACAACTAGTAAGACCATTCTCCACTAAGGTCGCAATAAATTGGACCACCTTCTTCTCCTCAACAGTTAGGGTAAAAGATCTTCGTCCAACTACCGCAGACAGCTACCTTCTAGGATATCAGAATAAAACCACTCCTTGTGGTAATCACACCATGAATCCTTAATTGGCAGTGTGGGGTACTAGTCAGTAGTGTTATCATACGGAGTGTATTGATAGAAATGGTGAAAAAGGCGAACGGAAGGAGGAACACCAAGAAAAGCTTCACAGAGATGTGTGAAAACACTAAGAATTAAGATATAATTTAGACACAAGTAGACCAATTCCAGGTTATAATGTTCAATAACATTGGCTAAGAAATCACTTTTTGATAAATGAAAGCCCATGTAAATGAAAGATTTAAATAAAGGGATGCAACCAGGATTAAGGGTTGGTTTAGTATCATCACCAGTTGAATTCCATCCAACCAAAGCCTTGGTTGGAATACAACTTTGGTTCTCGAGCAGTTGGATTTACTCCTTGGAAGGAATGGATTTGCTCCAAGCCACCATGGATAATGTCGAAAGAACCCGAAAAATATGAAAGGAGAGGGGGAAGAATGTTTTAAGGAAGATGAAAGGCTTTAAGGTGAAAGTTGTGAAACACATGGTGAAAAGATAAGGTGAAATTTAGATAATCTTCTATACTCTTTACCTTAATTGCATCCCCACTTTCAATAGTAAAATAGTGATCGTGTTCCACTTAGATAGGACATGCGGTTTCACCGGAGGAGAAGACCTTTATCTCCCACGTCAATATTAAATGACTTATATGATTTGAAAGATGAAGATATTTTCTTAAAACTTGTTTTGAAGCAACAAGCCTTAAGAAAATATTTTATTTACTCAAGGCATGAGGCTAGTTAACAAGGATCCTTGACTAAGTTAACATTTTTAGCCAAGGGAAGTCAAAATAGAATTTCATTTAGACCCCACTTAGCCAAGGCCCAGCTAATACCTTAAATAGGGCACATTAAACCTGGTTATACCTCTAACCAGATATATATGGATATGTGTGTGTATGCATATATATATACATACCCATAATTATACATATACATATGCGTGTATTATGTATATATACATGTGTGTATATGATTTATTTAGCATAATTGGTCGTCGACCAATTACACCCATTGACGACTAATAAAGGGTAATAATCAACTTTCCCCACCAGTGAATATACGTATAACTGGTCAGGGTTGTGATGGTTTACAGCGCGAAAAGTTAATTGAATACATGAGAGCAGTTAATGGCTGTTATGGCAAGGCACAACGTTTGATAAAAGACGTGGCGGTTCAAGATACATGGAAAGCACATAGGTAAAACCAGAAAACACATATTACAACATTAACTGCCACTCCTTATATATAAATTTGAGGGGCTTATTGTAACTTCATTATCTATGACTGTGAAGTCTCTAGGGGTGTTATTGCCGTTTTTATTATTTTCATTAGTTCGATAGAAAACAGTGAGCCTTCTGTATTGATAGTAGCTAGTAGAACTTTTTCTCTGTAATTCAATCCGTGTTCATCTATTGAATGATTTTGAATTACTACCATAGGTTTCGTCGTTTTTGCTGCGCCTGAAACTCTCTTTCGGTGGTATCATCCGTCGTCAATCCTTTACGGTTCTCTGGAAAATCGATAGACATGTTGCGTACATCGCCAATAAACCTTCTGTAGAGGCACAATGCCTACTGCATGAAACACTTTTCCGGCGGCAACCTAAACCCAACTAATCGGGCATCTGGCGTAAGTCAACTTGGACCGGCATGCGTGGTGTCAATGAGTAGGGGTGGAAACGGATCGGATACGATCAAATAGTCTCAAATACGAATTCAAATTCATATTTTTAAAACGAATACGAATATGAATTCAAATATTCTCAAATACGGATACGAATATCTTTGAATACGAATACAGATATTTTTGAATACGGATTTTCTCGAGTACGAATATTGGATAAAACAGATTTCTGGCGGTTTTGCCGATTTTTCACTGGTTTTTGACCGGTTACCGGTTTTAAACCGCCTAAATTCAAATTTTGAATCACAAAATTCGTACGGATTTTTCATGGGTTCTAGAAACGAATCGAATAGTCTCGAATACAAATATGGATATGAATATTCTCGAATACGAATGCGAATACGAATATTTTCAAATACGGATACAAATATTCTCGAATACAAATAGAAACATTTTCGAATACGAATTTTAGTTACCATATTTATATTTTCTCAGATACAAATATCAGATAAAACGAATTATCCGTTACCGTTTTACACCCATATCAACAAGTCTTTCGTATCTTTTTTTCTTACACTGCGGTGGTACAATCATGTGACACTCCGGTACAGGTGTCGTCGCCGCGGCGGCGCAGCCGTATTCTCGTACGTACACACCGCCAAACACGTACGTACACACCGCTTTGCGCAACAAGACGTACGTGGTTTATACTCTGAACTGACAAAGTTGCTGGTGCCTGGCAGGCGTTTCCTGAGGTGATTTTTGTCAGATGCCGTGCGGGAACGGGTGATCAGCTAGGCTAATTTCTGGAACATCTCACGTGACCGGCGAGGTAAAACTGCATGCCTCAACTGAACAGTGACCGGCAGGACACAGCAGAACTTTTCAAGCTTGCAGTGACAGCGACCGGCCTGACTGATTGATTCATTGAGCTGCTGGCAACTTTGGCCCCGTCATTTTTTATTGATCGAGCTGCTAGCCACTGTGGCCCTCTAATTTTGGGTTACGGCCCATATTTTTACTTACAATTAATGATTTTTTAGCTATATTTTTCTGAAACAGTGGTGAATAGCGATGTGGATGTGGGTGACGCTCGTGCCAATGGGCTCGAGAAGCCACTAAGAGAAGCTGCACTGTTTATTTTGACTTCTTTAAAAACCAAAATCAAACATCAAACCCAAAAGCAAAAAAAGAGGCCTTCAACTAACTTAGGGAGCATTTCAAAATTTGTACTCACAACTATGCGCAAGGTTGTGAATGAAGCAAACGATTAGTTAGATTACACTGATAGAATCTACTTCGTTCGACTGCACGTAAGTTTTCGAGGACAGGCCACTTGATCATTTCTAGAACTGTTTAGACATTTAGTATTGTAGCATAATTTTTTTCAAATTTAACCTTGGACATCTGTTTTTACAAAAAAAAAACATGTTCCCGAGTTCAGTAGGCACGGTAGGTGACACGTGTCACCTGCCGCGCCACCCAAGCGCGATAGGCAGGGGCGAGCGTGGCAGGAAGGAGCTAGGCTTGGGCGTTGGTGGGCCCGCAGGGCCACTGAGATCCCTAGGCTCGCCAGGAGCTATTGAGCTCCCCTAGCACGGCAATAGCCCTATTGAGCTACCGTGACTCGACAGGTGCCTAGCTAGCTGACCACCTGGATGCGACGCGCTCGACACTTATTCTCGTGGCTTTTGGTAGGACTTGGCACTGCCCACCGTGCCCGCATGGGCCTATTGGTCGCCAACGCCTCCCCGCACGCACAAAATAGCTCGCATCCCTCTCCACTCTCTCATCCGAAGCCACACAATTGAGTATGTTCCCTATTGTGCGAGAGAGAGCAGACGGAGAAGAAAGAGAGACAGAAGTAGAATAGTGTTTGAATTAGTTTTTTGATGCGGTTTCGCTGTGATTTAGGGGATTTCACTGTTAGAATTAGTGTAGATCCAATGAAAACCTTCACCAAGAGGTATATATATCATTCGCATGCGCTTAATATGTAATTAATGTTTTATTAGTGTAACGGCGATTTGGTTGCATAAAATACACTTAGTAACCATGTTTAACTGATGTATCTATTTAGTTCATGCAGACGATATTTTGTAATTAGCCATGTTAATGATGTATTAGTGACGCTAATGATGATTCTTTGTAAATAACCAAAGAAATATGCACATTTATTTATACAGTTATCACTACCTTTGCAAATTAGGTATGCAGACACACACACACATGTGTGTGTATGTATGTATTGCTCTGGTGCCATTGCAAATAATATAGAAAATATCTGCGTACCTATATTATTAGCATATGACAGTAGGCATAATTGGTAGCTCAGGTATATACATGTGCATGATTATTTGTATTATCTTTAGTTGTATTGAGCATCATCTGAAATAAGTGCATTTCATCCACAATTGTGGTAGGCACGTGATGTCGGATATGAACAGTTATTTATACTATTATTGCTGCCTTTGCAAATTAGGAAATATATATGTACGTCAGCACATATATGTGTATTACTTTGGTGCTATTGCAAATAATGTACAAAATATATGTTTACCTGTATTATTATCATATGGTCATAGGCATAATTCGTAGCTGAACTATATACATGTGGATGATTATCTTGTATTATATTTAGTTATGTTTATGATTGTCTGAAATAAGTGAATTTCATCCGCATTGGTAGTAGGTATATACTGTCAGATATGGAATATTTGTTCGTGTTATACGGGGAGAGAGTCATACGAGACGGGCCGTATGGAGCGAACCTTTAAAATTGTGAAAGGACCTTAATCCAGGCTCCGGGGCTAAAGGAGATGGGTCTCTCTGAGCTCAGAAGGTTCATGCGGAGTGCTTTTGGAAGGGAAGTTGGCAAGAAGAAGCTTGTTAATGAGGCAGTGATACCCGCAGTGGTTGGAGAATTGGGGGTGTTTCTGTGAACTAAATGTGGTTGGCAACATCACCTGGCGGCAGTACATGGAGATTGCAAGCAATCCTGCTGCGGCGATATATGGGAGGCTAATGATGTATGTGTAGTTTGTGCAGAGGGCGGATGCGACGAGCAGGGGCAAGGCCGATGGGAGTGCTAGCGTGCAAGTGCCATAGTTGGTTGGTGGTGGTGGTGTGGAGCGAAGTGTTGGTGGGAATGGTGGCGGAGAAGTGGAACTTGCTGGTGCTGGCCATAGTGGTGGTGCGGCGGAATATAGTGCCAATCGGGATGATGGACGGCTATCAAGGTTAGTTTATAATTTTGAGCCAACGGATGGTGTAGGGAGATGATGGGCAGCGTGTATTGACTATCATGAATATTTGGATGACCTATCAAATGGGAGCCATTCCGACGAGGAGAACGATGAGACTAGTGTAGGCGCTAGTGGGGAGGTGCATCCAATCGCATTGTGTGTATAGATGTTGAGTATATCTCCTCAAGGTTAGATGTTGTTGTATTGGCCTCCCTAGTTTTACCATTCGAAGATGGGTCAAAATGGCCCTACGATGAAGACACTCTCGTCGAAGGGCAACGCTTCAATAACGAGAGGACGCAGCAAGCCATTGCAAGCTATGCAGTCCGCATAAGCCACACGTATCGAGTGCATAAGTCGAACTGTGAGATGTATGTGGTGAAGTGTGTGGACGGTTCTTATCTCAAGAAGGTCCACGTGTTGAGATTTAGAGGTGGTGCAATGGAATTTTGGATAACAATTGTGAAAGATCACACCTGTGAGCTTACAGAGCCGCTGCATAGGCACCGAAATGTGACCTCGTCACTTATCACTAACCTGATCAATCACCTCGCAGTTGTGGACATCACAGTTTCACTAAAGCTATTGATGTCCAATACTATGAACCTAGTTGGTTTCCTAGTGAGATACGATAAGATGTGGCTGGCAAGGAGGTAGGTCATACATGAAATATATGGCATGTATAAGGAGACCTATGACTTCATGCCAAGAATGCTGCATCAAATTGCCAAAGCTAATCCTGGGGAGTATATAAACAAGATGGAGAGGTGCACCCTATGAAGGGGACCAATTACTTCATCTTTGATCGGGTGTTCTGGGCATTTCAACAGACAATCGAGTGGTTTAAGCACTATTGTCTAGTGCTTACGATGGACGGCGTGTTCCTCTTCGGCAAATACAAGGGCACGCTATTGATGGCGGTGGCCGCTGACACAAACAAACAGTTACTCTCAGTGTTCTATGCAATTGAGGAGAATAAGAACACTAATAGTTAGATATGGTTCTAAGCAATGTAAAGCAAGCACTAGTCCAAGATCGGCCTAATGTTTGCCTTATCATAGATCGTAATGCCAGGCTACTGTCAACCCTAAGCACCATGCAGCAATGGACTCAACCACCCTTCCAGTGGAACGGTGTGACGACCCGTTGGTGTATGGGGCATCTGGCTGTGAACTTCCACACCTGTTTCCTCAACAAGGAGTTGATGAAGCAGTTCAAAAAGCTCTGCACATGAACAATTGAGAGGAGAGGCTCACACTAGCTCAATGGAATAGAAATGGGTCGAGCAACCTTATCTCCAACCGGCTACAAGGGGGTATTTATACCTACACAAGAAAACTCGCTGTTGGAGCCAAATCCCTAAAAAATCAGGGAAATCGAAAGTACCGTTGTTATACGGCCGGTACTTCTGCTTCCCTCACAACGGTCAGAAAAACTAGCCATTACAGTTGAAATCAGAAATTCCGACGTTCATTTTCTAGTACTTTCAATTATCGAAAGTACCGCTCCACACATGTAGAACAACCGTTCTCACGGGGAGAAGTTCGCCACACAGGTGTCTCTCTGGAAAAAAATATATTGCAAGAAAATTCGAAACTTCAGAAGTCCGGTAGCACCGCGCAACACACGCCGATACTTCCGCCTTCTGGTAGTACCGCTCACACAGCGTCGGTACTTTCACCGGCCGATCGGACCACTCACATAGAGCCGTTCAAACCATTCATCCGGTAATATCGTGCAACACATGACGGCACTTCTGATGTTCGATAGCACCACTCATACTGAGCTGGTACTTCCGACCTCCGGTAATACCGCTACATACACAGTAGTAGTTTCGATTTTCCTGATAAGTGTAGATACTTCAACAGATTTTGCAAAACACATTTGCAAGCTATAGTATCATGCACATAAGGAATAGGTACATGAACTCTTCTCCTTTCCAAAATACATTCGCAAACTTAAATCATAGCTACAAGGATTGTGTATGAGCTTCAACCATTTGCAAATATAAGTCTCATACTACAAGGAATAAGAAACATGGACTTCAAACACTTGAAAAACACATTCGTAATGTATAGTATCATGTTACAAGGATTTCACATATAAGCTTCAACTATTTGAAAAACACATTCGTAAATATAAACATCATGCTAAAGAGAGCTAGAGTGAGTGAGATTGAGCTATCAACACATGATAAGACTCAAGCTACTAGATATGTCCTCTCTTAATAGTACGGTAACCTATACTAGCAATCCGGTTTTCCAACCAAACACCAAAACTAGTAAAAGACTAGGAGAAAAACACATTCACAAATATAAGCATCATGCTAAAGAGAGCTAGAGCAAGTGAGACTGAGCTATCAACACATGATAAGACTCAAGCTACTAGATATGTCCTCTCTTAATAGTACGACAACCTATAATAGCAACCCGGTTTTCCAACCAAACACCGAGACTAGTAAAACACTAGGAACACATTCTTAGCCCTAACTAGTCATACTTTTGCCTTGAGCATCCTCTTGAAGCTTAATGACGCACATCATCACTTCAAATCTGGGTCGCCGTCATGCATGCATCAACACATGATGCATCTATTTCTTGAACTGCATCAACACATGAAGGGTCTTCACTTGACTTGATGATCAACACATGATCATTTTCTCTTGGACATGCATTAACTCATGATGTATCTTGTTCTTGATGGTCTTCAACGCATGAAGCCGTTTTATATTTAGGCTTGATGATCTTTAACACATGAAGTCATCCCAAGTCATCCTTATTTGTGGCACCTAATCTATTTATCCAACAAATGAAAAATATTAGTCCACAAATCAATTGCCATTAATTACCAAACTTTAACATTAACACATAATGGAGGACCTAGATTCAACAATCTTTCCTTTTTTGGTAATTCATGATAATCTCAACAAATAATGAAATAGAAATATTGAGTTGTGAGTATACAACATGTACATAATACTTGTATACTCTAAGATAAACTTTCAAAGCAAAGGTTACTTATTCGGTTATCATTAATCATCCAACCATTAACACATAATAGAGAAGTTAGATGACTCAATATATAAACTACACAAGCTATGTATACTCAAAGGATGTGTTTCAAAGTAAATATCCTAAATATGTGTATTAAAGGAAATATGGATCAATACTTATGAAATCTCAAAACATTGAGTGAACTCCCCCTAAATGTGTGCATACAAGTATGTGTAATAAAGACATATGCACATATTTATTTTAGACTATTTGTGGTGTTCAATCCATATTTTGGATTCAATGAATATACTAATATATAAGAATGTGATTTCGAATACATACCTTTTCGATTTCATCTTTTCATCCAAATGAGACTAAGCAATAATATACTTAAACAAACATATTAGTCTCACGTACATATTTGTTATTTAATCATATATGTGGATGTGAAGAATGCAATACGATTATAAGAAAAATATCGAATGCATATCTCAATAATTTCACCTTTTTCATCTATATAAGACTAAGTAATATCATAATTAATAAACAAGGTTGGTCTCACAAATGCATTTGTCATTATCACCAAAACCTCATAATAGTATTTGTCATTATCACCAAAACCAACTTAAATGTAGCTTAATCTTTCTATCTCCCCTTTTTGGTAATTGATGACAAATCCAGTAATAATAATAGCATTTGGGTAAAAATAAACATGTGGTGGGATATTAAATTATTCATGCATGTCAGAAAGCAAATACATGAGAGAAGGTGAAAGCATTATTCAAATCTAACTTTCCTTTTTGGCATTATTCAAATTTAACTTTAAATCTTTTCATTATGAACTAAGCTATTATCACTCTAATTTCTCCCCCATTATCCAATATTTCCCCCATTATTCAAAGCTACTATCACTAATATGTCCCCCATTTGGCATTAAGCACCAAAAAGAGGCATTGATTACCAAATAGTATTAATTATCATAAAAACAAGGGAGGAAGAAAGTTAAGCCAAAAATGGAAACTTTTCATTATTTGGAGCTTGATACCAATTAATTTAACTGAAGATATTTGAAACACATTCAAATAATCTTACTCTTAAGAGCTCCATGAAGGCTTTTGAAGTTTCATATTGAAGTTGCATCTTGAAATTCTCCCCCATTTTGGTATTTGAACACACTCTAATTGAAGTTTCAGAATTTTAGACCTTGACATTTTAATGGAGCTTCAAGAGCTAGCTGAAAAACTGACTTAAAAAGGTCTAGTAAATCTGATAGGGTTGGAATCTCACGGGATGGCAGGGATAGTGGGCACGGGCTGTGTTTCGAGATCATGACCCTTACCTCAAAGACATGAGCATCTACAGTCTTCTAGAGTTCGACCCCTAAGCCCTAATTTATGGCTCGAAACCAGGGAGTCGTACACCTCTAGAAATCCCCTTCACGACTACCCACACATCCCCGAGCCTTGGCCGCAATGCAAGTACAACCTTTATGCAGTGGTGCAAGTTTCTGACGATAACATGCACCCAGAACATCGATTTTTTCACTGCCCTCTATCCATGGTAAGTGGTTCATTACCTAGCTATACTTGCACGCATGGAACGCTTGTATTTTCCTCGTCTTGCTTGCAGACAGTGGATTGCAAGTTCACGGAGTGGGTAGATCTATTGTATCCAATACTGACCCCAGTTTACATCCACAGACTGCACATCTGATTAGAAGAATTGCGAGAGGAGTTCTAGACCAAGAGGACCAATGACGATGAGCTCCACAGGTAGAAGATCAGGGGGAGGAACAACAAGGAGGTGGTGCATCTCGGCAGTGACTACCACCCGTATTGTTGTTGTGCTAATCCAAGCTGCAATTGCGCTTGCCACTACCATGAAAACCAACCACATCCATGCCGTTCGGATGACCATCACGCCATGTGGGTGCCGTATAGTTCGACATTCTAGCCCTAGGGCCATTGTAATCCCCACCTTTCGCAAGCTATGTCAGGCTAGACAAGGTCTATTGCTTTAAAATTTTGAAATAAATGTATATACACTACTTAAAAGATGGAGTAGTTCATATTGGTTCATCTGCCCGTCCAAACTCTCCGTTGTGCCTCTCTAAAAAATTTCTAACAAAATCAAATGTTTCTTTCATCCATAGCGCTAGTTATTACAAAAAAAGATTAAATAGGCAAACGACCACTAGGACCACGTACTGCAGCCGAGCCAGGGGAGCTCGATATGAGTCATCGAGCCCTGTCGACGCTCAAGTTGTGCTGGCTCCTACCACGTGTGCGCCTTGTCACGCTCCAACTGGCTTGCCAAGCTTGGGTGGTACGGCAGGAGACACGTGTCACCTACTGATCTTGGGACGAACTATTTTTATAAAAACGGATGTTTAAGAACTAAATTTTTTTAAAAAAATTACGCTGTGCTAATTGTATAAATAGTTCTCATTTTTAACCCTTGGCTCTTAGTGGCCATATCCTGTAACCTCCCGTCCCAGGCATCACGTTGCAACGGTGCAGCATTTACTTGGCCAATTAAGGCCCCGCTTATTTTGGTTTGGGTTTCTGGCTTATTTTTCACTATTTTAAAATTTCGTCTTTTTCTAGTTTTTTTTGCTTTTTTAGCTCTTTACTGGTTTTTTTCCGTATTCGTTTGCATTGTTTATGATGGGCTAACCTATTTTTTTCTATTTATAATTTTTTTAAAATTTACTTACTTTAAATAAATCAACTACCGTCAGTTACAATATAATTTTAATCATAAACTAACTTATTTCAGTGCATCCGAGAAGGCACCTAAACTAGGGCTGTAAAAAAAGCTCGAGGCTCGCGAGCTTGACTCGCTCTAGACTCGATTCGAGCTTGGCTCGAGCTCCAAACGAGCCGAATTCGAGCTTCATCGTAAGCTCACGAGCTTTAACGAACTGAGCTCGAATAGCTCGCGAGCTTAGAATTTTTTACCCCCCTCCCCAATTCCCCCCGCCCCCACCCCTCCCTCCCGCCTCTCCTCCCCAATTCCCCCCGCCCCCCAGGCCCCCCTCCGCCACACGCGCCCGCCCTCACCCTCACCCACGGCCCCGCCTCCGCCTGCCCCCACCCGCGGCCCCGCCCCTCGTCGCCCCCGCCCCCTCCACTGCCCCTCCTCGCCCCCCGCCCCCCCGCCGCCGACCCCCTCTCCCGAGTCCCGCCCCCCGTCCCCTTCCTCTCCCCCGCCGCCGCCTCCCCGTCCCCCTCCTCGCCCCGCCGCCGCCTCCCCGTCCCCCTCCCTCCTCTCCCCCGCTGTCGCCTCCCCGTCCCCCTCCTCGCCCCACCGCCGCCTCTCCGTCCCCCTCCCTCCTCTCCCCCCCGCCGCCCCTCCTCCCCCCAACCCCTTCCTCTCCCCCGCCGCCGCCCCCCCCGTCCCCCTCCTCGCCCCCCCTGCCGCTGCCGCCCCTCTTCTCCGTCGCCGCCACCGCCCCTCCTCCCCCCGCCGGCGCCCCTCCTCCCCCCCGTTCCCCTCCTCGGCTCCTCGCCTCTCGCCCCACCGCCGCCCTCTCTCCCGCCCCCCGTCCCCTTCCTCTCCCCCGCCGCCGCCCCCCGGTCCCCCTCCTCGCCCCCGCCGGCTGCCGCCTCTCCTCGCCCCCCCGCTGCCGCCCCTCGTCCCGCCGCCGCCCCTCCTCAACCCGGCCCGCCGCCGCCCCTCCTCTCCCCCGCCGTCGACGCCTCTCCTCCCCCCGCCGCTCCTCCTCGACCCGGCCCGCCGCCGACGCCTCTCCTCCCCCGGCGCCCCTCCTCCCCCGCCGGCGCCGCCCCTCCTCGACCGGGATCCGGCCACACAGGTACGCACGGTGCACCGAGCCTACACGAGCCGAGCTCGAGCGAGCTTGGTAGAAACTCGAGCCGAGCTCGAGCCTAGCTTAAAGTTCGATGTTGATCTTAGACTCGCTCGAGCTCGGCTCGTTTACAGCCCTAACCTAAACGCTGTCCACACGCTCATCCTTACGACCAAAGTTTCAAAATTCAAAACCCGGCCGATCCCCTCGCACACGTGGCGCCCACTCGATCGTAAAAGCAAGCACCCGATATGGAGTATCGTACGGCACGGGCGGGCGCCTGCAAGCCGTAATAAGGCAGGGAGGGGAGGCAGAGGCAGGCAAACGGCCATTTTTTTGCCCGGATGGGGAAGTACACGAGGAAGTGCAGAGGCGCAGCGGGGAATAAGGCGCCGGCCGTGGAGCTCCGCGCGCAGGTGGTGCTCGGCGTCCGCACGCGGTCCCGCTCCGCCACCGCCATGCTGGCCGCGGTCGCGAGGGCCACCGCGCCCAAGAGGAGGAAGACGACGACGACGGCGCGTGTGCAGGAGGAGGGGTTGGGCCGTGACGACGGCGCGGCAGGGTGCTACCTGCATCTCCGGAGCAGGAGGCTGTTCATGGCGGCGGCCGCGGTGGTGGCGCCGCGGGGTCCGGGGGCCGAGGAGGCTTCGACGCCGGACGCGCCGGCAGATTCTGGGACTTCCGGGAATGCGGTCGTGGCCGGGATCTCGCGCTGCTCCAGCACGGCGTCGTCGGTGGACGGGGCGGCTAGGGAGAGGAGCGGTGGTGCGGCTGAGGTGAGTGGAAACGCTGGAATTGCCCGATGCTTCGGGCTGTCCGGTTGCTTCTGCTGCTGAATTACGAGATTTGGTTCTGGTTTCTTGGTCTACAGGCGTGCGAGGATCGCGATGTAGAGAGCTCCGTCAGCGACTCCGGGTCCGGCCGGGAGTGGTGAGTTCCTCTCGAAATTACGCGGAATTCTGCTGAGTGATGTACTCTTTCCTCCTCTTACGGTCTTACCTGATTTCGCTTACGGGTTTCAAGTTTCAACTGAATCCTGGTAATTCAGGAGAGAGACGACGCCGTTCAGCCGGCCACCGGGAGATTTGAGCGACCTGGAGTCGAGTCAGGGGGCGGACGAGCAAAAGCACCACCGCCGGAGGTGTCCGGCCACAACGACTACCTTGGCGACATTTCACGCAGCGGCGAGAGCAAGGATGCCACCGGCGGCAGAGATCGAGGAGTTCTTTGCCGCCGTGGAGAAGGCCGAGGCCGAACGCTTCGCCGCCAAGTAAGTGGAAATTTGCCGTTCGTTGGTGCAAACAGATCTTCACCGCTGCACACACATTTCTCCACTCGTCATCGTCACGACCGCTGCGACAACGTTGCGCTCCTCCTCCTCAGGTACAACTTTGACGTCGTGCGCGGCGTGCCGATCAACGCCGGCCGGTTCGAGTGGACCCCGGTGGCCAGCGGCTGAGGGAGGAGCATGCAAAGCGGAAGCCCAAGAGCGGCGACGTAGAAAGGGAAGGCCAGGCATGGAAAAAAGAGATGCTCCCAAAGGAAAACAGCAGAGGAAAAAAGAGAAGAAAATTAAAGGCAGTATCCAGCTTTCGACCTCACTTGTTAAAATTTTTTCGTAGTGCCTGCCTCTAAAATTTGATTTCGTTAGGCCATTGCAACGGAAATTAGGTTGTTTCTTGTGTTGTTGTAACTCCTGTTTCTGTTTTTGGCTGGTATCTTGGGATGGCATCCAATGTACAGCGGCAGCGGCTCTGCGACAGTCAACTTCTTTTATTCTTCGTACCGCTTCTCACACACGCACAGGCACCGCATCTCAGATCTTGTTCTTCACACTTTTCCCTTCGTACGCTAGCTAGTATTGGTAACACTGCAGTACGGAATCCCATCGTCTAGATGGCGCGTCAAGCTGCGGGTTTGTTTCGAATGCCTTCGTCTCTCTGTCGGTGAGGTAAACTTGCAGGCGACCGTCCACAGGTGGATGACGCACAGCAGTAGTACATATGGCCGGTTCCATGATGCTGTCCATGGCGCCGTGCCGTGAGGAGGAGGTTAGGTGAGGCCGTGAGGGGGTGGGTCCTCTTGGCCGGGTCGAGGCCGGCCTGCCGTGCGGGCACCATTGGAAGCTGCCTTGCCTGCCTGCATGCTCAATGAAGAAGAAAGGATTAACCTAGAACTCTTTTACGGTACCTTAAAATGAATACGAACTGTTCAATCTTTACGATCCAATGGTTTAAATTAGTTAAGAATAAGTTATACTATCACCCATGCTACTAGCAGTAGAATCTCTAAAAAGATAAAATTGTAGACAAAACAAGTGGCTCGTGCTTGCACGTTTCAGATCGAGAACTGCTACATTATGTCCAACGACGACTGCGTGGCGATCAAGAGCGGGTGGTACGAGTACGGCATTGTGTACGGCATGCTGAGCCAGCACATCGTGATTCGAGGCTGACGTGTGTCCCCAGACGAGCGCGGTGATCGTGCTAGGGAGCGAGATGTCGGATAGTATCCAGGACATGCATGCGGAGGACATCACAGCGATCAACTTCCGGCATGCACATCAAGACGTCGGTGGGGCGCGGCGTGTCCGTGAAGGACGTGTTTGTGCATATGATGAGCCTGAACACGATAAAGTGGGTGTTCTAGATGACAGGCAACTACAAGTAGCACCCAAACGGTAAGTACGACCCAAATGATGTGCTCATGGTGGACAATATTAGCTACCAGGACGTGGTGGCCACTAGCGTGAACACGGTGGCGCAGCTGGAGGGCACCCAGGGTGCGCCGTTCAAGAGCATCTATATTGCCACCATGCCGGCGGAGCTGGCCAAGTCGAGGAAGTACCCGTGGACGTGCACCGACGTGGAAGGCGTGTCGGCCAACATCAGCCCCTCGCCATGCGAGCTGCTACAGGGTGTGCGCGATGACGCATGCCCATTCTCGACAAACACACTATCCATCAACCAGGTCACCGTGCAGCAGTGCTCCTACTCGGTCCCTGCGGCCACGGGAAGCAAGTAGCTACAACTTTCGTTTGTTGCTGCGGTCATGCAGACGTGTTGTTATGATAGATATCAGCAAACTAGTAGTGGTTATAAGTTTCATGAGAGTTGGAAACACGTTTTTGGAGGCATGTTGTTACCTTCTGAAAAAGGTTCAACAATAAAAATCTAGAATGCCCTCACAAATCAACAGTCAGATTAAATTTTTATTACCATCTTTCTACTATTAGTATAATGTACTTAAAAATCCTTTTAAATTAAAGGAGGTAAACTTTGATTACTGCCCGTAGTATGGAAATGAAACTAGTGTTACGCACGATCGAGGAGATGGTTTGGGATCTGGTGCATACACGTGAGTCTGGGATAAGACAAGCAAGAGGTCGTGTAGATGGCGGGGAAGGACCGAAGGAGGGAGGAAGGGCGAAAGGGATGTTGCTTTCCATTGGGATCTGGGTTTGTGGTTAATTGGTAAGAACCCCTACAAGCCTTCATGCTTGGCTTTTGCAGTGTAACACGAGCCTTTTTTTTTTTTTGGATGTGTGGTTACATGTTTGGTTCTGATGAGAGTTATTTTGGATTAGTCCCGTTTGTATACTTTGGTTTGGTTGCATGGAGCCTAGCTACGTGATCCGTCAGGTTGTCAAATGCAGTACTTCCAAGAAGACTCAGAGGCTGCAAGTCGATCTGCGAACATCCTACTAGAAAAATTCCCAAATTCCTAATCGATGGCGTGCGACAACGTGCGAGATAGAGCCGGGGAGCACGAGCATCTTACGGCTTCTTAATTTATGATCGCGGAGTAATCCCAAACCGAGTTCCGTGGAACTAGCGTGGAGGGATGTGGTTGGCGCACTTCTCCCTTCGTGCGAGAGCAGAGATAGATCACATAAAAAAAAGCGCATTGGCAGCGGGAGAAATCGTGGCCCGTGGGAAGGGAGGATCCCCAAGACGGTAACATTACGCTGCAGCGGCGAGGCGTTGATGGTTTTCGCGCTCCGGAAACGAGCGAGTGGCGGCGCTGAAACCGTGGTTCTTGCTGGGGCGTACGTACGAATCCTTGGAATGGGAAACGATTCTTTCTTCTTACGAGCTCTCCCGCGTTATCCGGCGGCGGTGGCGGGCGACGAAGTACTACTGCTCCGGCACCGATAATTCTCTCGTAAGCAAATTACTAGGAGTGAAAAATGGATCGGATATACATTGGATAGTACCTAAACTATATTTGTATTTGTAAACGAATACGAATTCGGATATTCTCGAATATAAATACGAATTGAATCTTGTAACGAATATGAATTCAAATTGAATATTTACTTAATATGGTCGAATCTGGATATCCTCATAATTTATATAGCATAAATTATGAGGATACTTCTCTGCCTGATAATTTAGCGACGAAGTACTACTGCTCCAGCGCTGATACTTCTCCCGTTAGCAAATTACTTGGATAAAAACGGGTGAGATACGAATTGTACGGTGCCTATATTCTCGAATGCAAATACGAATTAAATATTATAACGAATATAAATTCAAATCGAATATTTACTTAATTCGATTAGATCTGGATATCTTTATAACTTATGTAGTATGAAAACATTAATAACATTTTATCCTCGTGCAATCACACGTAATCATTCTAATTCATTTGCTTTGTCTAAACAAACACGAATTCACATTTAATTAAAAAATTTGTCCAACTAATTAGTCATATTGTAATAAAATATGTATATTATTTGTCGAATACAGATACAGATAGTCCAGATAAAATAACATTTCGGATGGTAAAAGTCTATACCATATTCGCATCTATTTTTATGTGAATTTGAATACTAATATGAATATGATAGAAATTATTAATCGAATGAAAAAATCTAACTATATTCGTATCCTATCAAATAGGATAACCGAATGATTCGTTTTCACCTTTCACCCCTACAAATTATCCAAGAAAAAGCGGGCATGTGTGCTGTGCTCAGGAACTCCCGGAAAGGACTCTACGGTGGATTTCTTCAGAACTTACATCGGATCAGGATCCAGGAAAACGAACCATGGGATGACAAACTTGAGATTCGCGCAGGCTGGTTTGTTAGTTTGGACATCTCTTGCCGGGACACCTTTTTGCACTTATTGTACCTGTCGTCTGCTTCGGGTTCTCCAGCAGTGAACAATGCAGTTGGGTGGCATGAGTCTGTTCTTTTTGTCTACGGTTTATAATTTTTGGTTGTGATTTGTGGTTATTAAGCTATTTGTATGAGAGATTACAGAGTAACAGAAACTTACGTGCGATTTTTGTCGATATAAATGAAGTCAGTAAAGTATATATTACAATTAACTAGTAAACCCTATCTTAAAAAATATTTCGTTTAAAAGTTAGTTACTGTAAAAAAAGTTGAAAAGCAGTTTTTAGGAGCTGAAAAGAATATGGCTATCATCGCATGAATGGCACTAGAGAAACAACAACAGAAGTTAACTGGAGTCACTGATGCACACAAAAACGAGGGAAAAGTGTGCCATGCATCTACCATACGTAGTGGAGTAATCAATTAACTGGGCTTCTACGATTAGGCTCCCGGCCATTGATGTCTTCTGCATGATCCTTAGCTATAATGACCAGCTTGATGCTGCAACAGTGTGCTGTGTGATTCGCACCCCGCCACTTTTTGAGAGAGTAATGTAGTGGTACTACTAGTCTCACGTGGCTCGGTGATGTCGACTTCTTCGGCAAGTAGAGGAATATTGCACGTGCAAATTCAGACTTAGAGGAGGATTTTTTTCAGCTACGGTTGATGCTTTTCGTTCTAGCACAAGCAATTATGCGAACAACCGAATACCGATAAACCATTTTAAAAAATCTATTCTGGTAAGCTATTTTAAAAAAGATAGAAAATTTATCTCATTTATTTTTTTAGAAAAAAATTATAAGTCATAAGCTAAAAACGAAGGGGACTTACCTCCACTGCAAATGCCGTTTTACTCTGCATTTGGAGATCTCTGAAGTTCTGCGATTATATGGGCTTGGGCCAATAGACAACTAGTTTATAGAGTGATAGGCGAGCGTAACTAGTAGGCCCAACATGGAGGAATTCGGGCTGATCATTACCAACATGGAAAAAATAGACCCATTCTTTTATCAGATGATATACTACTGCGCAGATTGAAATGAGTTTTCACCAAAAGGCCGTATCAGATGGTATACTACTATCTCAAAAAAAATGATATACTGGTACTACAGCAAGGTTTTGCCTCAGAATTAAGAAAACGAAGGAAAATTCACCGCAAACAGCAGAGTTAAGCAGCTGCCCTGCTCATTTAGACTTTTTTTTTGTGGTCCTGCTCAGAAGGGCTTATTTTGAGTGGTTTTTGGCTGAAAAGCACTGTAGTTGACTGAAAAAAATACTGTAACTGACGGAGGCTTATTTAGCATAATTAAATTTAAAAATAGAAAAAAACATATTAGCCCATCACGTATAATGCAAACAAATACGAGAAAAAATAACCGACAAAAAAGCTCAAAAAAAAGCTAGAAAAAGACGAAATTTATGAATAGTGCAAAATAAGCCAGAAGCTCAAGCTGAAACGGGTTCACTGTTTAAAGCTTATTTTACACTGTAACAGCTGATTGTGTTTTTGATATAATTAAAATTTAAAATTTTAAAAATAGAAAAAGGTTATCCCATCATGGACAATGCAAAGGAATACGGGAAAAAAGAGGCAAAAAGCTAAAAAGCCAAAAAAAATAGAAAATGATGAAATTAAAAAATAGTAGATAAAAGCCAAACGGAGAAACCGAAACAAGCTAGGTGACATCTTGACATTTGTCTATGCATGTCTTATGTGACAGAAGGAGACAAGCATGAAGTTTCGGTTTTCAAAAAGATTGGAGAGAGTCAATGTCACAATAATCCTCTTGACAGTTCTCGACATCCGCGCGTGATCATTCTTAGCCCTGTTCTTTTTAACTTCTAAAAGCTATTTTTGACTTTTCTACAGTAACTAACTTTTAAACGGAATATTTTTTCAAGATAGGATCTACTAGTTAATTGTAGTACATACTTTACTGACTTCATTTATATCGGTAAAACCGCAAATGAGTTTCTATTACTCTGTAATCTCTCATATAAACAGCCTAAAAATCATAAGCCACAGCCAAAAGCTACAAGCTAATGGGCCTGTTCTTTTTCTCCGAAGCCGACGGCTTTTGGCTTTTGCTACAGTACCTAACTTTCAAACGGAGTATTTTCTCAAGACGGGGTCTGCAGGTTAAACGATCTACACGTTAAAAGCCCAACATCTGTACTAGCCAAAATCGCAAGTGAGTATCTGTCTCTCCGTAATCTATACCGTAAACAGCCAAAATTTAAAAATTTCAGCTAAAAGCCATAAGCCGCAGCCGAAAAGAACAGGCCCGGTCCTACCAATTATAGTGTTAAAATACGAAACAAGTTTTTAGAATGGTTCCAGTAACATTACAGCACGGCATGCCGATACATGCAAGAAACGCTAAAGGGAGGGAAAGTTTAGGCAAAACTGTGCCAAGATTATGTCAGAGAGAAGCACCGTCCAGAACAAGTATGGTACGAATTGCGTCGGCTAGACAGGACGGCTATCGTCTAAGCGTTGTCTAGGCGGCGTTTAGATCCGATTCTTAGAACACTGCTAAAGTCTAAAGAGGATGACAACTGTTTACTTCCATTGATAGCTTTGCCCTTGCGACCTTAGAGCAAGTATTATAAGAGGCTGTAAGATGGCTGTATGCTGAGGTGGAGGAGAGAGAGGAGGAGAGAGAAGAGAGGTGGGCTGTAAGTTTACAGCCAGCTGAAGCACAAGAACCAAGAAACTTTGTGAGAGGAAGGAGTAGGTCATACAGCCTTTAGCTGGCTATAACTACTATATGAGTAGACTGATAAGTGAGCTGTAAGTATTCATACAGCCAGCTGAAGGCTGTATTATAAGACTTGCTCTTAAAGCATCTCGATGCAATTATACCTTTTTTACTCAATTTTTTATTTCTATTTAACTTTTACATATCATATCTCAGAATTTTTTGTACGGATAATCCGTTTTTTATTCGAAAATACATAAATATACCCGCGACAACATTTTTTACAAAAATAATTTCCAGTCGCCACCCCATTGGGCGACTGCTGCCTTTCGCCCAACCGGGAGGCGACATTTAGGGAATCTGTGTACCGTTGGGCGACTTCTTCAATCGCTTTACGGTTGAGCGACTGCAATTGCAGTCGCCCAACGGTTGAGTGACTGCAATTGCAGTCGCCCAATGGATGGGCGACTTTACTCAGTCCCCGTGAATTTTTAGAGTTTTATCAATTTTGTAGTTTTAAACTGGAAAAAAATATGGTATAGTTGTAATAAAAGTTTATGTTTATTGTATGTTGTAGGTGCATTTAAAATTTTGAGGAAATTTTTTTAAGTACAATTGACTGTAGAACGTTTGATATATACATTGGTATGTTTTAAGGGTTTGCAATCCGCGTGAATTTTGTATGTTTTGTCAATTTTGTAGTTATAAACTGCGTAAAAATCAGATAAATTTGTAATAGAAGTTTATGTTCAATGTAAGTTGTAGATGCAAAAAAAATTTTGGTAAATTTTATTAGGCACGATTGACCGTAGAACGGTTGATACATAAAGTGGTAAGTGATGTGACCAGTGGCATGTGTGGAACTCTGTAGTTGTAATGTTCAGAACTCCACCGCTAGTCGTAACATGCCTTAGGAATTATTACATTTTGTCTACTGGGTGTAGCGTGGTTGTTTGCCCTTTTTGTCGCGCCCTGAAGATGGCTCCGCTGCATCCTTCTTCCTGTCACTCTTGGTCTTGAGAGCTGCCTCACGAGCTTGAAGCTCTTCCTCCTGACGCTTGATGGCTGCTTCACGCAGACCTAACTTCTCCCGCCTCCTTTGCAGCTCATCCTCCTTGCCCTTAAGACGGATTTGGTCCACCCTCACGCGACGCTCTTGCTCATGCCGCATTTGTCGTTCCACCTCGCGAGCCTGATCCATCTTGACAAGGTATTGTCCTTTGTTTTCCACCTCGCGAGGGTTCCGTGGCCATGCTGGCGGCACCCGATCCACCCATTCGATGAACTTGCAAGGCTATGTGTGTCGTGGTAGATGTCATGGATAAAGTTGAAGAACGATAACGAGAAACAAAGGATTTAGTTGTCGTCGTTACCACGAAGTCGTCATCCAGGTCTGGACATTTGAAGTACCTACGGCCGTAATAGGCTCGTGGTAGTGGATCCGTCCAGACGCACAGCATCATCCTAAAACCGCAATGGCACTTCGGACGCTCATGCCACTCCGGCACTCGAAAAGGGTCGGACCTCCAGGAAGACATTGTTGTGTAGTAGTATTGTGATGGCTTGAGGAGGAGTTGTGTTGTGGTATGTAATACATGTGATGCCTTTATGTAGGCAGGTGAACTGGTGCAGTGGGCATAGTCCATGGAGAGTACATACGAATCTTTTCGCTTTTTCAGGCTTTTCAGATGCCAGTGTAGCAATAAATGTCCCTCCGTAGGCTTTTCAGATGCCAGTTTATGTAGGCTAGGCTTTTCAGAGGCCAGTCTATGTAGGCTAGGCTTTTCAGAGGCCAGTCTATGTAGGCTAGGCTTTTCAGAGGCCAGTCTATGTAGGCTAGGCTTTTCAGAGGCCAGTCTATGTAGGCTAGGCTTTTCAGAGGCCAGTCTATGTAGGCTAGGCTTTTCAGAGGCCAGTCTATGTAGGCTAGGCTTTTCAGAGGCCAGTCTATGTAGCCTTTTCAGAGGCCAGTCTATGTAGGCTTTTCAGAGGCTAGTCTATGTAGGCTTTTCAGAGGCCAGTGTAGCAATAAATGTCCCTCCGTGTTGCTATAAGTAGCACGGTTGGGGTCCCATGACATTGTAAATCGAACAAAGAAGAACCATCTCTTTCGTGGTGAAATATACCATGTCAGAAGCCGAGGGGCCAGTGGGATTTGGGTCACCGAAGGACGACATTCCCTTAGAAAGGAGGGATATGTTCGGTCTACAGTACCGATTGATATCAAGTCGGCGTGCTCAACCAGCGTGACCGAAATGCAGACACAATGAGTACGCGGTCGTCCAGATCTTGGATTCCCCGAACGATGGCGGGCGACGTTTCTTCCGATGCTCACGCTCCGGGGTACAAATTAGTAATATTACATTTGTTATTGCTTATGGACCCTCAAAGTTTAGCGTCCTTTGTTTTGCAGATGGCAAAATGCGACTTCTCCCGCTGGATCGACCCTCCTCATGAACGATATGTTGATCGTTATGTGGATACATTGTGGGCTCGAATATGGGACTTGGAGTACCGAATGGAGAGTCTCACTGAGGAGAACAACGACCTCCGCGAACAGATGCAACGCGAGAGGGGCAACGAGGAGGTCGTGAATATAGGAAGCTCTTACGATCCCACATGTTGCTGCGCGAACCCGAGCTGCATATGTGCATGCCACTCCCACGACGGCCAGCCACGTCCGAGGCGGCCCCCCCAGCAATTCTCCATGTGGGTGCCACGAGGCTCGTTTGGCATGTAGGTAACGAGGGTTATGGTTGTGTCGTATTTTATTTCATGTATTTGTTGATGTGTTGATGCTGTGGCGGTAGGACTGTTGTGTTAAGTAAAATTGTTGGGTGTAGTACTTTCCATAGATCCTGCATGTGCAATGTATGTGTTGTTTCGTGTTGTAAGCCCTCTTTTGTCATCTCGCAATAAATGACTCTATGTAGGCACTTTAGAGCCTGTAGTTTCGTAATAAAAGTGGATTCGTAGGCACCAATAAATTGCAATACTTAAAAGGGTAACAGTACGTTCAACGAAATAAGTTCATTACAGAAAACGGATGTAACATACAAGGTTTACAAATGGTACATGAATTATAGCATGCATTACAACACCAACTACTGATCCGGAAATGCATTGCATCGTCTAGCTGTGTGCCCCTCCTGACCGCATCGCCCACAACGTGCACCAGAGGTTCCAGCTTGTGATTCGTCCATGTCGTTTCTAATACGTCAGCTCTGTCGCCGACCCTTCCCACCCTTCAGCATGTTAATATCCGGAACCCAAGTCCTCGCTGAAATGTCCAAAGTGGTGAAGTTTCCCACCGCCCTGAACCCCCGGAGCTCCCCACACCAAGCTTGCAGTATTCTCTCCTTGAAAAAGTACTCGGACATGAAGTTGGAAGGATCCATGCCCACCGTTGCGCATGCAGCGAGGACATGAGAGCATGGCTTGTGTAACAACTTAAGCTTGTTGCATGTGCAGCTAGGTTCGTTTGCATGATCTCGAAGACATACCTCGTGAGTAATAAGTGAACGAGATGTCCCAAATCCGGCTCTGTCACGGAGTATCACCTCGAAACGATGCTCCCTGTTGCCCATGACATGCACTGTGTGCAATTGACCCTTCTGTGCCTTCGTCTCCATGTACGCAGTAATTTTTGACGAATACAGGGCTCCGGGATTGGCCGCATGAAGCGAGGCACTCGCGTGCCTCTCCCTGAAGTAGCGGATTGTGTTGTGAAGAACACCTTCCACGATGGCGACAAGGGGCTGAGAACGGAGACCTCTGAGAACCCAATTGTACACCTCGGCAAGGTTAGTTGTCATTATTCCGTACCTTGCGCCATCCGTGTCGTGCAACAGCGACCACTTCTCCAATGGTTCCCCCTCGATCCACTGCGAGAAGCACTTGATGTTTCGCGCGCTGCTCCTTCTTGAACCATTTGGGTTAGACTCATCGATTGCTGGCAAACATTGCGGTTGTGCCTCCCCAGGAGTGACCGGCCCCTTGCTCCTCTCGTCGACGTTCTTCCTGGTGTGCTCATCCAACAACCCCCATAAAGCATCAAATTTTCTCTGCTGGTTCTGCCTAGCCAGCCTCTTGAATAGCTTCATCAAAGATTGTTTCGGGAATTGCTTGAAAAAGTTTGCCCCTAAGTGACGACTGCACCACCGGTTTCTCATGTCCGGCCAAAAAAAGGTCTCCTCAGGGTCTTCTTGAAGTTTTCGTATCGCCTTCATAATACCGGCGTGGCGATCTTGGATTATGCACACACCAGGACGGGTGCCTACAACTCCACCCCTCACATGTCTGAGAAACCACAGCCAGCTCTCATAATTCTCACTCTCCACAAATGCAATGGCCAGCGGCAATATTTGATTGTTACCGTCAACGCCTATGGCCGTCAGGAGCTGCCCTTTGTATTTGCCTGTCAAGAAGGTCCCATCTATTGAGATAACTGGCAGCATGTGTCTGAATGCTTCAATGCTAGCATCAAATGCAAAGAATGCTCTCTGCAACACTGCAAATCCCGGTGGACTTATGGACGGCTTGTCGTGCACCGCGATGTACGTGCCCGGATTCCTTTGCTGCAACACCTTAAGCATACGAGGAAGGTTATCGTACGCCGCTTCGAAAGTGCCAAAACGTTTTTCCAACGCCTTTTGCTTGGCACGCCACGCCTTCGCGTAGCTAATCTTATACTTGAATTTATTCTCAATAGCTAGCATAATATGTGTGGCCGCAACATCTTTCTTCTCCACTATCTCCCCATACATCAAATTGGCTATAAATCCGGACGTAAGGTTACGATGCCTCGCCAAGACTGTGTTTAGAATGCAGGAGTGCGGCTCCACCTTGGACACAATCCAGTGAGTCTCATACTTGGGTCTACGTGCGTGCACCCTAAAAGGACAACCAGTCTGCTCGCACTTCACAGTTTACTGCTCCTGGCTTGATTTGACGACGCGAAATGTCCGTTGCATTGAAAGGGCCCAAAGTTTGATGGCATCCTGCAGCGCTTCCTTGTCAGCAAACATAGCATGCACCCGAACCTCTGTTTGATGATACTCCCATGGCGATTCATGCTCATCATGTGCGGAAACACCCTCCGCATTATACTGGTTCCATTCTTCGGGGATAGGAACTTCTTCATCATCGGAACTGTCCTCCTCGTCGTCCTCTACAGCTTGCTCTTCATCCCATGCCCTCTGGTCATCAGATTCCATCTGATGCACGATATACTCATTATGCTCTCTTTCATCAGCTTGCCCAGTTCCCTCTCTATAGCTTGACAGCTGTAACTCTCCTCCATGTACCGCATCGGCTTGCCCAGTTCCCTCTCTATAGCTTGACGGCCTTAACTCTCCTCCGTGTACCGCATCGCCTTCATCACGAGCAACTTCATCAGCTCCACCGACGTGCGGCCCGCCCGAGGTGCTAGCACCTCCCGAAGCATAGGCGGACGCACGAGCTTGCGCAGCTGCTTGTAGTGAGCACGGTTGCACAAGCAGGACACACTCGTATCCACGGCGCCGGCACCCTTGCACAAAGCCCTTCCACGAAGCAGAGCGCACCAATGTCTTCAACTCCCATCTGATGTCAGTGGAAGACCGGCTCCAAAGCCCTTGCACAACGACGCTGCACACCTCGGGGTCCAATGAAAAACTCTGGGTCAGCCAATGCTGCACATCTGTCATTCGAGCATTCTCGTCATCCGGAAGTACGAGAGTGACTTGCGGAAAATCGCTCAAATCCACACCAGTCGGACCTTCACGAATCATTCCAACACCATAATACACTCTCAATGTAGTACTGGCCATTAATGATGTATGCCTAGATGTATGATTGAAATTTACGACATGTCAAATAACATGGGAGTTGAAGACTGTAAATACAACATAATTACAAAAAATACCTGGATCCAAATCGATGGAATAGCTTCGACTTCTTCTTCCTCCCTCACCTCCTCTCCTTCTCTTCTCTCCTCCTCTCCTCCCTCTCTTCTCATCTTCTTTTCTTCCTCTTCCTCCTCTCTTCTCTCTGGGCAGAATGAGGTAATAACGATTTCTGCGCAGAACGAGGGGAATGTGCCCGGGGGTAATGGGCGGCATAATTGCAGTCGCCCTACGGTTGGGCGACTGCAATTGCAGTCGCTCAACCGTTGGGCGACTGCAATTGCAGTCGCTCAACCGTAAAGCGATTGAAGAAGTCGCCCAACGGTACACAGATTCCCTAAATGTCGCCTCCCGGTTGGGCGAAAGGCTGCAGTCGCCCAATGGGGTGGCGACTGGAGATTATTTTTGTAAAAAATGTTGTCGCGGGTATATTTATGTATTTTCGAATAAAAAACGGATTATCCGTACAAAATACAGTCATATCTCACGAGTTTTTTTTCGAGTGATCATATGAGAATTGTCTTGTAAATATTTCCATTGATATCTTTGGTCTATTGCGTATTCCGTTTGCATTTTCTTTCGAATGAGTCACGATATATATTGCTTTGCTGCTCCTTACGGAGTAACGTGAAGTTGCAAGCAAACATAGTGGAACTTAAAATTATGTCACTTCACGGAGGCGTGGGTTTTTGCTGATTTGAATTCACAAGCAACTTTTCTAACACACGAAGGATGGTAGCGCTGTCTCTTGCAGAATCCGTACCAATTGGAGAATTTTTTTAAAAAAAGAGAAGGTAAAAGCCTTTTTTTACAATAAGGGCTAGTTTGTGGTGATGTGATACGGAATCTAGTTAGTTATTTATGTACTCTCAAAAAATTAGTTACATGAATCTATAGTTAAAAAAGATGCTTCCAAAGAAACTTTTATATCAAAAAAATAGAATAGAGTGTTTCTAAAAAAAACCACTACAATACCAAATGAAACCTAACAGTAGCACTTGTAGAGGTTCATAAAGTTAGGCGATAACGACAACAAAACTTTCATACCATGTGTTGAAACAACAAGCATATTTGGCGAACATATTCACTTTTCTCATTTTCTTATTGGACCCTACTTTGAATTTATGTACTTTGCATGTTTTTTTGGCTGCAGCTTATAGATTTTGTGCTATTCGTGAGGGAGAGTACGAAGTAATAGAAACACGCGTGTGGTTTTGGCTGATATAAATAAAGTCGCTACAATATGTACTACAATTAACTTATAGACCCTATCTTAAAAAGACACTACGTCTGCAAACTAGTTACTATAGAAAAGTCAAAAACAACTTTTAGAAGCCGAAAAGAAGATGCCCTCCATGTGATCTTGTTAAGACTTCATAGTTATTCTTTTCTATAAAGTTGGCAACTAGAGTTCTTTAGATGCCAAAATCATGGAGGTTTCTGGACATCTTTGTTATTCAAACACCTCAAAAATTCAAAATGAATTTTCTTTTTTGTTTTTCTTTTGAATTTGAATTCTTGCCATTTTTGAAAAACCCAGTCAAAACCTGCTTTCTCTTTTCGGTAAAGCCATCTTCACCCTTGGTCAGCGCCCTCCTTTCCCTCCCCTGCCTTTCTCATGTGCCGCCAAAACACCTGGCTCTTGCGCTGCCCCTCCTCTCGGCGTTCACACCAAGCCCCAGCTTTGCCAGCTCATCTTGTGCATTCAAGCCCCTTGTGTCACTCCTACCCTCGCCATGCCGCCCTTCCTGTCTCGTTCCATGCGCAACGCTAACCCTGTGAACTCCCCACCGTAATTCTCCGCACCTCCCACTCGACACGCGCGCCCACCGTACCTGCCATCGTTAGCCTACACAAGCTTCATCAAAGGCCGTAGTACTTCCTATTGCCACCTCACCTACATGCACGTCTCACCAACAGTGCCCCTCGCCATCTCTCCTCACCACGCGCCGGCACCGCCTAACCCGAACCACTGCTCCCACGGCCTTGGACTGGCTTTAGAGCCCAAGTGACCACCTGGGATTACTTCATGCAACACTAATCACCTACCGAGCCACTCTATTGAATTGTCGTTCACCGTAGCTCCCCCGATGAACTCCCCTACGTCGTGAGCTTCCACGGCCAATTCTCCGCTCCGGACAACCATTGACCAATTAAAGGCCACCATAGCATCTCAAGATCGTCTTGAACTCATAGCCATCCTTGTCGGATCACCTTCTAGACCCTATCGCGCTGGCGCCTTGAGCCCCCGCCAGCTGAGCCACCCCTCCGATGGACAGCTCTTTTGGAATCATCTCAGCCCAATCGACCACTTCCACTAACCTCCCCTCTTACGGTAGATGCTCGCACAACCCTGCTCTTTGCCAGAGATCCTTTGAGTAGCTCATGTGCTTTGGTTTGAGGCTGTGAGGTCCCTTTGGTCGCTAGGCATTAAGAGTGAACCTTAGTTGCCTTGAAGCCCTAAAATGGAGTCATCTTATTCTGTAAAACCCATGCGCTCCATCATTTGCTATCGGCGAGCCTTGCCGGTGCCGAATCATGGAGGTGGCTGGGCTCTGTTTTAGCCAGAGAGAAGAGGGCCAAAGGAAGGAGTCGAGTGACGTCGTGTCGCGATATCAACGGTCCACATGTCAGCCATTAGCGTTCGAGCGCGCGCACATTTTAGGCTGGAGCCACCACACATTTTGGGTCGTGTGACTGTGTGCATGGGCCAGATTAGTTGGCCTATGTGGCCATTTCCCATTTGAATCGAGCTGAGCAGTGTGCCACTATTCACACCAAGGCAGCCCATCACTATTCACAGCTATAGCATTACTATTCACCCCGAGGTCCAAAATCAAAAATATATCCATTTTGTTCATCTTGAGCCCGTTTAAACCATTCCGCCCTCCATTTTGCCAACCCAAGTATCGATAAACCCAAACCCACCCTATTTTGATTTTATTGCATTTTATTTCTTTTTATTTTATTTATTTCCTAGCTTTATTTTTAGCACAGAACTCAAGTTATTTTAATTGTTTGCGCTAGCTCCTGAGTACCCCGAAGCGACCGTTCCAGGACCAGATCCAGACGTTGAAGCTCACAAGCCAACAGAGTTTTTAGAGCAGCAAGACAAGTTTCAAGTTTTTGATCATATTGAATCCCGTGGAATTTAAATTATTTAATTACAATATTTTCATTACTATTATTTTTGCACTGTTATTTAAATTACAATAAATATTTAGAATAACATGAAGATTAGTTATATCCTACCACAAAAATACTATGTTTAATTTGAGACCATATTCACCTTGACAAACTTAGAAATAATTAATTTCTGTATAATTAATTAATTGCTGTATAATTAATTATAAAGTAGTTCTTTCAAAATATTTGTACTATTAGGTGACTTCGACATTTTGCCGACAGACTTATTTAAATAGTTCTAGGGTTAAGGATGTATCGTGGAAAGCTACTAGATGGTTAGAGTCCACGACTTTACCCTAGAGAGAAGGCTTGGGATGGATTGGTGGCAGTACCATAGAGCATTGGGGATCTGGGTTGTGGATAGCTGCCTTGTGGTGAAAAGTAAGGACTTGAACCTCATGCTGAGTAAAGGACACAAAAATCACTCAAGCACCAGTGTTGAGTTGTCAAAACTAGTCTAGTAGCTGCTCAATTCAATTGAATATGTACAGGAAGTGGGAGTGAAGGGGCGTGGTATGGGAACAGTAAAATTATACTTAACAATGGTAGATCCACTCAAATCGGGCGGGTATGTTCCGAATTGGCCAATGGATACCCAAGTTTGTGTATTGCATAACTTACCGGGAAGAGGCTATATAAAAATTTGAGCAGTGAAAAATCTTGTTTTTTCAACTCAATCGCACGCTAACTGAAGCGTGTCTATTGCATGACATTGAGAGTTTGAAAAATCTTGTGGACAAAACTGGACAACTCTGCAGAGTGTATTTAATGGTATTTGAATACGTCGTGTTTCCGGTAAATGAAGCTGTGTTTAATGGGTGATTCCAACAGAAAGACATAAGTAGATTTCATTATGTTTTAATCTGAGTAATCAGTTGTTGAAACCCCTTTTATCCTTAAGAAGTTATTGTTTTGTTATTTCATATTTAAAAATATTTACAAATAAAATTGCATCCACAATTCCATTAATAAAATCAATATATTCCTATCCTTCGACAATCATGGCAAATAGATAAATTAGGGTTTACTCGTTTACCCTTGTAACTTGTTGAGTACGGTATACTAATTACTTGCTAAATAATAAATAGAAGAGTAATGGGACAACAATGAAGAAGCTGTTAATGAGGATCTAGAAGAGTCATACTTCGTCGACGATTAATGGTTTTAGGTCTTAGCCTCGCTCAAATACGTCTGTGGGGTTTTTCTTTTGTGTTGTAATATAATTTTAGGCTTGCACGCTCGTTGTGTTCAAACTTGGCTGTTAAGCCATAGTTCTGTAATAAAGTTTGTTTTTTTGTTATAAGTATATGTTGATTTAGTGCTCACTCATATACAGTACAGTGCAATTGAATAGTTCTAGACAATTACGAGAATTACCAACACTTCTGAAAATAGAGGCGTTAAAGTTATGGTTTTATAGATCAGAACAATGGGCCTGTTCTTTTGTGGCTATGGCTTGTGGCTTTTGGCTGCAGATTGTGACTTTTGGTTGTTCGTGTGAGAGATTACAGAGTAACTGAAATTCCCGTGCGACTTTTGCCGATATAAATGAAGTCGGTACAGTATGTATTACAATTAACTAGTAAACTCTATCTTAAAAAACATTTCGTTTAAAAGCTAATTACTATAGAAAAATTAAAAGTTGAAACCAAAAGCCCCTTAAGAACAGGGCCAATAAATAACCGAAATCCATTGAATGATCGCCCATCCGAAGATTATTCAAACTTGGATGTTTGACCAAACATAAAAATACAGTATTTCCACATAGATATATACTACATCTTCCTCATCTTTTATCCTAGGAAACTGGGGTCCTCGCAGCTTAGAGTTGACCACTCACCACTTAAATTATTAATCGCAAAAAAAAAAAAACAACTGCCGTACTCGTACACAAACCTCAAAAAAAGGCAAAGGAGGAAAATACACTGGAATTCTTAGAAGGAAAAAAATAAATAAATCCGCGACGAACCATACGCCGAAGCGACCCACCTCCGCCCATCCCATCTCCTCTTCCAAAACCAAGCAAGCGAGACAGCACAAACCCTCGTTCGCCTCTCTCCTGCTTCGGTTCCCCGCTTCGGCTTCCCCGCCAGGAGAGCATCGTTGGAGATGTGGCCCGGCTGCGGCGGCCGCTTCTACTGGGCGCCCACGCCGCCGTCGCCGTCGGTGGCGGCGGCGGAGGCGAGGGGCGTCGTGGTGGTGTTCGCGTGGATGTGGAGCGACGAGGCGCAGCTGCGGCCGTTCGTGGAGCTCTACGCCTCGCTCGGGTGGCGCTGCCTCGTCTGCCACGCCGACCTCGTCGCTCTGTGAGTGCCGCTCCCTCCCGCCCTCTCGCTACGCGTTTGCTTGTGTTAGTGGTTTGACTTGGCCGAGCTATTGCTCGTCTGGATTTGTGGGAGTGGCCGCTTGTAGCTCTGTAACCTCTGTTGTTGCCCATGGAGCGTAATTTTAGCCGCGGTTAGGTTTAATTTTAGAGATCGCGTGCTAGTTTTGTGTCTGTTGAAATCATGGGGAGTTGATTGGTTGGGTCATTAGTGTTGAATCGGTCACTCCTTTCTTGGAGGGTTTCATCACTGCGTGTTAATTATCTTAGCTTGAGAATTGATGTAATTGTGCAATTTATACTCTTTTATGGTTTATATTGTTCCTTTGTTGGCTGTTCAGCAAAGAGCTGGTTAGATAGCTTGCTTGTTGGGAGTTTGATTAGGATTGGTTGTTTTGGTTAAAGCTATTTTGGAGGATTGTGAAAGGTTTGCATTGTGGTAACAGGATCTATGCACGCTCATGGTTGGCACGATTTTTGGGGATTATTTTTGAGAAGTAGAGGCCCTGTTCTTTTCGGCTTTTCTACAGTAACTAGCTTTTAAATAGAGTATTTTTTCAAGATAGGGTATACTAGTTAATTGTAGTACATACTTTACTGACTTCATTTATATTGGCAAAAACCGCACGTGAGTTTCTACTACTTTATAATCTCTCGCACAAACAGCCCAAAAGTTACAAGCCGCAGCCAAAAGCCACAAGTCGCAGCCAAAAAGAATATGCCCGAATCAATTGTACCAAGAGACAATGTTTTGAAACTTAATCCCTTCTTCCATTAGGTTTAAGCTTTTTGTTTTGCTTCATTTAGAAGTTCATAGCAAAGATATTGGAACCACACCCACCCCCTCATCCAATATTGTTTTACTTCGGTGTGTGTTGAAATAGTAATAGAAGCTAAAATAACATGTGAATTGCTTCGATTCTTTTTAGAATGTTTTTATGTTAGGTATTTCTATGAGGTGAGGTCCATCCAAAGTAAAATTAGTATGTTAAATGAGATGGTGCTGAAGGTAGAGGTTCTTTGTCAGCATCATTTTATTCACTGGCGAACTAGAGAATTTATTCAATAGGGCCCTTTACCTAGAATGACATTTTAGTGGGGTCCTTTCTTATGCTAGTAATGGAGTTTTTTGCACCTTTCTTCAAAGTTCAAATATCGTATACTTAAAGGGTTAAAGTGTAACATTTCAGATGGGTCCTCTGCACCCTTAAATGCTATTGTTGTAGTAATTCTTTCCTTCTTCCAGGTATCTCTCTGAGAAAGCAGCATCACTGGCATCTGGGGTTATTAGCGAGCTTGTGAAGGTTAGTGTATTTTTGTGTTGGTCATTGTACTCCACAAATACCACACTGTATAATAAGTATTGTTAACTTTTTTGTTCAAAGGGGAAAAAAAATCAAATTGTAAGTTCCTTAATGTTTTGGCTAGTGTCAGTGCTATATTTAGTGTGTTCCTGCACTAGCATTGTTGTGCAATAAACTCAGGAATTCTTCTTTTTGACTCCTTGTTAGTTACTCATTTGTTATATATACAGAAAATTCATAGTTGTAAGAACTCTCTGAAAATCAACACATTACAATTTACAAATCAGATCTTATTCCTTTCAAGTTTCCATTGCTTCTATACTTTCCATCCATGTGGCCATATCTACATAGGACATAACCTTATTGCTGATCAGGAACCGTGGTATTTACTCTATCATAAACTTTTGGTATTGTGGCAAGATTGTATAAAAGCTATTTTGAAATGGGACTCCTGTAACTGTCTTTCCACCTGGCTGCTTTTTTATTATTTATATAATTTTGCCCTGAAATTACGTGAAATACTGGTGTTTCAGGAATTGAAATTAAAGCCACTGCCAACTGTTCTTGCTTCCTTTTCTGGTGGCTCAAAGGGATGCATGTACAAGGTTATTCAGGTACATGCGTGATCTTATGATATGATCGTAAATATTATCTATTTGTAGTTATAATCATTTGACTAGTATTAGGCACGATATTTCTTTTGTTTTATCCTTTTTCACAGTTGAAATGACTGAATTTGCTTGTCTTTTCCAGTTACTAGATGGAAAATGTGAAGGAGATGTGACCATGGTATGCTATTTCTTTCTTCTCTTTTCCTGAAAGTTCACATATGGAAACCTATTAAAAAACTGTAAGTTAATTGTTCTGGTAATTTATATGTGGAAACTTTTAGCAAATGCGTATCATAAGGATTAGGTACTGGTAGGATACATTTTTATATTCCAGTTCTATGCTGGACAATCCATTTTTTATTGCTTTGATTCTACCATATATTTGATCGTGTCAGGTGATTCATTCCTCAGAGATAAACCTTCCTAAAATGTCGACTACTTGGCTTGTATTTTCAATTTGTATGTAGTAATTTTGTTCATGATGGCTTCGGCTTTTGGTTTTTTGCTGCGGCTTATGGCTTTTGGTTTGTTCGTGAGAGAGAGAATACAGAGTAACAGAAACTTATGTATGATTTTGACCGATATAAGAGGGTGCTCATTAGAGCTTCAACTTTTAACTTCTAGGTTTTTAATTTCGTCTTTTTGGGCTTTTTTGTCTTTTCTTTTTTCCCCTTATTCATTTGCATTGTCCGTGATGATATAACACTTTTTTTCTCTTTTTTTTTAAAAATTTAATTATACTGAAAAAGCTAATAGCAGCTACAGTGAAAAAAAAGTCTCTACAATGCCAAATAAGCCCACAGCCAAAGCTTATAAGTTCTAACGAACATCCCCTAAATGAAGTCGCTATAATGTGTACTACAATCAATTTGTAGATCCTGTTTTGAAAAGACACTCCATTTGAAAGCTAATTACTGGAGAAAAGCTGAAAAGTAGGTTTTAGAAGTTGAAAAGAAGGGGCCTGTATAAATGAAATTTTGAAGTCCCTCATCAATGCGTCAGTCCTCGTTATCTTCGTCATTATCATCATGTTATGACTTGGGATATTTTCTGCTGCATATGTTTGGTCTATTTCACTTGAACATATCTTGCTGTCAACATTTGTATGATCCACCGTACAGCTATGAATTTTATTGGCAAACCTGTTTGACTTTGTTGACATAAATTTTCCATTATCCAGCAGGACTATCGGTTAGTGAGAAACTGTATCTGTGGGCAAATCTATGACTCTGGCCCACTAGATTTTGTCAGTGATATGGACACCCAGCTTCTCCAAAATTCTGTGACTGGCAATTCATCTCAACCATCCATGTTACTTTCATGGATGGCAAAGGCCCTGGCATCTGGAATGGATATTCTCTTCCCAAGCAGAATTGAAGCTCAGCGTGCAGAGTACTGGCACACTCTATACTCATCAGCAGTAAGTCCAGTTTTGCATATGTGATTTTTTGAATATTATTCTTACTAGTCATACGAACTATTTTCATTGACTGTTCATGCAGGGGTTGGGTCCAGTTCTTATCTTTTGCTCGGAAGATGACGATCTTGCTCCATGCCATGTTGTCTCTGGTTTTGCCAGGCGTCTGGTCGAACTAGGTACTGATGTTAAGGTTATTAAGTGGAGCAATTCCCCTCATGTTGGTAAGTTCCTATTTGTCACTGTCCAGTTATATTACGTAGGATTACTTGCATGATAACAGTTGTAGCTGCTTGCATTCCAAGAACCTGGCATTAATCTCATATATTGAATTCTCAATAAGGCTGACTGACTGATGTGAAGACAAATACATGTGAAATAAGTCCATGTCCTAGAGCAATTCACAGTTGAAGATAATGAATTAATTATCTGTATTGTCTTGTTTAACGACATTTTCCATGTAAGGATGCTACATTATTTTCTATTCTGCCGTCAGACATCATGTCAAATTTAACTGACTATCAGGTAACTTTTCTTGATAACCTGCAGGACATTACAAGTTACACAAAGCTGAATACAGAAGTGCTGTAAATGATGTACTGAAGAAAGCTTTCATCACCTTCTGCCACAGAAGCCAGCTGAATGGTACTAGTGCCACAGGTGATCAGGAATACAAGATAGCACATTCTGTGTGCAGTCTACACAAAGCGGCTGCCAATTCAAATGAGAGCTTAAGAAGGGTAGCCTACAGTCCCAGCGACCACTTCTTGCCAAGCTCGAAGGACCATAATGAATCTAGGGAACCAGATTCTCTGATTGAGGATCAGAGGCGGCAACTATCCCATCCACCTAGCATGGAGCCTCAAGGAGTTCTTGGACAAATTCTGTTCGATGTTTGTGTTCCAAAAAATGTTGAAGGATGGGACATCAAGCCAACAGTGTCCCCAAATGGACGGCCAACATTGGCTTCTGCACGGCAACTCGGTCCGTTCAATCCCATCAAGTACTTCCGACGTTCAAGACTATAGTTTGTTTGCAGCAATTCAGAATTTTGTGTACATAACGAAGTCAAGATGTCTAATAGCAACTCTGAGCAAGCTTTCGCCTATGTAAGTTCCCCAGATTTTACTTCGTTGCTGTTTCTTTTTTGCATCGTTTGGTGAGAGAATGTACATATGCTGTGTATATTAGAAGGGGGATCTTGGACATAAGTTATAGTCTGGCAGTTAAAGTGCATACTAACAGTATATATATATAGGGAAGGGAGTGCGTTGTTATTGCCCTGTAATTTCTATTTTTGTATCTCATGATCTAATATAATTATTGAGAAAACTATTTGTTTTTACCGGTGTTCCCCAAACGGCCGCCTAGGCGGGCGCGCCACCCTCCTGCATTGCCCGTCTAACCAATTTTCCCGCCTAGGCGGCGATTAGGCGCCCGTCTGCCGCCTAGTGTCTAGGTGAACACTGGTTTTTACCGATCATTGTTGCTGTTAGCATCTTACTATTGTTCTTGTTATCACTGTTTTGTAAGAACTTTGTAGTATTTTAGTATTGATGATTTGATGTTCACAAAACGATCTTGAAGCGAAAATTAACTGTTTAAAGAGCTTGTAAAGCTCCTTCGGTCCTTTGGATCTGCGTTACGCTCAGCGTTTCTTCGCAGTTTTTTTTTCCTTTGAATCATGCTATGGAGTAGCATCTGACTGGCAGTTTTAATGCAAAACTACAGTTAGCTTTTGACTACTGTAAGTTAATGATATAGCATAGAAGTTTTTATGATCTAAAGTAGCCACACGAGCAGATGAGCAGCAGTCATTTGTTTCTTTAGGTGTAATTTGCAAATCTAGGGAAGCTCACGAGAATTTCTTGAGATGGCTTTTGTAAAGTTTAGAGAGTTGAGAGAATGATTGGAATCCCACACACTGAAACTCAGTGTCGGGTATGTTGCTTATATTGCATTACAAGCTACGGTGTCTCACAACAATAGTGGCATTAGTCGCCAAGTACAGATGAAACGGAATTGCAGAAAAGGAAGAGTGTGCGAGCTGCACGTTACAAAGCAGGTAGTTTTCTTGGCCGAGCTTGATGTTGATCACTTGGCCGAAGGATGGCGTCGAGAGCAGACCGGCGGTGTTGGATGCCATGACGCTAGGCGGTGGTGTTGGAGTTGAGGTTGGAAGTGGACATGTTTTTTGGGAGAAGAGGAGAAGGCCCTGATGCTATGTAAAGTTCAGAGAATTATGAGAATGATTGGAATCCCGCACACTAAACTCAGTTTTGGGTGTGTTCCTTATATTGCATTACAACCTACAGTGTCTCCCAACAATAGCTGTATTAGTTGCCAGAGTACAGAGGAAGCAGAACAATAGAAAAGGAAGAGTGCGCGATCTGCACGTTACAACGTTTAGCAAAGAAAAAGGCTAAAGAATAGGGACTACCAGAGACTAAGTATAAAACACCAATGGATTATTATGCTCTTGTGTCGTTTCTATATCTTCTTGATAGCATTGTTTTTCCAACGGACGATACCAAGAATCAAATCTACTTTGGAAAATGTGAATTCTTGATGAACATTAGATTTTCCAGAGCTGCTGAATGCTGAACTTTTTTTTGACTTTCGAGCATTTTTGTTGCATGTTCCTTCGAGGGAAAATGGAAAATGGTTGTCTTCCTCCATGTTCCAACAGTTGTTGAAATCGAATATAAACTTTGCTATAACTAGCGTTGGTAGCACATGCATTGTCCTAAACGAACCTATTTGAGCACGTACATAGAAAGACAGAAACTCAAGTAATTCTACAGAGTTTTGTAGAAAACTTCCATGTCATTCACCTCATGTATTTACTTACGGGAATTGATCCTGCAACCTTTATAATGAGAGGATCGATGTACTAAGCTGCCCGTTGTGTTTTTTTTTCATATGACAAATTTTATATGTGTTGCCTCAGCATATGTCGTCTTGAGTCATTTCTTGCTCCTTGCCGTATTTTGACGAATAACTCATAGAAACACCCTGCTCAAACAAGCAGGTAAATCTCAAAGTAAAATCTTCACCTCATGTTCTGATTTCTCAACACGACAAGTTTTTTCACGTCATTTTACATTACAGGTCCTCATAATTTTTTTTTGAAAGAAAAGGCAGAGCTCTGCCGATGCTGATCAATTATAGGTCCTCATATTTACCACCACAATTTTGTTCTGATGTGGAAACAAGGATAAATCCCTATCTTTAATGTGACAAATAAGTAAATTACTGCTGCATTACTGCATGTGTTTATCATTCTGGTAGTCTAGCTAGACAACCCGTCATACCCTATAAATAACTGACACTTTGCGCAGCAATTTGCTGGTGCACGAATGCCTCTGAATTCTGAAAGCGTACCGAATGAATCTGATTCTTCATTAATCAATGGATTTTCTGCATCTTTCAAACAAAGAATCTTGGAGTTTAGAGGCTTCTGTGTGACTAGTACCAGAACTTTTCTTAAACAACTCCCATCCTTTTCCCTAGTATTGTAAGATTTTGTCCTAACACCACACGCCACCAGTTAATAGTTTATAAAAGCGCATAAAGGAAAAAAAAAGCAAAGATAGATCGATTTATGAAAGAACAAAGTGTAGATCATGATGAACATGCATTATCGTTAAGGGAAAGTCTATTGACAAAATATGGGCTGAAGATTAGACTCGTACGAGAACAAGGGTATTTTCACGAAAAGTTGAACCAGACGGCCTACAAGAACAGTTCAACGCGAGCAAATTTCAATCACTCTCACTCTCACCGCCCTGCTCAAAAGGGCTTATTTTGATTGGTTTTTGACTGAAAATCATTGTAGTTGGCTGAAAAAACACTATAGCTGACGGTAACTTATTTGACGTAATTAAATTTAAAAATAGAAAAAACATGTTAGCTCGTCACGGACAGTACAAACGAATACGGGAAAAAAATAGAACTGACAAAAAAGCTTAAAAAAACCAAAAAACCAAAAAAAGACGAAATTGTTGAATAGTGAAAAATAAACCAGAAGTCAGAAACCCAACCGAAACGAACGGGGCTAGTTACTTTCTTAGCATCGTGGCCAGTTTTCACGTTTTAGCTACTTGATTGGGCATCATATGATGAACCAAACAACCCATACGTTGTGCTTGCTACAATTTTTAGCGAGTACTAATTTTTCCAGATTGTCAAAATTTGATCATACAACCTCTTTGCTGCCTGCATCTTTAGATTATGTGTCAATCACCTTATCCAATTCTAAAGAATGTACTTTTAAGCCGCACCACTGATTATTCCCCTGCTAAAGCCCAAAGGCATGCAAGCTGCAGCATCTACCAGCAAGCTAGCCCACTAGCGAGTGATATATATATATATTTTTTGAGAATCCACTAGTGAGTGATCGATCCCATTCATTTCCACCGAACAATCACCAAAGTTCAACGCAGAGAACCGTACGCGGCCAGACCGGCCAAACGCGCATGCGTGGAATTGTGCAAAACGTGCGGTAACTGAGCCGTAAAACCCCAGAGCCAAAGCCTCCTCGAGCAATGGTATATGAGGTATTCGGCTATATATCATCGAAATGTGTTCACTTTAGAAATATATCATTGGAAAAACCAGTTCACTTTAATACTACTGAAAATTTCACAAATTCGTCAATATACCACACTGTTAAGAAGACATCCAACTGTTGTTGGTTTGCACATGTTTGCTCATAATTTCTGACCAGTCTAGGATGTAATCACGTGAGGAGCACTCTTTGACAAAACCAATAGGCCACAAAACATCCTAATCCTGCATGTAATAGTTTAGACACTAAAAAAAAAGAAGCAAAGATTGAGATAAGCAACGGAAAACTGGAGAAGAAAGAACAACGAAGTGAAAATTGAGGGGAAAAAATGATTTATAGTCTTCAATTATCAGGACCACCTACCAATTAGGATGAGCGGTGCATCAGAACCACCACACAACATTACATCCTGGAAGATTAGGAATAAGATCAAACAAAATGTTTCTCACTTGTAGAAGAGATCATGCAAGCATGAAGTTACTTACAACTTCCCCTCTTCTAATATGTTTTGCTGCATCGAGGATACAAAAGTTACTGGTGGCACAAGCAGTGCAAATAGAATAGTTTGGCCCCATCTAGCCCTATGAATCATAGAAGATATGAACCATCAAGAACCATGATCGCTGTTAACTTACAAAGTTATGCAAAAGAACAAAGTACAGATCATATCGCACCAGATCCATTGCAAGTATTGCAGAGCCCATATTAGTAGTTGCAAAAGGAACACAAAATGGGTTCATTTTCTTGTAAGAGACCCTCAATGCTTCAATTGCATCATTAAATACCTGCTTGATATTGCATAACTTATGTGAAATTATGGATAACAAGTATTTGCAAGGCAACAGCCATAGTCATTCCTGCAAATCGTGATGAATTTCATTTAGACCCTTGTCTGCTTGAGTCAGCACATACAACAAACAAACGGCAGACAAAAGGAGGCAAGTATCATCATTAAGTGCCAATTTGCCACCTCATGCTACTGGTACACAACTTAATTCACGCCAAGGAAGTGAAATTATTGTATGACTATAGTTTGCCTGCTAATTAAAGATGTTGGATTAATTGGACTTGGTCCATTTTAATTTAGCAATTAATCAAATGAAATTCCTAGGCCCACATGGAAAAACTGTTTAGTCCCACATGGAGAGTTGAATGGAAGTTACACCACTTTAAAAGGTGGAACGTGGTAACCCCCTTGTTGAATTGGAGAGAGCCAATACACGCGCGCGCTCGCTCGCTCGCCTCGCCACGTCGTGCCGTGCGTATGCGAGTGCGAGCGCGAGCGCGTGCGCGCAAGCGTGTTGGGTGCGGGCGCGTTTTTCTTTATCTATTCGAAAATCGAAACGCACTGACTCGCAGTAAATAGTATTAACGAATGGTTGGCAGTAACGGTGCAGTTACTAGTGAATTATGGCTGCAGTTACTTTCGAGTAATGGCTGCTGTTACTAGTGACTAATACTCTGGTCTCTTCGTTTTTGCTGTTACAAAAGAACAGAGCATAAAAGGCTCTCTACTCCATACGAACAAAAAATTGGTTCTGTTTTTGTTGCTGTTCTCTGCAATCTCCGGTCCAGAACCTTGCGCGCAAAGGGTTCTGGGCGAGTAGGCCTCCGAAACTCCGTCCGTTTGTGTACCTGCACGGGTAGACAGGCGATCAAGTTTTTGGGGAGCGCATTGGCGCGACTGCTCAATCTGTGACGTACGTCATCTACTTCCTGGTGGTGAACTGTTCGCGAGACTGCACGGCGAACATCTTCCTGCATCACGCCTCATCCTGCATCACGCCTCGATCGACTACATCGAATAGGCCATCATGTCGACTGATGGTAACGGCGCCTCCGGTGTCACCGACACTGGCCCCGCCCGAGGGTATAACCTAAAAACTTATCTGGTGTATTTGTTTCTGTGCGCTATGAATATGTTAATAGGTGCTGCTGTTAGCTTGTTCGTTAGCGAATATGAATACATCATCGTTGGATCACTCATGTTTTTGTATGTCATGTTTTATATGCTGAATTTCTGGATTAAAATATGCCGAAAATTGACTAGATTATCAACAATCCAAAAACTTGATAGGTCTTTTTCGGTAGTTGGCTTTGCTGTGTCGCTTAAGCCGCACCCTCCGTTTGATGGTTCTAATTTTAGGAGATGGCGTGCATGTGCGATCCTGTGGTTTACTGCCATGGAATATTTTCATGTTGCACAAGGCAAGCCCACTGAGCCTCTTTCTGCTGAGGACGAACGCAAGTTCAATGTAGCGGATAACTTGTTTCGAAGTGCACTTATCAACATACTGGCGGATAACATTGTGGATGTGTACATGCATTTGCCTACGGGCAAAGAGATGTGGAATGCACTTGAGGCCAAGTTCGGAGTTTCTGATGTTGGCAGTGAGCTGTATGTCATGCAGCAGTTCTATGACTACAAGATGGTCGATGACCGTTCTATAGTAGAACAAGCTCATGAGATTCAGGCACTGGCAAAGGAGCTTGAGAACAATAAGTGCGAGTTACCGGACAAGTTTGTGGCTGGCGGTATTATCGTCAAGTTACCACCTTCTTGGTCGGATTTTGCTACCTCTCTAAAACACAAGAGGCAGGAGTTCAGTGTTACTGATCTCATTGGCACTCTTGGTGTTGAAGAGAAGGCGAGGGCAAAAGATACTCGTGGCAAGAAAGTTGCTGCTGAGGGAGGTTCTAGTGCCAATTTGGCGCAGAAGAAGAACCCTTAGGCTTCCCATAATAAGAAGAAAAATAAGCCTATTGTCAAGCCCAAGGCTACTACTGAGTTTAAGAAGAAAGGCAAAGGAAAGGGCAGCTGCTTGTGTGCGGTGATTCTGGCCATTGGGCTAAGGATTGTCCAGACCGCAAGGATAAGCACAAGAAGTCTGCCAACATGGTTATTAGTGATGCTGGAGGAACATCGGGGTACGGTAATTATTTACCTACAGTTCTTTCTGTTTGTCAATCACCTGAGTGGTGGGTTGACACTGGTGCTAATATTCATGTGTGTGCTGATATTTTCTTGTTTTCATCTTATTAGGTCGGTCGAGGTTGCTCCTTGTTGATGGGGAACGGATCGCATGCAGCTGTTCATGGTGTTGGTACGGTCGATCTGAAGTTTACTTCGGGAAAGACCGTGCAGCTGAAGAACGTGCAGCATGTCCCCTCCATAAAGAAGAATCTCGTCAGCGGATCTCTACTGTGTGGAGATGGTTTTAGGCTTGCATTTGAATCCAATAAATGTATCGTGTCTAAGTATGGAACATTTGTTGGTAAAGGCTATGAGAGCGGAGGCTTGTTCCGTTTTTCTTTGATGGATTCCTATAATAAATTTGTGAACCATGTGTGTAACAATGATGATGAATCCAATGTTTGGCATTCACGACTTTGTCATGTTAATTTTGGGTGTATGACGCGCTTAGCTAATATGAGTTTAATCCTGAAATTCGCTTTGGTCAAAGGTTCTAAGTGCCATGCGTGTGTTCAATCGAAACAACCTCGCAAGCTTCACAAGGCAGCAAAAGAGGCGAGGAATTTGGCACCGTTAGAACTCATTCATTCCGATTTGTGCGAGATGAATGGCGTGTTGACTAAAGGTGGGAAGAAATATTTCATGACGCTTATAGATGATTGCACTAGATTTTGCTATGTGTACTTATTAAAAACAAAAGATGAAGCGTTGAATTACTTTAAGATCTATAAAGCTGAGGTAGAAAACCAACTTGAGAGGAAAATCAAGTGGGTAAGGTCTGATCGTGGGGGAGAGTATTTTTCAAATGAGTTTACTTTATTCTGCGAGGAACATGGAATTATTCATGAGAGGACGCCTCCCTATTCTCCCGATCAAACGGGGTTGCCGAAAGGAAAAACCGCACTCTAACTGATTTGGTTAACGCCATGTTAGACACTGCGGGACTTTCTAAGGAATGGTGGGGTGAGGCTATATTGACCGCATGTCACGTTCTGAATAGAGTTCCTACAAAGAACAAAGAAGTAACACCATTCGAGGAATGGGAAAAGAAGAAGTTGACTCTCTCATACTTGCGCACCTGGGGATGTTTGGCCAAAGTTAACGTGCCAATTGTCAAGAAGCGCAAACTTGGACCAAAAACCGTAGATTGTGTATTTCTTGGTTATGCTATGCACAGCGTGGGTTATAGGTTCTTAATTATAAAAGCTGGAGTACCTGACGTGCATGTTGGTACAATCATAGAGTTCAGAGATGCTACATTTTTTGAGAATGAATTTCCTATGAAATGTGATGTACCTAGTTCATCTAGTCAAGAACCTATAATTTCCCTTGATCCTTTTGTGTTGAAAGAACATGTTGAGCAAATGCCTATGGAAAATCCTGAGGAGGATAACAATGAAGTTACTCGAAAGAGTAAGAGACAGAGGATTGCAAAGTCTTTTGGTGATGATTTCATTGTATACCTCGTGGATGACACTCCAAGAACCATTGAAGAGGCATATTCTTCTCCTGACGCTGACTATTGGAAGGAAGCAGTACGGAGTGAGATGGACTCTATTATGTCTAATGGAACTTGGGAGGTCGTTGACCATCCTTATGGGTGTAAACCTGTAGGATGTAAATGGGTTTTCAAGAAAAATCTTAGGTCTGATGGTACAATTGAAAAGTACAAGGCAAGACTTATGGCCAAGGGTTATACCCAGAAAGAAGGCGAGGACTTCTTTGATACTTATTCACCTATTGCCCGATTGACCACAATTCGAGTATTACTTGCCCTGGCTGCCTCTCATGGTCTGCTCGTTCATCAAATGGACGTTAAGACAGCTTTCCTAAATGGAGAGTTGGAGGAGAAGATTTATATGGATCAGCCAGACGGGTTTGTGGTAGAAGGTCAAGAAGGAAAGGTGTGCAAGTTGTTAAAGTCTTTGTATGGCCTAAAGCAAGCACCTAAGCAATGGCATGAGAAGTTCGACAGAACTTTGACATCTGCTGGCTTTGTTGTGAATGAAGCCGACAGATGTGTGTACTATCGCTATGGTGGGGGAGAAGGAGTGATCTTGTGTTTGTATGTTGATGACATACTGATTTTTGGGACCAACCTCAATGTGGTTGAGGAGGTCAAGGACTTTCTGTCCAAAAGTTTTGAGATGAAAGATTTGGGAGTGACTGATGTGATTCTTAACATTAAGCTACTGAGAGGAGGTGATGGTGGGGTTACACTTGTGCAATCTCACTATGTAGAGAAGGTCTTGAGTCGCTTTGGTTATAGTGACTGCAAGCCTGCTCCTACTCCTTATGATCCTAGTGTGTTATTGAGGAAAAATCGAAGAATAACAATGGATCAATTGAGATACTCCCAGATCATTGGCTCATTGATGTATTTAGCTAGTGCTACGAGACTTGACATCTCGTTTGCTGTGAGCAAGCTAAGCTGATTTGTTTCAAATCCGGGATTGGCGTGCTCTTGAGAGAGTAATGCACTATCTAAAGGCAACCGTGAGCTATGGAATTCACTATGTTGGGTACCCAAAGGTACTGGAGGGCTACAGTGATTCAAACTGGATCTCTGATGCTGATGAGATAAAAGCCACGAGTGGATATGTGTTCACACTTGGAGGTGGTGCTGTTTCCTGGAAGTCTTGCAAGCAGACCATCTTAACTAGGTCAACCATGGAAGCAGAACTCACAGCGTTAGATACCGCAACTTTTGAGGCTGAGTGGCTTCGCGAACTCCTTATGGATTTGCCGGTGGTTGAAAAACCGATACCGGCTATCCTGATGAACTGTGATAATCAGACTGTAATTATCAAGGTGAACAGTTCTAAGGACAACATGAAGTCATCTAGGCATGTTAAGAGGCGGTCGAAGTCTGTCAGAAAGCTGAAAAACTCCGGAGTGATAGCGCTGGACTATGTCCAGACAGCTAATAATATGGCCGACCAATTTACAAAGGGTTTATCACGTAATGTGATAGATAGTGCATCGAGTGAGATGGGCCTGAGACCCACATGAGTCATACCACAGTGGTAACCTGTTCTACGTGATCGGAGATCCCGTGAAGTAGGATGGTGATACAAGCTGTTGGTTGACTGGGAGGAGAGACCTTTACAGGGCTCATTTCTTCAATGATGCGCTTCTCTCCTATTCTGTATGGCAGGTTGATTTTTACCTCAATGTGATCCGAGTGGCTTATTTAAAGCAGAGATGTCGGCCTACAGGACATCTTAGAAGGAACACACCTATATGAGTTCGACTGCTGGTCATAGTCTATGAGATTTGGGTGATCTCTAGATACTCATGAATAGGCATGGAGTATGACTTATACGCTCCAACCAGAGGGGATGCTTTAGGCAGCCTAGTACTAGTATAGGAATAGGGTAAAGCTTGTTCGCACAAAACTGTCAATTCAAGGCATAGTCCATTGTTCAGTTGTGGATGAGTGTAACTCCTTTCCTAGGTGGATGTTCAACTTAGCAGTCTCCATCGAAACACTGGTATATCAAACAACAGCAGAACTGAGAGCATTTCTCGTGTGCCTTGAAATTTGGTGGGGATTGTTGGATTAATTGGACTTGGTCCATTTTAATTTAGCAATTAATCAAATGAAATTCCTAGACCCACATGGAAAAACTGTTTAGTCCCATATGGAGAGTTGAATGGGAGTTACACCACTTTAAAAGGTGGAACGTGGTAACCCCCTTGTGGAATTGGAGAGAGCCAATACATGCGCGCGCGCTCGCTCGCTCGCCTCGCCACGCCGAGCCGAGCCGTGCGGTGCGGTGCGGGTGCGTGTGCGAGTGCGAGCGCGCAGGCGTGTCGAGTGCAGGCGCGTTTTTCTTTATCTATTCGAAAATCGAAACGCACTAACTCGCAGTAAATAGTATTAACGAATGGCTGGCAGTAACGGTGCAGTTACTAGTGAATTATGGCTGCAGTTACTTTCGAGTAATGGCTGCAGTTACTAGTGACTAATACTCTGGTCTCTTCGTTTTTGCTGTTACAAAAGAACAGAGCATAAAAGGCTCTCTACTCCATACGAACAAAAAACTGGTTCTGTTTTTGTTGCTGTTCTCTGCAATCTCCGGTCCAGAACCTTGTGCGCAAAGGGTTCTGGGCGAGTAGGCATCCGAAACTCCGTCTGTTTGCGTACCTGCACGGGTAGACGGGCGATCAAGTTTTTGGGAGCGCATTGGCGCGACTGCTCAATCTGTGACGTACGTCATCTACTTCCTGGTGGTGAACTGTTCGCGAGACTGCACGGCGAACATCTTCCTGCATCACGCCTCATCCTGCATCACGCCTCGATCGACTACATCGAATAGGCCATCATGTCGACTGATGGTAACGGCGCCTCCGGTGTCACCGACACTGGCCCCGCCCGAGGGTATAACCTGAAAACTTATCTGGTGTATTTGTTTCTGTGCGCTATGAATATGTTAATAGGTGCTGCTGTTAGCTTGTTCGTTAGCGAATATGAATACATCATCGTTGGATCACTCATGTTTTTGTATGTCATGTTGAAAGCATCTAGGCCCCTAAAATGGTTTTGGTAATTAATCAACTTATATGAATATGGGACTAATGTTTTGTATGAGCATGCGAAGGTCAAATCCATGTGATGGTGACAAGATGCAAACTAAAGAACATAAAAGAAGACCCAAACTGGTTCAAGACAAAGGTACGTTTAGAATATGACCCTTTTTATTTTGCCGGTCTTAGGAGAATGGTGGAAGACTGGATTATAGGGTAGATAACCGTACCATAAAGAGGGATCTTGGAAAGTAGTTTGAAAACAAATTTCTTGTGCCAATTGGATCATGTTTAGAAGCATGCACTCATTTAAATTGCTTTAAATACCTTTTCTGTGCTCTGTCTGGAAGAGCGGTAGTACCGCTGTGTAATACGCCGGTACTACCGGTGAGCGGAAGATCCGGCCTCAGAGCGGATCAATTTTCCCAGAGAGCACCGAGCTGAAGTCGTGCGGAAACGGAAGTACCGGCCGTTTTAACGTCGGTACTACCGCAGTGAGCGGTAGTACCGCACTATTCAGCGGTACTTCCGGCCTCCGGAAGATCCGACCTCAGAGCAGATCAATTTTTCCAGAGAGCACCGAGCTGAAGTCGTGCGGAAACGGAAGTACCGGCCGTTTTAACGTCGGTACTACCGCAGTGAGCAGTAGTACCGCATTATTCAGCGGTACTTCCGGCCTCCGGAAGATCCGACCTCAGAGCGGATCGTTTTTTCCAGAGAGCGCCAGTTTTTTGGACCTTTCGGATGTCGGCCAGAACGGTAGTACCGCACCGACTTTGCGGTACTACCGGAGAGCGGTAGTACCGCAAATGTCAACGGCGGTAGTACCGCGCCGCCAAATCCAACGGTCACTGTGCTCGTCTGACAGAGCCGTTCTGACGCAAGATTTGGGAGCGGTAGTACCGGCTCCAGCAGGGCGGTAGTACCGCTCATCCTGATTTTTGCGGGAAATTGTGTCAAACGGCTAGTTTGGTTGGTGGAGACTATAAATACCCCCACCACTGCACAAGGGCTAAGGTTAGAGACCCATTGCACAATTCTTAAGCCCTAGAGCATTCATTTCACCTCAATTCTTCCATTGCACATCAAAGTGAGGTGGTTGAGCATTTAGTGCTAGAGTTTTCATTTGCAAATCCAATTGGCACTAGTTTGCATTCAAGCAAAGCCCAAGATTTGTTACTCTTAGTGCTTGCCGGCACTTGGACGGTTGGACGGAAGGGAAATCGGTGATCTTCTCAAGAAGGTTGTGAGAAGGCCCGAGGGATTGTGAAGGCTCGGAGCTCGCCTACCCGGAGAGGGAAAGAGCTACCACTAGTGATCGAGGTGATTAGGCTCATTCGTGGAGCCGATCCGATTTGTTCGGGCTTACCTCAACGTGGACTAGGGGAGACCGGCAAGTCTCCGATCACCACGGTAAAAAGTAATCGTGTCAATTGTGGTTTGCTCTCTTGTGATCATTTTCATTCAAGCTACGCTCTTCATTCATATTACTTGATTGCTTGCTTAGTTAGAGTAGCAATTGTTGTTCTCTACTATTTGATATTGCTCTTAGTCGATTACTTGTGCTAGTGTTTGTTTGAGCCTTACTAGGTTGATTAGTGGTGTTAGTGTTATCTTGCTCTATTATTTCCATCAAGTTTAAAATTGCTAATTAGAATTAGACAAAAATTTTAAAACCTCCTATTCACCCCCCTCTAGTCGGCCTCCTCGATCTTACACATGTTTTATATGCTGAATTTCTGGATTAAAATATGCCGAAAATTGACTAGATTTTCAACAAAAGAGACATGCATCAAAACTTCAACCGAATGAAACCATCAGCAAGTAGAAGTTGAAGCTGGTGGATATCCCCGTGCCTTCTTGCATTTTGGAGTTCTTTGGGTTTGAATGCTTCACACATCCATATCTCAACAAATAGCCTGCAAAAACCAGCATAATTCAGCATAATCCGATGCATCTTAGAATGAACAACATTGCAAAACTCGCACTTGTACCTCCTGATATCCCTCAGAGGCACTGCTAGCCTCTTCTCCTTCCCACATCTGACTAATCCCCAAATTCGCATCATGAAAAGAGCACAATTACAACAAGAGCAATGAGAAATCAACCGAAATTCCCAAAATTGACGCTTTGTGTGGCATCAATTACTACAAATTTACCTCGAATCACGGAGAGAATGGCTGAATTGGCAGTATCATGAGCGGTCGATAGGGAAGTGACAGCGTAAGTGAGAGACCTTGGGAAAGGTTGGGCTCTGGAAGGAGAGGCCGGGGAGGGCTGGGGGAGCGGCGAGGGGGTGGTGGAGGCTGGGGAAGGGGGAGGCCGAGGAGGGGTGGTGGAGGCGGGGGAGCGGAGAGGGTTGGGGGAGGCCGGGGAAGGGGGAGCTCGACGAGAAGCTGAACGTGCAGATAGGGGTGGGGTGAGTAAGGTAACAGATCACAGATGGAATAGTATTTTGCCTAACTTTTAAAAAATTATGTGGTATTAAAGTGAATCAGATTTTTATGCATATTTCTAAAGTGTCCTTATTTAGATGGTAAAAAGACAATTATTTCATAGTAATATATATATATATATATATATATATATAGGCCACCGTGCGTAGTTGCTTTGCTATTCAGGACTAGACTCTCAGCCTCGCACTCGCCCTGAGCAGCAGCCAAGCTTAACTGCGCGCCTAAAGCAGCGGTCGATCGACGAGGGGATGGCGTTCATGCGGTACCGCGGGCTGCCGCAGGGCGAGGTGACGGTGGAGGAGTTCTGGGCGTGGCTGGGGCAGTTCGACGCGGACCGCGACGGGCGGATCAGCCGGGAGGAGCTGCAGCACGCGCTGCGGAGCCTGCACCTGTGGTTCGCGGGGTGGAAGGCGCGCGAGGGGGTGCGCGCGGCCGACGCCAACCGCAACGGCGCCGTCGACGGGAAGGAGGTCGGTCGGCTGTTCGCCTTCGCGCAGAGGCACCTCCACGTCAAGATCACCGAGCTCGGCTCCTACTGAAGTCTGAAGTCAGTTTGTGTAATTTGTGTCAAGGGTGGGTGTATTAATTTGTGACAATAATGGAGTGTACCGGATGTGTGTGCGCTTTTGCATATCTTATGGCAAACTTGTGGAGGACTCGAAAGTTTCAGCACTGTGATTTTTGTGGAGAAATGTTGAAGATGTTCTGTCATGGCTCTGTGTTTTTGTTTCTCTTTACTTCAATCTGTATCAACAATGAGCATAGATTTACCCCAAAAAAGCTTTATATGGGTAACTTTGGACCATATATTCTACCAGGATACGATGCCCAACATATAGGAATAAAGATCACAAGATGATGTGTGCTATAATAAAGGTGAGACACACTGATAAGACCGTTGATTTGTAAGAGTTAGTGGTAGATATATAATTGAGATGGTAATAATGTTAGATGAGCAGTAACTAACTGAAGCTACACATATAATTAAGGGTAAGGGAAAGTATTTATGTTTACAAGTTTGTGTGTTACTAGGCTTGTATCTTTCGGAGGATACCTAGCCTAACCCGCAATCGGCCTCCAATCCTTATCACTCTCTCCATGTTTATCATTTCAACTAGCCTCTAAGGCAGAACCCATAATACATTAAATTATTCTTTTATATCCTAATCCCAATCGATTCCCAACTCTCAATGTATTACGTGTGGTGTGTACATTGTAACTTGTATGAATGTATAGCTTCAAGATATCAATGACCAGCTGAGGTGGTTAAATTGCAACAGGCATGTGACCGATAGCAACGACCATATACTATAGTTTATCATTACTATTACAAAAGAATGAGTTAGTGATTATATGTCCTTTCTTCTCTAACCACTCTATTCCTTTAACTTATTATCACTCTCCACTTTCCAACTGATCGAGCAGTCCTTTTCATAGCATGATTCTTTATACATCTAATAAATTTTATTGCAATGCATGAGCATATGACTAGTCAATACATAGATGCAACCTCCAGGCCTGAAAGACAATTCCAACTGTAGTTGCTTAGAGGCAGCCACCTCCAATAATTAGTGGCAAACCCGAAGGAGCTTAATACTGGAGATGGCCTAATATAATGATAAACATTCTATGTGTTGTTAATGTGATCAACAAGCTAACTATATTTTAGTTAGGCAAATAAGTATTTTTTATGAATTGAAACACATGAAAATTTTGTCTTAAAACGCGTGAAAACTAGCCCAAAAAGCGAAAAGAAAAAGTGAGAGTGAAATGACCAACATAGGGACTCCAGGTCCTGGACCGAACCAGAAACCACCCAACCCATCGAACCAGGCCGCACCACACGGCCATGGCACGACCGAACCCGGCCCGCGCCCGGCCGCGACGCCGAGCCGACCAACACGACACATCGCGCGCCACCACCACAGCCCCGGTAAGGCCGTAACGCCGACGCGAGCGAGCAACCGACCCGATGCCGCCGCCTAACTCCGCGCGCTCCCTTATCAAAAAAAAAAAAACTCCGCGCGCTCCTCCTCCCAACCGCTCGCCGCTGCCCCTACGTCCAACCCCGCTTCCTCCCCCTCGCCGCCTCCCAACCCCATCGCCGCCGCCTCCTCCTTCCTCCACTACCACCTCTCCCGCCCCGCCCTCGCCGCGGCGTACCCGCCGGGGCCCCAGGACGCCTCCCTCTCCCTCGCGCTCGCCCCCGACGAGGTCGCGCTCGCGCTCACCGGCACGCCCGTCTTCACCGTCTGCAACTCCAGCAGCGAGTTCGTGCTCGTCTCCGACCCCGCCACCGGCCTCCGCTCCCTCGGCTTACTCTGCTTCCGCTCCGAGGACGCCGACGCCTTCCTCTCCCATGTATTCGTCTCTGCTCCTCTCTCGCCATCTGCTGGATTTGCTGTTTGCTTTTAGATTTTTTACTAATGGTTCTGGTGATTATGTGGTTTAGGTGAGAACGCGGCAGCCGGTGCTAGGGAAGGGGCAAAAGTGGTGCCTATTACGCTCGATCAGGTGGGCTTAACATGATATGTCTTGTGATCGATCATATCTTCATGATTTCAGGAACAATTCTGCATTGGAAGTTATGGGGTATTGGGGTTTATGTAGAGTTTAGTGGGGAGCTTGTGTTCTTGCGGTGCTGGATTGCGGCAGAATCATGAAAGACATGCAGTACAAATTAATTTAATGACATCTCAACGATTGGCAAAGTGAGAACTATATTTCTTAGAAGGACGTATATGGGGAAAGGAACCTTTTCTCATAAGTCCTATTGTCGTGGAGTGCGTATGTGTTGCCTGTTTACCTAGCTTTTTTTTTGGTTACAAGCTAGCTTTTATTCATGCTTTGAAGATTCGTGAGCTTAGGATAGCCTCATTACAACTTCACTCATTCTACTCCATGCATCGTTATATTCTATATCTTGAACCACACTGATACTGATGTTTCACAATGTAAATATACTTTACGCCATCCTTCTGAACACAGGTTTATATATGTTGAAGGCTGAAGGTATTGCATTTTGGTTCTTACCTGACCATCTTCGAATAAAGAATGCACCGGAGGTTTGCTCTTTGCTGTACTTGTGGCTCATTGCTCTATTATCATATCATTACGTGGATCATTTTTAGCATCCCTGCCCCTCTATCTCTCTAGAAAATAGAACTCAGTTCATCAGGTAGACTAAATTACTCTTGAAAGCAGCAATGCAGCCAGTATATGTTCCTGTCACGTGCCGAATTACTGTTTGCGTACACTATTCATGCGCGTGAACAGTACCCATGTACTGTAACAGACGCGCATGATGGGGTTAATTTAGTTAAGATAGAGATAAGAATAGTTAGTTTTCTTATTATATAGGTTTACTATTTTATAGATATATTTTATCTATTATATATATGTTTTCTTAGAGATAGAAATTATTTTTTAGAGGTCAAGTCGAATTATCCTTATAAAAGAGGCAACATGTATCTATTATCAAGCAATGAATAATGAAGAAATATTTCTAAATCTCCGATTCCTAGTTTTGATCTCTCCCTTAGACCGGCTACTCTAGACCTCAACAAACAAAATTGGGAAATTCTTGCCTAAGGTAGGTCAGACCGCCATGAAGGGGCCAGTCTGACTAAAATCACAAGGCCAGTTTGACTGGTCCCATGTTCCCAAACCTAAAAATCTCTTAAATCAAAACTCAAATATCAAGAACTTACTTAATTTTCATCTAAACACTTTTAAATTTTGCATAAGACTTGTTCAAGATATTTGGATTTTGAACAAATCAAGAATAACAAGGTTCTTGGATTTGGGTCCACTAAATTTTAGAGTATTAAATCTAGATCACAAGAACACAAAAAATCCTCAAACTAAAATTACTTCTTACTCATGAGAATCTAAGGCATGAAGTTTTTCAGATCTATTCTCACATGTCCTAGCAAGCTAATTTAAACAATAAATTGGGCTAAAACTCCCATGATCATAAAATCACAAATCTTGCTAACGAACACTCACGAATCAAGAATAATCTTGTTTCTTACTATAGAGATGATCTAGATAGGCAATGATTGATCAACTAGAATATTTAGTGCCTTTGGCTCATCATGAATCATAGCAAGATTAAGAGGGAGAAGGAAACACTAAAAACTAAACCAAACCAAGATTTCAACACTTAAGTAAAGAGGAGAAAAACATGGATAAATTTTGATGCCTATTTATACTTGGATATGTATGTTTACAGCCACTCCATAGCCAACCGCAAAGCCTAAAAATGGCAAAAAGCTAAAGACAAAAAGTCACAACTCATCTCCTAAAAGTTCTTTCCTAGAACTCTAATCTCCTCAAGTTGGCTTAGAACAAGCTTCTCTACAATTTAGTCCTAAGCCAACACCTCTCCCTCCTTATAATGGAGCCTTACTAGAAACCCTAACCAGTCCTCTAGTTGGGGGTTAAACCATTTATATGAGCTAACTCGTTAACCTAACACTATATCGGGTTTTACACTCACACATACATGCTTCTAAAGCACACACAACTATTAACCCAATAGTGAATCAACACTTGATCCACTTAACATTTTTAGCATATCTTTAACCTAAACCACCTCTCTTGCACCTCCTCACATTGTGTTTGATCAAGTCTCAAATTTTCAATTTGGGGGCAAATAGAGACCATTTTACCCTCAACCACCTTCCACAAAGCTTCGCGCATTCTTTGTCTCGAAGTAGCCCTGTACTTTATCTTCGACTCTATGTGTCTCCAATAACTTGTTGTCAAGCTTCTCACATGTTCGGATCTTATCGAATGTCCTCATTTGCAAACGGGCCCAAGTCACTTGGCGCGCTACATACCTTTCTATACACCATGATGGCACCTAACTTCCCTGATCATTCTAGACCTCAGCTCCTCCCTGAGTTTAGCCCTGATCTACTTTGTCGTTACCTGTTATGTCCACCATCGATGGCTTCCACTCTGGTTCCTTATCTTCTCAGTTTGTAACCACTCCGCTAGCCTCAGTCATCTTCTAGCGGCACCTTGATTGTTCTGGACTTTAGCTCCCTTAGTTTAGTATTGATCTCTTGACTGCTCTAAGTCTAAGCTCTCATAGTCTCATAGCTTAGTCTCGGTTCCATCCGCCTAATAATGCCCTAGCTGCAGAGTCCTACAACCAATAATAATAAGCAAACTATCACGCAACACTACACAATATACAAAATCATCAAAATTGTTGAGCCAAGAATTCTTACCTTCATCTCAAAGCATCTCCGTATGCTTTGACACGTAGACCGTGGTGCCCAATGACTAGCTGTCACTCTTCAAGTATTCAGGCTCCCACATACCGTCTCTACGTGCATCGACCTAGTCACTCGACACACCACATACACCAACTCACCTCTTTATAATCTTTGTTTTCTTTGTGCTTTCTCCTTGAGCCACGTAGCCTTATCCGAACTTACTTCACTACATAGACCTTAGCTTCCTTACCTAGTCCTGATCCCTTCTCATTGACCACTAACGTTCTCCAAACCATTTGCACATTCAAAGATTAAGCAACTATCTTAAGCACAAGTTCCATGTATTTGACTTACGTTAGTCAAAACAATGCATCATATAACACTACATACCAACCAACAGTACCCATGCTATGCACACACTCATCCAACTCAAAAACCATTTTTATTGATCTTTGGCCGCAGCCACTGCTCTAAGCGCACTCCCCATGGCGGTTAGACCGCTGGCCATTAGCTGGTTTGAGCACTTAAGAGCACCAAAAAACACCTTCTCTGGAATTTCAATAAAACTTTATCTAGTTTTAGCTTTAGTTTTCAATTCCAATGGCATCAATTGCAATCTCATCCCAAACAAACCTACACCAAATGTTTGGTATTCAATTTCCCAAAAACCCATTGGCCAGTTTAACTGCTTGCCTCATAATGGTTAAATCGTCGCCATCAACCAGTTAGACCACTTCGTATGGATCTAGAATGAGATTTGTCAATTTATTTGGTGGATTTAAAGCTTTTTATGAAAAACTTCGTCATTTTTAGTAGCTTAACTCTATTTTTTTTGGCTCATATGGTCTTTTCAGTCGTTGCTTTGTCTTTGTGACCATTATGAGCCTTTATTTGCAAAATTCTCTCATTAATTCTAAAACCACATCTTTATTATATGTTATGTTGTCGTGTTTTTGTGTAGTTTTTTTTATCTGAGGAGGTACTGCCGAGTTTTTTTTGTAATCTCGCTAATCGTAAGGGTAATATAGTAGCATCTCAGGGTAACGAAAATCCTAGGGTGTTACATGCCTGGCCTTACCTTCTTTGCGGCGCCTCGTGCTCCCTCAGCCGCTTGCTGAGATGTGCGGACGGTCATCGCGTCATGTTCTTGCGGTGTAGCACGGATTGTTGACGACAGAGACACGACCGGTCGTCGAATCCCCGGACGAGCAGTCCGCCGAGAAGCCTGGCTTTCTTGGATTCTGCACATTTCATGGAGCAAAAAATCTAAGCGAAATGACACGGTGATCTTCATAACAATATCACAAGACGTACCTTGCCCTTTGGACGAACTGGCTATTGCCAAACCGGTTGTCGATGTCAACAACACGTTGAACTGGTCGATCCAGATCACCCGCGTCAGCAATGTGACGATGGAAATTGCAAACTGCGCGAGCTTTTTTCCTCGCGGGCCCTGGCTTCTCCTTATCGTCTTCCTTACACGCCTCAGCTCGGCGAGCAATCTTCTCCACGGTTCCCAAACATTGTTGCGATGGCCTCTTGCTTATGCCATTGCCATCACTTCTCTCCAAACCCATTGTTAAGCCTATAAACTGGGAGGGAAACAAACAGGTAAAAAAAGCAATAATTAGTATGTATTACTGTACTATTACCTAGCACTAGTAGGCTTTTTTTTAGATAAAGGATATAAAATCCGGCCTCTATATCCACGTGGGATATATACAGCCAAAAGTTACATGAGCACTTAGGCTCAAAGCCTCAAAACTGAGGCACAAAAAACAACACGAAAGATATCTTAAGGACTATGAAAAAAGCTACAAAGACTAAGCTTCAGAACTTTTTCTTCATCCTTGCTTTCAACCAAGTCCCTATCCTCAACCGACTGTGCCTTCCAAACTTCGGTCTGCTTTGCGTGAAGAAGGACCTCCGAGGCGACGTCTCCAAGGAGGCTACGAGAGTCGCCGACGCCGCCCGCCTCATCGAGGCAAGGCTTTCACCTGGAGATCAGTGAACAAAGGGCTATGCAGTGCCATGACAACTCCTCCAGGAAGGAAAATGGCTCCCGAAGGCGTTATCGTTGTCGATACCGGAAATAACACCGGCAAGGCTTTCGCCAGCACCTCCACAACACCCCTCACACTACCCACACCCAAAGAAGACCACCACCAACACACCGATGTCCTGCATGCCTCAAGGCCCTGGCATAGCCACCCTTGAACTCCACGACGAGCCGCTTCCTGCAATGCCGCCACTGTAGAAACCACTATGCGACGCCTATACGCCACCACTGAGCAGATCCAGAGACATGAACCTCGGATCAAGCCTACAGCAAAACCACCTCACCGGCACACTGCACTGCCTACAAAAATGTCGCTGAGAAAGCACCGCTCCTGCGCACGCCAGATCCACGCCTGGGGTCACCGGATCCACTCCCATAGAAGCCGAATCGGGAGTATGCCGCCGGCAGCGAGACGGCTGCCGTCACACCACTTCATCCAGAGCGGACACCGCTGCGCCATGACTACCTGCTCAAGCAGCCACGCCATGACTCGTGATCCCGCCGCGGCACCGCAGATCCGGGCCGAGAGACGCCAGCTCAGGCCATTAGACCGCCGGATCCGCCGCCGGCGCGACTACGCGGCGCTGGAGACACGACATGCACGCGTCCTCGCTGCGGCCCTACTTCTCGGAGCACCAGAAGAGCCCCTACGCGTGCCAGCCCTGGGACAAGGGCTTCCTCCACCTCAAGTTCATGCTCGGGGGTTGCGCGCCCTCGCCCTGGGAGGACTTCCCGTTCTCCCGCAAGTTACTCGCCGACAACGGCAACTGCCATCTCCCCTCCTCCCCCGACCTCGACCGCGCCGCCAAGAACTTCGTCGACGCCGCGCTCACCTACCCCTCCACGCTCCGCCTCCGCCCTCCTTTCGACCACCAGCGACCGGTGGCGCGCTCCGGCGACGGCGAGGAGGCGGGATCCAGGCAGGGGAGGAAGGGGGGAGAGAGGCCCGAGAGGACCGCCCCGGCTTTGCTGCCCTCCGCCAATCGAGGAAGAGAACCCCGAGAGGAGGAAAAAGCCCCTGTTTCCTATTTCCTTCGGTGCACTAGCACTAGCAGGCTAGAACGTTAATTTTGCTAAGCCGACTCCTGCCTCAACTCATTCCATTTTTTTGCTAGCACCAGTGGCTTCCTGTTTCCTTCGGTGCACGTATTCAAATCATGGAGGATCTTGAGAGTTAAGGGGAAAAGAAAACGGCTTTATTTTTTAAGTTGCCATTTTTTAGGTGTATAGGGGATATGTGAGTGTTACTTTTCTTTTCTTTTTTTGCTAAGGGGCACTCCAGTTTTGAGCTATATATTGGATTAGATCTAAAGAATCTCATTCCTCTTTCTCCTCCCCTCCCCAAACCCTAGCTGCCGCTGTCCCTAGCACTAGTGCTGCCCGTTGCTGCCACTACTGCTTCGCTCCCACGCCGCCTTTTTCCTCCTCTCCAGTGAACCCCTCCTCTCCGGCAAAATCCCCCGTGTTATCCTCCTTCCAGCTACTGTTATCAGATCCACCACCGCCTCCGGTCATCTCCTAATAGCCACTCTCATCCTATTACCCCCACCGCCCTCCTCCAACCCACGGCGCCGGTGGTGCCACCACCACCCACCGCCGGTCTGTCCCCACCCCTCCTCCCTCTATACCCAGGGCACCGATGAACTTAAATCCGTGAACCTGATCCCTAGCTTGCCGAAGAGCCGGCGTCCCGGAGATGGTGGAGCACAAATCTTAGTGCAGATCCAAAGGTGATAAATTCAAGTACCCTCAACCCAGAAAACAGATGAGTACTCCTTAACCATTCATTTTTTCTAAAGTCAATTTTGACGAAGATACTGCCAAGGGACAAAGAAGTAGTAGATAGTAGGAGTTATGGGGAGTCGGTGCATCCAACGGAATGGCGCGGATGAATCCAACGGATGTCCTCCTTTTAGCAATTTCGATATAGAAAATCATTTCTCAATTTCTGATACACCCTATATAGTTAGTCATCAATTGCATAAGAAAACCCAGTAACCTATTATATAGTAGGACATATATGTGCCTTATGAATTGGACAACTAATTGCTGGCCAATTTTACCACGTCTTTGTGCGAAATAAATCTCAATCTCTGGAAGACTCTAGAATCCTTACCAAATATATCGTCTCTTACAGGAATGGAAAAAGAGTCAAGACAATGTGAAAGGGGGTAACAAAGGGAGGAAAGAAGAGCTGTAATCGCCATACATTGGGCGTTGCCTGTATTGCTCTTTGTATACAGGAATGTACAAGAAACAGTCCATAAAAACCGGGATTACAAGAGCTAATCTAGGAAGGGATATACATGGAAACAGCTCTAACGGGAGGCACCAATCACGGTGGCACATAACTCCGTTTCTTTCTTTGACAGACAACATGTTACACTTCACCAGGGGAAAAAAAAGGGGGAAGAGTCAATACGTGATGCTTCTCGAATAGCGATACTAACTCGTGCAAGCTAATACTGCTCTAATACATCCAACAGTGTTTTGTTTTTTTTTTCCCCTTAGCTTCTATTTATAAAAGCCTTTCAATGGTCGTCTTCCTTTTTGTACAGAACAAAGCTCGTATCGGCCTTAACAAGTAACAATGGCGTCGGAGAAAAGTGCTTGCAGTGACATACGCAAACGGCCACCGCACCACCGCTTGGGAACCGTGGGGATGAACGCTCGCCGAGCCGAGGCGTCCGTGGAACACGATCTGGAGAGGCCAGGGGCCCCGAGGAAGAAGGTCTCACTGCTTGCAATTTGCATCGTCGCGTTGCTAATACTGGTGATCATGTGGGTGGTTCTACTCAACGTGCTGCCGACGTCGACGATCGGCTGGGCAACGGCGAGTTGGTTCACAAGGCAAGGTACGTCTCGATCTTGCTGCGAAGATCACGCGCGGTGCCATTTCCTTCGATTTTATTTAACTTGCTGACTTGCCCGTGCAACGGCTAGGTAATATATTGCGTATATTGGACCACTGTTATAAACCTAGACTGCTATACTCTTATACCCTTTTTTATACGCAGCTGCTTTAATATCGGATTAGAGTTGCGAGATATAACATGAGAATGTATGGTATAAGAATGAAATAGATGAATTCCGTATAGAGAACTGAAAAAAACGACGCCGAAACGATTATGATGAGAGAGATTTGGCGAAGCTAACTACAAATTTCTTAAGTACGACCTCAAAAGAGTACAAGAGATTATCGCTCTCCCACAACTCTCTCAAACATTTTAGAACAATTGGATATGTCCTACACAAGAATCTAGTGTTAAAGAATAATCTATCCTTTAATCTGCTTGTGCATCTCTTATTTTGAATAAGTTGGTTTGTGGCTTAGGTTCTTCATGACCATCTCTCATGGCCTTATATAGCGCTATCTAGTTCTTCTCCAAAGAGAAGTTGAAATCATAATCCTATTAGGATTCATATAGAAATCCTTATAGCATACCACTTAAAGTACTAGTTGATTAGGATATGAGTCAATATACTCAATCAACCATGATTCTTATCCATTGAAGTCACAGTGCTTCTCTAAGAACTAGCTCCAAGTTGGCTATACCTTTTTCTATTTTTCCTCCCACCATTAGAAGTGTCTCACCATAGAGGCTCATGCACATCACCGCAATGTACGTGTTGGTCTTCGGGCTAGCCTACCCAAACCCACCATGTGATAGCTCCTTTGTTGTGTAGTTTGGTTAACTACATCCCCTATTCCTATAACCCTTCATGCTATAGATTTGTATTGAATTTGAACTCCACTTGCTCGTTGGTACCGTGTGGTTGGTTGCACCACGTCTTCTTTCTTTCAACAACTCGCACCTTCACTGTGCCTGCTAGATTTTGGAATCATCTTTGCAATTCTATATAATACTACAAATAAGATCTGAGTACTTACCGTTGACAATATGGTTTCTTTCTACTGACCGAGATTTTTATCAGATCTCCCATTGCTTGCTCTTCCTTCAAAATTACCCATCTAGATACTTTTCATGATTACTTACCCTTTACCAGTAACTCGCATGGCTCTACCTCGAAGTGATACATCACAACTTTCGAGTTTAAGAGACCTCATAGACATTAGATTCTTTTTTAAGCCGGAAACATCTTGAACTCCCATTAATGTTTGATATACTCCATCATACATCTGCAATGTACCCGTTTCCACCTTAGTAATTGTATACTCCTTGCAATCTACCAAATGAACAGTTCCATCCATCGTATGTACAGATTCTTTGTCAAACATTTCCCTCGCCAAACATATATAAAAGCAACAACTTGGATCTAATATCCATCTATGAGAAAAACTTGATTCACTGATAACAAGTATGTTCAAATCATCCTTCGCTACAACCACTGAGTATGCACCCCTCCTTTGCATCAAATTCAGACATTTCTCATCACATAGATAGCGTATACGTTTGTCTTTGCTCTTACCCTTCTTATTCCCATGACCTTTTCTTTTGCCTGCAACACCTACTGTAATCAATGCTTGATTACCCGAGGATGAACAATCCGATGGATTTTTTAAGAATTCTGCCTCCAATATATATGCACTGCCTCATTGAAGTTAAGAGTGTTTTTTTATAAGAATATTCATCACCAATTGTTCCTATGATAGTAGTAGAGATAACGCCAATATGACGACCTTGTCATTCTACTCAATTTTCACATCCCCACAACTTAGCTGTGTAATAAGCTTGTTAACGATATTGAGATATTCAATGAATCATATGCTTTCCTCCATGCGCAACTTGTATAGTTATCATTTCAGCACTCACCGGCTTGTCAGCGACTTTGTCACATACAATTCTTTTAAGACACTCTATAATTTCTTCAGTGCATTCTTCTTAATCACTGAGTTTGCCTCATCAGAGAGACATAGATGGACTATATGACAGCCTTTTGCTCCATCAATTTTTAGTCTTCATCGAATGTCTTTTTTGATTTGTTCCCTTGAAGAGTGTTGATTAATCCTTGCTAGACAAAGACATCTTTAATCACACATTGCCACATGCTAAATTCCCTCCGCCATCAAATTTCTCCACTTGACTCCACATCGTCGACATCGATCTTGATTTTATACCACTTAATGTTTTGCCAGCCTTCTCACAGATCAGATTAATCGAGCTTGAACCCTGATGCCACTTGTTGTATTCTGGAACTCTTTTTTATGTGTAGCAGCCCCCAGATCGGATGAGAGTTGCGAGATACGACATGAGCATGCATGGTATAAAGAACGAAGTAGATGAATCTTGTAGATAGAACCGAAATAACGATGCTGAAACAATTGCGATGAGAGAAATATTTGACGAAGCTGACCGCAAATTCCTCACAATCATAAAAGAGTACAAGGGATTGTCACTCTCTCCTAACCCATTTGAATATTTTAGGACCTTTGGATTCTTGCCCTACACAAGAATCTTATTCTAAAGAATAACCTAGTCTCTAATATTCTCGTACGTCTGTTGCTTTGGATAAATTGGTTTTTGGCTTAGGTTCTCCATGACCACCTCTCGTGGTTTTATATAGTGGTCCTAATTCTACTCCAAAGAAAAGTTAGAATCCTAATCTTATTAGATTTATATAGAAATACTTGTAACACATATTTCTAAATCCTAATTGATTAGAATACGAGCCAACATACTCACCGTAGACCCCACCAGATAAATGCATGGTTTAGATCTTTTTATTTTCTTCTAATTGACATACATAGTAATTTTTAGATTCTTAGAGTGTTAGGTTAATAATCTTTTCTAGTCCGTATGAGTCTGTTGATACGCATACAAGTAGATGTCGAGTCATGTATAAGTGGTAGCCGAGTTTTATTAGTAGTCTGAGTCTGTATCTAGTTCATGTTGTATGAGTATAAAAGTAGAGGAGAGGTAGGCTTGTAAGGTAGAACGAGAACAAGTAGAAGAGTAAGAAAAGGAAAATGAGAGCAATCAGAAGAGATTGAGGAGGGCGATCAGTTGTGATCAGAAGTGTAATGAGGGGAAGAGGAAATACAGAAAAGCAGAGTGCTTTGGTGCCCTGGAATATCAACTTGTGATCTTGACCTGTTTTCATGTTGTTGCTGCAATACTCAAAGACATGAGGAGCGAAGGAGCTGCGCATCGAAAGTACTCGTACTCAAAGTATCGAGTATCGAGTACACACTAACTATTTAAAGTTTACGAGCGAATGTGTTCATGTTCGAAGAGGAGCGTGGTCGTTACAAGTACATGCACAGCAGTGAAGGAGTGATAATAACTAGCTGAGTGGTCGTAACCATCAACATGGTCGTTACTAACAAACAACGTAGTCTACTTTGAGTGGTCACAAACATCAATTGGGCCAACAATTGGTATAAGAGCATCAGGCGGTGAAGCGATGGCCGGTAACATGGGTGATCCATCAAAGTCAGGAGTGCTCGTTAAGACTACTGGCAGTGAGCTTGATCCATCGAAGTCAGGCCTGATCATCAAGCCAATGGCAAGACGCGTCTCGATCCCGATCCTATACCCGATGTTGAGTGAAACGAATTACGGCATATGGGCCGTCAAGATGAAGATAATCCTGCGTTCACTTGGGGTATGGTCAGCGATCAAAGGTGGTGACAATGACGATGACAAGGATCAAGGCGCAATGGTGGCCATCTCGCAAGTGGTGCCAGATGACATGATGATGTCGATCGCTGAGAAGGAGACAACGAAAGAAGCTTGGAATGCACTTAGGGAGATGCAAATAGGCGAAGATCGCGTCAAGAAGGCACGTGCTCAAGTACTCAAACGGCAACTAAGTAAGTTACAGATAGGAGACTTGGAGACGATTACCGAGTACTCCATGAAACTCACCATGCTGGTGGGTGAGATCCATTCACTTGGTGCAAAGCTGGAAGAGAGCGGCATTAACAAAAAAACTATTCAGTTCAGTTCAAGATCAATTCCTCCAGATTATCAACAATCGAATAGTTCGGCGATGTCGCAGTGATGACACTCACGGAGGCGATCGACTGCCATAGAACCTTCGAGGAAGGACTTAAGGGTCAACGACACTCGAAGGACGAGGGAGATCAACTTCTATTTACCCAAACCAAGTGGGAAGCAAGGAACTCGAAGACAAAGAAGGAGAGCTCTAGCAGCACCGAGAGAGGAGAGCGTCACGGGAATGGTCGGGGATGCGACCGCGGACATGGCGGTGGTGAAAGAACCCGTCACAAGTCACATATCAAGTGCTTTGAATGTGATAAATATGAGCACTACGCATCGGAGTGTCATAGCCACATAAAGTGTTTCAACTATGATAAGTATGGTCACTATGCTTCGGATTGCTAAAGAAAGAAGGACGAGGAGGTAAACCTCACCAATGTGGTATCTAGACAATAGAGCCTGCAATCACATGACGGGAGATCACTACATGGCTCCACAGTGGAGATAAAAGGCAAAAGATCAATGTTGTTGCAATGCAAGAATGATGATCAGAAGTTGGTATATGAAATTTACTATATACCGAGTCTATGTAATAACATACTCAATCTCGGGCAGATGACAAAAGAAGGATGCAGAGTGGTGATATAGGATGAGTTCTTGTGTGTCTGTGCAAAGAACAATGATCTGTTGATGAAAGTGAAAAGGTCTCCGAACCGGTTGTACAAGATTTTCTTGAAAACTTATAAATCGACTTGTTTGAAGAGTAGCCTGGAAGAGTCAGGCGGTAGCAAAGAGAGAGCTCGAGAGGATGGTCAGCATGACGAGTCTCAAGGGATAACTGCGCCAAGCATGGAAGCCAGCGGCTCGGGTCAAGGCTGTGGATTCCATGCACAAGGGGTGTGCATGAAGAGCAGATCGGACGCACAGGGAGTGCGCATACGCTCAGAGTGTTTTGACCAAGCAAGGCGCAGGAGGCATCCCAAGTCGTCCTAGGCTTCCGGGTCATCACATCAGTAGCGACCCATGGTAAGTTGGTGCGTCTCTAGACCAAGCAAGGTCGGGGCACATCACAGGGACCAGCGAGTCCCATCGAAGGGAAAGGATGGCGCATCCCTATGGGTGACAGAGTAAAAGAAAATTTTCTAGCAAAGAAAAATTTTGCTGCATGTGGTGTGGAAAGCAGCGGTCTAGGTAGGCCCCACATGCGTGTGTAAGGCAGAATGAGTAGCGGCTCAGGAGCATTTGCAAACGCATATGTTCATGCGCATGTAACTGGGGCAAATCACAGTGACTCAGGACAACCATACGATGAGTCCCACAGGCACGCAGAAGGCAGAGGAAGGTCTCACAAGCATGCAGTAGCCCCACGCTCTAGACCCGCAACGCCAATGGAGGAAGAGTGGACAAGTGTGGATGCCAGTGCATCAACAGTGGAAGACGAAGGAAGCCGAGAGGCAGGCAGTGCTTCAGGAGCAAGTACAAGTCGACGAGAGCAGCAGGTGTGGAAGCGCAGCAGAAAGTGGTTGAGCAAGTGTTGTTAAATCAAGTTGCGACACAGGTGCGAAAGCGAAAGAAGATCAGTGTGATCAAGGTGAAGAAACAAGATTAAGAAGGTGAATGTTAGGTTAATAATCTTGTTTAGTCCGTATGAGTCTATTGTATATGTATACGAGTAGACGTCGAGTCGTGTATAAGTGATAGCCGAGTTTTAATAGTAGTCCGAGTCCATATCTAGTTCAGGTTGTATGAGTATAAAAGCAGAGGAGTGGTAGGCTTATAAGGTAGAACGAGAACAAGTAGAAGAGTAAGAAAAAAAACGAGAGCGATCATAAGTGATCAAGAAGGCTGATCGGTTGTGATCAGAAGTGTAACGAGGGAAAGGAAATACAGAAAAGCGGAGTACTTCAGTGCCCCGGAATAACGACTTGTGCTCTTGACTTATTTTTGTGTTGTCGTTGCAATACTCGAAGATGTGAGGAGCAGAGGAGCTGTGCATCGAAAGTACTCGAAGTATCGAGTACTCGCTAACCATTCGAAGTTTACGAGTGGAGGTGTTCGTGGTCGAAGTGGAGCGTGATCGTTACGAGTACGTGCACAACAACGGAGTAGTCGTAACTAGCTAAGTGGTCGTAACCATCAACGTGGTCGTAACTAACAGACAACGTTGTCGTAACTAACAGGCAACAAGATCATAAACGACTTTGAGTGATCATAAACATAACTGGGCCAACATAGATCCTGTTTTAGATTCTTAGAGCGAACAGGATGCTTCCTTTTAACATGATTTTGTTATCATATAATGGATTAGGTGTCAAATTTTGCTTAGATGTTTGCTCCATTACGCTTGCAGAACCTAAGAATGACAGGCTTCTTGGCGGGCTGCTCGTCCCGGGATTTGACGAACGGTCGTGTCTCAGTCGGTACAAATCCATGTACTATCGCAAGAACATGGCACGATCACCGTCCGCGCATCTCACCAAGCGGCTGAGGGAGCAGGAGGCGTTGCAAAGAAGGTGCGGCCCAGGCACCGAAGCATACCGGAGAGCAACCCTCCGGCTGGACTCTGGGCAAAATGGCACTTACACCATAGACGGCACCTGCAAATACCTCGTGCTGGCGCCTCATAGAGGCATAGGGAACAAGATGATATCCATGGCCTCTGCGTTCCTCTACGCACTGCTCACCGACCGGGTTCTGCTTGTCCACAGGGGAATAGATGTATACTTGCCGGAGCTCTTTTGTGAGCCGTTCATGGGAACATCGTGGCTGCTGCCGCCGGACTTCCCCATCAAGAACATCAAAAACTTGACCGGCGAAGTGCCGGAGAGCTACCGTAACTTGGCGGAGAGCAATAGGATTGCCTTGGTGTCCGAGCTCCCTTATGTCTTCCTGGACCTCGACCAACCTGGTACCTTCTATGACAATCTCTTCTATTGTGAGGCCGAACGGCAACTCCTCCACCGGGCGCCATGGCTAGTGATGAGGACAGATGCGTACTTTGTGCCAGCACTTTTCCTAAACCCGGCCTACCAAGAAGAGCTTGATCGGTTGTTCCCTCAGAAAGACTCGGTGTTCTACCTGTTGTCAAATTATCTATTCACCCCGGCCAACGAAGTATGGGGATTGATCACGAGGTTCTACAATTCCTACCTGAGAAATTCAGATGAACTGCTGGGCATCCAAGTCAGGGTGTTCGACGGGGACAATCCGTTGAATCACGTCCTGGATCAGATTCTTGCTTGCACGTCACAAGAGCATCTGCTGCCAGAGGTACGCAAGTCAAATGAATCCGTGCTCCCCGTTTCGGCAGCCAGTGAGAGATCAAAGGCTGTTTTGATGACCGGCTTGAGCTCATGGTACTATGAGAACGTCCGGGAGAAGTACTGGCAATCGGCGACGACCACCGGCGAAGTCGTGAGCGTGCACCAACCAAGCCACGAGGAGCACCAAATCTTCGGCAAGACGACTCACACCATGAAGGCACTGACCGAGATGTACCTGCTGAGCATGACCGACGCCATTGTCACCAGCGCCCGGTCGACATTCGGGTACGTCGGCCAAGGGCTCGGCGGGCTCACCCCGTGGATCATGTTCGAACCAAATAACAACACGGCGCCCAATCCGCCTTGTCGACGGGCCGTGTCGATGGAGCCTTGCTTCCACTTGCCGCCGGCGTACGACTGCAGAGCGAAGCGTGAGGCGGACACTGGAAAGCTGGTGCCTCACGTCCGACATTGTGAAGACGTGAGCAGGGGACTACAACTTGTTGAGCCGAGTGAACAAGTGATGTAGAGATAGGATTTCCAAGGATAAATAATTCATGTATTATGCCTTTATCTACTTTGTGAGCTATCTCTTATCTTTACGTTTTTAAATACATGATGATCTACTCTTAGCATGTTGTATTTATATATGTTCTCATTTGTACCATATTGGTATATATTACAGTTGAGTGTGAGGAAGAAGAAGCAGCGCAGAACGTAGATGTCGCAGCGAAGCGAGCGGTCGTGCAGTTGTGCGTTGCCCAGAAACCTTATTGCCGTCCCCGTGCAGGTCTTCACGGCAGCAACGACTTGGAGATACCGATCCCCTTCTTCACGGTGCACGCTGGGAAAAAGAGTCAACGAGGTTCATACGACACAGCATAATAGCACAAGTCGTAGAAAAAGAAATGGAAGCAGTGAGATTCTTCTCAATATACTCTAGACGTCTCCAAGCATACATACATACATACATACATACATACATACATACATACATACATACATACATACATACATACATACATACATACATACATACATACATACATACATACATACATAGACAGACATACATACATACATAGACAGACAATAAACTGACATGATTAAGCATTCATTTACTTATTGGTAACTGACATATTTAACCAGCCATTTATACACTGGTAACTGCTTGTCATCAAACCCAATAAAGCCTCAAATTCAAACTTTTGAGTCTCATTTAAACACACACAAAGAGAGAGTGGTGCATGGTTCAGCAAAAATAGAGGTGGACTTGGTCTACGAAGTGGCGCAGCACATCACGTCACGGTCGTGCGTCGCAAGTCACATGATTTTTTACGCGAAAATGCGTGAATACGTGCACACGCATGCGTGCATGTGTGTGATTAGCCATAGCCCTCGTGCCATCCCCATCCATATGTCACATGATTCAAGGAGTGGTAAGGGTCCTATCTTATAAATTGATTTCCTCCACCTTGCGTTACCAATATGGTACTAAACCAAGTAAGCTCTGGAATTATAGTAAATGGGTCTCACTAATATGGGCCTATTTCTAACACATGCACCCGCGTAGCTCATCGAGGTCATCGTCCATCACGCTTATTGCTTACCACGCCCCCGCTACGCGGTGCCGTTCCCACGCCTCCTCCCGCCCCGTGTCAGGTGACCACAACTTCTACTTCTGCAGCCGCGCGACTCTGTCACCACTGTCGTCGCACTTCGCGTTCGACATTAAGCATGCCTCCAGCCTCCTCCTCCTACTCCGCCCTCGTGAGGCGAGGTGGGGTTATGTGACAATCCCATTTTTGAGAACATGACCATCGTACATCCCACAGCAACCCAGTAGTTCAGTTGCGGACAAAAGAAGTACCATGTCTGCTCATGAATATTTTAAAAGAGATAACTTGATTAAAATATGATCTAATGGTCAACTTTAGAAATTTAACGGGCATCCAAATCCAAAACTTAACTTACATTCAGAAGAACCGAAGATAAATCCTACAGGAACACTTGAGTACGGTCGTAACCCTAACACGCAAACTTGGAACATTCTTTATTCTTCTGGCATCTGTTCTGATGAAAATAAGCAAGATTGAGTATACTTAGTACTCAACAAGCCTTATAGTAGAATGCATTTATAGGCATACTATATATATGCACGGTTTAACCAAAGAATGGCATTATGTTTCTTTTGCATGAAGCCAATTTGTCAATATCATATCATAGCTAGCTTTCAAGCCTATGGCCGAGCCATCTTTAACTAAAATCAAAATGTCCAAATCAATTAACTTTAAGGGAGCAACTCTCCTCACAGTTACTTACCATTTCTAATCCATGGACTTCAGTCCATATCCTTTACCATACCACCATATCGGTAACTATTTTATGAAAACTATACATTGCGGTATTTTTCACATTTTGCTCAAACTGGGCATGACTATTTGAATAGATTATAATACTCTACAGAGGTGTACAACTTTACTCACAAGATATGATTATCTCATATATTAGCCATACACGCTTCCAGAGATGTGCGGCAAGTAATCGTAACAAAGCCTTTACAATGCTTAGTTCCGATCACTACTACAGAAAAGGTCATCATAGACGGCTTTCTAAACCACCTATATTTATGTGTCAATGATAATCGGATGTTATTATAGACGGTTTGTAAGCCGTCTGCGATAAAGATAACACAGACGGTTTACAAGTAGAACTGTCTGTGAAGAAAACTATTATAGACGACTCAAACCAAAAACCGTCTATGATACTCATACATCACAGACGATTCTAGTTACCAACCGTTTGTGATTGGTGAGTATCACAGACGGTTGGTATATAAAACCATCTATAATAGCTCTTCAAAGACGGTTTATAGCACAAACCATCTGTGATATTTCATTCTATATTTAAAATTTTTTCTTTCTTTTGGCTAGCCTCAAGAAATAATGTTACCTATTGTAATAGCCCAGCTGTTTATTTTCAAAAATTTTGGAGAAAAAATTAAATTAAATTAATTTGGTTTAAAATAAAAAAACATGTATTTTGGTGCCTAAATTTTATTTTTGGTTTTGCCCTGGATTTCTGCTTTTGAAAAAGTTAGATTTAAAAAGTATTTTAAGTAAAACGTAAAAATATTATTAAATAGAATGATATTTTGATTTTCTGTAAAAATTCTAATTCAAATTAATTATTTGGATTTATCTGGCTCTTATTTGGTTTTTTAAGTTTTTCTGGAGTTTAAAATCTATTTTAAAATTAATAAGGTATTTTGAATATAAAAATATGGTACCAATTGTAGTTGGAAATAATTTATTAAGTCCAAAACATTTCTAGAAACTTCTGTGAATTTTTCTAGAATTGTTGGAAGTTATTTCATATTTTTCTGAGCTTTAATGAATTTCCTAGGCTTTTCTGAAAAATCTTAAAATCAGAAATAAAAATTAAAACCTCTCCCCTCCCCTCCGGCCGCCACGTGGACGGCCAGATTCGGCCCACGTCGTCTGCCCGGTTCCCGCCTCACCCCCTCCACTGCCCGACACGTGTGCGGCCCGATAACCGCCCACGTCGCGCCACGGCCTATCTACCCGTCCAACCCTTTCCCCCTCTCAACCGTCCGATCGTCAACGCCTCATCCCCGCCGTCCCATCCACTTAAACTCCCATGGCTGCCCAATCCGCCCCCCTGCCGCATAGCATCATCACCGCTGCCCACGCCTCCCTCTCCCTCTCTCTACGGCCCGGCTCCACCCATCAGGATCGTCCTCTCCATCCGCGCCTCCTTCTTCCTCCCGCCGCCGCCGGCCGTTGCTCAATCGCCCCGCCCTTCTCGCACTCAGTCGCCCCGCCCCTTTCTTCTCCCCCACTCCGCGCGCCAACACCCTCCGTCATCCACGCGCCTACTCCGCACCCACCTCCCCTCTTCCTCACGCCGCTCGGCCACATCCACCGCAACCGCCGCCCCCACCTCCCCACTCCAGCGACAAATTAGCGCCGGCTCCTCCCACCCCGACCCCTATAAAAATGCCCCCAAGCGCCACCTCCCTCCGCCCTCCACTCCCTTTCCCGAGCGCGCGAGAGCTCCCTCGTCGTGCGCCCTTGCCTCCGAGCGCCGCCTCCCCCTCCGGCGAGCAATTGCCGGTGAAGGAGAGCTCCCTGAGCCCCACCGACGCCACCTTTGGCTTCGCCGCACCGCACTCGACCTCGGCTGCCCTTCCGCCCGGCTCGAGCGCCACCGAAGTGCCGTCGCCGCCGAAGCTGAGCCGCTCCACCACCTCTCCCTTGTTGCCGGCCACCTCCGATCACTGCCGAGCTCCGCGCCGGGTACCGTCGCATTCCCCTCTGCCTCTTCTCCCTCCTCCAACCCTTGCCGCCGGTCATCGCGCCGCCATCCGCCGGTGAGCCTCTGGGTCCCGTGCGCCACTCCGGCCGGCAGGCCATGTCTTCGGCTGTGCTGGCGTGGCAACCATGTGGCGCCAACCCGGCTCCCCTTCACCCCGTCAGTGCCACGCGAGCCACGCCCACCACCCATGCCACCTCACCACTTCCCTGGGTCCATGGACTCGGTCTACATAGACCTGGGCCCGCCTGGCTGTCGGTCCTCCCTAGGCTAACGCCAGCATGACACAGTTAATCTTGTTTTTCAGTAGAAAAATAATTCAGCTGAAAAGAAATTCCCTGCTGACGTCATAATTCCTAATTTCCTTTAGAAAAATAATTCCAAAGATCCAGATTTTTTTATTTTATCTGATTTTAAACTTCCGAGAGCCCGTTCTTCATCATCCTAACTCCGATTGAGCCCATTCAAATTTCTAAATTCATCAAAAAAAATTTCCCTCTACCCATTTCTGGCCTCAATTAAAATATTTGAAGTTATTTTGAATTTATTTGAATTTGGTGGGTTATTTTCACGTGTAGACTTCGACGATTCAGGAGAATTCAAAGACGAAGATTTGCACCAATTTGAAGAGCAAGGCAAGTCACACTTCTTGATCATGTTGATTCCAGATTTCAAAATAAAATTATGTTGTTTTAAATTATTCTGCATGCATATTTCTATTCAACATATTTCAATTCAATTTTAAATTTAGTTATTGCCTACTTGTTAATTCCTCCATTGATATTGAATTCCTCGATACCTTGTCACCATAGAATCAAAACTCTAATTAGTACACTAGTGTTGGCTAGAGAGTTTAAATCAACTGCTTAGACCTGCTTAGTCATAATATTTGTTTTGGGATACCTTTTCACATAAAATGATAAGTTTTTTGAATGTACTCTTGACTTTGGTGAGTCAAGGAGGTTTATGAAATATTTTGCAAATAAAATATAAAAACGTATTTAGACTTAGGCAATTGGTTAGTTAGTGGGTGCAGGCATGCCCTGTTGTTCATAGACGCAGGGTTGATTGTCGTGCACAGGGGTATGTGGTTGAGCCTAAGTCAATTAAGGACCGGTCTGTGAGCTACTATTGCAAAGCCCTATCGTACTACCACATGGCTGGTATGGGACAGCCCTGACTGAATAATTTGTGAAGTCCCAACCTGAGTCAAGTTGTAGGTTGAAAGTGAGCGTGGTTGGTGCCATGAGAAGTCTCACTTGAGTGAGCGTGGTTAAGCCATGTGAAGTCTCACTCAGGCTCAAGAGGGGGTCCCGGTTTGGTGGATTCCTTACTGGAGTGAAACCTTAGAGTTAGCTTGGCCAGGTTGAAGGCTTTGCATTGTAAAGGCCTTGTCACGACTCCTCGCCGCACACCTAAGGAAGTGTGTAATCGCGTGGCAACATGGGATGATCGTGTCTTGTGGGTAAAGATATACAACCTCTGCAGAGTGTATAATCTATCCTGGATAGCCGTGCCCACGGTCATGGGCATGCTGAGTAAAAGTTTTTCATGGATTAGACTTTGTTTTTCAAAAATATTTTTGAAAACCTCGTGGATGGATGGAATCCACGAGAGATGAAAATCTTGCGGATGGATGGAATCCGTGAGAGATTGAAACCTGGTGGATGGATGGAATCCATCAGAGTTGCGCAGTGAAAGCGTGTGGATGGATGGAATCCATACGTGATCTTTTGGAAAAAGATGGTCGGGTGGGATGCCCGTGAATAGGTTGGTGTTTGGTCGGAGCCTGCACTGACGGTATTATTTTTAATTACAAGTATTGTTTTTACTTACTGTATTAAATTCAGCAATTTCAATCTATTTACTATATTTCCTTAAATGTTGTTTTATGCATACTAACCCTATAAGCCTTTCATTGATGCCTTTATCATTATAATGCATTTCTCCGTGTGATCTGCGGAGTACAAGTTTATACTCACCTTGCAATCTCCATACAGAGAAGGATGACATCGACCACAGTGAAGATCTGGACGAGTAGGCCGCGTCTTACTGTCGTTTGCCTGTGGGCAGGCTTGGGCTTCGCTTCATATCCATTTGCTTCCGCAGTTATTTGCTTTATTTATTTTTGCCAATGGGCGTTGATGTAAGACTGGGCCATAAGGTCGTATCCTTTATTTAATGAAGTTGGTCATTTGTGCTTGATATGTATCTTTGTTGTACTGTGTGCACTAGCTGATCTTGGACTAGTGCGATTTACACACAGGATCCAGGAGTTGTTACTCCGGGTTCCGACACCTATGCCCCTTGAAAACAAGCAAATACAGTGGCAAATACAACAGTATATTCCATTTCCATTAAGATTAGAATCCACCATTACAGCATAACAAGATAACAAACCCAACTCTTTTACATGACAAGAATATATAAAAAAGTAGAGATCCTAGCAGACAGTAGAAGCTGGATGCATCGGATGACGGTTGGATATCACTGGCAATGGAGAGGCAACGGTAGTGCCACCTTTGTGGCATGACAGTGAGACTATACAAGACACTCTTATGACACTTACGACAAGAGTGTATTGTGTAGTCGACCGTGTTGTCACAACGGAGGCGCTAGCTCACGACAGTAGTCGGCGTCATCGAGGAACAAGCTGGATGCATCGGATGGCGGTCAGATATCACCGGCAATGGAGAGGTGGTGGTAGTTTCACCTTTGTGGCACAACGGTGAGACTGTATAAGACACTCTTACGACACTTATGACAAGAGTGTGTTATGCAATCGACTGTGGTGTCACAACGGAGGCGCTAGCTCACGGTGGTAGTCGGCGTCATCGAGGGGAGGATGCAAGAAGCTAGCTAGTGGATGAAATCACACGTAACTGCCAGTGGAAAGGTAGATGGGGAGTAATTAATAAGGGCTGAGCGGTGAGAGGAACCGGTGGCTGCCATTCGATGTAGAGAGAATGGACGGGTGAGATTGAAATCCTGGGGGATACGCCACGGATTGATGACGTGTCATTATCAGAGACGGTTTGTTATATGAATTGTCTATGATAAGGCACATATCAGAGATAGTTTGTTATACGAACCATCTGTGATGAGGCACATATCAGAGACGGTTTAGTATACGAACCGTCTGTGATAACGCTTAAATATGTGCGCCCTAATCCAACTCTTCTAAATTGTCCTCTTCTTCATCTTTTTCACCAGATTTCTCCATAATGGCATCTAATATTCTTTTGATCTCCTTCCTCTCATCTATCCATCAAGAGTTGTTCGGCCACAACCTTACACAGGTAGCTAACAATTTATGTCTGGAGCAGCTCCTCCACTCATGCTCTACTCTCCTTCCTCGACTCGCTTTCATTCGTCAACTAGACCTCATCATCCGCTGTTGATGGAGGTGTCTCATTGCCGCTCAGGAAAGGGAAACTACCCTCAGCCTCGTTCTTTTTTGCAATGTGCACAAAGCGGAAGAAACTCTTGCGACAGTGGAGAGATACATGGACAACATTGCCGATCAAGCAGAACGACCGATTCTGAGGAAGCTTATCATGGCATTCTCTTTGAGATTATGAGCCTTGCTAATGATTTGCCCAGGCTAGGGGAGGAAGTGGAGAGGGTAAGGACAATCTTCATGGTATTCGAGAACTCAGCAGCTGATCCTCCAACTCCAAAAGTAGAAGACGAAGCATATGAAGCCCAGAAAACTAAGATCTGGGAACCTCTTTTTTGGGGACTTTTGTAATAAATATGCCTTGAATTTGTCTCTCATCTCAGTAGCTTTTGCAGTTCATATGACAAAGGACAAAACACAGACGGTTGTAAATAAAAACCATCTGTGATAATTTCATAGACGGTTCTAATTAAAAACCGTCTGTGATAATGCGTATGTCATAGACAGCTTTTAAACCTAATCGTCTGTGATAGTTTTAGAAACGCTTTTAGCCATGAACCATCTATAATAATCAAAGTACAGATGGCTCCACATGAACTGTCTGTGGTGAGACGTCCAATATAGCTTGTTTTGTAGTAGTGGATGTTTTCTCCCACTCCGAAGGTATAACTCTCAATACTAAGATACCCCCATTGTTAAGGAGTCTATCCCTCATCAGTCGAGTGCACACTACATGGTTTAGATAATGACGTGGATCATCTACACTATATCCCTGATTTCATCTTTCATGACGAGAAGATGTTGCTTCTTTTTCAAAGAGCCTTTTCCCTCGTGGCTTCTTTATCGAAACCTTTGAGTGGGTCTTATGCCTACTAACAGATTATTGTCAGCTCAACCATGTTGGCTTCTGACGTGCGAGAAATGCATGGATGAAGTTGATGTTTGGCTTTGAGATTGCCTTTGCTCTAGATACATCTCTTTGCGACGCATGGTCTGCTACAGAATTTTTGATACCTTACATGCAACTTGAGCATATCTCGGGGTTTTTGCCTAAGCAGGGTCTAGAGCCTATCTCTCGGTGGTTCCGTCTCTGCCGAAAAGGAGGTGTGGTTTTTTAGAACATAATTTACACCATGCCAATTTAACTATTTTGCAGCCTATGCAAAAAAGAAATTGGTATACAAATAAGAATATTAAAGTGCTTTATATCTGTCACATTTTGGATGTGCTTAAAGATTTTTGCAATGTCCTACCTTCTTCTTTGCCCCCTATGAGGCTTAGTGTGCACGAGCGGCAGCACCTTTGGTAAAGCCAAGCATGCATGAGTCCCACCTGGGATGGCAATTTCCCCGTGATATAGAGCCCTGCGGGGATAGTCCCATGGGGACAAGGCGGGAGACTAACTCCACCATAGGGTTGCAGAGGTAGTGCCCTGTTAGTTGGCAGGGAGAAGGCGGATGTTGGGGCCGAAGACCCCTCAATAAGGTCTCAGGTGACCCAACAAAAATGTATTATTATTATTTGTATAATATAGATTTTAAATATGAAACATGTATTCATTTCGTATATATTTAAACAGAATGTGTATTCATATTTTCATGAAAAAGTATACATAAAATACTTATAGTGTAATTAATAAAGCTATTTTAATATTTTAAATATATATATATAAACATTATTTTTCAATTCCACGGATGACGAGCCCCGTGGGGGACGGGGACGAGGACATGTTGTCCCCCGTCAACTTTCATAGGACGAGGCAGAGGAGATCAGGAGAGCTTGATGAGGATCGGGACAGAGACATAGGGCCTGTTTGGTTGCCTGCATCTTCTCAACCCAGCTCGTATGGCTCATCCTGGCTAGGCACATGCAAATATACTTGTTTGGTTGCCTGTATCCGTTGAAACTGTATGAGTAAAGATGGTGTTTGGTTGCCTGTATCCCTTCTTTTCCTCCCTCACCCGTCTCTCTCTCTCTCTCCCTCCACTCATTTCGGCCGACCGGCCTCCTCCCCCTCACCTTCTCCGCCCGGGGCGGTGCGGTCGGCGCGCGGCCAGGCGCGGCGGCGCCGGTGGTTCTCCCGCCGCCCCTACCTTCCCTCTGCCACCTACCTCTCTCTCTCTCTCTCTCTCCCCCCGCACTCAGGCTCACCTCCGGCGGCACGACGGCGCGCGGGTGGCTCAGCTTGCCGACCTCAGGCTCCCCTCCGCCGGCCTCGGGCTCTCCGCCGCCGTCCCCCCTCCGCACGCATTCTCTCTCTCTCCCTCTCTCGGCGGCGCGGCACGGTGCGGCCCGTGGAGCGGGAGTGCGCCGCCGGCGGTTCTAACTGGCCGACCGGGGCCAGATCCGGCCGGCACCCTACCGGTGGCAGCCTCCCCTCCGGCCCCCTCGCCCTCCGCCCCGGATCCGACCGACCCGAGCGGAGTCGCCGCCTCTTCCACTCTCCTTCCTTCCCTCGGGTGCCCTCCGCACTGTGCGCTTGCATCCGACGGGCCAGGCTGAGGAGCGAAGGACCCTCTCTTCGTTTCCCTCGGGCCTGGCTCGGGATAGAAATTTGCATGAGATGGGCCTGGCTCCGAGAGCTAACCAGGCAACTAAACACATGCCCATTGCATGAGCTCATACGAGCCAAGATATATGCAGGCAACCAAACAGGCCTATAGGGTTGTCCCTGTGATCCCTTGTCCCATTGCCACCCTAGCGCCGCCTCCTTTGTTGAAGCCAGCTGGTTCATTAGTGCCTCGAGCCACGTTGTGGGCCTTGTGGCGAAGCCAGCTCACCACCACCACTAATTGTTCCCAAGCCTTCAATGTTCCCGTCGATCTATCGCAGAATTTTTGTTGCGTCTTTGTCCCAGTGCCGAAGGATTAGTGTACTTTTTTTTTGGAGGGGGGTCCTCGAATTCGAATTTAACTAGACAATTTCAAGTACGGAAATGCTATATATCTGCTCTAACTCATTTCTTTGGAACCACGTCAGCAGTTACTTGTTCACCATAGAATCATGTGCATAATTACTCAATTTTTTTATCATGCAAAAATGATAATATGCAGGAATTGCATATCCTTTATTTATAAAGACGGAAAATGGGGACTTAAACCTGTGATCTCAACCAACAGAAAGAATTTATACGGGGACACATCTCGTAGCCATAGTATTGTGCATCAAGATTCATGCTATCATGATCCAACGGATATGCTTGGCATCCCTTTGTGGGGATCATTCTCATGGAAGTTTCTCAGTTTGCTCGACCACCACAGCCCTACATGGCTATGTTCTATCACTAAGCCACACCGTGCGTCTCCCTCCTTAATTAATTTGGAAAATAGATGTTCTTATTTCTGAAATGAATAAATGTCAATTGGATACATATTATGTTGATCTGCTTATTTTAAAGGGCATAGCTAGCATTTCCTAAGACTAACCAACAAACAGAAATAGATTTCAAACAGAAAAGAATATCACAGATGATTATTAACTCATAACCGTTTGTGATTGTTGATTATCACAGATGGTTTGTAATTGAAATCATCTATGATATATGAGAATTTCTTTGAAAAGAATGCACTTTGGGTATTTAGCGCAACATGAAAATTGATGGCAACATAAACTGAATTTGGAAACTCAATTACAGAATGTGAGGCCTCGATTTCCCCCTCCGGTGTTCTGCTGCTGCCGCCCATTGATGAATTTCAGACACGGGTCATTGGCAGGGGTGGACCCAACAAAGTCCCAGCGGGGCACGGCCCACTCAAATTTTAGCTAACATCTCTATCAGTTAAAATTTTATCATTTATATCTTCGCTGCTTAACAAAAGCGCTTTTATTGATCCTAGAATTAGTCTAAAAAATCCAAGCTCAAAATTATTTGTACCCTCTACTTATTTTTTTTTTTATTTTAGGGCCACCAATATCATTGGCCTGTGTATTGGAATACCTCATGCCCATCATGGCATCATGCACCAGGGCCCAGGGGGTTGCCCCGCCGGTTAGAAACTAGTGGGAAGTGGGAACAGAAACCTCTTGCCTGTATTCCAAGACTTGCAAGAATATAGTGAAATAGCTAGGTGGCAAGTGGTGCTGTGCATGGTTTGCCTGAATCCTGACACAGATGAAGCTGTGTTTTTAGAACCACATGACCTCATATATTATATCGATGAGTGGTTACAAACTTACAAAAATATATACAAATGAAGGCATGAAGCTGTTTTCTTGGCAGTCACCTTTTTCGTGCCTCGCATGTATTATGTAGTTGCAGAGTTAGGCTAGGCCAAGTAACAATGATCTAAAAACAACAGAGATTCTTTGTTCACTTAGTTAGCGACTAATCTGTAATATGCTTAATTCTATGGGGGAGAGACAGATAAAAAATTATTTAAACAGAGGCAGACTGAAAGGGGGGCCTAATTACTGGTTGTATGATTGGATGCATTGGCCATTTAAAGCTTACTAGTTTCATATTTAACGTTCCAAAAAAATGCTTCATAATAAATTTTAGAAAACATTGTAAGTATAAAATATTTTCTTTTTTGTGTCGTCCACTAAAAAAATTTGGGTGACATGCTTAGATATGAAACCATAAATTTAACTAAATTATGGATATTTTATTATCTAGCATGACCAAACAGCCTGTAGAAAATTACGTCAGGACAAGCAAGTTTACCGACAAAGCCCCTACTTGTTTGGTTCATCTTCATAGTTCTTAAATGTAGTGGCATGATGAATTAGGGTGCATATGAAGTGTAAAACTATTTTATTTTCTGCCATCAACTGATTATTTTTTTTCATAATGATGTAGGTGATCCACCAGAGGCAGTGAAAATGAGACTCAAGCAATGGGCACAAGTAGCGTTGTCCGTCCGTAATCGCAACTGAAATCCAAGGCAACGTAGATAAGCTAGTGAGAATGTTCATGGAAGAAAAAAACATGAGAAGAATCCCGGCGTACAGGAGAAAGAAGAAAGAACGAAGGAATATCAGTGATGTGAGACAAAAGGAAGGAATGGATATCGGAGACCGGTGAAAAGAAGAGAAGAATATGGGCAAAAAGAAGAGAGGAATGTTAAGTTCGGTGGACCTCCTTCTCCACCTTGGCTGTTGTGGTATTACTATGAAACAATTTCTTGTCTTTCGAATTTTTTGTACGGATAATCCATTTTTTAATCGAAATTACAGAAATATACCCGCGGGAAAATTTTTTACAGAAATAGGCTCCAGTCGCCTAATGGTTGGGCGACTGGAGCCTTTCGCCCAACCAGACCGCGACAGCTGGAGAGTCTACCAACCGTTGGGCGATTCATTGCAGTCGCCCAACGGTTGGGCGACTTCCATGCAGTCGCCCAACGGTTGGGCGACTGCAATGCAGTCGCCCAACGGGATGGCGACTGAAGGTGGGATATAAGGCCGCGCTCGGCGCCGCGCTCGGCGACGCTCGCCTCGCCACTTCTTGCATTCGGCCAGCGCAGAGAAGGAGAAGGAGAGGAGGAGAAGAGAAGGAGAAGAGAAGGAGAAGAGGAGAAGTAGTGCGTGTTTTTCAGGTAATTTTTTTGTTAGTGTAGAAAATTAGTTTCGAAAATTTAGTGTAGAAAATGTAGTGTAGAAATTTAGTTTAGAAAATGTAGTGTAGAAAATTAGTGTAGAAATATAGTTTAGAAAATTTAGTGTCGAAAATTAGTTTAGAAAATTAGTGTAGAAAATTAGTTTAGAAATATAGTGTAGAAAATTAGTTTAGAAATATAGTTTAGACAATTAGTTTAGAAAATGTAGTGTAGAAAATTAGTTTAGAAATATAGTTTACAAAATGTAGTGTAGAAAAATTAGTTTAGAAATGTAGTTTAGAAATGTAGTTTAGAAAATGTAGTTTAGAAAATGTAGTGTAGAAATTTAGTTTAGAAAATGTAGTTTAAAAGTTTAGTTTACAAATTTAATTTTCAAATTATGTTTAGTAAATATAGTATAGAAATGTAGTTTACAAAATTTAGTTTATAAAATTTGTATACCATTTATAATGCATTATTGTACAAAATATAGTATTTAAATGTACATGTAGAAAAATTAATGTTGCAATTATTGTACAAATTTAGATGTAGAAAATTTAGTGTTGAAATTTAGATGTAGAAAATGTAATGTAGAAATTATTGTACAAATTTTGCAGGTATGACTCGTGCTGGACGTGACTCGGAGTGGCGGTTCGCGCTGTTGGACGAGCACGTGGACCGCTCTCATCGCGCTTCCCGTCTAGTCCCGGCACCGGGGAGCACGGACGAGCCGCCTCTGCTGGGAGTGGTCCGGACGCGCACACCTCGCGTGGCCTGGGGACTCGACCCTCGTTGGACTGCCAGGTTTGCACTACTCCAACGGAAGATCGACCGTAAGTTCGTTCCGAGCTGACCTTCACTTTGTTTGCAGGCTGCGGGATGCCGGGCTACTCCCTCTTGCCCGGATGGTGCAGGCCACGGACGAGGATGGAGCCGCTGGCGGGGACGAGGGCGGGGACGAGGCCGGCGGGGACGAGGCGGGCGGGGAGCGATCACGACGCTTTCCGTTCGACCGTTCCCTGCTGACGGCTTTGGTGGACCGCTGGCGACCCGAGACGCACACTTTCCACCTCCCATTCGGGGAGATGACGCCGACCTTGCAGGATGTGTCCCTGCTCCTTGGGCTTCCGATCGCGGGAGACGCTGCCTTCCTACCGGAGGCCCCGGCCCACTGGCGCGCTGACCTGCTCGGCAGATTCGAGGGTGTCGTTCCACCGGCCGCTGACCACCACGTGTTCGGAGAGGCGCAGACCCATGGGCCGACACTGAGGTGGCTCAGACAGTACCAGGTACGTGGTATATAAAATCGATCGTATCTTCGAAGCTCTTATTTGTGGTATTACGTACTAATAACAACTTTTTTGCATTCAGGTGGAGCGCATGGTTCCGCAGGCCGACGATCACCAGGTCTCGCGGCACCTGGAGGCGTACGTGCTGTGGCTGTTTGGTTGGGTGCTTTTCACCACCAGCCACGGCAACTCGGTGGATGCGCGCCTTATCGCTTATGCGAGGGCGATCGCTGACGGCGAGCCCCACCAGGTCAGCTGGGGATCGGCCGTACTTGCCGCGACGTACCGCGGGCTGTGCGATGCGTGCACGAGGATCAAGGCGAACTCGATCCTCACGGGCTGTCCCCTGCTACTGCAGTTGTGGTCGTTCGAGCGCTTACGCGTCGGACGACCTTTGCTAGACGACATGGGTCCGTTCGGGCCCGAGATGTATCCAGGGGGAGACATCGACCGGCCGACGATGGGTTCTATCTGGTGCCGTCGTCGAGTAAGTAGTATCACAGTCAACTATTTCTTTCTTATTCACGATCGTCATTCTAAACAACTTGTCTTTCTTGCAGGTACAATTCGCGCACGTGCAGGTCACGCGGGCGTACCGGGTCTTTGTGGAGCAGCTCGACCGCATCACAGCCGACGACGTGCGTTGGGTGCCGTACGATGATACGGCAGTGCAGGCCCGTGCTCCTGCCGGTCTTTCCTCACTTTGCTGGCGTGACCGGGCTTTCTGGCTCACCCGCCGGAAGCTCGTGTACCTCATCTACGTGGAGGACTACGCACCCCAGCGGGTGATGCGGCAGTTCGGGCTACGGCAGCCAGTTCCTGTACCAGACGGACCATCGCTTCCTGTACCAGACGTACCGCGATGTGACCCGTACCAGGCTGGTATATGTGGTAGACCCGCCTGCCACACACGTCGCCGCTCCGACGGACACGTACCCCGCGCACTTCGCGCACGACGCTCACATCGCGGTACGTTACATGTCATTTCAAAGATTCCCAAATGGTAATGTCGTTTCAATAATCGACCATTTCATGTCTTTGTGTCCAGGCTGACGTCGGTTCTGCCCTATGGGCCGACTCCGGCACACTACTGGAGAGGGTCGCCAGTGGTGCGCATCTGACCCATGAGGAGGGTGTCAGCTTTGCGCGTCGGGTGCACGAGGGGTGTAGACGTATCGTTAGCCTACTGTCCTGCACGAGGCTACCGGCGGTCTCCACGCCCACCGCTACGACTCCTCGTCCACCAGTGCCACCCCCACTAGTGCCACCCCCACCAGCGTGGCACTACTCTGGTGCACCTACGTGGACACGTCCTCCACCACCTCACCCGGAGCAGCCAGGGGGTTCAGCCTGGGCAGGGCCTCCTACACCGGTTCACTTCACGCCTCCTACGCAGGCCCCTGTCTTCTCCACGCAGGGAATGTACGCCTCCTACATGGCGCCAGCTACGGGTACGCATAGTTATACCGTGTTTATCCGAAGACGACATGCAACGCACTAACGATATTAATATTGCAGGTACTTACAAGCACGGCGTCTCCCTAGGGCAGGAGGATGTGGACCAGTTTTTCGCGCCGTCGCCCGACGTCGCATCGCAGGTTCTTTCTGCCAGTGCCCTCCCCGGTGCTCCGGAGATTACACAGCCAGAGGTGCAGCTGACTCCACCAGCGCAGGGGCGGGATAGACACCCTCCTCCTCGTTTTACCTTTTCGGATCGTCCTAATCCGTTGCACCGGAGGAGAGCCAAGCGAGGCCGTATGGGAGGACGCGGGCGCGGTGACGGGGCACAGCAGGGTGACCAGTGAGGCGTGCTGCATATTATGAATGTAATGAAAAAACATGCACCATGTTACTCACAGTTATATTATGAAGTTTATTTAAATTTACATAAGTCTATCATCTCTTTCCGCATATAAACTATCTCACTTAACAGTGTATGTATCGATCGTTCTCTACTCAATCTTTCATAAAAAAAAATTTTAAAAATTTTTTACACACCTACAATATACAATGAACATAAACTTTTATTACAACTTCACCGTATTTTTTACCGGTTCAACGTTACAAAATTCACAAATTCTATAACAATCACGGGGGCTACCTGCAGTCGCTCTACCGTATGGCGACTGCATGCCAGTCGCCTAACGGGATGGCGACTGCATGCCAGTCGCCATACGGAAGAGCGATTTAATGCAGTCGCTCTACTGTGCAGCGACTTATATTGTGTCGCTGTCTGGTTGGGCGAAAGGCTCCAGTCGCCCAACCATTAGGCGACTGGAGCCTATTTCTGTAAAAAATTTTCCCGCGGGTATATTTCTGTAATTTCGATTAAAAAATGGATTATCCGTACAAAAAATTCCTTGTCTTTCTTGCACTTCTTTCACATGTATGTCGTATGTAATCTGTGATGCCTGTTAGGGCATCACATACCTCAGGGAACGTACAGCGTGCTGTCTTTGGCTGTCAGATTCTCACGCTGTTCTGAGATCTGATACCATCAAGCGCAGGACATTCTATTTGAGATGTTCACTAAGCACAACAGCTAAATGCCGTCGGCATTCATCAGTCGCATTGCCCAGAAAAAAAGGAACTGTAAACTCACATTGCAAGCAGGTCAGGGAAACCGAATGCCCTATGACTACGGGGTACAGAACCACTGAACTATTACAGGATGGTATCTCAACAACATACAAAGCAGCTGCACAGCTGCATCCAACAACAACATAAATGGCATGCGCGATCTTGCCATGCAATAGATAAGGAGTAAAACAGATTAGGTAGTTTGCTTTTGTTCACGCTAAAATCGCGCAGCTAAACCTAGCAAGTAAATGTCACCAGCAATTGACCCAACAGACTGAACGATCACCACAGGAGAAAAGTAGCAGTGAAGTTGTGATACACGGGAAACTGGAGATTCTGACTTCAGCGAATATATACACTGTAACACTGGTCACATCTAAGGAAGCCCGACCTTGTCTGTGGTCAATGCAGTGCCGAACTTCAGGTTACCATGGACCGGTCAGTGTTCGTCGCAGGCAAAATCTCTTGGCCTTTGGTCCAAGTTGCTGATTGATTCTCTCCATGACCTGCGAAATCCATTTATAAACAAATTTCCATGTGGCAAAGAACGGTGTCTGAAGAGAACCTTTTTCCAATTGCTACACATCAAAATAAGGAGCATCAAAGATCTACTGTCTTCAGCTACAAAACAGTCGTCCAATTTGACTGATATCGTCAGGACATAGCATACATCTCAGTTCAAATCTTCCAACCAAGATAATCACAACCAAAGAACATATAAACATATAAAAAAAATTAAGGCACGGTGTTACTATTTATGATCCCGAAATAGTGAGAATACCAACACCAATATCAACCAAAATTCTGCAGAATGTGTATAGATTAAAGAGTATATGTGGTTCTGGTCTTCTGGAGACTAGGAATTAACAAAGGCACTCACCCTGGCCTGGTTTAGGGTAGGTAGGTTCAGCGCAGATAAATAAGTGGACTACCCTACCTTAACACATAGATGACAGAAATTATACCTCTGTCGAATTGTTTTACACCTTTCCTTTCAATTTTGCAAAGAAAGACAATTATGTGGTCTAACTCTTTTGACCAAATGAGGGCCACAGCATTGTTTTAAAAATAATATACCTCCATGATGGACAGCAGCACAGAGAATAAAAAATTTTTAATGACAGTGGGACAAATATGTTGTTGCCTTGTTGGTATTACAGATATGTTACTGCACTTAAAGGCTTCTAGTGAAAGATATACAGACTAGAATTCAAATGTGAAATTTTAGAGATTATGGGACAACACTATCTCCCAGGGAAGTTTTGGTACTATAGACATATCCTGTATAAAATGGAATATCATATTCCGACTTTTTGTACAGTGACCATTATTTCCTAGCTATTTGTCTATGATGTGCTATGCAATGGGATGATGTGGGTGTGGAAAATATATGCCATGCATAGTAAAATATTTGTTTTTATGACCATAATATTTACCAAATAACTAATATCCAAAACTAGTTTATCAAAAGTGCCTTTTGAAATCCACCTCACAGCCAGCCAAAGCCTAAGTGGAATCACAAATTCAGCAGATATGCAGATTTTTTTATATAAAAACTCTTAATATTGCTATGCATTCATCTCTAATAGATACATGAGACTACTGCTGCTGTCATTGTGCACACCTTTAGTATGATGTTGACAGACTTGATCCATGAACATTCTATGGAAAGGCATCAACCAATTTTAGGAACATCACGATAAGAACTAGACTCAGTGACAGAGAGCATGAGCTGTTGGAACAAAAGCAAGACGATCAGGAGGCCGAAGGAATATCCAGTCGCGAAAGGCGTAACGAGGAGCACCATCAGGAAGATCAGATGAAGGTGTAGGAAATATACCAGGAGAGGAGGCTGGTGAAGAACGAGGACACCTAAAGTAGTAAACACCATATAAACGGGCCGATGGTGCTGCAGGAACAAGAGACGGTGCTGCAGGAGGCAACATAGGAGGCGGTAGTACAGAATGAACCAATGGTGATAGGCCAAAAGAAAACTATGATAGTGGAGAAATGGGTGAAGAGTCAAAAGGACAACCATGATATCGTCCCAACGGTGGAAACAGGACAATGAGCCAAATCTTGTAGAAAAAAAGGTAGAGATTCATCAAAGACATCTTGTGAAATCCTGATCCATCTAGTAGAAGGATCATAGCAGTGATAACCCTTATGCTCAGAGCTATAACCAAGAAACATATACTCAACTAATTAAGCCGACAGTTTGATGCCCTTACGAGGCTGCAACAAGACAAAACCAATGTTGCCAAAAGCACGAAGGTGAGTGTATTGGGGGGCTCAAGAGTAAAGATGCTCTATAGAACTAACATCCTTAAGAGCAGTAGAAGGTTGCATATTGATGAGATATGCTACCGTAGAAACAACTCCAACCCAGAACTGTGGTGAAACGTGAGAAGGAGAAGAGTATGGGCAGTCTCAATCAAATGACGATGTTTGCGTTTAGCAACCTCATTCTGAGCATGAGCACTAGAACAGAAATATTAGTAAAGGGTGCCCTACTCAGAAAAAATTGTCTAAAGACGCCAGAATAATATTTGCCAGCAAAATCACAGCAAGAAGTACAAATAGAAGAATCAAACTGAGTACGAGCCATCGTTGCAAAGCTACGATACGTCGCAAGAAACTGACCACGATTAGACATAGGGAAAAACCATGTAAAATAGGAATAATCATCAATGAAAATCACATAAAGCTTATACCGGCCTTGAGATATAATAGGCATAGGTCTCCATACATCTGAATAAACTAAGTCAAAAGAATGAAAAGACAAGAACTCACTAGAATAATAAGGAAGTTGTAGCTGCTTACCCAGCTTAGAACCTTGACAAAACATGGTCGTGTCAACAGTAACACATCCAAAACACCATAAAGAACTAATGAAGAAAGGTGAGACTCACACAAGTGACCTAAACGATGATACCGCTGCGCAAAAAATCTAGGGGTAATTGCAACAGTGGCGGTGGGGGTAGAGGTGAGGTGATAAGAGCAACTGAAGTTGATGGAAGATGGAGGCGGTCAAGGATATAGAGACTCTGACGATCCCTACATCGCTAGCTAGCCCTAAGTATTGTCCATGCCTGTTGACCCTGGACGAAACAGGAGTGTAGAGTCAAAATGACCCTACAGCCAAGATCAGTGAGCTGACCTACCAAGAGGAGCTGCATGGTAAGCTGGGAAACATAAGAAACATCTGGAACAAAAATGTCAGTGGATAAAAGAGTACCCTAACAACTGACAGATAGAGGAGTACCATCAGTTGCCTGAACAGAGATAGGAAAAACAGGAGGTCCTACTGAAGTAAGAAAATTAGAGTCTGGTGTCATATGGAAAGAGGCACCAGAGTCTAGAACCCGAAAGATACCTCGAGAAGACGTCTAAGCAAGACTGGCAGAACCTGCTAAACCATAAGAAAGCTGCTGAAGAAGAGCTTGGCAGAGCTATTGAACAGAGTCATCTTGCTGAGAAGGTCCTGATGTGTTGATCTGTCCTCTTGTAAAGAACAAGCCTCCTTGCCCCCTTGGATCGTTTAACCCCACGCGCCTTGTTCCACTTTTTTCGTACCGCACTACTCTGGTAGTCGTGCCCAAAGTTCTTGCAATAATTGCACTGAACCCCAGTTGGTGCGAAAATAGGAGCGAAAACAGGCACCTGAGCAAGGACTGTAGTCGAAGCAAAAAATCGTTGAAGTAGTCGAAGAAGGGCAGCAAGCACAGCCAAAACAGACTATGCTACTAACTCGCACCGAAGCAACTCAGCGTGAAGCGTTGAAAGAGCCTCGTGACAATTGGTCATGGAGAGCGACTCAACAGTTGAGCCCTTACATGCTCAAACTCTAGCCGAAGACGACAGACGAAGTCATAAAGGTAAAGACGGTCACGATCCGCCTTCTGCACCTGATGACACTCCTGACAAAGCGGAGAAACTAGGTCGTCCAGCTGGCGTCAGGGCTCGGTAGAAGTCATTGATGGAGGAGTCCTCCTGATGAAGCACCTCCAACTCACGTTGAAGTGAAAAGAACTGAGCATCGCTGCTCTGTTGGTATCGCTCGCGTAAATACTCCCAGATCTGATGAGTAGAGCGCAAACCAACAATGCCTGGCTGGATGGAGTCGTCGACGCTAACCATCAGGATGGCTAAAACACAAGTCTCATCAGCACACCAGCGTTCGAAGGCGTCAATGGCATACTGAAAGGTCTCATCAGCGGCATCAACAGCAGCATCAGCTTCTGCCTCCTTGGTGGCCTCATCTATTGCGGGAGGTGCAGAAGTAAGCTGCCTAGGATGAGCTTGAACCGGCGGTGGCGGACAAGGTCATGCACCAGTGATATGTCCCCGGAGGCAGAGGCCATCGAGCGTGATCTCTGTAAGTGAGGACAACAACCTATAGTTCATCCCATGGAGTTTTGTTCCTGAGAATGGAATCGCAACTGATAGAATAGAAGCCATTGATAGGAACACTGGACGACATGGCGATCAAGGCAACAAAGTCTAACAGGCGGCGCTGGATGGTACGGCGATTACATCGACGTTTTTTTTAAAACAAATTATAATAAAAGGAAAGCGAGCATCAGTTTCCTTTTAAAAGACTTCCTATACCAAGCGATGACAGGCTCGGCCTGGGCAGATGACGATGGCGAGCGGCGCGCAGGGAGGCGACCAGACAGGGGACGGCGGCGTCAGGCGACGGTAGACGGGGAGGTAGCAACGGCGGGCTCAGCCGGTATCGGCACCTGATCTGCGCAGGGAGGTGGCAGACGAGGAGGCGACGGCTACGTCATCGAGCGACAGCGACAGGGAAGCGGCGCGGCGACCCAATCCATGC